>JALAZF010000432.1:1200000-2400000 GCA_022829125.1 Lathyrus tuberosus | reverse complement strand
TTTTCCAACTTCAAAGTTGTCGTATATCTTCTCTCCAACCTCAGAGTTGAAGCCTTTCGTCCTCAACCTCAGAGTTGTCATACCTTCTTTTGCTCCCAATCTCAGAATTGACGCCTCCCTTCTCCAACTTCAAAGTTGTCGTATACCTTTTCTCGACCTCAGAGTTGATGAAAATGCTTTTCTTCCCCAACCTCAGAGTTGAAGTCAATGGTTTATCGCCGGTTTCAAAATCGATGTATACCCCTTTACCAATCTCAGAGTTGACATATATCCTTCTTCCGACCTCCGAGTTGAAGTTATGGTTTTTTTCTCAACCTCAGAGTTGATGTCTACCCTTTCCTCAACCTCAGTGTTATTGTTTACTTCAAATCTTCTCAATCTCAGAGCGAATACCATTTTTTCTCAACCTCAGAGTTGATGGTCTACCTTCTTATCCCCAACGGAGTCATCTTCGTAGGTCCGTTAATTCTACCAACCTTCGGTCAAAAGTCCATCTTAGGGTGGCAGATCAGCTAAGTCCAACCATAGATTGGCAAAAGTCCATCTTAGGGTGGCAAATCAGCAAAGTCCAACCGTAGATTGGCAAAAGTCCATCCAAGGGTGGCAAATCATCAGCAAGTCCACCCGTAGCGTGGCAAGCCAGTAGTCGTCTGGCGTTATTCTAAAAGACATCTCTCCAATGCTATTCATCCCACCAGAGTTTTATCCAAGCAGTGTTCATTTGGTTGGGTTTATATCCCTTTTCTTCTCCATAGAATGCAAATTTTGCGGTTCTTTTTGTATTCAATCACCTTGTATCTTGAATGCCTGAAAGCAGTTGTTATCATCCTTTTAGGTCCAAGTTGATTGAATAGGGGCAGCTGTAGTACCCCAAAATTTACCCTGCCTTTTTCTGGCTTTTGCTTCGCGTTCATCTGCATTTTTAGTTCATAACTCATAATCATATCATTGCATTGGTTTTCTGAGATATGGGATCGAAGGATTTTCTTCTAATAAGTGTTTTCCCTGTTCTGGGCAATTCTCCAAGTCATCTTCTGCAAAGTTCATCAGTGTACATCTGGGTGATTTAGGTTTTATTCATGGTTGAGCTTGTGGGCTGTTTATCGGTTGAGATTCTTCAGTGGATCATGGGAGTGGCCAGATTGTTCAGTGGTAGCTGTGACCATTTTATCAGAGGCTGGTGAATAGTTTATGATTGGTTTTGAATTCTTTGGGTTATCCGTTTTCTATCCGTCATGACCATTTTCAACCATTTTAACCAATTTTCTTTCCGCATTCAAATTTATTTCAATATCCATTCCTTACCATTTTCAAATCCTATTTTCATCCAATTATCCATTTCATGTCCAAAATAAAGTCCAATCCATTTTTTCTATAGACCATAAACCATTTTTTCTAAACTATTCAAATTATCCATCATAAATCCATTTTCAATTCAAAATTAACCACTTGTCCATACAATATCCATTATACCATGCTAACATTTCTAAATTCATATCCATTTATAATCCATGTTCCAAATCCATTTTATTTTATCCATTTTCCAATCCAATTTTCTTAATCAAAATTTCTAACCTTTTTTAAATTCAAAGTTGACTTTAACCATTAGAACTCATTAGAATTCATTTCTTATCAATTACCAAATACCAATACCCATAAACTATATTCAAAATAACCAAAAAATGACATTGACATTGGATCCTCTCTCTATTTTCACGTGTCCCACCTTGAAGGAAAAAACTGATTATCAAGTAAAATAAAAAGGCACAGGAATTAACAAAAATAAATTCATAGCAGGAAAATAGCCAAAAGACTTGTCAATAAGGAAAAGCAATAGCAGTAGCAGAAAAAACTATCGATAGCAGTGAAAAGTCCATACAAAAACTTGAGAAGTTTTTCAGCAGAAAGTAGTACACAACAGAAAATTCCAAAGTTCAAAAATCATTCTCCATTTTCAAGATAACTGAATTTCACAACTCCAACTAACTCCTAACTGAATTTCACCTGAAAATACCAAACTACCCCTCCCTAATTCTGGTATAAATCACCATCAGCTTCAGTTTCTTGGGAGAGTTCTTCATTTTTCTGCAAAATCACCATCATCTTCATTTTTACACCCGTCCGTGTACCTTTTCGATACCCGTCCGTGTTGAAACCTTTCTACACCCGTCCGTGTACCTTTTTGATACCCGTCCGTATTAAAACCTTTTTACACCCGTCCGTGTACCTTCTCGATACCCGTCCGTATTGAAACCTTTTTACACCCGTCCGTGTACCTTTTCGATACCCGTCCGTATTGAACCTCTTTACACCCGTCCGTCTACCTTTTCGATACCCGTCCGTATTTAATATCTTTGATTCCTTGACACCCGTCAGTGTTTATTCTCAGCATAACACCCGTCAGTGTTTATTTCAAGACATTTCAATACATTGTTTGTATTGATTTCCAACACTCGTACGTTTTGTGACAGTGCAACATTTATTGCTTGTTCCCCAGTGGGGTCATCCCTCCTTTGTTGATTGCAAATTTTCGGGTTCTTTGGTGTTCAATCTCCGTGTATACCCTCAGGACCAAGTTGATTGAATAGGGGCAGCTGTAGCACCCCAAAATTTGCCCTCCTTACTTTATTACTAACTGGCTTATGTTTCGTCTCATTTTTACATTATCATGTGTGCATATCATTGGTTCTTAGCATGGGGTCAAGGTGCCTGAGGCATGTTCAAGAGGAGAAGATATTCTTCAAAGGGTCAAGCAAGAGAGCTCAAGTGGATCACTCTCTCCTAACCAGTGCATATATTAGGGTTTTGAAATTCTTGGGTTTATTGCTCCAATGGGCAAGCTCCTTGGGTTTTTATCATCACCAAATGACATATCTTATCTTTGTTGGAGAGGATACACATTATATTCAGAGGAATTTGGATTTGGAGACTGTGTTATTTCCTCCTAGACTGAGGGTACCAAAACTAGGGTTTGCTATAAAGTCAGTTTATTTCTGATTTTTTGGGCAAGACTTGATTCCATGGTATTCCTTGGGTCCCTAAGTATGTAAGGATGGGAGGTTGTCCATTAGTTTGGTTTAGGAGAGATTTAATTGGCCAATGGATTATAAATCAGGTGAATTGGGTAAAAGTCAACAGTGAGAGGGGAAGTCAACTGTGGAATTTTGAGGTTCTCTCCAAGGTTTTCAAGGTCTCACATCCTCATATGGTCATCAAGAGTCAAGTATTATGGCATTTATCAAGAATCAGGAGTTGGTGCAAAAGTTACTAAATATGGAAATGTCCTGTAATTTGAAAGTTTCCTTTTTGGGCAAGTTCCTGCACTGCATTCAACTTGAATTTTCATCATCAAATAAGCTTCAAATGAATTTTTATCCAACATTAAAGTTGAATATCGTTTTCTCCTCTTTCCAACAAGTACTAGTGGGTCTCCATAGCATTTGTGAAACTCAACTTATGGTCAAAAGAAGACAAAGTGGTTTTTAGGGTTTCTCATGATTCCATTTTCACAAACTTTGGCATAGTGACCTATAATTAATTCCATTGCTTCAAGACATGTTCCAACATCCAAGAACAATCCCTAAGGAGCATTTTTGGCCTTTTAATCAAGTGGTTTCATGGGTTATTCTTCACTTATTCTCCATTATTCCAAAATTGCCAAGTCATTAAAAACTCATGAATCAAATTGTTCCAAGGCCCAACTTCAATGTGGGTGTAATTAGCAATTCAAACATAAGTGATCCATCATGAAATGTTTGAATATCCATGCATGGGAGGAGGTGTATCTCGCATAATGCAAAATTCCAAATTTGTCCAAAACTCACTAAACAAAGAATTGCCCAAGCCCAAACCATTATCAGTGAGAAACCCTAGAGTATTTAAACTCATCCATGCACTGGTTAGGGGAGAACACGTGACATTTGGAGGAGTGGAGAACTTGAACCCTAAAGCATCTCACATTCATATATCTCAATCTACAAGGAGTTTTCAAGAAATTCTTTCACCAACAGAACCCTTGTGATCTCTAGAGCACGAACCAATCACCCTTTGAAGCCAAAAGCAAGGATTAGGAGTGCACCATCTCAGGTTAGCCATTCTTTTGATCACCATAAAACTCAATTTTTAAGTGTGCATATTGATGTGTGGCATCCATGGATCATGCTGGTATAATTTGTTTTGTGTTTGGACGTGTGTATTGATCATACCGTGTGTTTAAAGTTTTGAGCCCTAACCTTTTTCTCATCGTTTTTCATTGTACGATGGTTATTTGTAATTTTTGACTGCATATTTGGAATCCTCACATTTTTCTGGTCAAAATAGAGTACTCATTTACAATTTCTGGAAAAAAGTGCACTACAGCTCACCGGAGAGGGTGGCCGGAGCCCTAGCTCCGGCGGCTGCCTGAAATTCAGTCCGGCGAAGGTTGATTTGGGGAAGACGAAATCTGGGCCCTCCATTCTGGCAATCCAACGATCAACACGCTGCCACGTTTTGTTTTTTTATTTTTTTTTCTGAGTTTTATTTTATATTCGTATGTTCATTACCACATGCTAGTTACCGTGTACATCCAACCAAATGCTCTCCTTTTAATTACCTTTTATTTTATTGACTAATTCTGGGGCGTACGATGCATCATGTGGCCACAATAATGCCAGCCATTTAAAATAAACATGTGCCCGGCACATGGGGACGTAGGGTATTTCGAGCAGTTTGGTGTATGCGCGCGCATGCTAAGTATTGTGTGTCTTTTGATCAGAAGCGTTCATCTTGCCTACTAGTTACTTTAGTTGACCATCTGCGTAGCGTACGATCAATCCAAAGGTAAGAATGGAGTCTGACCGTTGACTGAAAGCCCACGTGCTCCCCTTTTTATTTTTTTATTTTTTCTGATGGTTTAATGCCTGGGCTTGCTAACGACACCCTTCTCCTTTCAGCCCACTAACAATTCCAACATGTTTCTTTGTTGCATACACCCCCATGCCCATTTCCTTTCTATTTTATTTTTTATTTAATCATTACATTTAATTTTTAATTTTTAAAAATACATTCTTGCATTAAAAAATCCCAGAAAATTCATGCATACTTTGTATCATTTTATAAAATTTTCCAAATTTTATTTTTTATTTCTATTTTATTTTTTGTCATTTAAATTAATTATTTAGTTTATTTTCTTTTTGAATTACTCATATCATGCATACTTAAAATTGTTTATTTTATTTCTCTGCATCCATAAAACATTTTCAATCCATTCCTTTTGCATTCATTCACCAACATTCTGAAGTGCATTAAAATATTTTTCTTTCATTTTAAAAATTATTTCATATTGCATTTTGGTCCTCCTTTTTTGAATATTAAGTCATATTCCTCATCTGAACATTGTATGATTGTTTGAATGACTAACATCTTGAATTTTTGCAGGAGTTTTTGGTATTTTGTTTGTCTCTGGTTGAGCAACTTTGATATTTAATTTGGTGATTTTAGAAGTTGTTTTACTATTTGTTCAATTGCTCTTTGTGTGGGATTTTCTTGTATGCACATCCTTGACCTTGTCTGGTTATCTGTTTGAAAAGGCACTTATGCCATTGCTTTGGGGTTTGTTTATTTGACTTCTTAATGCATGTTTGGATTGTTATCACTATTATATGCCATTGTTTGGTTTCCATTTGCTTTGACATTATTTATGTCCGTTTGGTACTAATCTTTTATGCAGGGGTTGAGGTAAGTTCTTTGAGGGTGTGGATAGTCATCCATTTTCACCCTTACTCTTTCCTTCTCTCATCTTTTTTCTTTAGGTTTAGGTTGTCGTCAAACCTCACTAACCGTAGGTCACCCATGCATGATAACATTAGGACTCTTAGTCCCCCTTTAGAGTATCCCTTGTGTCTTCTCTCTTCTCATCTCAAACTTCTTGAAAACACTTAGTAAGTATAAAGTGTATTGCGCACGAGCCTTAAGCGTGGGGAATGAGAAATGAGGGGCTTCCTCTCATCTTTCTAGAGTGCTTAGCGAGCGTCCTGTCTTGGGACGATGCGTTAAGTATTCACCCCTGTGCCCTAGACTTTGGTGCAATGCAACTCATGAACTAACTTAAGCCACTTCCGTCCTAAAAAATA
This sequence comes from Lathyrus tuberosus, assembly GCA_022829125.1. Classification (NCBI taxonomy): domain Eukaryota; kingdom Viridiplantae; phylum Streptophyta; class Magnoliopsida; order Fabales; family Fabaceae; genus Lathyrus; species Lathyrus tuberosus. Next base: position 2,393,887 of record JALAZF010000432.1, on the reverse strand, counting down.
CAAACCAACTTCAAACCTTTTTGTACTTCGGGATCGTCAACCTAAAGGCTATTTTCAAAAAAGGCACGTTACCTTCCTTCTGAGTCGCAAACAGGCATCGACCCTAACTACCGGACGCGAACTTAACGTCGCTCATAAAAAACACAAAAAGAACTTGGTCCGAACTACGTTGACTTTGAATTTCCCATTGCACAAAGGGAGTACGTAGGCCTAGGACGTTGACGTCCTACCGAGTCTGTCTTTGTTTTCCCCTCTCCCGTCTTAGTACAGCCATAGATGATAGGATAACTCACCCTTAGAATAGACAATAAGCGTGGATCCCATCGAGTACGATGGACGCGTGGGGTGCTAGCACCTTCCCCTCGCGTAACCGACTCCCGAACCCAGGTTATGGTTGCGATGACCATTCCTTTCCCTCTTCCTTAGGTTTATGCGGTGTTCCCTTTCCCTCTCTTGGGATAAATTTACACGGCTGGCGACTCTATTTTTCCGCGCCACTCTCGCGTTTGTACCTGGATGAAAATCCTGGGAGCGACAGATACGTAGGCAGTGGGGTAGGGCCCATGCGAGCACTTCTTTTATTTTCCCTACATTTGTTCCTTGTTCTCTCTCTCCTTTCCCATTCCCTTTTCCTTTTTCCTGTTCCTTTTCCTTTCCAGTAGCAGCGAGGCTCCAGTTGACGACACCCTTTGATCGAGACAAGCAAGCGTGGATCCCATCGGGTACGATGGACGCGTGGGGGTGCTAATACCTTCCTCGCGCGTAACCGACTACCGAACCCAGTTCTCTTGGTCGCAAGATCATGTTCTTTCTTCCTTCAGGTTTATGCGGTGTTTCCTTTACCTCTCTTGGGATAAATACACATTGCTGGCGACTCTGTTTCGGTGCCACTTTCGCGTTTGTACTTGGATGAAAATCCCGGGAGCGACAATCACATATGAGCTGATTAAACACTTAAACAACAACTGGAACACTGATTTCTCAGAATCACCATTCAATTGCTCAAGGTTTTAACCAAGTTGCAGTTGTGATGCCATGAAGTCATCCAGCCAACTTCAATCAAGTCCAAGCATTCAAACACACTCTATAGGGTGTAGGGAAGTTGTTCAGATCATCACAACTCATCTGTAACACCTCCAACACAAATCACGATCACCAGCTGCAAGTGGTAAGCATGAGCTCTTCTAACTCTATGATCCATGCAATTTTTGCTGCATAATAATTTGGCCATATGTTCATAATCATGCATGGAATGTTTCCCCTCAATTAATTGCATTGTTTGAATCGTGTATCAAAAATCCCAGCCTTCATGCAGAATCTAGGGTTCTTGAGGATTGTTCATGATTTCTTGTTTTATGTTTAATTTAAATGAAATTAATTGTCATAGACATGATCGTGAGGTTGAAACGAGTTGATTGGTATGTGCATTGCATGATATGATTAAGTATTAAGTGAGATTGGATAGAAAATGCAAATCTGGGAAACTCAGAACACGCGCGTGTTCTTGCCCTTGTTCTTGGCGCCATTTTCCAACATTTGAATATTTGAATTTTGTGATTTTTATATAATTGATTCAAAAATTAATTTCTCTCTGAGTTTTAATGATTTTGAGTTGATTCTTTTTTTAATAATTCAAAAAAATGTTAAAATATTTTATTTTCCCAAAAAATCCCAAAAATATTATTTATTTCATATAATTGATATATTTGCAAAGAATTAATATTTTAATTGTTTTTGACATTTAAAATATTTTTTCCCTCTTGATTTTGTAAAGATTAATGACTTCTAATTATTTTGTAGGTCAATACTTGATTTTTGAAGCATTAATCCAAGATCATAATTTGTTTCCCACATGCTAAACAATTTTTGATCATTTTAATTAAATTTTTATTCAATTAAAATACATTTTGGAAATAAATTAGGGTTTTTGATTAATTCAACCCTCACAAATCATTTTCAAACACTTTTTGGGCCTCTATTAGAGTGTAAGACCCAACCCACTTGTACAGAAATATTTTGGGCCTCACTTATTGTATAAGTCCCTCTGTACATTTTTAAATTCGGCACGATCGTTGCCAGTTTAAAAATAAACCATCTGGGCCTCTCCTTGAGCTATAAGACCCATTCACAACTTTTGGGCCTCTATTAGAGTGTAAGACCCAATCCCCTTTTAACCAAAACACTTTGGGCCTCACTTATTGTATAAGTCCCTCCGCGTTAAAAGAAAATCTCGGCACGATCGCCATTTCAAACGGAAAAACAAACTTTGGGCCTACCCTCGTGTTATAAGCCCCACTCTTTTTCTTTAAAACTTTTTGGGCCTCTTGAGAGAGTGTAAGACCCAAATCCCTTTGTACAGAAAACAATTTTTGGGCCACAGTCACTTGTATAAGTCCCTCTGTACAAATTCAACAGTGCGCTCACTAATAAAACCCTGGGCCTCTCCTTGAGCTATAAGCCCCAAATCTTTCTTTTTCAAAGCACTTTCTCCTTTGATTTTGAATATATTGTTTTTTTCAATCTGTCTTTGTTGAACAACTAACCAAACAGCATGGAAGCTCTACAACCGAGTAAGTGTGTATATGCTTTCATTTACCGCTTTCATATACATATAATTGTATTGTGGGGCTGTTTCGCTGTAAGTCTTCTTTCATAAACTCATATCAACTGTGTAATAATAGTATAGATATTTAGAGTTTCCCCGGCAACTACGTCTAGTACTAGGTAAAAGCCATTTCGTTTATTCGTAGAAATAGACAGCTAGATCCCCAATAGGATCACCAGATCGAGTCTTCTCTTCGACTGTCCTCATTAGGAATTGTCAAGAAACTCTACTCCCAGAGATGAATGTATTCTCCGTGAATGGCATCTTTGAGTTTCTTCCAAATTCTCGAACTTTCCTGGCTTGATCTATTCCTCGCGGATAGCCTGTCTTGAATTACTCGGGGTTTGGGGACCCACGGGCTTCTTAAAAGCATCGGCCTCCTCCCAGGCATCGTACAAGGACCCACCGGCTTCCTAAAAGCAACCCGGCCTCCTCTTGGGCTTAGTACAAGGACCCGTCGGCTTCTTAGAAGTATTCAAAACCTCCTCTTAGGCTTCGTATAATGATCTCTTCCTCCGGGAATGATAGCCTTCTTTTGGGCTTTGTACAAGGACCTCTCGGCTTCTTAAAAGTTTCCAGCCTCCTCTTGGGCTTCGTACAAATTGTCCCGACGACCTCCTAGAGGTATAGGAACAGAACTTAGTCATCTTCATAGAACAGTCCTTTCAAGGAGTCTACTACTGTTTCTCAAAGCATAGTACAAAGGATGAAACTCTGGACACGGACAGTCTAATCTCCTTGAGTCTCAAAGACATTCTCAAGTGACCCCTTCGTTAAATAGGAAGAAAACCCGTAGACTCGGACAGTCTCAATACCCTTTGGATTTCCCATTTCCTTAAAGAATAGGGAATAACCCTGATCCTCGAATCAAATCCTTGAGTACAGTGTTACTCATATAAGAACTGATTTTCTCTTTAAATCAGCATATTGGATCTGTCACTCAACTGAAACAATCACAATAGCGTCCTCTTGGGCTTTGTACAATGATTCTCCCCAACGGAGCTAACAATTTTGGCCTCCATCTCGGGCTTCGTACGAGACACAAAAACTCTCTTGTTGAGTCAAGTAGCCTTCACCTCGGGCTTTATACGAGATACCAAAAGATTCCCTCGCCGAGTCAAAACCTTTTAGCCTCTCTCTCGGGCTTTGTACGCGACACATATTAGCCTCCTCTTAGGCTTTGTATAAGAAAACCACTGGTTGATCCAATCAACCTTTTAGCATCAAAGCTGTGCCTCGTTCAAAGTACACAAAATTAACAACTTCTTCCCCTTCATCTAATTACTGTAAGCGGCAAGCCTCTGGATCATCTATATCCATACCACTGTCCCTCTTTTAGCATGAGAAATTCCTAAGGAAAGATAGCATTGCTCTACACTGAGTTAAAGTCTTCTCCCTTAGGTTAGAAATCCCCTATAAAGGAAATTATGGCATTGCCGGATTCACATATCCCGGTTAAAGTAATTCTCCTTTATAAACGGTTGTGACAAACAAACCCCTCTTTAGAGATGGCAACTTCTCTCTAAACTTGAGACCTTTTAGCTTCACATCTTGGGCTTTGAACAAGATACAAATCACCTTTAGCTTCACATCTTGGGCTTTGAACAAGATTCAAACTACCTTTCACTTCACGTCTTGGGCTTTGAACAAGACACCAAAACAACCATTTCCTCCCATAGAATAGGAGGAACTACGAACGCTCTGATTTCTCTGTTTCGGTAAGCGGGAATACGTAGGCATAAGATTGAAAGAAAATATCTTAGCGAGCACACTAAACGAAAACCCGAAATCCCATACTTCCATACATCTGTCCTAACATCCCAACCTCCCACCAATCGACCGAACACCACTTTTAAAAAAATACACCCAATAGAGACCCCGAATCTTTGTAGCATCTGTAAACCAACAGTTTTGACTGTTTAACCTCAGTTTGCAAGCAGGGTTAATTTGAGACATCTATTTCCCTTCCTTCATCAGCTTTAATAGGATAAAAAATGAATCGAGTTGTAGATACCAAATAGCGGTAGTGCTTCGCAACCACATCCAAAAACCGCTCGCTACAGAAAAATGGCGACTCTGCTGGGGATTTGTCATTAGGATCTATCTCACCTTTGTAGCGAGATATTGTTCTCTTCCCATCTGTTAGGTGGAAACTTTAAAGGTGGCGCCCACCGTGGGGCTCTTCTAACCTTTTTTCTCTTCTCTTGTGTGAGAACCACAGATTAGGGCTTCCACCGGGGAACCCATTTTCTGTCAGGAATATAGGATTCATAGCTTTAAAGGTCTAGGATGATTAGGACAAATATATATACTACTTTTCCTAATTGATATATGTGTTTATTTTTCTACTAATGGGAATGCGTGTGATGCCGCATGTGGAAAGATTGAGTATATACTTAAGATAAGTGATGGCGATGAGGTCGACCATCAACCTCAGTGGAGGCTTCCCAATGCAACCCATTCCCTCTCATAGGCAATGGGCCGATTATGACGTCTGGGAAGCTGAGGAGCCAACCCTTTTGTAGTGCGGAAACTATCGGAAATAGTTGTCACGCGATACTACCCTCATTTGAGGCTGATGATCTATTCTCGGTGAATAACATTTACTCTAAGATTTCATACAGCTCGCTGGCGATCCGCTTGCTGTTTGTTATCCTGGGAGGAGCTGATGATTTTGAGTACAGGTACAAAAAATACCCCAGTATAAACCTTTGGGGATGGGTAGAGCCTTGACTTCATGACAACGACCCTTTAACCCCATGTTTTTTCTATGTTTTTGTGTACTGCATTCATGCATTCATTTAAAAAACATTAAAACACTCAAAAAATTTCTCTTCTAGTCTCTCTATTTTTCAAATTAAACTAAGACTGTGATTGCAAATATCAGAGAAAAGGATTGTGCTAATGGATTTTGGTAGAAGGAGAACTCATAAGTACACCTTCAGGATTCCAAAACTAGAGGATTTGAGAGGTTTGGCGAGGATGATCACAAACCAAGAGGCTTTCAGAGCCAAGTACGGAGGTCTGCTACCTCTGTTAAGGGTCCATGTGATTGAGGGAATCATGGACGCGCTCGTTCAATTCTACGATCCGGTTTATCACTGCTTTACATTCCCGGATTACCAGTTAGCACCAACGCTAGAGGAATATTCTCATCTAATCGATTTACATATCACTGATCGAGCTCCATTTTCTAGACTGGAGGAAATTCCAAAGAATCAGACCATTGCAAGAGCAATTCATTTGGATGAGTCTGAGGTCAGGACTCACATGAGCACTAAGGGTGGCATACAAGGTTTTCCAGCCCAGTTCTTGACAAAGAAAGCCCTGTACTTCGCCAGTATCGGGAACGTGACTGCTTTCGAGAGCATCTTTGTTTTACTCACCTACGGGTTATTTATGTTGCCCAACATTAATGACTTCGTCGATATCAACTCCATTAAGGTTTTTCTCATTGGAAACCCTGTACCGACTTTGCTCGCGGATGCGTATCATTCTGTACACTTAGGGAATTTGTACAGTGGAGGGGAGATCACATGCTATGTACCTCTGCTTTATAAATGGTTTATCTCCCATTTACCTAAGTCTACCGCTTTTTGGGATCATAAGAGTGCCTTGCGCTGGTCGCAGAAGATCATGTCTCTCACCAACTCTGATATAGATTGGTGCAATAGGATTTATGATGGAATCAGGATCATTGACCGTTGTGGAAACTTCCCCAACATACCCCTTATAGGAACTAAGGGAGGAATCAATTACCATCCAGTATTGGTTCGTCGTCAATTTGGATACCCGATGAGGCATGTCCCGCGGAATGCTCATCTGGAAGGTCTTTTCTTCAAGGAAGGAGAAAGTGACAGAGCACTAAAGACGGAAATAGTGCACGCTTGGAAACACGTTCATAAGAAAGGACGGGAGTCTCTAGGAAAACCGGACTGTGTTTCGGTGGAGCCTTATCTCCACTGGGTACAAACTAGAGCTCTCAAGCTAAAGATGCCTTATCCTCGTTACGGAGTTCTTCCGCCGAGGGAATCTGTCATGTACTTCATGACGGAAACTGAAAAGCTTTAGGTTACTCTCAACAAAGTTCAACGGGAGAAGAGGTCTTGGAAGAACAAGTATCGTACCCTCAACGTGGAGTGCATCAAAATACAACAACTGCTTAAAGATAAGGATGCTCTGATCGAGATTTTGGAGCAACATGCTGTAGAAAATCAGGATGACCAAAGGAATTTGCTCACTCCTTTCACCTGGCAAAGGAATGACAACCCGACAACGGCTCAAGAGCCCCGGTCAAAGAAAAGGAAGATACCAGAATCAGCACTCGAGTTCTCTCGGGACCCCTTAGCTTAGGTTTCTGTTTCTGTGCTTTGTAATCTACTGTATTTTCGTTTCCGCAATCCTTTGAATTTCAATAAAAAGGGGTTTCCCCACTGTTTGATATTTGCAATCTAATTGTCGAAGTTTATTTTGATTAAACCAAAAAACAATTAATATAATCATTGCATTCATCATTCTCACGTCACGTATTCTTCTTACCTACGAATCTCACATTTGTGTCTCGGTTCTAGAGTCAAACTGTCTCATTCGTACAATACTCGGGCTAATCGTCAGAAAAAGATGGATGATCTTGAGGAAGAGAACAGAGAGTTGAAAGAAGAGATCGACGCTCTGAGAGAGGATATGAGAAAGCTTCGTAATGACATACAAGCCATGGCAGAAGCTCAGCTACAAAGGACTGTGATCTCAGAGATCACCTCAGCGCCCATAGTGGAGAAGTTTGATCCTAAGTATTAGATGCCGAAAGATCGTCCCTGGGGCATGCCTGTTAACTATATCCCGGAAGGATATGTTCCACCGATCACTGAGGATCAAGGAATCATAACAGAAGCCGCTGGGCCTGAAGGTTACAAACTTCGGGAAAGCGAAGATGCCAGGGGAATACTGAAGACTCCTGAAGGTTAAAAACTTCGGGAAATGCCAAGATTCACTGCCTTAGTCACGGTACCACCCCCTGTGGTGTACACTGTCCCGGAAGGACAGATTCCACAAATACCTTCTGGTAAAAAGGAAACTATGTTTGACCAAATGGATGAATTCCAGGAACAGTTCTTGGAAATGCAGATGGAACTGTAAGCCATTCGCGGTCAGGATCTATTTGGAAAGGACGCCACAGACCTTTGTCTGGTCCCCAATGTGAAAGTCCCGCACAAGTTCCAAGTGCCCGACTTTGAAAAGTACAAGGGTAACTCTTACCCTCAGAGCCATCTGGTGATGTACGCTCGGCGAATGTCAGCTCAGACGGAGAATCAGGACCTACTGATTCACTACTTTCAGGATAGTTTAATCGGTGCCGCACTCAAATGGTACATGGGTTTAAACCGTGCTACGATTAGCACATTCAGAGATCTTGGTACTGCCTTCGTCCAACAATACAAATACAATTTGGACATGGCACCGAAAAGAGATCAACTCAGATCAATGTCACAAAAGGACAAGGAAACCTTTAAGGAGTACGCCCTGAGATGGTACGAAATTGCCGCTCAGATTTGTCCACCTCTTGAGGAAAAAGAGATGACAAAGATCTTCTTAAAGACCTTAAGCTCATTTTACTATGACAGAATGGTTACCAGTGCGCCCAGTGACTTCACCGAGATGGTGGGCATAGGAGTTCGTCTTGAGGAAGCCGTCCGAGAAGGACGTTTGGCAAAAGACGTTGGACCATCAAGCAGTACAAAACGATACGGTAGTGCTCTCCCTAAGAAAAAAGAGCAGGATATTGGGAATATCTCTCTCGGAAAGCAAAGGCGACGTTATCAACCAGTAGCAGCTGTAATTCCTACTATCAGCCCTGCGCCTATTCCTACGTATCAACCTCAGGTTGCGCAGAGCCAACCTAATCAGCAAAGGACACAACAACCTTTTCAGCAGGCTCGTCCTCCATATAACAACAACCGTACAACACGACCATCAGGGTTTGATCCTATACCCATGTTGTACGCAGAACTATTTCCGTTACTACTGGCTAAGGGGCACATCCAGACTAAGTCTCCTCTTATAGTACCAGAAAATCCGCCTTTTTGGTTTAAGGTGGATCAAACATGCCCTTATCATCAAGGAGGATCAGGGTATAACATAGAGAATTGTCTCAATTTCAAATCCGACGTGCAAAAGCTTGTTAGGAGCGGGCTCTTATCTTTCAAAGATACGAATCCCAATGTTCTCACAAACCCGCTGCCTCAACATGAGAAAGCTGCGGTCAACCTGATTGAGAAAGAATTTAACAATGTCTATCAAATTCACGATGTACTCTTATTGAGGGCCAATTTGGTCAAGATGCATTGTAGATAGAGTGGATATGGCCATGTGCCACCTCATAATTATCATCAATGTGATGTCTACTCTAAAAACAATCAAGGATGTTCTATGGTGCAAACAGCTCTACAGGAACAGATGGATCTCGGATGGATCCAAGAGCACCGAGTTCGTGGAGTTAACATGGTCTATACGAATTCCAACGTCATTCAGAACCACGACATCCGTGCAATGAATGTCAACCTGGTGGCGATGCACTCAAGGCAAAGCCAGTATCATAATCTGCCATGACACGATTACAGTTCTTATCTGACTTGCTCGGTAAACAAACAGGGATGCTCTTTCATATAAGAAGCCCTCCAGCGTCAGATGGATCTTGGATGGATCCAAGACCACCATGATGGGAACCCTTATCAGATCAACATGGTTTAGATCTTCGATATTCGCGTGATGAATACCAACCTGGTATAGTTACATGCTAAGCAGGTCCGACTCGGATTCTTAATATCACACGACTATCAAAGATGTAAAGCAGGTTGCGAAAACGATCGAGGGATGTGCCCTTGTCCAGGAGGCACTTCAGCACTTATTAAATCACTGGTGGATGCCAATCTATATGGATGAAGATACTCAGCAGATTAGTATCAATAACAGGAATCCTACTCGACGTCAAAGTCAGGATGTCCGATCTGTGGAAGCTAACCTAGTGAGGTTACATTGTATTCAAAGTGGGCGTGGCCAGGTGCCACCACACAACTATGAACGTTGTGGAGTCTGTTCGGAAAGTAACCAAGGGTGTTACCTTGTGAGAGCAGCTCTTCAGGGTCAGGTGGATCGTGGAGAGATTCGCCCATATCTGGGTTCTGGACCCATCAACTGGACACCGAACTACCTTGCCAATCAAGTCGAGGATGTTGTCACAATCTCTGGTCGTCACCAGACCAGGGATGTTTTTGGCATCATCCCTCTGCTTGACGAACCAAGAATTCCCAACCGGGAACGGATCAAGATTACGTATGATGGTCAGAAAAATCAGAAGGTTCCCATAGTCATCTATCTACCGGGACCACTACCATATGAATCAACTAAGGCTATCCCTTACAAATACGGTGCAACGACAGTTGAAAATGGAAAGGAAATTCCATTACCCTCCGTCGTGAATATTGCAGACATCAGTCGTGTAACACGGAGCGGTCGAATCTTCAACCGAGGAGTTGGAGAATCTAACAAAGAAAAGGAACTTTAGACAAAAGCTCCTGATCCATCAGTCGGTCAATCTAGTGATCCCGACCTTTTGAAAAATAATGATGAGATGCTGAAGCTCATCCAAAGGAGTGAATACAATATTGTTGATCAGCTGTTACAGACTCCTTCAAAGATCTCAGTATTATCACTGTTACTCAGTTCAGAAGCCCACAGGGGGGCTCTACAGAAAGTCTTGGAGCAAGCCTTTGTGGAACAGGATGTAACAATCAGACAGTTTGATAGCATTGTCTCTAACATCACTTCCTGCAATAATTTGGGATTTAGTGACGAGGAATTACCCGAAGAGGGTCGCCGTCATAACATGGCGCTCACCATTACAGTTAACTTCCAGGACGATGCTTTAGCCAACGTACTGGTAGACACAAGGTCAGCCCTGAATGTTATGCCGAAGTCCACTTTGATGCAATTATCATACAAAGGCCCTCCGATGAGAATCAGCGAGGTCGTCGTCAAAGCGTTCGACGGATCCAGAAAAATAGTTATCGGCGAAGTTGATCTTCCCATAACTATCGGTCCTCACACTTTCCAAGTCACTTTCCAAGTCACTTTCCAGATCATGGACATCCGAGCAACATACAGTTGTTTATTAGGAAGACCTTGGATACATCAGGCTGGAGCGGTCACTTTGACCCTCCACCAAAAGCTAAAGTTCGTTCAGAATGATCAACTTGTCACAGTCTGTGGAGAACAGGCCTTGCTCGTGAGTAACTTATCGTCATCTACTTGTGTAGAACCCGAGGAGGTTATTGGGACGCAGTTCTAAGCGCTGTCGGTGGGCAAGGACAATCAATCCCAAGGAGGAACCTCGATTTCCGCATACAAAGATGCTATCAAAGCGGTCGAGAGTACCGATACAACCGGATGGGGACAGCTTGTCATTCCTACTAGCAATAAAATAAAGAAGGGTCTTGGTTTTTCTGCAACCTGTACCCGGACAGCTGCTAACGATGAAAGTCTTCATCCCATTCAGGATTTCTTCCATAGTGGAGGTTTTCTTCACCCAGTCCCTCAAGCAGTACATGCTATCAATGAGGAAGATCCCTCTGACACAGAGGAAGAGTGGAAGTCCTATCTTAACAAGGACGGTTATATGTCTCAGGACAAAACGCAAACTCCTTTTTGCTTTCCTACAGAGTCCGAGATTTATACCCAGGTCAGACATCGAAATGATATACGGGGATTGTGATCCGAAAGGATGTCGTGCTCCGTCAAATTCATTAGAGGAAGACACTCTGATGAAAGACAATTTTGACTACACCTACTATAGCCCAATGGATGGTCTGCCTATTTGGCAACGATACCCAGGAGACTTGGGGCCAAAAAGTCAGCTGAGTAATGAAACTCAGCTGAGCATCATTGAACAGAATACTTGTGTCCTCACCATGTCATGGGATCAACACTCAGGTCATTCAGAAACTACTCAACATGACGATGAATTTGCAACGTTTGCAGGACTTGAATTCATCAACTATGCTTTTCCCGAGGTCAACGTCATCGAGAGAGATAACTCCTCCAGTTCGAAAGAAGTGTGGGACACGTTGGGACAACCGAGTGGAAAATTTGACTTCATGGTCAAGTACACCGCTCCCGAAAGCTCTCGCATCAGGCTCGAAGACATCCAGCCTACTGGATGGGGAGATACAGCTGAGAGCACAAATGCTATGCAAAATACAACTGAGGAATTCTCCTACGACAACTCAGCCTGGGAGACAGATTCCAATGATCTCGCTCCACCAGAAATCAGTGTTATTTCTGAAGACAAATCAAGGAAGGTGCCAGACTTTGTGATTCACCGAGGAGTTCGCCGCTAATGGGTTGATGTCGATGTTCCGAAGGTCGTTCATCAATCAAAGTAATTGCCATATTTAACCTTTCACCCTGCCCAGGTGAAACGGATGTTTTAATAGGCCTCGCTTTCTGGAAATTTTCCCTCTTCGCTCCGCCCAAAGCGACAGAGTTTTGTTTTATAGGGTTGTAGTTTCAAGAATCGACTTGTTCATTAATAAAATAACGTCGTTCTGTAATTTCCGCATTAATTGCTGTTTTCTCTTTTTTTCTTTTTTCAGAAAATGGTAATCCTAAAAAACAATTAAAAATAAAAACAAGCAGTAAAATAAATACACTGCACACACTTGCATTTTCTCTATCTCTTCTAAACACGAATCATCATGTAATGCAGATTGCTTGTTTTAAACCCCGTTGAAACATATGATCCGATGCCTTCTCCCGACTTCGAGTTCCCGGTATTTGGGGCTGAAGAAGAAGTTGACAACGAAATTCCAAAAGAGATCTCTCGACTACTCAGACAGGAGGAAAGGTCCATTGAACCTCACAATGAGCCGTTGGAAACGGTAAACTTGGGTTCAGAAAAAGAGAGAAAAGAAATCAGGATTGGGGCACTGCAGTCCAACTTCCAGAGAGGGTTTGATAAAGCTTCTCAGAGAATTTCCCGATGTATTTGCTTGGTCCTATCAGGACATGCCAGGGTTGGATACCAGCATCGTGGAACATCACTTACCGTTAAGATCGGAATGTCCGCCAGTAAAGCAAAGGTTAAGACGGACTCACCCGGACATGGCCACCAAAATCAAAGAAGAGGTACATAAACAGATCGACGCAAGTTTCCTCGCTACATCTGAATATCCTCAATGGTTAGCCAACATCGTACCCGTTCCCAAAAAGGACGGAAATGTCAAAATGTGTGTTGATTACAGGGATCTGAACAAGGAAATTCCAAAGGACGACTTTCCTTTACCACACATTGACATGCTGGTAGACAGCACAACAAAGTTCAAAATTTTCTCCTTCATGGATGGATTCTCGGGCTATAACCAGATCAAAATGGCGCCGAAAGACATGGATAAAACTTCGTTCATTACCCCATGGGGTACCTTTTGTTACAAGGTGATGCCGTTCGGCTTGAAGAACGTCGGGGCAACCTATCAAAGGGCCATGACTACTCTGTTTCATGACATGATACACAAGGAAATCGAGGTATATGTCGATGATATGATTGCAAAATATAAGATAGAAGAGGAGCATGTGACCCACCTGTCGAAACTATTCGAGCATTTGAGGAAGTACAAACTCCGCTTGAATCCCAACAAGTGCACCTTCGGTGTCCGTTCAGGTAAACTCTTAGGGTTCATCGTCAGCCAGAAAGGGATTGAGGTCGATCCTGTCAAGGTCAAGGCCATTCGAGAAATGCCTTCTCCGAAAACTGAAAAACAAGTCAGAGGATTCTTGGGACGTTTGAACTACATCTCCAGATTCATATTCCTTATGACCGCCACGTGTGCGCCGATTTTCAAATTACTCAAAAAGAATCAGGATTGCGTTTGGTCAGATGACTGCCAAACTGCCTTCGACAGTATTAAGGAATACTTGTTGAATTCGCTGATTCTATCACCTCCAGTGGAAGGAATACCACTGATCATTTACCTCACAGTCCTAGAGGACTCAATGGGATGTGTACTTGGCCAACAAGACAAAACCAAAAGGAAGGAGTCTGCCATTTACTATCTAAGCAAAAAGTTCACCGACTGCGAGACTCGGTACACTATGCTTGAGAAAACTTGCAGTGCTTTGGCTTGGGCAGCCAAACGTCTTCGCCAGTACATGATTCGTCACACTACTTGGTTGGTCTCCGAGATGGACCAAATCAAGTATGTATTTGAAAAATCTGCTCTCACGGGAAGGATTGCCCGTTGGCAGATGTCGCTATCAGAATATGACATAGAGTACCATGCTCAGAAAGTCGTTAAAGGAAGTATTATGGACGATCATTTGGCTCATCAACCGATTGACGATCAAGAACCAATCGGGTTTGACTTCCCAGACGAAGATGTCATGTGTCTAAAAGTGAAAGATTGCGATGAACCGTTACCCAGTGAAGGGCCAGAACCAGGTTCCCAATGGGGACTTATCTTTGACGGAGCAGTTAATCATTATGGAAACAGAATTGGGGGCAATCATTGTTACCCGTCAGGGTACCCACATTCCTTTCACTGCCAGACATACGTTCAAATGTACGAACAACGAGGCCGAATAGGAAGCTTGTATTATGGGTCTCGAAGAAGCGATTGATTTAAGGATCAAAAACTTGGACGTATACGGCAATTCAGCCTTGGTTATCAATCAGATAAAAGGAGATTGGAACACATACCAATCAGGACTGATTCCTTACAAAGACTATGCAAGAATGTTGTTACCCTTCTTTAACAGAGTCGAGTTTCATCACGTCCCTCGTAGAAAGAATCACATGGCTGATGCCTTAGCCACTCTCTCTTCCATGATTAGTGTAGGTCAACGGAATGACCTACCTAAGATTGACATAATGCGCCTTGAAAGGCCCGCTTACATCTTCACGATTGAAGCAGTCATAGACGACAAACCTTGGTATCACGATATCAAATGCTTCCTTCAGAAACAACAGTACCCACCTGGGGCACTAAGGAAGGACAGAAAAACCCTCAGAAGACTGGCTGGAAACTTCTTCTTGAGCGGTGTTACACTCTATAAGAGGAATTTTGACTTGGTCTTGCTCCGATGCGTAGACAGACCAGAAGCAGACATGCTTATGAAAGAAATTCATGAAGGATCCTTTGGCACTTATGCCAACGGACACACAATCGCGAGAAAAATCCTAAGAGCAGGGTATTACTGGTTGACCATGGAATCCGACTGCTAAAAGTACATGAGGAGGTGTCACAAGTGTCAGATATACTCCGACAAAATTCATGTACCGCCATCACATCTCAAAGTTATTTCTTCCCTGTGGCCTTTTTCCATATGGGGAATCGACATTATTGGCTTGATCGAACCTAAGGCTTCAAACGGACATCAGTTCATCCTGGTAGCCATTGACTATTTCACCAAGTGGGTCAAAGCAGCGTCGTACGCTAATGTAACCCGACAAGTGGTGGTCCGATTTATCAAAAACAATATCATCTGCCGTTATGGTGTTCTGAGCCAGATCATTACTGATAATGGATCTAACTTGAACAACAAGATGATGAAAGAGTTGTGCGTTGAGTTCAAGATCGAACACCATAACTCATCTCCCTACCGACCCAAGATGAATGGAGCGGTAGAAGCGGTAACAAGAACATCAAGAGGATTGTTCAGAAAATGGTTGTAACCTACAAAGATTGGCACGAAATGCTACCCTTTGCTCTTCACGGTTATCGAACATCTGTCCACACTTTAATAGGGGCAACCCCTTTCTCTCTAGTATATGGCATGGCGGCAGTTCTCCCCATAGAAGTAGAGATCCCATCAATCTGGGTATTGATGGAAGCTAAGCTTTCAGAAGCTGAATGGTGTCAAAGTCGACACGATGAATTAAACCTGATCGAAGAGAAGCGAATCACGGCGCTATGCCACGATCAGTTGTATCAGTAGAGAATGAAGAAGACGTTCGACAAAAAGGTCCGACCTCGTGTCTTCAGAAAAGGAGACCTCGTGCTCAAGAAGATACAATCGTTTCTCACTGACTCTCGGGGCAAATGGACCCCAAATTATGATGGCCCCTATGTGGTCACGAAAGCTTTCTCAGGCGGTGCCTTGAGACTTACAACCATGGACGGGGAGGAATTTGCCTACCCCATAAATGTTGATGTAGTCAAGAAATACTTCGCCTAAACTAAAAAAAAAAAAAACGTCTCGGTGGATTGAAAACCCGAAAGGGCGGTCCAGGCAAAAGTTAGAGACATGGAAAAAATCATCCCGATGGGTTGGAAACATCAAAGTACAATCCAGGAAAAAATTAGGGATAATGGCAAGTAACTATGTTCAACAGAGGCAAGTCCCTCAGCAGCAGTTACACCATCCATCAGAGGAAAACTCCAGTCAAGGTCATCTTCGACAGAAGCTCAGGATGTCCCGAATTCAAAGTTGGTAGAAGGATAGTGGTCGTTATGTTTCAACGTAGCCCTTTTCCCTGTAAATTACCATTTTCAAACTTTGTATATACTTTTTGGAATCACGCGTTTGGCTGATCTCCATCTTATCAATAAAATTTGAGCCCTTGTGCTTTTGTTTGTAATTCTTATTTGTTTTAGCTTTACATAATGGCGTTTTAACATGATTAGCGATTCTTGGAATGAAACAAAAATGAATTTTCTTGTTAAAACTTTTTCTGCTTTTAAATTAAAGATGGCAATTGCTTTTGACTGTTGAGCATCGGAAGAACGTCGATTGCGTCTCCAAAGGCGTTTGAATTTCAAAGTGCAGAATCAAAGTACTCCTTTTAGGCCAGTACGCTTGAACGAAGGATCAACTGTATGAGATGCGGCTTTCCCATCTGATACCCTCGACCGAGTTCTTATCTCCTAAGACCGATCAACGGTATTCCCCGCAGGGACTATCTCTCCTAAGCAAGGTAGAATTGCTACTTTTTTTACCAACGGTACTTCTTCGCCCCGCGATGGCCGAGTATCCAGTCATGTTCACTCGTCAGTCTGAATGTCGCGTCAGTTTTGTCAACATATATACATACATCATGCATTTGATTTGCATTCATATTCATATTGCATCACTATCACTCTAGTCGGTCTTGTCCCCTAGTGGTAACAGTCTTCTCAATCGAGTTGTTAGTTCTTGCCTCGTCAGGAAATGCAGCATTTGGACAATCTCGCCTCCAGTGTATCTCTGGATTAGAGTCAACACTCGACCACTTTGATAACTTGAACCTCTCAAAAGTCAGAGAAGCTTTCTATAAATGTCACTCTTCGCCATTGAAGATGATCTCCTTGCTTTCCCGGATTAAAGAAAAATCCCCAGAGAAAGCCTCCTAAGCAGAGATTTGGCATTACAGCTGCCTTTCTCCGAAAGACCGCTGATGAAAAGGTCATCGGAACCTCAAATTGGATCCCATCATATGGCATTTCTCCGGGAAGATCCCGAGCAAAGTATGATGTAAGACCCCAAACGAAGGCAGTCTTTCAGAAGACTCGTCTTCCCCAGTTGAAACAAATGGCGTCTCCAACAGAGAAGTTTGTACGATTCTACCACTCAGACGATTGGGTTCCCCTAGCAAGTATGACGTCATTTTTTCCCTCAAATGGAATCTCCCCAGGAAAATTCGGCGAGAAGTTTGAGGAAAGCCGCTACAAATAGCGTCCCTTGTCAATAAAGTTTATTGACAAAAGAAACTGAGACCAGTTCCTTGGTAGGAAACCAGGATCGAGGGGAAGTTTAAATTAGAAACTTAGACCAGTTCCTTGGTAGGAAACCAGGATCGAGGGGAAGTTTAAATCAGAAACTTAGACCAGTTCCTTGGTAGGAAACCAGGATCGAGGGGAAGTTTAAGTCAGAAACTAAGACCAGTTCCTTGATAGGAGACCAGGATCGAGGGGAAGTTTACCTTTTCTAAGCATCATAGCTTAGCTAAAGAAGATGAATGCGTAAGCTACCATTCATAACCACCATCAAAATTTCGGGTATTCCGATATTTAATCCTCTTGCACCCTGAATGCCCGAATACCTTCGTCATTCACACCTTCGGGTCCAAGAAGATTAAATAGGGGCATCTGTCATACCCCAAATTTTGACCATTAAGATTTCCCATCATTGTGCAAATCATCATCACAATATGGATGTACCTCTATGCCTCATCAAATGCCTCAAGGGTTGTTGAGCATTCACTACAATCAAAATTAGGGTTTTAAGCCCTCTCAGAGCCTTAGACAAAGGATCAATCAAGGAATGACTTGATCTTCAACTTTTCTAGCCTCTAAAATATCTACAATAGATCAAAAGGGCTCCCACTTCAAGGATTAAGCACAAGGCTGCTTCCTTCTAGGTGGATCAAGTCTCAAGATCGACAGTGTCACCAAATTAGGGTTTTGGTCGACCAGGGCCTCTAGATGGAAATTTTTCATTTGGGCACAAGCCAATGATCCAAAACATAACCTAATATACTCCATGGAACCTCATGGACCCAATCATCAAGTCAATTTGATCTCAGGGGATGCATACATCAAAAATCAGGAATTAGGGTTTCTTGACCTAATTCACCCCTAAGTTGACTTTTGGGACAAATCATGAGCCAAGACCTCAAGAGAGGATTTGAGGGTCTTTAATATACTATATTGATCCATTTGCAACAATGGATTAATCCAAGAAGCTTGAGCAACAAGTCTCAATTTCATCTGCACCACAATTAGGGTTTCGCGAGTAAAGTCAACTGTAACTTTGACTTTTGATTAGGACATGCTCCCAAACCCTAAGACATGATTCAATATACCCTATGACACCCATGGAACATGTCCATCAAGTTTGATTTAGGTCAAAGACATGATTTCCTGAAGAATTGCACAGTTTGGAATTCATCTGATAAAAAGTCAACTGTGCACAAAAGTCAACTTTGACTTTTTGAGATTTTCACCAAAATGGATTTTTAACCCTAAAATGATGTTTATGTATGATTTGAATCATCATTCGTCAAGAAAAATCAAAGAAAGTGGGATAACTTGTAAAAGGGGTAACCATAAAAACTTAGAAAAATTTCTAAGTTATGGAAAAAGTGACACTAATGTGCCAACTTTGGAGGACCATAACTCCTAAACCACAAGGCCATTGTTCCCCATTCAAAGCTTGATTTGTAGATCACATTGCCCTCTACAAAAGCTTCATACTGACCTATGTCCAAATTCCTCATGGATTTTGAGTTATGGAGTGATCAAAATCAAGAAAAGTCACTTTGTTCCAACACTTAGTGAAAATTTCACTAAGTCAGAATCTGCCTTTACTTTTTTCCAAATGTAGGGGGATTTGTCACTTGGATTCAAAAGAGATCAAAACCAAACATGTTCAAACAGTTGTTGTATCATGTAAGGGCTTTCCAAAATGGCCAAGAACATTACCAAATTCAATTTGAGCTATGAGATATGACATTGGCAAGATGCCTTGCTGAAATCTGCCAAGACAAGGCAGATTTTTGCACTTTTGGTCGATTTTCTAAAATCAGCCAATTCCAAGCCTTGTCATCACTTTGGACACATCTAAGGATTGAAACTAAAGCGGACAATCACTGAGCCAAGCCTCCAAAGTCTTTGGAACAAGAAATAGCATGTTGAACCTAGAATTGCCAAAATAGGGACAAGACTCCAATTTTGGATTGGAGCATTCAATGAAAGCATCAAGGTGGCATGGACTGAGCCATTCTCAACTGAATTCAGTCAAGACTTATCCAAGACCAAGGGAACCAGCAGCCTGTGCCCTAACCTCTAGTCAATGGCTAGAGGAGACTTGGATTTTCATTTGCCAACATTGGCCAAACCCACTCAGCAGTTGCCATTCACTATTCCTTGCAAAACAAACTTGCTCTACTATAAATAGAGCTCAATTGTGATCAGTTTGAGTACACTAAAGCCATCAAACAGATGCTTTCCTCAAAATCTCTTCTTTCACTCCAATTTTGCCTTCTAAGGCAAGTCACTATCGGGTTTTGAGTTTGAGAGCTTTTCCAATGAAACCAATCACACACACCCCTCATATACATCACATATGAGCTGATCAAACACTTAAACAACAACTGGAACACTGATTTCTCATAATCACCAGTCAATTGCTCAAGGTTTTAACCAAGTTACAGTTGAGATGCCATGAAGTGATCCAGCCAACTTCAATCAAGTCCAAGCATTCAAACACACTCCATAGGGTGTAGGGAAGCCGTTCAGATCATCACAACTCATCTGTAACACCTCCAACACAAATCACGATCACCAGCTGCAAGTGATAAGCATGAGCTCTTCTAACTCTATGATCCATGCAATTTTTGCTGCACAATAATTTGGCCATATGTCCATAATCATGCATGGAATGTTTCCCCTCAATTAATTGCATTGTTTGAATCGTGTATCAAAAATCCCAACCTTTATGCAGAATCTAGGGTTCTTGAGGATTGTTCATGATTTCTTGTTTTTATGTTTAATTTAAATGAAATTAATTGTCATAGACATGATCGTGAGGTTGAAACGAGTTGATTGGTATGTGGATTGCATGATATGATTAAGTATTCAGTGAGATTGGATAGAAAATGCAAATCTGGGAAACTCAGAACACGCGCGTGTTCTTGCCCTTGTTCTTGGGGCCATTTTCCAACATTTGAATATTTGAATTTTGTGATTTTTATTTAATTGATTCAAAAATTAATTTCTCTCTGAGTTTTAATGATTTTGAGTTGATTCTTTTTTTAATAATTCAAAAAAATGTTAAAATATTTTATTTTCCCAAAAACTCCCAAAAATATTATTTATTTCATATAATTGATAATTTTGCAAAGAATTAATATTTTAATTGTTTTTGACATTTAAAATATTTTTTCCCTCTTGATTTTGTAAAGATTAATGACTTCTAATTATTTTGTAGGTCAATACTTGATTTTTGAAGCATTAATCCAAGATCATAATTTGTTTCCCACATGCTAAACAATTTTTGATCATTTTAATTAAATTTTTATTCAATTAAAATACATTTTGGAAATAAATTAGGGTTTTTGATTAATTCAACCCTCACAAATCATTTTCAAACACTTTTTGGGCCTCTATTAGAGTGTAAGACCCAACCCACTTGTACAGAAATATTTTGGGCCTCACTTATTATATAAGTCCCTCTGTACATTTTAAAATTCGGCACGATCGTCGCCAGTTTAAAAATAAACCATCTGGGCCTCTCCTTGAGCTATAAGACCCATTCACAACTTTTGGGCCTCTATTAGAGTGTAAGACCCAATCCCCTTTTAACCAAAACACTTTGGGCCTCACTTATTGTATAAGTCCCTTCGCGTTAAAAGAAAATCTCGGCACGATCGCCATTTCAAACGGAAAAACAAACTTTGGGCCTACCCTCGTGTTATAAGCCCCACTCTTTTTCTTTAAAACTATTTGGGCCTCTTGAGAGAGTGTAAGACCCAAATCCCTTTGTCCAGAAAACAATTTTTGGGCCACAGTCACTTGTATAAGTCCCTCTGTACAAATTCAACAGTGCGCTCACTGATAAAACCCTGGGCCTCTCCTTGAGCTGTAAGCCCCAAATCTTTCTTTTTCAAAACACTTTCTCCTTTGATTTTGAATATACTGTTGTTTTCAATCTGTCTTTGTTGAACAACTAACCAAACATCATGGAAGCTCTACAACCGAGTAAGTGTTTATATGCTTTCATTTACCGCTTTCATATACATATAACTGTATTGTGGGGCTGTTTCGTTGTAAGTCTTCTTTCATAAACTCATATCAATTGTGTAATAATAGTATAGATATTTAGAGTTTCCCCGGCAACTACGTCTAGTACTAGGTAAAAGCCGTTCCGTTTATTCATAGAAATAGACAACTAGATCCCCAATAGGATCACCAGATACAGTCTTCTCTTTGACTGTCCTCATTAGGAATTGTCAAGAAACTCTACTCCATGAGATGAATGTATTCTCCGTGAATGGCATCTTTGAGTTTCTTCCAAATTCTCGAACTTTCCTGGCTTGATCTATTCCTCGTGGATAGCCTGTCTTGAATTTCTTGGGGTTTGGGGACCCACGGGCTTCTTAAAAGCATCGGCCTTCTCTTGGGTATCGTACAAGGACCCACCGGCTTCCTAAAAGCAACCCCGCCTCCTCATGGGCTTAGTACAAGGACCCATCGGCTTCTTAGAAGTATTCACAGCCTCCTCTTAGGCTTCGTATAATGATCTCTTCCTCCGGGAATGATAGCCTTCTCTTGGGCTTCGTACAAGGACCTCTCGGCTTCTTAAAAGTTTCCAGCCTCCTCTTGGGCTTCGTACAAATTGTCCCGACGACCTCCTAGAGGTATAGGAACAGAACTTAGTCATCTTCATAGAACAGTCCTTTCAAAGAGTCTACTAATGTTTCTCAAAGCATAGTACAAAAGATGAAACTCTGGACACGGACAGTCTAATCTCCTTGAGTCTCAAAGACATTCTCAAGTGACCCCTTCGTTAAATAGGAAGAAAACCCGTAGACTCGGACAGTCTCAATACCCTTTGGATTTCCCATTTCCTTAAAGAATAGGGAATAACCCTGATCCTCAAATCAAATCCTTGAGTACAGTGTTACTCATACAAGAACTGATTTTCTCTTTAAATCAGCATATTGGATCTGTCACTCAACTGAAACAATCACAATAGCCTCCTCTTGGGCTTTGTACAATGATTCTCCCCAACGGAGCTAACAATTTTAGCCTCCATCTCGGGCTTCGTACGAGATACAAAAACTCTCTTGTTGAGTCAAGTAGCCTTCATCTCGGGCTTTATACGAGATACCAAAAGATTTCCTCGTTGAGTCAAAACCTTTTAGCCTCTCTCTCGGGCTTTGTACGCGACACATATTAGCCTCCTCTTAGGCTTTGTATAAGAAAACCACTGGTTGATCCAATCAACCTTTTAGCATCAAAGATGTGCCTCGTTCACAGTACACAAACATCAATAACTCCTTCCCCTTCATCTAATTACTGTAAGCGGCAAGCCTCTGGATCATCTATATCCATGCCACTGTCCCTCTTTTAGCATGAGAAATTCCTAAGGAAAGATGACATTGCTCTACACTGAGTTAAAGTCTTCTCCCTTAGGTTGGAAATCCCCTATAAAGGAAATTATGGCATTGCCAGATTCACATATCCCGGTTAAAGTAATTCTCCTTTATAAACGGTTGTGACAAACAAACCCCTCTTTAGAGATGACAACTTCTCCCTAAAGTTGAGACCTTTTAGCTTCACATCTTAGGCTTTGAACAAGATACAAATCACCTTTAGCTTCACATCTTGGGCTTTGAACAAGATACAAACTACCTTTCGCTTCACGGCTTGGGCTTTGAACAAGACACCAAAACAACCATTTCCTCCCATAGAATAGGAGGAACTACGAACGCTCTGATTTCCCTGTTTCGGTAAATGGGAATACGTAGGCATAACATTGAAAAAAAAGATCTTAGCGTGCACACTAAATGAAAACCCAAAATCCCATACTTCCATACATCCGTCCTAACATCCCAACCTCCCACCAATCGACCGAACACCACTTTTAAAAAAATACACCCAATAGAGACCCCGAATCTTTGTAGCATCTGTAAACCAACAGTTTTGACTGTTTAACCTCAGTTTGCAAGCAGGGTTAATTTGAGATATCTATTTCCCTTCCTTCATCAGCTTTAATAGGATAAAAATGAATCGAGCTGTAGATACCAAAGAGCGGTAGTGCTTCACAACCACATCCAAAAACCGCTCGCTACAGGGAGAAAAGTGATGAAACCCTTTGCGCTGCTGTAGGGGGAATGAACGAGGCATTCTTTCTGGCTTTGTCAATGATATAAGGAGAAAAGTTTTGGACTTTCGCACGAGTTATCAAAACTGGCCTATGCTTTACATGCATATGTTTGAATTTTCTATGGCGTAATGCTCCATCTCAATGGAAATACTACACGTTTTGAGGATGCTATGCATACTATATGCAAAATGCAAAGGGGTCCTCAGCAAAATAAATGCTGAGGAAAGGAAGGCAACTCCGCTGGGGATAACAAACTGGATTGACTTCGTGGTCGCAAACCGTACTGGGGAAGACAAATTGACCTGATCTCCTGATCTGGGCACTGACTTGACAACCTATTGAGGTTGCTGTAGGAAATGATAACTTTACTGGGGAGGCATCATTTGAACCAGTCTACTTGGGGAATAACTATAACCATAGAACTCCACTGGGGAATTGAGCTTACAACAAACTCTGCTGGGGAGAACCACATCAGAGCGCCTCGTGCTGGAAATGTCCCTTGAGAAGATTTTATAGAAGACCACGCCTCTTCAAACTCTACTGGGGATAATAGATTGGAACACCTCTTGCTGGGGAATCTTCAAAATTTCCCATGCTTGGGATGACGACTTCACTGAGGATTCACAACCGTTATCGACACAGAAAAGCTTGTAGCTGTTGGAAGTACTGAATGGGAGAATCGACTTAATAAGATACAACACTACCCATTTGAAACTTGACTTGTTAATAACGAAACGTCGAGCGCGACCGCCGGCCAGACGATGAACTCAAGCAGTAAACATTGTGACAAATACGTTTGACAATGTTGCTGGGGATCATGAAGCTCTGTAAATACGTTGGGGATGACCACCTCCCAGAAGTACCTTCCTGCTGAGGAACCGTCTCTGCTTGGGGAGGAAAGATCATTTGCGCTTCCTAAAGGATTTTGGCTTTAAAGACGTCACACATCTTTGCATAGCTATCCAGTGAACTCTCAACACCTGCAAATAAAAGAATGCGCAAATATGCCCCAGGGTAACATGGGTTTCGTAATATTCACCCAAGCACACCCATCATTTAAAGCAATTTTAAATGTTTTCTCTTTTTATGCATGTCATTGTAGAACCCCAATGTTTACACATGCAAATGTTTATCAAAAATTTCGGACGTTTGTGTAAACAAAACAAACAGATAGAATTATTCTGAATAACGACCACTTTATTAATTGAAAAACCTGAAAATAGGCATTTACATCAAGAAGCAATTCCTGGAAAGAGGTAATTGCCAAAGCGGAAAAGAAATTGTCGTAATGGCAATGTGAAACTGGAACTCCGTTGAATTTCAACCCTGCTATGGTTCATATATCTTCAAGACTCTCCAACTGCCTTGCCTTCAAAGGGGGACGATTGAACTGATTCCTATCCTTCGGAGTGCTCATTGATTGAGACGAGACAATACAGATTACTCAGATCGCAGTTTTTGCTAAATCTCTCTTTTGCCTGGATCGCCCTTTACGGGTTTTCAATCCACCGAGATACCCTTTTTTGCCTAAGTTGCCCTTGCGGGTTTTCAACTTATCGGGTGTACTTTCTTTTTTATTTTTATCCCTAATTTTTTCCCGAGCCCCTTTTTTTTTTGTTGGTTCGCCGGGATGCCCTTTTTTGCTTGGACTCTCTTTTTACTGTCTAGCGGGTCTCTTTATGCGAAGTATTTTTTAACTGCGTCTGAGTTCACAGGTGACAGAAAGTCTTCATCGTCCATTGTTGTAAGCATCATGGCTCCTCCCGAGAAAACCTTCTTAACAACATATGGACCTTCGTAATTAGGAGTCCATTTGCCCCTGTGATCTGTATTCGGAGGAAGAATCCTTTTCAATACCAAGTCGCCCGTCTGGTAAGTCCGAGGGCGCACTTTCTGGTCAAAAGCCCGTTTCATTCTCCTCTGATACAGTTGTCCATGACATACTGCAGCCAACCGTCTTTCTTCGATGAGACTCAACTCGTTGAACCTCGCTCGAACCCATTCAGCCTCGTCAAGCTTAACGTCCATCATTACCCTTAAAGAAGGGATCTCAACCTCAATCGGTAGCACTGCTTCCATACCGTATACAAGAGAAAACGGGGTTGCCCCAGTAGACGTACGAACAGAAGTACGATACCCATGCAAAGCGAAAGGCAGCATTTCATGCCAATCCTTATACGTCACTACCATCTTTTGCACAATCTTCTTGATATTTTTGTTGGCTTCCTCGACGGCACCATTCATCTTCGGGCGATAAGGAGAAGAATTGTGATGTTCAATTTTGAAACTTTGGCATAACTCTTGCATCATCTTATTGTTGAGATTTGAACCATTGTCAGTAATGATCCTTTCAGGCACCCCATATCGGCAGATAATCTCCTTCTTGATGAATCGGGCTACCACCTGCCTAGTGACATTTGCAAAAGAGGCAGCTTCCACCCACTTGGTGAAGTAATCAATAGCCACCAAAATGAATCGATGTCCGTTGGAAGCTGTAGGCTCAATCTTCCTAATCATATCAATGCCCCACATAGAAAAGGGCCATGGAGAACTCATCACATACAGGGGATTTGGTAGCACATACACCTTGTCATCATAGATTTGGCATTTGTGACATTTTCGGGCATACTTGAAACAATCAGCCTCCATAGTTAGCCAGTAATACCCGGCTCGCAATAACTTATTCGCCATAGCATGCCCACCAGCATGGGTACCGAAAGATCCCTCGTGCACTTCCTGCATTAACAGGTCTGCTTCGTGTCTATCCACGCATCTGAGTAAGACCATTTCAAAGTTTCGCTTGTAAAGCACATCCTCGTTCAAGAAAAGGCTTCCTGCCAATCTTCTCAGAGTCTTCTTGTCATTGTTTGATGCTTCAGCCGGATACTCTTGACTCTTCAAGAAACGCTTGATATCAAAATACCAAGGTTTATCATCAGTCGTCGTATCGGCAGCAAACACATGAGTGGGTCTGTCTAGCCTCATCACATCAATCTTGGGTATATGGTTCCACCAATTCACCTGAATCATGGAAGACAATGTTGCTAAAGCATCAGCCATTTGATTCTCATCACGAGGTATATAGCACAATTTTACTATTGTAAAGAAAGTCAACAGTCTTCTCGCGTAGTCTCTGTAAGGAATCAAGTTCTGCTGGTTGGTATGCCAATCTCTATTGATCTGGTTGATCACTAGAGCAGAGTCCCCAAATATCTCAAGAGTCTTGAT
The DNA here is from genome assembly GCA_022829125.1 of Lathyrus tuberosus. Classification (NCBI taxonomy): domain Eukaryota; kingdom Viridiplantae; phylum Streptophyta; class Magnoliopsida; order Fabales; family Fabaceae; genus Lathyrus; species Lathyrus tuberosus. The sequence continues at coordinate 2,367,198 of JALAZF010000432.1, read as the reverse complement.
CCTTAAATCAATGGCTTCTTCAATACCCATGATACAAGCCTCATATTCCGCTTCATTGTTGGTGACATCAAATGTTAATCTGGCAGTGAAAGGTATATGTGATCCTTTCGGAGTAATAAAGACTGCCCCAACACCACTTCCATTCATGTTAACGGCCCCATCGAACATCAGTTTCCATTTGTCATCAGGATCCGGCCCTTCGTCAACCAGAGGCTCTTCACAATCTTTAGCCTTTAGAAACATGATGTCTTCATCAGGAAAGTCAAACCTCATTGGCTGATAATCATCAATAGGCGACTCGACAAGATAATCAGACAACACACTCCCTTTGATAGCTTTCTGGGAAGTGTATTGTATATCATACTCAGTCAAAACCACCTGCCACCGAGCGACCCTTCCATTAAGAGCTGGCTTCTCAAAAATGTACTTGACTGGATCCATTTTTGAAATTAGTAGGGTTGTATGAGTCAGTATGTATTGTCTCAATCGCTTAGTATCCCATGCTAATGCGCATCATGTCTTCTCAAGCATCGAGTACCTGGACTCGCAATCGGTGAATTTTTTACTCAGGTAGTATATAGCATGTTCTTTCCTACCTGTCTCGTCGTGTTGACCGAGAACACAACCCATTGATCCATCACGTACAGAGAGATACATAATTAGTGGCCTCCCAGGAACTGGAGGCATGAGAATCGGAGGATTTTGCAAATATTATTTTATTTTATCAAAGGCCTTTTGACAGTCATTGTTCCACCGGATTGATTGATCTTTTCTCAGTAATTTGAATATTGGCTCACAAGTCGTGGTAAGATGAGATATAAATCTTGCAATATAATTCAGTCTTCCCAAAAATCCACGAACTTATTTTTCTGTTCTTGGCTCCGGCATTTCTTGAATGGCTTTTACCTTTGTTGGATCCACCTCGATTCCCTTTTCACTGACAACGAAGCCCAGAAGCTTACCAGATCTTACCCCAAAAGTACACTTATTCGGGTTCAGCCTAGGTCTGAACTTTCTCAACCGTTCAAACAACTTTTTCAAATTTATCAAATGCCCTTCTTCCGTTTGTGACTTGGCAATCATATCGTCCACATAAACTTCAATTTCTTTGTGAATCATATCGTGGAAAAGCGTCACCATGGCACGCTGATATGTTGCCCCTGCGTTCTTTAAACCAAACGGCATCACCTTATAGCAGAATGTGCCCCAAGGGGTAATAAATGTAGTTTTCTCCATATCCTCCGGCGCCATCTTGATCTGGTTATATCCGGAAAACCCATCCATGAAAGAAAACACAGAGAATTGAGCCGTATTATCTAACAACACGTCAATGTGTGGTAATGGAAAATCATCTTTTGGACTCGCCCTGTTCAAATCTCGATAATCCACGCACATTCTGACTTTGCCATCCTTCTTCGGCACAGGCACAATATTAGTGATCCATGGTTGATAACTAGTGACAGCTAGAATCCACGCATCCAACTGTTTTTGCACCTCCTCTTTGATCTTGATGGCCATTTCAGGTTTGGTTCTCCGAAGCTTCTGCTTGATAGGAAAATAACCCTCTTTCAGCAGCAACCTGTGCACAACGATGTTCGTATCTAACCCCGACATATCTTGATAAGACCAGGCGAAAATGTCAACATACTTTCGCAACATCTCAATCAGCTCTTTCTTTACATTATCTGCCAGGCTTACCCCTACTTTGACCTCTTTCTTTACCTCTTCAGTGCCGAGATTGACAACTTCTATAGATTCCTGATGAGGATGAATGGGTCTTTCTTCCTGTTTCAATAATCTAGCCAACTCTTCAGGAAGTTCACAGTCATCCTCATCCCCCTCTTCAGCTTGGTATATTGGATTATCGAAGTCATAATAAACCATAGCAGGGTCGTCATCAACAAGATCCAGAGAATTATTTCTGCATGAATGATAATTCATGCTTTTAGAAATTACTTTTTTGAAAGGAAAAGGAAAAATGTAAGAAAACAGCGAAGAAAACATTGCCATTTTTATTTATCTGATAAAAATAAAATAAAATGAAAGACAGGGAACACAATTTTGAATACAAAACGTCCTTTTATTAATGATAAAAATTTGTATGAGAACAAATGGGGGGGCCTACAATGAAGTCACTATGCCTTGGGCAGAGCATATGACCTTTGCATGCTTAATGAAAGAAAACACAAAAAATTACTTATTTGGCAGAGTAACTTGGATGAGATCCTCCGAAAACCAATTGTTCAGCTTCACTCCTGGGGCACATGGGCGCACCCAATTGTCCAGGTCACAGTCACTATCTTCAACGTCTTCAATTGCTGCACAAATCTGGCTTGGATGTATGACTCCTCCACTTGAGAAAATAACTGGCCCTTGGCGCTCTTGACCCTTTATCACTGGAACTCGAGGAGGTTTATAACCAATTCCGCTCTTATCATCCTTGAAAGGTAGCTCAATCACTTGTCCCCAACCTTCGGTATGCCCAGACTGCACCACTTCCAAAGCCTGCATATACGAAGCCATAGAAGTTCCCACTCTTGCCTCACTAGACGGGGAATCTCTCACCATATTCATAGTTTCAAATGCCTGACAGAGAGTTTTGTGGATTTCTTCGTCCATCTCCACGTACTTGAAGGACGACAGATGACTAACGAAAATATCTTCCTCTCCGCATACCGTAACAACCTGACCGTCAACTACAAATTTTATCTTCTAATGCAAGGTTGAAGACACGGCCCCAGCAGCGTGGATCCATGGACGACCAAATAGACAACTATAGGCCGGTTGGATATCCATCACATAAAACACTGTATTAAAGACCTGGGGTCCGATCTGGACAGGCAGCTCTACCTCTCCAAACACTGATCTCTTTGAACCATCAAATGCTTTCACCACTAGATCACAAGGCCTAAGTACAACCCCTTCCACATCCAGCTTTGCTAATGCTTTCTTAGGCAACACATTGAGGGACGAGCCAGTGTCCACCAATACATGAGATAACATAACACCTTTACATTCCATCGATATATGGAGAGCCTTATTGTGGTTCCATCCCTCTGGCGTTAAGTCAAAATCTGTGAACCCTAGACCGTTACCAGCATTAACATTGGAAATTACACTTTCAAGCTGGTTCACTGATATTTCTTGCGGTACGTATGCCATATTCAAAATTTTGAGCAAATCATTCCGATGGGCTTCGGAACATAGCAACAATGAAAATATAGAGATCTTAGAAGGAGTTTGATGTAGATGGTCGACGATCTTATAATCGCTCTTTCTGATTAGTCCCTTGAATTCCTCAGCATCCTTCTCCAATGAATTATCAGATTCCGCCCCTGGCACTGGTTCATCACTTATCACCTGCTTTCCTTTTGCTTTCACTAATGCTTCAGTATCGTCTTTCCTGAGTGTCCGAGGAGCAAAAATCCTTCCGCTGCGAGTAAAGCCACCCATTCCCCCAACATTTCCAATACTTGAACCACTTTCTTTAGGAGTCTGCACCTCTTGCCTCTGCCCTTGACTATTAGTTCCATAGTACCATGGAATCGCAACCTTGTTCTCATTTGGGACGTGACTGGGAACAGTTATAGCTATAGGAGCTACTCGTTCAGGCGCAGACGTCTGTACAGAAGCAGGCACTAGAATTTCCACAGGATCAAAGTAGATTGTAATAGTAGAAACTTCATCATCTTTCTTTTTCAACTGATCAAACTGTAAACGTCCTTCATCCATCATGCTCTGAAGGCTATTTCTCAACTTCACACAACCATTATCAGCAATCAAACAATCTTCACAACTTTCTGAACAACCAGGAAATATAGCACCTTTCAGCAGGCGTTCCTTCACAACTTTCAACGGAGTTTTGACATCATTAATGTCCCTCACCGGATCAAACTTCCTTCTTCTTCAATGGAATTCACCCCTGGTCCACTATGCGGAGGCATGGGATTTTGAATTACATTAGGCCTCGGACTAAAATTAATAGCCTTTGAATCAACAAGATCTTGAACCACATGTTTGAAAGCCTTGCAATTTTCCACATTGTGACCTGGCGCATTTGAGTGAAATTCACACTTTTCATTTGCATCATACCCAAAAGGTAATTTGCCTGCTGGGGGAGCCAAAGTCCTCAATTGTACCAACTTCAAACGAAGTAAATTCTGTAGCATTTGTGAGCATGTCATAGGGAAAGCATCAAAATGTCGGTCATTCATTCTCTTTCTTGGGTGATACTGCCTTTGCTCTGCAGGTTGAGCCTCAGTACCCGGAGTTGGAATAGTTATAGATGCTGATTGATGATATGGACCCTACCGTCCTCTACCTCTCACCCCTTGTGCATATGCAGCATTAGCGTCACCTTCACGCTTTCTGTTATTGTTACCAAAAAACTTCTTTGTGGGAGCTGAACTTGTACCGCTTCCATCCTGAATCTTCCCCATCTTTAGCAAACTCTTGATCCTCTCTCCAGCAATTACTATGTCAGCAAACCCAGTGGATGGACAAGCAGCCAACTGATTGAGATACGGACCTTGCAAAGTATTCATGAACATATCAGCCATTTCTCTGTCTGCCAACGGAGGTTGCACCTGAGCAGCAAGTTCACGCCACCTCTGGGCGTACTGCTTAAAACCTTCCTTAGGGTCTTGTGTCATGCTTTGTAACTGAGTGCGATTCGGTGCCATATCAATGTTATACTGGTATTGCTTCAAGAAAGCCAAGCACAACTCTTTCCAACTTCTGATGCGAGCCCTGTCCAACTTTATATACCATTCCAGTGAGGCTCCAGACAAGCTGTCCTGGAAAAAATCCCAAGTTAACTCCAACCGGAGGAGGAGTAACAACAGGAGGATTGCCAATAGGAGGGTTGACAACAGGCGGGTTAACCCTAGGGGGATTAACGTGATCACCAGTAGGAATCTCTGTCTCCAACCTCTAGATGACAGCTCACATGTCTTCTTGCCCTGCTCTCAGGTCCTGCTACCCCTGGGCAACACCCTACATCAAATTCATAGACTGTTCCATGCGTGCCCTTAACTCAGCCAACTCTGTCTGTACCTGGTCCATGACTTTAGCTTGATTTCGTCTGGTTGCGTATCGGTGAATGTGGGAATCAGCTATTATGCTTGAAACCAAATAAAGGTTAGAGAGCTCCTGCAACAAGTACCTGAAAAGCAAACAACAAAATGCAAAATGATATGCCATGCAATGCAAATGCCATGTTTATTCATTCTGAAGCGTTCCTTCCTTCGATTCCAGTTTGACCGAAATGGAACAGCGCACATTCCTGCAATTGATAGAACATCAGAGGTGCATATTAATAATTCAAAATACCCATCATATACGACCCCGTGAGTGTGTGAATCATTGTATAATTTGATGAAGAATCCATCTCAATAATACCAAACGAAACACCATTAGTATAAATGAAAACCGACCACCAGGTGCGGAACAGTCAAATACAAATTGATTCTGATCAAATATAGCTGAATAGCATGAATACAAGCAAAAGAAACCCATCAACAAGCCTGATGGTGAGTTCCCAGAATAACAACAAAACAACTCAGACACTGAGCCCATACAAATCCTCCCGGACTTCCTTGAGAAGTGCTTCAGTAACTGGATCATTAGGGCACTCCGTAAGACTTCTGATCAGCTGACTCCTGATCTTGACAGCTTCCTCCAGCTTTCTGATTTGATCTTTAATGTCTAACTCTTTGGCTCTCTTTACTCCGGCGTGGACTTTCAGATCTTCAATCTCTCGGTTGGCTGAACTAAGCTGCTTGAGGAATTCACCTTCTTTACTCTTCAAATTCTTTCTCAACTCATCATTTTTAGCCCTGATTCTCGCTTCGATCTCCCTTCGGCACTCGAAGAACTCATCCCATCTCTGCTGCCCTTTGGCAAGTGCATTTTCAGACTTTGACAACTGCTCGTTGATACATTTGCACGCCTCTTTTAATGCCATCTCATTTTGCTTGACCTTGCGAATATAGATAGTGTCCTCTGCAATTCTTTTCTCATTAGCCTCATGACGCTCAGTCAGTTTTTGCAGTTCATACTCAACATTACGCTTTTCACAAAGCGTCTTTCGGAGTCCTTCACTTAACTTCTCATTCATTTTGACTGTCTTATCCATCTCCGCCTTAAGCTTGTTATATTCAGCAACACTTATCGTGGTCACTGGTTCAACAGCAACTGGATCTGACAGACTTTCCCTAGAGAATGGCAAAAGAGTGATCTGGACTCTTCTTTTCAACCATGCATCATACTGAGGAGAAGACACGTTATTGCACTTGCCAAAGACAACTTTACCCTTTGTTTGCAAATTGCCCCAAGCTCCGGCCGCTTGCCTTACCAACAAAAGATTATCTTTTACAGAGAAGAAGAAAGATTCTTCCAATTCGCTATCTCTCAGAGGATCTATCAAGGCAAATCCCAACTGTCTCCTTAGGATAACAGGATTGTAATTGATGCAACCCCTTATCCCCAAGAGTGGCACATTTGGATGCCTTCCACAGCTACTGACAAAATCCCCACCCATCGTTCTTTGATTAAACCAACGAATATCTTTTGCCGTCAACTGAATCATCCTTTTAGCCCAATTCTTTGTAGGATGAGGATCCAGGAAAGCCTCAGAATTTGGTAAGTGTCTCATGAGCCATTTATGAAATAGAGGTGCACAACATCTAACCAAACCCCCTCTCTTCTTCTCATTCTTATAATGCACAGAATAATACAAGTCCCCCAAGAGCGTAGGTATAGGATTCTTCAACACAAAGATATGGATGGCTCTCATGTCTACAAACTTGGGCTCATCAGCAAACAACATAATCCCATATATGCTCAAGGCCAGAATAGCACAAGTTGTTTCCCATTCAGCTTTAGCGGCACGTTCTTCAGCTTTGGAAACCAAGAAATCCAGATGAAAGCCAGATAAACCTCCTTTGGTGGTGAGGTTATCTATCACCACAGGTACGCTCAGATGAAGGGCCTTAGCTATCTCCTCAGGCTTTGGAGGGCGCATATCAGAGTTAAAAGGAATCTGGTATTTGAGAGGCACATCTAGGAGAATGGCATACTCTTCCAGCATCGGGGCCAACTGAAAGTCCGAGAAAGTGAAGCACCTTAACTGTGGGTCATAAAACTGCAAGCAAGTATGAATGACACTCCTCTCTGAAGCATTCAAATCCTCAACCATAGTCAGAATCTCCCCATGAGCCTTCCGGAACATACCCACATGATCTAGAGTAATAAGAGAAACCATCCTCTGCAACTGACCCACCTTGGTGTCAAAGAACGTGTAATGCACATTGTTCTTCCTTGGAACATCCATAACTGCAAAGGGAACTGTCAACCGGAATCGAAAGGAAGTATACCCTGCAAATGAATAAACATGAAGGTTAAATGCAAAAATGCGAATGATGATATGTATGCAAGGGCATGTGATCAATGCTGCACAAATATTGCCGAACCCACTGTACTGTTTTCTGAATTTGGTGAGATATACAAAACGAGGATCAAAAGTCCAATAACTAATCCAGAACAAATATGAACTGGTCAGGATCAAAGGTTCAGTAACCAATCCAGCACAAATAAGAAGACCAGGTAGGATGAAGGTCAAGGGTTCCTGCATACCTGTAAACAATCCCCCAATCTCACATGTATGTACTAGAACGTGAGGATCCTCAAGTTCGGATCTCGGAATGAGAAGCAATAGCACATTCAGCCCGAAGGATACAATGCTATCGCCAAATAAAGAGTTCGTCCTCTGATTCACCTCAAAATAAAGAGGGGTCATCCTAAAAGGTCATCCAGACTTAACAGCTCTTCCAGATAGCTCTACCATCGTGGAAGATCCACAACGCAAAATTCTCTAGAGAGAACCACATCCAGATTGTGTCTCATATTCCCTCCTCGAACCGAAATGGAATGTGAGAGGATATGAAACATGCTAAACGTAAGTGCACTCAGGCTTGTGTATTGGGCCTATATCCCAGAATACCCCATCCCACCAAACAGAAAATAGCACAGTCCAGTATAGCATAATATAGCATATGAAATGAAAATGCTAAAATGCGGTACATACAGTAGTATACAGTAAAGCAGTAATACAGTAAATAGCAATACAGTACAATAATAAATACAGCACAACAGTAAACACCCAATGAAAGAAAAACAGACAAGCGCTAGGATTGACTCGCTAAGGAAACCAGAGATTCTGGGTTCGATCCCCAGCTGTCGCTCCCGGGATTTTCATCCTAGTACAAACGCGAAAGTGGCATCGAAACAGAGTCGCCAGCAATGTGTATTTATCCCAAGAGAGGGAAAGGAAACACTGCGTAAACCTGAGGGAAAGGAAAGAGCACGGTCTTGCGACCAAGATAACTGGGTTCGGGAGTCGGTTACGCGCAAGGAAGGTATTAGCACCCCCACGCGTCCATTGTACCCGATGGGATCCACGCTTGCTGCTTCAATCAAAGGGTGTAAGGAAAGGATACTGGAAAAGGAACCGCTGACTGGAGAACTGGAAAAGGAAATGAGAGAGAAAGAGAAATAAGTGTAGGGAAAATAAAAGAAGTGCTCGAATGGGCCCTACCCCACTGCCTACGTATCTCATCGGGAACATGAGAATTAGAGCGACGTAGTTCCCCTTAGCTAAGGGAGAATTGTTTGTGTTTTTTAGTGGAGTACGTCAACGTTCGCGTCCTAGCAGTTAGGTGTTGTTGCTCACTGTATGGAGACTTAGGCGTTACCTGTTTGCGATAGAACGGATATGACGCATCCTTAAGGAATGAGTGAAGAAGGTGAGAAGAGAATTATTGTTTGTTTTTGCCTTTTAAGAAAGAAAGGTCTTGTTTATTTGGTGTTTTGTAACTCACATTGTGTTTAAGTCCCTCATGTAAGATCGAATGCCTCGCATATCGACCCAAGACGGGACGTACGCTAAACATTCTAAGACAAGTGAGAGAAGACCCCTCACCTCCTTATTCTCACATGAAAGGCTCAAATACAATGTTTGTTATGCCTTTATTAAGTATTTTTTACTTTTGTTTTGAGATGAGAGGAAAAGACTCAAATGGAAGCCAAAGGTGAAAACTAAAGGGGACTAAGACTCACCCTAATGTTATCATACATGGAGGTTCCTATGGTTAATGTGGTTTAAGAAACCTAATCCTAAAAGAAAGGAGAAGAAGAACAAAAGAAGCAACTTACTTCCAAGATGGAAGTTAAGTTGATCTTAAAGAGGGATGAAGAAGAAGTTATTCAAGGAAAGCATATAAATGCTTATCATGATCACAAGTTGAATTATTAAAAGAACTAAGAGAAGATGAAAGAAAGAAGTGCATGTGGAAGCATATCCACACACTTACCTACCATTTGCACCTACATGAAAAAGTTAGTTCACAAACTATTTACAAGTAGTAAAAATGAAGAAAGAATAACAAATAGTAATCAAACACATTAAGAATCAATGTATAAGGATCCTAAGAGATTAAACTCCATCAAGTTCAGAACCTAAATCTAAAGGTGTTCTCTAATGTTAAGGTAATAAACACACATCAACTACGCACAAGCAAATGTCCTAAACATCCAAGAAGTGAGTCATGGAAGAAATAGATGAAGATGCAAAGTAATCATGCATTAATGCTTCATAAAAGATCCAAGTCAAAACCATATATCATTTGTCAATGTCTCATCAAGCATATGCATCACCATACAAAACATGGATAAAAGAATACAAGTGGAAGGGATAAGATGAAGTAGAAGAAAGGAGAAGTGAAACATGTTTCAATATATGCACAAATTGACATATTAGAGATACATAACATGTAAAATGATTAATGCATACATGTGGGCAGTGGCATAACATTGATGAGATGCAAATGGAATGAGAGAAAAATGTCATATAAAATGCACCAAACCCATAGATCATAAGAAGAGAACAAGAGGATGGAACATGTCAAAGTTTCAAGTTATAACACACAAACTCGTATTAAATGCAAACACAAGTCACATGACCTATAATGACTCCAAGATGACCTATAATATCATGCAAATGACATACAAAAGATGCACACCCAATCATCAAATGATGGCATAAATGCCTCATCAAAACATGTAAGAGTGAGATAGAATAATGTGCACAAAAAGTAACTTCACATGCAAGGCATTAAACAACTATCAAAACACTTGAGGAAAATATGGAAATGAGTCACAACCAACCCAAGTCAGAAGCACAAACATATACCAAAAATTCATAGCAAACTCAAAAGGGAAGTACTTCAAAAGGATTCACACAATCACATTGAAACAAACCAAAAAAGAAGTGCAAAGGCGATCATAAAAACATGTGATAAAATGACTTTAAAAATCGAAATAAAATTGATTTAGATGCTTTAATGTGTTATCTAATCAATGCAAAAAGAATGAATTAAAAACAATGGGTGAGATGAGAGAAATAAAATGTACAAATTTGAGTGTCAATGAAGAACATTATTCAAAAAGAAATTAAAAGAAAAATATGGAATAATATGCAAAAATCCACAGAGTCAGAATTAAAAATTAAAGAAAATTATTTAAATGTGTTAAGAACACACATGAATTAAATTGGGAATTTTAGGGTTTATTTTCTATTTTTAAAATAAGAAAACGAAACAGATATGGAAAAGAAAATAAAAAAACAAGAGAAAATGGAGTGGGGGTGCAGCGTGAGTAAAAGAGTAGTTCAAAATAATTGGGCTCAAACATGTGGGGGGTGTAAATATCAATTACCAATCCAGTCCAAAACAAATGCGTGTGTGTGTGAAGGTGTACATCAATTCCAATGTAATTCAATCATAGGCGTTGGATTAAGTCAACAGGATCAATCTCAAAAAGTAACAGAATCCAATGATCCATAACACGTGAACACAACAATTATCATGCACGCACGCTCATACAAACAAGTCAAAATCAAAAATGAAAAAAAAAACATGTGAGAGGCATGTGTTATTTTAATGCGCTGGAAATTTTTAAACCATTGGATTAATCTCAATGCAAGATCATCAAAGAAGTACTCACATCAAATGAATCAGAGCTAAAGTCCACAATATGTAACGTGCACGCACACACACATAATCAATCTGAAGTCAAAAGATGGCACATGCAAGTCACATGACAATTTAATGCGCTGGCAAGCTTATGACCACACGATGCAAATGATTAGACGGTTGTGTTCAAATCTGGCCAAAAAACCATAGATGCATGCTCACCGGCCGAAGAACGACCTCCGGTCGTCTTCTCCGGCCATCTCTGTCACCTGCAACCCTCACATCTCCCAGAAACATGCAAATCGTATACCAAAATGTAGAGGAACTCACGTAGGTCAAGAATATAGGCTCAGTTTTCACATACCACAATCATACACAGAGAATCGAACACACTAAGTTTGCCCTAGATTTTGCTCTACACCTCTAAGAGATCTATCAACTAGCCAGAAATGTTGCTTTGCTTCTAGTAAGCCATAATCAAGCTAAAACAAGCAATAATGAACATAAATCGTGCAAGCACAGTTTGAGAAATTTGGAACCTGAAGCTTGAAGATCTTGGAAATGTTGAGAAAACCAGAGATAGCAACTTGCTTTTGAGTTTCATTTGACCAAATAAAGGTTTATGGACTTTGTATCTTGAAGAAAACCACACTGAAAATCCAATTGAACCGAAGCTACACTTGGTGACTTGAACTTCTTCTCTTTTGTTCTTGATCAGAAATGAGACATTGATGATGATATAGATGGAATGTGGATGAAGATTGATGAGTTCATGTGAAATCAGAGAGAGAATAGAGAGAAAAAGTGAGAAGAATTTTGAAGTGAGAGTGAAAAATGAAGTTCGAATGAAATTGTGAGTGTGTTTTTAATTTATAGGTTGGGTTAAATGGTTTAACTAGAGTGGTTAAGTGAGTTCTGAGTGAGTTTAAGTGAGTGCACCCTAACTAACTGAGTCAAGTTAGTTAGGGGCGAGTTGCTTGGTTTTACTATGATGTGGAGAGGTTTATGAAGTTTATGGTGGTGATGGAAGTGAATGGGTGGTGGTGATGGAGGCATGCTGCAGCGAGGAAACTTGTTGAACAAGTTTTTATTCCTTTCCCTTTTTATGTATAATGGGTAGTGTGTCATGTATGTGTAGGGGAAGATGTTTGTACAAATGAGGAAATGGGGTGATTGATGTAGAAACATGCGTGCACACTGATACAACAACACAAAATTCATAACATTCTCCACTTGTCATCAAAACAAATCAGTGGCAACCATGGATGTTTAAGAATGCATTTCTCTCAATGTGGTGCATGAAATGGTAAGTTTTTTGTGTCATTGAAAAGAGAGAACATAGTATAACAAGATTGGTGTTGGAATTGAACTGAAATGGGACCTTAAACACACTTGAAAGTGGCCATGAACTCAATGAACAAAACTGACTTGTGGGCGTGGCTTGGCATGGCATGGCAAGGCAACATGGCCTATGAATTTTCAGCATGAACACCTCATCTTGGGACCATCATAACTCCATCATAACTTGCTCAAATGGAAAAATGTCCAACATCAAAGTTGAAGAGGACATTGAGATGAAAAACTTTGATGTTCAACATTTTTTTATTTGAATCATCCTTCCATGAGAAAAATGGCTTGAAATATTGCCCACCATGTGTTTGACAAAATTATGGCGCATGGGCCTAGTCCAGCTTGGTCATGACTTGGTTTGTGACCTAGTTTTGTCAAACTTTGATTGATCATAACTCCCTCAATTTTGATCCAATGGAAGAGTCCTTTATATGGATTTGAAGCTTGGAATATCATCTTTAATTGGCTCAACTTGGGCCTAAAGTTTGGAGCTTTTATCATGGAGAAAGGAAGCCTCAAAGTGTGGTGCAAAATGGTCAAAACTTGCCATTTTTGGAAACCCTAAATTTCTAAAAATGGAAACTTTGTACATTTTTTGATTTTTCATGATTCCTTCATCATTTCTTGATCAAATCTTGTCCAATGACCATATTTAACTTGAATTTCATGAACTTGATCTTAAAAAGTCAGGAGTTGACTTTTTCATTGCACAGTTGACTTTTTCCCTAATTCTCCTGATTTTGAATCTTCTGACCAATTGAGACCCTTTTGAAACCAATTGATGAGCAATTTTCCATCCATATACACTTAGGAACATAAGGAATACCATGTGATCAAGTTTTGTCCAAAAAATCAGAAATAAACTGATTTTATGTCAAACCCTAATTTTGGTACCCTCTAGTTAGGAGGAAATAACACCTCCTCCAAATCCAAATTCCTCTGAATATGATGTATATCCCATTTAACAAAGATGATACATGACATTTGGAGGTGATAAAAACTCAAGGAGCTTGCCCATTTGAGGGTCAGATCCCAATTTTAGACTGCTTTGTGTAGGAGATGATGCATTATCCAATCTTCTTGATTAATTCCCAACTTCCAATGCCTTGTGGGATCAAAGTGAGAGGAGATATGATATAAGAGTCCCTTGAGGCCCACTGATCACATGCCCTTATGCCATATGTATGTTATTTGATATGCAATTTATGACCTACTATGGAATACAAATGAGTGAAGCATAGACCAAGTTATTGAGAAAACATGAGGGCAAATTTTGAGGTATTACACCAGGATAAAAGAGGGACCACAGCTTGGATTTTTGAATCAACAAGTGTGCCACTTACAGCAGTTATTTGGGATTTGTTGTTTTTATTGTCTGTTTTGATGTGTGATGTACAGAGAAATGCCTTCCTACAGAGAGAACTTTTGATTTCCTCTGAGGGGATGTTGATTTTTTGTGTGCCTTGATCAAAGCCCAAGGTTGAAGCTAAAAGGTTGATTCTGTTTAGGGAGTTTTATATCTGTCTTGTACAAAGCCCAAGATTGAGGCTAAAAGAAGATTGACTCCTCCGGGGAAAGTTTTGTCTGTCTTGTATAAAGCCCAAGATTGAGGCTAAAAGAATTGAATCCAATGGGGAGAGGTTTTATCTGTCTTGTACAAAGCCCAAGATTGAGGTTAAAAGGTTGATTGACTCAACTGGAGAATATGATCTGTCTTGTACAAAGCCCAAGATTTAGGCTAACTGTGCTAAGGAAAAAAGAAAATCATTATACAAAGCCTAAGAGGAGGCTGGTTGGGGAATTTCTTATATGAAACCTAAGAGAAGGCTGGCTTCTGCTGAGGATTATTGAGATCCAGAGACAGGTCCAAATTGGGGAATCAACTCTTACTGAAGATTGAAGAAAAGTTTAAAATATCAGATGCCCTGAGGTTCTGATTCTGTTAAGGTTTTATTGATGGTAAAGGTTTAAACCTTGAGTATGAAAACCTATGGAGGTTTCAAACTCTGCTGGAGATTAATGAAGTGATCAGGGTTTTTCCCGTGCTTTTAGGAAACTTGAGGATTTCTTTGAGATCCAAGAGGAGATAAGACTTTCCAAGTCTACTGGTATGAAGAGGTTGACTCTTAGTTGGAGAATGATCTTTGTATGATGCCTAAGAGGAGGCTGATGTTTTAAGGGATGAGAATAAACCCTAAACTGGTATGATGTTTTGGAATTCTGACTCTCTGGAGGATTGAACTAGTAGAGATTACTAAGTTATATCCTATACCTGTAGGAGGAATTTGGGTCCTTGTACTAAACCCAAGAGGAGGCTGAGAACTTCTAAGAAGCCTGAGGGTCCTTGTACAAAGCCCAAGAGGAGGCTGGGGATGCTTTTAGGAAGCCTGTGGGTCCAAGCCTGAGAAAAGTTCAAGAAAGGTTTCACCGGGAATAATCCTTTCTTTAGTGAACAGTTCTAGGGTTTGAAGAAATTCAAAAGAGGTTTCACCAGGAATTAGTCCTCTTTGGGGAAATGAATTTCTTGTATACACATTTCTAAGTTGTGACAGTCTTGAGAAAAGTTTCACCGGGAATAATGCCTTTCTCTGTTTCATATTATATAAGCCCAAGAGGAGGCAAGACTGTATCTGGAATTTCCTATGGGGAACTAGTTTTGACTGTGTTAAAAGAGTAACCACTGGTTTGATCTAAAACTAGACCTAATTGCTGGGGAAACTCTAAGCAAGCATATACAGGCTGCTAAAAGGGCTGTGAACAAAGACATTATTTTTAAAAAATCATCCTTTGGTGAAAGTTCTAAAGTTAATGAGTTTGCTGAAAACAAGTTTAACAGGTACCATGTTATTTTTGCGCTAGGGTTAGATTTTGTAAATGCATGCAGTATTTGATGATACATTTTTGTTTTGGTAATGTTGCATCTATCAATGACATTTTCGTTTTGCGTTTGGGTTATTTACTTTGTTATTATTAGTTCTGCATGTTGAATGTTATATTTTTTAATTTGTTTCTGAATGTTTTGAAGGGAAGGAAACATAGTCGATGAAGAAAATGAGGAATCGAAAAGCGAACAACACAACGGCGAGAAAGACCAGTCTGATGATGACGACTCAAATGAGGAAGAATTGGAGAAAGAATATGAAGATGAAAAAGAGGTGGTAATTTACTAGGAAAAGGAAATTTCTTTTGGTTATAAGGCTCAGAAAAATGTTCTTGTAAGACCACCTAACTCAACCTATTTTCTAAATAAAATGTATGTTACAAAATGATATTTAGTGGTTTTAAATTTAAATTGTACAGCATTTCCCAAGGGAGGTCACAATGAATTGTCTATTTTGGGATCAAAAAGAAATATTAATAGTTGATGAAGATACTACTAATACTTACTCAGGGAACATTCACTGTGCAAAGCGAAATGGAAAAAACTTGAAAAAGGAAAAAATTATAGGGATCGGGTGGTATGAGTACGCTAAAAAGAAGAAATTACGAAGAGGTGATAAGCTTGGTTTTTCCATACATACTGTCTGTCCAGAAACCATGTATGTATGTCTGTTAAACCGCTGATGGTCTTGAAAGAACTAATGTGTAGCAGTTGATGAATAGGTGGTGCAGTTTTTGTTTTGTTTTTGTATTTGTAGGTGAACCTGGTTTGAATTTGCAGTAATATTTTGGTTTAATTTTATGAAATAGGTGGCGTGTTGTTATGTGTAATGTTGGTTTTTCGATTAATGTTTTGTTTCGGTACATTTGATGAACAGAAAATTACAAAGACTAAACATTTTATGCATGTACTGATTTGCTTGAAGTACTGAAGAGAGAAAAGTTAAAATACCATTACAGAGTCATCTTAACATCCTGCTTATAATCTCAACACGTTACAAAATAAATTATTAAATTCTAATTCTTTAAAATAAAATATTATTGTAAGTATTTAATTATAAATATTCTAGACAAATTGAATAAATTATTAAATTCTAATTCTTTAAAATTAAATATTATTGTAAGTATTTAATTATAAATATTCTATACAAATTGAATAAAAAAGAGTGTAAAATTTGTAACATTTTTTAAGCTAAGGTTTTATAAGGATAATTTGTTCATTTTAAATTTATAAAATTATAAAAGTTAATATTTTTAACAATCGACTATATTACTTAATTGACGTCTAAAAAATAAAAATTTATCAATAGAAAAATAAAAAATTTAGGAAAAAAAAAGATGTTGAACAATTGATACAATATTTTGAAAATTTAAAAAATTAATGCATCGGGAAAATTATAATTTGACAATTTTTAAAATTTGTTTCTTTTAACTTATGTTAGAATAATTCGATAATTAACTTTGTAAAATATTTAATAGATTTGAAAAAATAACATACAATTATTTGTATACATGACCAAAAAAAATACTATTGTTATAAACGAATATAACTTAACTACTGATGCAAATATTAAAAAATAGAAATTTATTAACTTTTTAATGAACCGACATAACTTTAATTTTGATTCAATTTTTTGTACAGACGAAAATAATATTATTGTTATAAAATGACACAACTTTAATTTTGATTCAAATGTTTTTGTATACGAAAAAATACTATTGTTATAAACAGGCACAACTTTAATTTTGATTCAAATTTTTTTATATGTGAAAAAAATACTATTCATTTAAACGGACACAACTTAAATTTATATTCAAATATTTTTTTATATACCGTAAAATACTAATGTTATAAACGGGGACAACTATACTTTTGTTTCAAATATTTTAAACAAACGAAAATAATACCACTGTTATAAACGGGGGTAACTTCAATTTTGATTCAAATTTTTTATATACCAAAAAAATTTTGTTGTTTTAAAAGGGAATAACTTTTATTTTCATTTAAATTTTTTTATATAACATAAAAAACTACTCTTATAAATGGGGAGAACTATAATTTTGATTCAAATACTTTTATATATGCAAAAATACTATTGTTATAAATAGACATGGCAACAAAACCCATACCCGCGGGTACCCACCCGAACCCGCCCCGAAGTTGACGGGGAAAACCCGCTTTGACTGGGTTTGGGTTCGGGTTTGGGTTTTTCCCGATTAAAAAATACGGGGACGGATCGGGTAATGGGGACACTAGTACCCACCCCGAACCCGTCCCCGAACCCGCCCCGTTTATTTTATTATGTACATTATTATTTAATTTTGTTAATTTGGAATATTAAATATGTGGCCAATGTTTTAATATTTTGATTTGTATTAATTATTTAAAATATTTAAAATGTATGTAAGAATTTTCTTTGAGATTTTTTTTTATTATTTGAAATGTAATTTGATTTTGGAAAAAATAAATATTTTTTTTATTAAAAAAATTGATTTTACTAAATAGATGGTGGTAGGGCGGGGATACCCGAACCCGTTTGGGACGGGTTTGGGTTTTAATTTTCCATCACCGTTTGGGTTTGGGGCGGGGAACGGAGATTGTTTGGGGATTCGGATTTGGGTTTGGGGGAAGTAAAAACCGTCCCCGACCCGCCCCGTTGCCATGCCCAGTTATAAACGGGGATAACTTTAATTTTGATTCAAATTTTTTTATATATAAAAAAATACTATTCATTTAAACGGACACAACTTAAATTTATATTCAAATATTTTTTTTATATAACGTAAAATACTAATGTTATAAACGGGGACAACTATACTTTTGATTCAAATATTTTTAGAAAACGAAAATAATACCACTCTTATAAACGGGGACAACTTCAATTTTGATTCAAATTTTTTATATACCAAAAAACTTTTGTTGTTTTAAAAGGGCATAACTTTTATTTTCATTTAAATTTTTTTTATATAACATAAAAAACTGCTCTTATAAACGGGGACAACTATAATTTTGATTCAAATACTTTTATATACGCAAAAATACTATTGTTATAAACGGGGATAACTTTAATTTTGATTCAAATTTTTTTATATACAAAAAAATGCTACATGTTATAATCTGTAACGCCCCAGTTTGAGTTATTTTTATTTAATTGAGTCGTTTTGATTATTTTATTATTATATTATTTTATTTCTGACTTTTATTTGAAAATATATTATTTTTCGTTGTAAATATATTTTATCGCATTTTGAGAGCGTTTGCGAGATAATTGAGTGTAGGGGTATTTTGGTCTTTGTCGGGTAGATATTATATTTTTTCATAGAAATAGAAATAGAAAGAGAGAAAAGTAGAAAGAAAAGAAAAATAGAGAAGAAAGAGAAGAAGAAAAGGAGAAGAGAAAGAGAAGAGGAAAAAGAAGAAAAAAAAGGAAAAACTTGTGGATTTAGGAACCGACTTTCTACACGCGATTTAATCGGGTAAGGGTGTGAAACTCGATTATCTTATCATTGTGTATGATTATGTATGTGTGTGTGTGCATGTTGTCTTGCTTTTTCCATAGTTTTCAGTTTTAGGTCGAAAATGAGTAAACGAGTAGAAATTGATGTTTTTACGGTCGGAAATCGATATAATTTGTGTTGTATGATCACAATGTGTTTATGAGTCATTGCTGATAATTGTTTTGCTGTTGGAATTGATTTAGGAGGAAAAATGAGATTTTGGGGGTTTTGGATTAATGTAACCCGTAACAGAATTTTTCTGGTTCTGGTGTGATTCGCCAGGCGAATTAAGTCTCGCCACTCATTCGCCAGGCGAAGTGCTGGCGAAGGGGGATTTGCTAGGCGAAATTGTAAGTCGCCAGGCGAAATCGGAAATATAGAATTGGGGTAGCTTCTGTAACTTTTGGTTTTCTCTAATTTTGTGGTTCGCCACTCGTTCGCCAGGCGAAGTGCTGGCGAATGGGGATCCGCCAGGCAAAATCCTAAGTCGCCAGGCGAATCTGGCTGTTTCTCAATAAATTATTTTCTTTGAAAATTCATAACTTTCGATCCGTAAGTCGGATTGGGGCGTGGTTGGGTGCGTTAGAAAGCTTTTGAGTCGTTCTTTCTTATTAAAATAGTTTGGAGATTGTTGGCCGATTTAATTATGTCGGGAATTTGGAATGTGTTGTTTGTTGACTTTTACCGTTTTAATGATGTGCATTTGACGTGTTATTATGCAACATGCTTGTGATATGAATTGTATGACTTGTGTGCTGTTGTGAAATGAATATGCACGTGATATATGTTGTGATGATGAATTGTGGCCTAAGGGCAAGAAAATGCAATGTGTGGTATTTGATGATATATGCATGATTATGGAATGTGTATATGTGTGCATTTGAATGTCATGAGTCATTGTATGCCAAGCATCATGATGTGCATTCTTGTGATGTTGTGTGCCCTAGTGGGTGTGAGCAACGAATTGGTTCCAGAGGGAATCCGCTATAACATCGTGCGCCTTAAAAATAAGAGGACCTAAAGCGATCGGATCGGATCGGATCGTGCCCTTTAAAAATAAGAGGACCTAAAGCGATGGTTATAGACGATCGTGTGCCCATGTGGGGTATGAGCGATCGGGTCGTGTGCCCGTGTGAGGTGTGAGCGATCCATAAACGTCGTGTGCCCGTGTGGGGTGTGAGCGACGGGGAACATCGTATGCCCGACGGGGAGTTACACTAAGTAACGAGTGATGGTTCCAATAGTTCCTGAGTGAACTGGTGTTGAGAAATGATGGAAGTCGGTACCGCATGTGCATATGCATAGAGTCGTTGTGTCGGTCTCTTGCATTTGCATAAATCATGAATGGTTTGATTATGGGTGGAATTGTGTATGAAAGTGATGAGTTGATATATGAATACACGTGTTGGTGATAATTGAATTGTGTACGATTGATATGCTTTTGTGACCGATATGTGAGAAAATTCATTGTGTTGGTTTGTACTTGATTTATGGAGTATAGTGTGGTGAGAATATTATGTTTGGGTAATCGTGTGTTATTATATAATTATATGCAATTATATTATGATTGTGTTTCTCACCCTTCTGCTGTTTTTAAATGCTCTATGAGGCATTGCAGATTAGATGCTGGAGGTCTTTTTGTGAAGCTTAGGTCTTCATTCTTTTGTCGGTCGGCTCTAACATGTAGCATCGGGTAGTCGGAGAGATCGAGTGTGATTATTTTGTATTTATGTATATGTATCTTTTGGATTGAAGATGTATGACATTGGATATGACAGACAAACTTTTTATGGTATATATATACATGATATTCAGTTACGGATTTTCCGCTTTTATTCTGTAATTGAATTGTGGGTCGTAGGAACTCAGTTCCTTTGTTATGTGCTACCTGAATGTTGCATATTATATGAGCAGGTGTTGTATGTTTGTTTCAAATTGATGTGACCCCTCGGTCTATGCCGTGAATTTTTAATTATACTCTGATTGATTGTTATCGCTTTATTTAAGTGGGGGTATAGATTGGGGGTGTTACATTAAGTGGTATCAGAGCCAGTCCGTGTCAGTTTGTGTATGTCCTTGTTGGTCGTTGTAGTTGGGTGAGTTGTTTGTTTAACCATAGTTGCTGTTATTGGAAATGAACAGAATATGGCTGGTAGGAATGACGCTGCTTTAGCTACTGCGATGCAAGCTATGGCTCGGGCTGTGCAGGGTGCACCTAATGCTGCTGGTAATGATGAGTTCAGGAAGAACAAACCGCCTATCTTCAAAGGAAGATATGATCCGATGGTGCACAGATTTGGTTGAAAGAGATTGAAAGGATCTTCCGAGTGATGGATTGTGATGAGGATCAGAAGGTGAGACTGGGTACTCACATGTTGCAAGAAGAAGCTGATGATTGGTGGGTTAGTACACGTCATGTGTTGGAAGTTGCAGAAGAGTAGATTACTTGGGCTGTGTTTAGCATTGAGTTTCTGAGGAAGTATTTTCCTGAAGATGTAAGAGGAAAGAAGGAAATTGAGTTCTTGGAATTGAAACAAGGTAGTATGTCTGTTGTTGATTATACTGCTAAGTTTGTGGAGCTTGTGCAGTTTTATCCACATTATACTGAAGCGACTGCAGAGTTTTCTAAGTGTGTGAAGTATGAGAGCGGATTGCGTCCTGAGATAAAGCAGGCAATTGGTTATCAAAGGATTAGGAGGTTTTCTGATTTGGTGGATTGTTGCAGGATTTATGAGGAGGATAGTAAAGCTCGTTCTACTCACTATAAGAGTGTGAGCGAGAGGAAAGGGAAGCAACAGTTTCGTGGTGGTCCTTATGTGACACCAGCTGATAAAGGTAAACAAAGGGGAAATTATGAGAGAAGGCCAAGTCGAGGAGGTATGTCTAATCCTCTGAGATGTTTTAGGTGTGGTGACCTAGGACATCGTCAGTTCGAATGTAAGAAGGATACGAGGAAGTGTTCTAATTGTGGAGGTTTAGGACATGTCGCAGCTGAGTGCAAGAGGAAGAATGTGGTGAAGTGTTTCAATTGTGGTGAACCTGGTCACATTAGTACGAAGTGTCCGAAACCGAAGCAAGCTCCAGGTAGTGGGAAAGTTTTTGCATTGTCAGGGACTCAGACTTCAAGTGCAGACCGTCTGATCAGAGGTACTTGTTTTATTAATAGTACGCCTTTAGTTGCTATTATTGATACTGGAGCGACTCATTCGTTTATTTCGTCTGAGTGCGCGAAGCGTTTGAATCTTGTGTTGTCTTCGATGGATGGAGAAATGGTTATTAATACTCCAGCAATGGGGTCAGTAACTACTTCTTTGGTTTGTTTAAGTTGTCCTTTGACCATTTGTGGTAAAGACTTTGAGATGGATTTGGTGTGTTTGCCGTTGGAGTGTTTAGATGTGGTTTTGGGAATGAATTGGTTACAATTCAACCGGGTCCATATTGATTGTTACCATAAGCTAGTAAGGTTTCCTTCTCTTGAGGAAGACGAGGACTCGAGTTTCTTATCTACCAAAGAGTTGAAGAAACTTTTGGCGGATGAAGCTCAGTTGTTTGGGTTGTTTGCATCGTTGACTGTGGATAGTCAAGTTTCACTTGATGTGTTTCCTGTTGTGTGTGATTTTCCGAAAGTGTTTCCTGCGGATATTTCGGACTTGCCGCTAGAGAGAGAGGTGGAGTTTTCTATAGATCTAGTTCCTGGTACTAGACCTATATCGATGGCACCATATCGAATGTCGGCATCTGATTTGGTTGAGTTAAAGAAACAATTGAATGAATTGTTGGAGAAGAGGTTTGTGAGACCAAGTGTGTCGCCTTGGGGTGCTCCAATTTCGTTGGTGAAAAAGAAAGATGGAAGTATGCGATTGTGTATTAATTATCGCCAGTTGAATAAGGTGACGATTAAGAATAAGTATCCTCTTCCGAGAATTGACGATCTGATGGATCAGTTGGTTGGTGCGTGTGTGTTTAGTAAGATTGATTTGAGATCCGGGTATCATCAGATAAGGGTGAAAGAGGAAGATATTCAGAAGACGGCTTTTAGGACACGTTACGGTCATTATGAATATTTTGTGATGCCGTTCGGGGTTTCTAATGCGCCAGGTGTGTTTATGGAGTACATGAATCGTATTTTTCACGAGCATTTGGATCGATTTGTTGTTGTGTTTATTGATGACATCTTGATTTATTCTAAGTCTCGGGAGGATCACGCGGAGCATTTGCGAAATGTTTTGCAGTTTTTGAAGGAAAGGAAACTTTTTGCTAAGTTGTCCAAGTGTGAATTCTGGTTGTCAGAAGTGAGGTTTCTGATGACACTAAATTATACTGTATTTTCGACTCTGATTTCACATGCGTATTAGTCTTTTTTATTTTTTTATGCCTTGTTATTGTTATGTTTTCCTTTTTTATCAGGATTTTAATAAAATCGAGGTCCCAGACGAAAAAGGATGCAAAAGGAGCTAGAATTCAAGTTTGGCAGCAATTTACTCTGGTCGCTTCTCTTGTCGCGGGCGCCCCAGGGTAGGCGACGACGTGTCCCATGATCTCCACAACTCAACTGCCACGTTCCCACGATCAAGCACTCACCTTTGCCGTTTTCTTCGTGTCGCGGGCGCGGTAGGCCTGCCGCGGGCGCGACAAGACAAAATTAGTTCCCGCCCATTTTTCAAGCCAAGGTCACTTTTGTCTTTGCACCATGCCAACTTTGCCTATAAATACTCTCAGAACTCGAATTTTAGGATTATCCAATCTTAGTTTACTTCACCCTAGGCATAAATTTCACTCTTGTAAAGCGGTAATCTTCTCACATCGAGGAGTTATTGCACTGTGTGTGATTGAGTTTGTAATCAAATCTTGGAGTGTCTGTAATCAAGTTGGAGCACTTTGGTAGAAGTAATCCTGCCAGCATTTTCTTTTCCGTACATTGTACCAGATTTAAAGACTCCGCTTTGGAGCAGGTTTTATTTTAATCGCATTTACTTTCATTTATTTCTTGCACTTGCTTTATTTTGTTTATTTATTGTCTTGCCTTACTTTTCAAAACTTTACTTTTCAAAAGACTTAATTCCATACATGATAAGAATTAATATGACTGTTATAACTACCATGGCTGGCTAAGTTTTAGATAGGTAAGAATGTAAAGACCATAATCACCGTAATACGTCTATATGTTAATAGAAATACTTAAGGGTTGTTTTAATCTTTAACACAAGTTTTCTGTACTTAAAAGCAATGTTGGGTAAGATCGAAAGCCGTCCAACCCTTTGTGAACTTGTTTAGTTCTCAACTGATCAAATACAGCGAAAGCGCTTTGCTCAGTCGAGTAGGGATTTTTAACACTTTAGAAAAGAGATTTTAAAACTATTTTCGGACACGTTAGTGGGATTAGAATCTGGTTCATTTTGAACCTCTTTAGTTTAGAGATTTAAGGTCAAAATACTTTTCTGTTTAGTTTAGAATTTACATTTCTTAAAAGTAAGTTTTCCATAACTCTAACGCAATGCGCGCCTTTTTATAAGTGACAATAAAGGGGTTAGTTTAGAAGGTAAACTTGGTTCTGACTTGTCGCTCCCGGGATTTTCATCCTGGTACAAACGCGAAAGTGGCACCAAACAGAGTCGCCAGCAATGTGTATTTATCCCAAGAGAGGGAAAGGAAACACCGTATAAACCTGAGGGAAAGGAAAGAACGTGGTCTTACGACCAAGAGAACTGGGTTCGGGAGTCGGTTACGCGAGAGGAAGGTATTAGCACCCCCTCACGTCCATCGTACCCGATGGGATCCACGCTTGCTTGTCTCGATCAAAAGGGTGATAGAAAAGGATACTGAAAAAGGAGCTGGAAAAGGAATGGAAAGAGAAAAAGAAACAAATGTAGGGAAAATAAAAGAAGTGCTCGAATGGGCCCTACCCCCACTGCCTACGTATCTCATCGGGAACATGAGAATCAGAGCGACGTAGTTCCCCTCACTAGGGATGGATTGTTTGTGTTTTTTAGCGGAGTATGTCAACGTTCGCGTTCCAGCAGTTTAGGTGTTGCAGCTCGCTGTAGGGAGACTTAGGCGTTACCTGTTTGCGGTAGAACGGAAATGACGCATCCTTACGGAAAGAGTGAATGAGATGAGAAAAGAATTCCCGAAGGAAAGACGTTATTGTTTGTTTTTTGTCTTTTAAGAGTTTTTTCCATTTGTTTGCATATGATAGTGTATCTGAATCTTAGTCATTGGAATATGTACATTCTCACATTCCAAGATGGAATGAGTAAGAAAGCACACTAAGGGTGAAGAAGACCCTCACACTTAGTTCCAATTGTCAAGGTTCAAACACACTAGCATACTTGTGTTTATTAAGTGTTTTTGTTGATTAAGAAATGAAGAAGTGTTTTTTATTTGTATCTTCAACAAGTATTGCGTTTAAGTCCCTCATACAAGATCAAATGTTTAACACATTGACCCAAGATGGGCTATATGCTACACATTCTAAGATTATAAGAGAAGACCCCTTATAATCCCTTATTTATATGAAAGGCCTAAATGCAATAAATGCTTACCTTTATTAGATATTTTGAATTTTCTTTGAGATGAGAAAAGAGACTCAAAAGAGGAGAGAAAGGTAAAAGTCTATATGAACTAAGACTCAATCCTAATTGATTAGTTAAGGGAGTGATCCTAATGGTTTGTGAGGTTTAAACCTAAAGTCTAAAGAAAGAATGAATTAAACAATTCACTTCTAAGTTAGAAGATGAATTGTAATTCAAAAAGGGAAAGTGATGAGTTATTAAAAGAAAGCACATAAGTGCTTAACAAAGCACAAGATGGAATTGTAAAAGAGAAAGGATAGAAGTTTGAATGTGGATTCCTTATCCACACTCAATTGCACCTTACCAAAGCCCCTACATGGTTAGTAAACATGTATAAAAGTATAGGAAGCAAAAGAACATTTAATGCACCATAAAGCTCAAAAGAATTAGATGAGAAATCAAATCCTATTGGTCAGAACCAGAATGTGCATCATATGGAAAACAAATGATTATTATCATGCAAGTCCAAGTGGACAACCAACAATCATCCTCCATGGCATTAGAACATGCTATCATAAGAAAAGGGAAGTGGAAGATGAGAAGAAATGGAAGAAACATGCATGAATGGAATATGTAATCTAAGGATCAGAATTGAAATGAAATGAAAAAAAAGGCTCACCAACATCTCATAAACATTCATGCATCACACATCAAGACATACAAAAGTAAGGGGAGAAGAAGTTAGATGGAAGTTCAACAAAAGAAAATGCAAGCACAACATGCTAAAGATGCACAAAGTTCAAATGACAATGAACATGCAAAGATGACATATAATATGTATCAATGACCTATTATGTCACACGAATGGTTCACGAAATATGCAAATGATCATGCAAGTATGTACCAAAGAAATCATGTAAACATGCACAAAAGTTAAGATGATATGACATGTTATTATGCTTCAAAGGTAATGCATTAAACAAAAATTAGATGGACTTATGAAAAATATGCAAGCATGGTTTAAAGATACACAAATCATAAGTGAATTATATACCAAAATAACATGCCGCCACCTGCAAACTCACATGTTCATGGAAACACACAAATCGTATACCAAATTGAAGCTGAACTTTTGTAGATCAAGAATATGCTCATAAAAACCACAAAACATGCACACACAGCAAGAACGGAGGAGATGAAAGCAAGCCCTAAGTTTTGCAACTAAGCCTCTAAGAGGCCTATCAACTAGCCGGAGTTAGCAAATGCTCCTATTGAGCTCAAACACGTTTAATATCAACAAAAATCAAGCAACAGAAGCATGAATCGAAACCTGAAATTTGAAGTTGCTTGAACCTTCAGAAAACCAGAGATCCTTTCTAATGAGTCTTAAACTTGACCTGGCCAAATAAAGGCTGAGATGCGAAAATTGATGATGATCCAATGGAGAAGAGGTTGAAACCAAGCTCCAAACAAGTAGCAATGTGGAGAACTTGAGAGAGAATCAGAGAGAGTATTGAAGTGGAATGAACAAGGTAGAGCTCGAGAATCAGTGGCAATGGTGGAAATGAGAGAGAAGAAGAGAGTTTTTCTGAAGTGAATGTGTGAAAATGAAGTTAGAACTGAAATTAGGGAGTGTGATTTTGTTTTATAGTGAGCTCTAATCATGATTTAGTGAGTGAGTTAAATGAGTCACCATTGGGTTAAGTGAGTCATCCCTAACTAACTGAGTCAAGTTAGTTAGGGAGAGCTATAGTAAGGTGCAGCTGGCCCATGATATGTTATGGTGAGAGTAATGAGAAGGTGAATTAGCACGGTTTATGCAGCAGATGCTTGCTCAACAAGTTTCTCCTTCTATTTCCATGCAAGGCACGTGTTACTATGCATAGTGTAGGTAATATGTGCTTGGTCAAAAGAGGAAACTGAAGTGAAGAAGTGTTTGTCGTGTGTGTGAACCAAATTATGTAGCATGCTATCAATGTGTCAATGCCAACATAGGGCTGTTTATGGAAGTTTTTCTCTCTACTCAATGACTGAATTAGTGAGTTTATGGGCTCATTAAAAAGAGGACACATTGGAGAACAATGTTGATGTGCAAATTGAAGTGAAATGGTGCCTCAAACATGTCTAAAAATAACCATAAACAGATGGAAAAGGAACTGGTACATATGCGTGCAGACTTGTGGCATGGCATGGCAAGCTGGCCTGTGGATTTTCAGCATTATCACCATGACTTTGGACCAAAATATCTCCACCATAACTTGATCAAATGGGATTTTGTCCAACATGAACATTGAAGGTGACATTGCAATGAACAACTTTCATGTTGAAAACTTTTCCATTTGAAGCTTTTATCTTGATGAAAAGTGAATGACCATTTGGCCCACCAACTGTTTGAGGAAATGATGTGCGCGTGACCTGAAAATTCTCGGTCATGACATGGTTTTTGCCCTACTTTCCTCCAACTTTGATCCATCATATCTCTCTCAATTTTTATCCAATGGAGATGTTCTACACATGGATTTGAAGCTCAAAGCAAGATCTTTTGTTGTGGCCGAGTGGAATTTCCATTTGAGGCTTCAATTTTGAATGGCCTTGGTTCAAACTCTGATGCATAATGATCCAAAATTACTATTTTTGGAAACCCTTCTTCATCCAAAAATGGCAACTTTCCACATCTTGATTTTTTCATGATTCCTTTGGAGTTTCTTGATCAAATTTTGTACATTGGTCACATATAACATGAATTTCATGAATTTGGCCTCAAAAAGTCAAGAGTTGACTTTTCCCTCTGATTATTTGAATTGGCCCCAAATTTCCTGACTTTTGATCTTTCTTCCAATTGAACCACTTCTAAAACCAATTGAGGGGTGATTTTCCACATCCATACACTTAAGGACATGTAGAATACCATGACATCAAGTTTTGTCCAAAAAATCAAAGATACCTTGATTTAATTGGAAACCCTACTTTTGGTGCCTTCCTCCTAGGAGAAAAATGTGCAGTCTTCAATTTCAAATTCCTCAGAGTATGTTGTATATCCTCTTAAAGGATAATGAGATATGCCACTTGAGGGTGATTTTGAACCAATGAACCATCTCTTTTGCTAGTTTTCCTTCAGTTTTGGAATCTCTTGTATAGTGAAGGATGTAATGCTTCAATCTCCTATTGAATCTCACTTTCTTGAGGTGTTGGATGGTCAATTGAGATAATATGAGACATGAAAGACTTCTTGGCTTGCCTTGAGGCAACTTGACTGACCTTTTTGTGCTTTGAATAACCCCTTGATTGTCTATCTTTTACCTGATCACATGCCTTGATGGTAAGAAGGATGCTATGCTTCATTTTTCTATGCTAAATATGCAATGCAATGCTAATGAGGTGGGTATGATATGATAAATGATAATGCTATGCTATGATGACAAAAGAGAGAGCAAATTTTGGGGTATTACATGACTACGCGAAAGCGACAGTTCCTGTTAAATTGAATTTTTTTCTTAAAATAAAAGATATTGCCCGTAAGTAGTTCTGTTGATGAATATAGAAATATTATCGGTTATGAGAATTACATTCAAGCCTATTGTTTTGTCTGAATTTTATTACCTCGTCATTTACTTTTATTTATTTTCCTCTGCATTAGTAAACCCTGAATTGAACTGCCTTAGATAAGCACTGTAACAAACAGAATTCGTTAGATCGACATTTGGTCTCTGT
The DNA here is from genome assembly GCA_022829125.1 of Lathyrus tuberosus. Taxonomy (NCBI): domain Eukaryota; kingdom Viridiplantae; phylum Streptophyta; class Magnoliopsida; order Fabales; family Fabaceae; genus Lathyrus; species Lathyrus tuberosus. The sequence goes on along the minus strand of JALAZF010000432.1, from coordinate 2,338,217 downwards.
GGATACGATAACTTTTTATATTACTCTGACGCGATTCGTACACTTGCGAATACAACGCATCAAGTTTTTGGCCCGTTGCTGGGGACCAATTTCGCCGAATTTTGAATTTCGTTTGTTATCACCGTTTAGACTAGGGCCGCATGAACTGGTCGATGCGAAGATCTCGCAGCTCCAGGAGTGTAATAGATCCTTTAGTGGAACCAGAACGTTACGCTCGCACACTACTTTGGCTTCGTCGAATTAAGCAAGCTATGGCCGAAGATCGTAACCAAAGACCCCTTAAGGAATTCGCTCAGCCTGCTGACGAAGAACCGAGCTCTAGTATAGTTAACCCTACCATACCTGCCAATAATTTTGAACTAAAACCGTCCCTATTACAACTAGTTCAACAAAACCAATTCGCAGGACTACCATCTGAAAACCCAAACCAACATCTAAAAGTCTTTATCCGGTTGTCAAACACCTTTAAGACCAATGGTGCTAGTCCTGAGGCGATTCGTTTAAGACTATTTCCCTTTTCCCTTAGAGACAAAGCCCTAACTTGGTTAGATTCCCTTCCAGCCAATTCTATAACAACATGGGAAGACCTTAGGAGAACGTTCCTTGCTAGATACTTTCCCCCAAGCAAGACAGCCGTTCTCCGAAACCAAATAACAAGATTTACCCAAAACCAAGGAGAATCGCTATTTGAAGCTTGGGAGAGGTATAAAGACCTTCTAAGGGCTTGTCCACACCACGACTTGGAGCAATGGTTGATTATACATACCTTTTACCACGGACTTCATTATAACACAAAGATGTCCATTGACGCTGCCGCTGGCGGTGCCCTGATGAGCAAACCCTATCCTGACGCTTGTGGTCTCATTGAAGATATGGCTCAAAACCATCATCAATGGGGAAACAAAAGAGCAACAGTGGAAAAGAAAGAAGCCCAAGGAGGTAAACATGAGGTAAGCTCTATAGACATGATGCAAGCCAAAATGGATGCTATGGCCCTCAAGATTGATCAAATGTACGCACAACCAACCGCTGCAGCAATAGTAGTATCGGATTGCGAACTTTGTGGTACTAAAGGTCATCAATCAGCTGACTGTCATCTGTTAAACGAGACTAACCCAGACCCAGTTAACTATGCCCAAGGAAACCCGTTCTCAAATACTTACAACCCTGGATGGAGGAATCACCCTAATTTTTCCTACAAAAACAATAACCCTATCCAAAACCAAGCACCTCCGAGATCAACCAACAATCAAGCACCTAAACAAAACCAACCTATGCAAGCAGTGCCACCTAAGCCAAATATTGAGAAAGTGCTAAATGATTTTATGACAGCACAAGCCCAGCAAAACAAAGAGTTCCTAAATCAGAATATTCATGTGAATGAGCTGCTTACCCAACTAGGAACCAAAATGGACCAAATGGCCACCCACAGCAAGATGCTTGAAACCCAGATCTCTCAGGTAGCCTTAAAGCAAGCACCCCAAACTACTCCTGGAGGATAATTTCCTGGACAACCTCAACAGAACCCTCGAGGGCAAGCTAACGCTGTTACCTTACGAAGTGGAACCACTTATGAAGGGCCTAAAAACCCGACATTGAGTGACTCCGAAATTTCCAAAAAGGATGCTACCCCCGAAGGTGAGAAACCCATAGAAATTGAGAAACCAAAAGACAAAGATAAAGGAGAAGTTACGGACAAAGCTTCAACACCCCCTCAGCCATACAAACCACCAATTCCCTATCCACAAAGACTTAAACAAACTAAGATCAATGACCAATTCCAGAAGTTTGTTAAAGTTATAGAAAAACTCCATGCAGAGATTCCTTTTACAGAAGCCATCACCCAAATACCATCTTATACTAAATTCCTGAAGGACATCCTCACCAATAAACGTAGACTTGACGATCCAAAACCAGTGGAGTGTAATTCCATTTCCGAGAACAAACTTGCCAAAAAAGACAAAGATTCGGGGAATTTCTCCATACCTTGTATTTTGGGGAATCATGTCATAGATAAAGCCTTTCTGGACTTAGGAGCCAGTGTAAGCCTAATGCCCCTCGCAGTTTGTGAACGATTGAAACTAGGAGATTTGCAACCTACTAAGATGTCTCTCCAATTAGCTGACAGATCTATAAAATACCCTGTAGGCGTATTAGAAGACATCCCAGTTCGAATAGGCAAGTTGTTCATTCCCACCGACTTCGTCGTAATGGACATCAAAGAAGATAAAGATATCCCAATCCTCCTAGGTAGACCCTTCCTATCAACTGCAGGAGCCATAATAGATGTCAAGAAAGGAAAATTCACTTTTGAGGTAGGTAACGAAAAAATAGAGTTTGTCCTAGCAAAGTTTCTCGCGGCACCAGTAAAAGGAGATGCATGTTATGCAGTTGATGTCATTGATGAATGTGTCCGTGAACTTAACCAGGAAGAGCCAATAGAAAGAATAAAACTACCTTCAACGCCCATTGAGAAAGATGATGACAGTATGGAACCCTACATAGATGATAGCCTTTTTGAATGTTTATCCTTAACTCCAGATCCTATACAAAACCCCAGCAAACCAACCTTAGAATTAAAAGAATTACCCAAGAATCTAAGATATGAGTTTTTAGACAAAGAAATGGACAGACCAGTTATAGTCAATGCCGTTCTGAACCAAAATGAAACAAACCAACTCTTAGATGTCTTGCGAAGATATCCCTCAGCACTAGGGTACAACATCTCAGATCTTAAAGGAATAAGTCCATCCATGTGCATGCACTGGATTTCACTTGAAGAAGATGCTAAACCTACGAGAGAACACCAAAGAAGGATTAACCCTATAATGAGTGAGGTAGTTAAGAAGGAAGTTCTTAAGTTGTCGGAAGCAGGGATAATATATCAGATCTCGGACAGTAAATGGGTAAGCCCTGTGCATGTAGTACCTAAAAAGGGAGGCATCACCGTGGTACAGAACGAAAAAGGTGAGCACGTTACAAAACGGATAGAAGGAGGTTGGCGTATGTGCATAGATTACAGAAAGTTAAACAAAGCCACTAGGAAAGACCATTTCCCATTGCCTTTTATAGATCATATGTTGGAACGTCTAGCCAGACATTCCTACTTCTGTTACCTCGACGGATATTCAGGTTTTTCCCAAATTCCTATACACCCTGATGACCAAGAGAAAATAACCTTCACATGCCCATATGGAACTTTTACCTATAGACGTATGCCTTTCGGACTCTGTAATGCCCCAGCAACTTTCCAGCGTCGCATGATGTCAATCTTCGCTGATTATCTTGATGGAATTATGGAAGTATTCATGGACGATTTCTCAGTCTGCGGATTTGATTTCAATAACTGTCTAGTCAACCTTGAAAAGATCTTGAAGAGATGTGTCGAAGTAAACCTGGTATTAAATTGGGAGAAATGTCACTTCATGGTCACTAAAGGTATAGTTCTAGGACATATCATTTCTGAAAAAGGCATTGAAGTTGATAAAGCCAAGATCGAGGTGATAGAGAATCTTAAACCACCCAAAACAATTAGAGAAGTTCGAAGTTTTCTTGGACATGCTGGATTTTACCGGTGTTTCATTAAAAACTTCTCTAAGATCACTAAACCTTTGACAGGTCTTCTGATGAAAGATGCCGAGTTCATTTTTGATGAAAAATGCAACGAAACATTCAACCTTTTAAAATAAGCTTTAATCTCAGCACCCATTATGCAACCACCAGATTGGACAAAACCTTTTGAAATCATGTGTGATGCTAGTGATTACGTTGTAGGAGCAGTGCTAGGGCAAAGATCTGATAAGAAGTTACATGTGATTTACTACGCCAGTAGAACTCTAGATGCCGCTCAGCTAAACTATGCAACCACAGAAAAAGAACTCCTAGCCGTAGTTTTCGCCATAGACAAATTTAGATCCTATTTGGTGGGAGCCAAAATAATTGTTTACACTGATCATGCCGCCATCCGATACCTTTTGAATAAAAAGGATGCTAAACCTAGATTACTCCGGTGGATACTTTTATTGCAAGAATTTGACCTTGATATCAGAGATAAGATAGGCACCGAGAATGTAGTTGCCGATCACCTTTCCAGGCTTGAGTTCTTGAAACCTGATGTAGTACCCATAAATGATGACTTTGCTTATGACAGGTTAATCGCTAAGCTAGATGCCATTGGAGATGTAAGTTTAGAAACCTTAGAAGATTCTGAAAAATCCTTAGCGGTAAATAATGTACCTTGGTATGCAGATTTTGTTAACTATCTTGCTGCAGATATAATACCTCCTGACCTCAGCTATCAGCAGAAAAAGAAGTTCTTCAATGACGTTAAACATTTCTATTGGGATGAACCACTCCTTTTTAAGAGAGGCACTGACGGAATCTTTCGCCGGTGTGTTCCAGAGGAAGAAGTGCACCATATCATAGAACATTGTCACTCAGCACCCTACGGAGGACACGCAAGCACATCTAAGACTCACGCTAAGATCTTACAAGCTGGTCTTTATTGGCCAACTATATGGCGTGATGTTCATACATATATAACCAAGTGTGACCCGTGTCAACGCTCCGGAAACATCTCGAGGAGAAATGAAATGCCATTAAGAAACATTCAAGAAGTAGAACTTTTTGATGTTTGGGGAATCGACTTTATGGGATCTTTTCCATCATCCTTAGGAAACAAATATATTTTAGTCGCTGTCGATTATGTGTCCAAATGGATTGAAGCTATAGCTGCACCCACAAACGACACCCGAGTGGTGATTAAGATGTTCAAGCAGAATATATTCCCTAGATTCGGAGTTCCCAGGCTAGTCATAAGTGATGGAGGATCACATTTTATATCTAGGATTTTTGACAAACTGTTGAGGAAGTATGGAGTTAAACATAGAGTAGCCACACCTTACCATCCGCAAACCAGTGGGCAAGTAGAAGTATCCAATAGAGAGATCAAGCATATCTTAGAAAAAACTGTCTCGATATCCAGAAAGGATTGGTCACAGAAGCTTTCAGAAGCAATGTGGGCCTACAGGACACCCTATAAGACTCCCATTGGAACAACCCCTTACCAACTAGTTTACGGAAAATCATGTCACTTACCCTTTGAATTGGAACACAAAGCATATTGGGCCATCAGAACCTTAAATTTTGATTACCTAGCAGCTGGTGAGAAACACATCTTAGACATACATAAGCTAGAAGAGCTCCGACAATCAGCCTATGAAAATGCCATCATATATAAAGAGAGAACCAAAGCATGGCATGACAACAAGGTCGTCGAGAAAGACTTCAACATAGGTGACCCTGTTCTTCTATATAATTCAAGACTGCGACTTTTTCCAGGTAAGCTTCGATCTAGATGGACGGGCCCGTTCGAAGTTTCCAAAGTCCTAAAATCCGGGGCAGTGGAAATTAAGAACAAATCTTGCAGTCCGTTCGTTGTAAATGGACAAAGGCTTAAGCATTATGAAGGAGGTGACATTCCAGCATACTACTCCAGGTTCACGTTAACAGACCCACCTATCCTCGCATCAGATTAGTGACTTGAACTCGTCGAGCTAACGACGTTAAGCAAGCGCTGCATGGGAGGCAACCCATGGTTCTTTTCCTTTTCGTATTTATTTTCTTTCCGTTTATTTTGATTTACGTTTGTTTGTTTGTTTGTACATATATGTCTAACTCGTTTGGTGTGTTTGATTTCAGGGCCTGTGTTTTTTCCTAACCTTTTCTTTCAGGATGCCACCAGTCGATGACATGCACGTGACCTTTAGAGACGATGCCCAGAGAGAGCGTTATGCGATGCTTTCACTCAGACTTATGGCACCCACTCGCTACCCAGACAGTGATTGCATGGAAGCTTTGGGCATAGAGCCCAGTGTCCGATACTTGACCCACCAGCTCAAATGGGACCAGTACGCTGATGATTTGCATCCCACCTATAGGAACCTCACTCTGGAGTTCCTCAGCTCTTTCTCCTATGATCCGTACTTGGGATCAGATGAGCTTTATGCAAGAGTCGCAGCGGAGAGCGGACCAATCTTACGAGACCATCTCCCGTACTCTGCTTGCGATCACCACTGAGCAGTCCCGTCAACAGCAATATAACCATCAGCACTTTCAGCTTATGGAGGCCACTCAGGGTTCCATCTTAGGTAACCTTCGTGAGGTGAAAGCTGCTCAGACAGAATTGCAGGCTAGGATGGACCAGCGAGACCATCACCGTAGCAGATCCCGTCGTTCTGAGCGTTCAGCACAGGGCGGCGAGGGCACCAGCGGTCCTCACTAGTTTTGCCAGGTTCCTTTCTCCTTAGCTTACTTCGAAACATCGGGGACAATGTTTGATTTAAGTGTGGGAGGAGATTTTATCGTTTTTATTTCCGTCATTTTAGTAGTTTGTTTTTTCCTTCAGTTATTTACTTTTGTTTCTGTTTTAGAAAATGCATGTGTTTGAAGAGTCATTAGTATAAGTATATTTTTTTGGTTCACCTTCATTTTTTCCCACATATTTTAACCCCCAAAAAAAAAAAATAATAAAAATAAAAATAAAAATAAATTTTTTTTAGAAAAAAAGTGTTGTTCTGAAAAATTTCTGGACTTTAAGACAGGTTCGGGTTAGGATGCGGTGACTTGGGAGAACCTTCGAAACATCAGTATCGTCCTTACACCATGAACTTCGTAAATATAAGAAACACACCTGAAACCCCATGTACCATGGCCCTAATTTCATTTCAAAATCATCCTTAGTAGTTTATTTCAGCAATCAGCTCCAGCCTAAACATGTTCTAAGTAGGAGACCGACGAATATAAGTGACTGATCTGAGTGCAAGAAAAAAGCAAAAAGAAAAAAATTTATTTTTTATCTGCACCGTTGCTTCATTTACTTTCAAAAAAAAAGATAAAAAAAGTAATAAGATGTTTAGCTTGCTCATTTGAGTTGGTTCAGAGGTATCTGGCGCTGAACTCGGTAGGGCGGATTACGATCCGATCCCCCACAACTGCACTTGAGAGGAATAAAAGGATTTTACACAGTTCCTTGTGCCAGAAATCCGGTATGAAAAGATCAGAATCACTAACAGGTCACTCTACCATGAATCATGTGCGGAAAACGGGCTTAATGTGATTGCGCTTGAATGAAAAGGACTCAAAAGAGATGGAAAAGGAAGGCCTAAGTACTGTGGGATATAATGGGTTGATTAGTATAGGAGCGAAGTTTATGTCCGTATTTGCGGATTAGTGTCATCACGATGCCCTTGGTTCACTCAGTTAGTACCGACCACTGCACCCAGACTCGGACTTAGAAGCCCTTTTCGCCTAAAAATCATCGACCGACACTGATTTTTCTTCTATGAGCTTTAAATGCTTTGCTTGAGGACAAGCAAAGGTCTAAGTGTGGGAGAATTTGATGACACTAAATTATACTGTATTTTCGACTCTGATTTCACATGCATATTAGTCTTTTTTATTTTTTCATGCCTTGTTATTGTTATGTTTTCCTTTTTTTCAGGTTTTTAATAAAATCGAGGTCCTAGACGAAAAAGGATGCAAAAGGAGCTAGAATTCAAGTTTGGCAGCAATTTACTCTGGTCGCTTCTCTTGTCGCGGGCGCCCCAGGGTAGGCGACGACGTGTCCCATGATCTCCACAACTCAACTGCCACGTTCCCACGATCAAGCACTCACCTTTGCCGTTTTCTTCGTGTCGCGGGCGCGGTAGGCCTGTCGCGGGCGCGACAAGGCAAAATTAGTTCCCGCCCATTTTTCAAGCCAAGGTCACTTTTGTCTTTGCACCATGCCAACTTTGCCTATAAATACTCTCAGAACTCGAATTTTAGGATCATCCAATCTTAGTTTACTTCACCCTAGGCATAAATTTCACTCTTGTAAAGCGGTAATTTTCTCACATCGAGGAGTTATTGCACTGTGTGTGATCGAGTTTGTAATCAAGTCTTGGAGTGTCTGTAATCAAGTTGGAGCACTTTGGTAGAAGTAATCCTGCCAGCATTTTCTTTTCCGTACATGGTACCAGATTTAAAGACTCCGCTTTGGAGCAGGTTTTATTTTAATCGCATTTACTTTGATTTATTTCTTGCACTTGCTTTATTTTGTTTATTTATTGTCTTGCCTTACTTTTCAAAACTTTACTTTTCAAAAGACTTAATTCCATACATGATAAGAATTAATATGACTGTTATAACTACCATGGCTGGCTAAGTTTTAGATAGGTAAGAATGTAAAGACCATAATCACCGTAATACGTCTATATGTTAATAGAAATACTTAAGGGCTGTTTTAATCTTTAACACAAGTTTTCTGTACTTAAAAGCAATGTTGGGTAAGATCGAAAGCCGTCCAACCCTTTGTGAACTTGTTTAGTTCTCAACTGATCAAATACAGCGAAAGCGCTTTGCTCAATCGAGTAGGGATTTTTAACACTTTAGAAAAGAGATTTTAAAACTATTTTCGGATGCGTTAGTGGGATTAGAATCTGGTTCATTTTGAACCTCTTTAGTTTAGATATTTCAGGTCAAAATACTTTTCTGTTTAGTTTAGAATTTACATTTCTTAAAAGTAAGTTTTCCATGACTCTAACGCAATGCGCTCCTTTTTATAAGTGACAATAAAGGGGTTAGTTTAGAGGGTAAACTTGGTTCTGACTACGCGAAAGCGACAGTTCCTATTAAATTGAATTCTTTTCTTAAAATAGAAGATATTGCCCGTAAGTAGTTCTGTTGATGAATATAGAAATATTATCGGTTATAAGAATTACATTCAAGCCTATTGTTTTGTCTGAATTTTATTACCTCGTCATTTACTTTTATTTATTTTCCTCTGCATTAGTAAACCCTGAATTGAATTGCCTTAGATAAGCACCGTAACAAATAGAATTCGTTAGATCGACATTTGGTCTCTGTGGATACGATAACTTTTTATATTACTCTGACGCGATTCGTACACTTGCGAATACAACGCATCAGTTTCTTGGACACGTAATTTCAGGTAATGGTATTGCTGTGGATCCATCTAAAGTAGATGCAGTGCTACAATGGGAGGCTCCTAGATCTGTTACCAAAATTCGAAGCTTTTTGGGATTAGCCGGATATTATCGAAGGTTTATTGAAGGTTTTTCTAAGCTAGCACTTCCTTTGACCCAGTTGACTTGTAAAGGCAAAGCGTTCATTTGGGATATTCATTGTGAGGAAAGTTTTAATGAGCTGAAGAGAAGATTGACTACAGCTCCGATTTTCATTTTACCGGATCCTAATGAACCGTTTGTGGTATATTGCGATTCGTCTTTGATTAGTCTAGGTGGTGTTCTGATGCAAGAAGGTAAGGTGGTGGCTTATGCTTCAAGGCAATTGAGAGTGCATGAAAAAAATTATCCTACTCATGATCTTGAATTAGCGGTTGTGGTTTTTGTGTTGAAGATTTGGAGACATTATCTCTACGGTGCAAGATTCGAAGTCTTTAGTGATCATAAAAGTTTGAAATATTTGTTTGATCAGAAAGAATTGAATATGAGGCAACGGAGATGGTTGAAATTTTTGAAGGACTACGGCTTTGGCTTGAATTACCATTCGGGTAAAGCTAATGTGGTAGCCGATGCGTTGAGTCGGAAATCATTGCATATGTCCGCTGTAATGGATAAGGAGTGGGAACTTTTGGAATCGTTTAGAGATTTGAGTTTGGTATGTGAAGTGACGTCGGATAGCGTGAGGCTTGGAATGTTGAAGGTTACTAATGATTTTCTGTTGACCGTTAGTGAGAAACAAAATATGGATGTGAGATTTGTGGATTTGATGACGGTTGGAGAGAAATGTGAAAATGAGGACTTTAAAGTGGACGATAAAGGTGTTTTGAGGTTCCGAGGTAGAATTTGTATTCCTGATGATGTGGAGTTGAAAAGGATGTGAAATTCTGGTATCAGACGTGTGATGTTAAGGTGTGATGTCACAACAACACACTATGCACAATGGACAACAATAACAATAAAATAACACCAAGAATTGTTGACCCAGTTCGGTTACAACCAACCTACTCTGGGGGCTACCAAGCCAGGGATGGAATTCACTACTTGTAGATATAATTTACAGACTCAACAACCCGTTGACAATCTCCTAAACTTATACTCTACTAATGACTTCCTACCTAAGAAACCACTTAGGTATGAGAACACCACTCAATCCCTTACAAACACTCAAAGAACCCACTTTGAGTAACCTTGATCTTACTTCACAGCTTCAATTAAGCAACCACTCTCTATTGCTTCACAGCTTCTAGAGAGGACAGAATACGACACAGCAATTCACCCTAGAATTCTGGTTACACAACTCGTACAAAATACTCAAGACACTCAGCCTATGCTCTTGATCTTTTCTCTGTATTTCTGTCCCTTTTTCCTTTGGTCTTGTGCACTTTATATAGCTCCTTGAATTGGTCATGGACTTGCTACAATATCTCCCAGATTTTTTATTTAAAATTGAATATTTAAAACAGATTTTCTCCTAAAATCTTTTTAAATCTTCAACCTTTTAAATCTCCTACAAATCTGCACCAGGTCTCCTATGCAGCAACAAATATCTATCCCAAGATATTCGCATCCAATGAGACAGCTTGCTCTCCACAATTCCAGCTAATACGCAACCCTAACAATATCACAGCCTGCTGTTGTTAATTCTGCAGATCTGATGTTACAACATTGCCATGTGACATCAGACATCCAACTTCAGCAATTACTTACTTAACATAACCCAGTGTTAAGACTTCAATGTTGCAACATCAGCACCTTGACATCAACATTGAACATACTTTGTTTTACCAAAATTCCAACCAATCCAGGAACTAACAATCTCTCCCTTTGGCTAATTTTGGCTAAAACAATCTCTGCATCTTCAGAGACTTCAGCAGCGAAAAAACTTCAAAAATTTGAAACTCCATCAGCAGCAGTTTGACAATACTCATAGTCTTCATCACTTGATCTGCTGCAGCACCATCTTCATTATTGACAACAACCAATTGGTGCTCCCCCTCTATGTCTGCTTGCCTGCACTCTTCAAATGCTATGATATCTTCACTAGCTCAGTAACTCCTCCTCAATAACTGCATCATCTTTTACTTTTAGCAGCATCAATTTATCTCCCCCTTAATATCACATTAGCAGCATTTGGCAGTAACATTCTTTGATACTCTAGACTCTCTTGGCTATTTTCTCCCCCTTTTTAGCCACAATTAGGAAAACTTCAGTTAGACGCCCTATTAATTATAGTCAGTACACCCTAGCTCTCATTGTTAGCCTCACAGTCAGCAACCAGGCAAAACAAATCATAGAAACCAAAACTAGTGCATATAACAACACAATATTCAAGTTACAAAACCAAGCACATTAAATGCTGACAAAAACAACAACATTAAAAAAACTAAAACTACTGAAAGCAAAAGAAAATAAGCTAGTTTTCTTCTGAGCTTGCTTCATCTGCACTATCTTGTCCTTCATCTTCAGAGTCAGCATGATCATCTTGTTCCAAACTTTGGATCATCTTCTCAATCTTTTCTTTTCTAGTCAAACTAGTATTAATCACAACATCCAAGTCTTTGTGGGTTGCCTTCAGCTCTGCTAGCAAATCAGCCTTGGAAGTTTTCTTCTTGATACCTGCATTTGATGTTGACACAATATCTGCAACATGGCTTCCCATAAACAATTTCTGATGCAAGGATAATGGAGACTTCCTCTTGCATGCTTTATCTGCACAAGTCAATATTCCTGGTTGTTGACTCAAAATGACTCCACTAATGAGAGAAGGAAATGCTATGGGCATTTTAATAGCATTTGTTGTTGCATGTTTTACAGTCTGATCAAATATGTATGTGCCATAGTCAAACTTTTTCTGTGTACCAACAGCATAGATAAGTCTTCCTAATCCCACAGCTAGGGTGGTTTTATGATTCGTGGGCACCCAGTTTGCAGCTCCAATCCTGTGTAGTATAGCATACTTCACACTCAGTTTGCTAGTTGGTAGCTTTTCTTTTAATGGCCATACTCTAACCTGTCCAGCAGTAATTACCTTGCACACTTCATTATCTGTATCCTCCAGTTCTGAGTACTTTGCATCCTCTCTTCCTAAGTAGCTGTTGACAATCTTAGGAGAGAACTCAACACATTTTCCTCTGACAAAAACCTTCATATAATCCGGACTTCTCTGGTCAGAGATATTTATAGGAAGATTTACTATGAATTCCTTTACCAGACCATCATAGCACCTTGAAAATCCACACACAGTTTTCATTAACCCAGCAGATTTAATTCCTTCCATCACTTCCTTAATCTCCATGGCTTCTTTGCCACTCTCTCTCTCAAGATCAATTCTCCTTTGGCAAATGAACTTCCACATATAGGCATTGCTAGCACGGTGGAAGGAGATGTTATCCACAGGCACATCTGGGACTTGTCTGCAATCCTTTTTGCGATAGATTTTCTGACATGAGTGATGTTCTGAACATCATCCTCATCATCATGCTTAGACTCAGATTGTTCAACAATCTTCCTCTTTCTTGGAGTCACTTTAACCTTGCTCCAAGCTTTAGTTGGCCCAACAACAGTCTTTTTCTTCTTATCATCTGAAGCCTTCTTTGGATAAGATTCACTCTCCTTTTCCTTCTTTGTTATTAGTCTCTTAGCTAGACCAGGCACTGCTCTTCCAATGACTTCATCATCAGATAAGTCATCAACATTAATCACATCAGTACTCTTTTCTCCTCCATGAGTAGTCTCATCATCCCTACTAGGCGATGTTCTGACATCCCCTTCAATATGAGTATCATCTGCTTCAGTATTACTTTCAACTTCCTTCTCAGCATCTTCGATTACGGAGACCGCCAATCTGTGAAGATTTGTATCAGTAGATTGCATGTCACTCTTTTCTCTTGTACCCTGATCAACAGCCATTTGTCTCAGGGGTCTAGATATACCTTTAATAGGAAGTCCTTTCTCAAAAACTTTGTCCACGATCTGCCCCATGCACTTACCAACATCTACCCTTTCCTCAGTAGTATGTGGATGCGGGTTAGTAGTTCTAGGTTTGTCACCAAATAACACGCTAGTAACAACTTTCATTGTTTCAGGATTCTTGAAGACAGTAACAGGTCTCTTGGGTGTAAGTTTAGTGGGTCTCGTAGTACCTGATTCAGGAAGAATGGTTGAGAGGGGCTCAATGTCCATAGGATCGAATGTTGAACCTTCGTTAGTGGAAAGCCTAGCTCTTCCTTTTGTGGAACTCTGACACTCAGATTGCTTGGATGGAGATGCCATGACTCTTTTCAGTGAGGGTTGATTCTTGAAGACGAAGAAGTTAATCCGTTGCGAGCACAGGGCTTTGAGGAAGCGTGATGTTGCAACACCGGGAAAGGGGGGTCTGAGGCAAGGAGCTTGATTTTGAGTGTCAATGACTTTTTCCCTCCATAAATACTTTCCTTTTAAACAATTCACATCAGGACTCACTGACTCTGAGTGACCTTTCAGCATCCTGATGTCATAGTCTGATGTTATAACATTGACTTGAACATCATTAGTTGAATTTCCTTCAAGTGAAATCCACTGATAGCAGTTGTCTTTGGTTCTAGCACCCTTCATAACCACCTGATTATGCTCATCAGAAACCACACACTCATGCTTAGTGTAGTTTACCTTGTAACCTTCATCACACAACTGGCTTATGCTGATCAAATTTGCATTTAAACCACTGACCAACAGAACATTGTCAAGTTCAGGTCTACCATCACCTTGCACCTTCCCAACTCCTGCAACAACACCTATTTCTCCATTGCCAAATATAACCTCATGAGAGGGACAATGACTGACTTCAGCAAACATGGATCTACATCCAGACATGTGATTGGAACACCCACTGTCAAAATACCATGTTCCTTCTTTAAACTCTCTATCAGCCATGTGAGCCAATAAGCACTTCACCTTCTCCTTAGGTACCCATTGTTTAACAACTTTGGGCATGTACTCTCTCCATCTGTTTTGAGGTTGAGGGTATCCATGCAGCTTGTAGCAAGAGTACTGCATATGTCCAAACCTTCCACAATAATAGCATCTCACCCTTTCATCTCTGAATCTTCTTCCATGATGAGATTGCTTAGGCTGCCAGCCATAGTGTGGTCTCCTCCTGGCCTGCCATCTATTATGCTGGTATCTTCTCCAATAAGACGGCTGAGAATGATGTTTCCTGGATTGTCTCCCATGATGGTGTGGCTTTCTTCTTCCATAGATATAAGGAACAACATTGGTGTATTCATATCCATAACCATACCAGTTGTCCTGATGTTGAGACATCTGATGAGACATGTGCTATTTGAACTGAGTAGCTTGCATGCTCTTGTGGTATTGTGGGGGCATATACTGACTAGCTCCTTGTGGCTGCTTTCTCTTCTCAATCTTCTTAGGTTGTGAAACATCAGCTTTCTTAGGGGTAGGATCCTGCTTCTTTGGCTGATGTTGAGATGAAAGTTGTGACACTTCCTTCTTTGAACCTGAAGTGTTTTCTTCTGAAGTTCCCTTATCCTCAGCCACATAACCTATCCCAGCTTTGTCTCCAGCAGCTTTTTCTGACTGAAGGATCTTGTCAAGTGTGTATGTACCACAACTCAGCATTCTAACAGACTTGGTTATTTGATCAAGGTGAGCTCTAACTAGCACCACTTCATTTTCCAGATCAGTCTTTTCATTCTCTAGCTGAGCAATCTGTTGCTTGTGGCACTTGTTTTCTTGACAAATCTCAGCACTTTTTAGACACAGCTCTTGATAGGTGGATGCCAACTCCTCATAAGTTACTTCTCCATCACTAGAATCATCATCAGAAACAACAGCTCCTGTTAGGGCTCTAACATGCTTTACTGACTCACCTTCACTTTCACTATCTGAGTCAGACCAGGAAACCATCATGCCCTTCTTCTGCTTTTTCAAGAAAGTGGGACATTCTTTATTGACATGTCCATACCCTTCACACTCAAAGCACTGAACTCCTTTATCTTGGGTAGTTTTCTCTTCATCCTTCTTGCTGGTGTCAGAGGTCATGTTCTTGACATTAGGGCTGGAGTTATTGTTCATTCTCTTGAATACTTTGGTGAACTGTCTTCCCAACATAACTATGGCCTGAGATAGATCCTCCTGAGATTCAGAACTCTTCCCTTTTTCTTCATCACCATTTGACACCAGGGCTATACTCTTTTGCTTCTTTTCTGGTTCTTCCTCATCAACCCAAGCTCAAAAGTTTGAAGAGATCCAATGAGCTCATCTACTCTAATCTTGCTGATGTCTTGAGATTCTTCTATGGCATTAACCTTCATCTTATACTTCTTAGGTAGGGACCTAAGGATCTTCCTCACAAGCTTTTCATCTGACATCTTCTCACCAAGAGCACTGGATGCATTAGCCAGCTCCAGAACATTCATGTGGAAGTCATGAATAGTCTCATCGTCCTTCATCTTCAGGCTTTCAAATTTTGATGTTAAAATCTGAAGTCTTGACATCTTGACTCTAGATGTTCCTTCATGTGTAGCCTGCAAAATATCCCACGCTTCCTTAGCAACTTCACAGGTATTGATTAACCTGAAGATATTCTTATCCACTCCATTGAAGATTGCATTCAGAGCTTTGGAATTTCCAAGGGCAAGCTCATCTTCCTCCTTGGTCCACTCTTCTTCAAGATTTGGCTTAGAGGTGCCTTCTTTATCTTTGCCAGCATCATCCTTCTCACACATGACAGGAGCTTTCCATTCTTTAATAACAGCCTTTGAAGCCCTGCTGTCCAAGGATTTTAAGAAAGTGGTCATCCTTGGCTTCCAATAGTCATAATTGGATCCATCCAAAATAGGGGGTCTGTTGACGAATCCTCCAACTTCTTTGTCCATCTTTACACCAGAAAGTAACTTCCCTAGATCTCACCCAGAGACAGACAGGATGCCTGCTCTGATACCAATTGAAAGTCTGGTATAAGACGTGTGATGTTAAGGTGTGATGTCACAACAACACACTCTGCACAATGGACATCAATAACAGTAAAATAACACCAAGAATTGTTGACCCAGTTCGGTTACAACCAACCTACTCTGGGGGCTACCAAGCCAGGGATGGAATTCACTACTTGTAGATATAATATACAGACTCAACAACCCGTTGACAATCTCCTAAACTTATACTCTACTAGTGACTTCCTACCTAAGAAACCACTTAGGTATGAGAACACCACTCAATCCCTTACAAACACTCAAAGAACCCACTTTGAGTAACCTTGATCTTACTTCACAGCTTCGATCAAGCAACCACTCTCTATTGCTTCACAGCTTCTAGAGAGGACAGAATACGACACAGCAATTCACCCTAGAATTCTGGTTACACAACTCGTACAAAATACTCAAGACACTCAGCCTATGCTCTTGATCTTCTCTCTGTATTTCTGTCCCTTTTTCCTTTGGTCTTGTGCACTTTATATAGCTCCTTGAATTGGTCTTGGACTTGCTATAATATCTCCCAGATTTGTTATTTAAAACTGAATATTTAAAACAGATTTTCTCCTAAAATCTTTTTAAATCTTCAACCTTTTAAATCTCCTACAAATCTGCACCAGATCTCCTATGCAGCAGCAAATATCTATCCCAAGATATTCGCATCCAATGAGACAGCTTGCTCTCCACAATTCCAGCTAATACGCAACCCTAACAACATCACAGCCTGCTGTTGTTAATTCTGCAGATCTGATGTTACAACATCGCCATGTGACATCAGACATCCAACTTCAGCAATTACTTACTTAACACAGCCCAGTGTTAAGACTTCAATGTTGCAACATCAGCACCTTGACATCAACATTGAACATACTTTGTTTTACCAAAATTCCAGCCAATCCAGGAACTAACAGGATGATTTTGGAGGAAGGACACCGGAGTAATTTGAGTATATATCTGGGAGCGAATAAGATGTACCAAGATTTGAAGAAGATTTTCTGGTGGTCTGGATTGAAGAGAGTTGTGGCTCAATTTGTGTATGCGTGTTTGACTTGTCAGAAATCGAAGGTGGAACATCTGAGGCCTAGTGGTTTATTGCAACCGTTGGATATTCCTGAGTGGAAATGGGATAGCATTTCCATGGATTTTATGACAGGGTTTCCGAATACTCATGGAGGGCATAATGCTATTTGGGTGGTTGTAGATAGGCTGACTAAATCGGCTCATTTCATTCCGATTGACATCAGTTTTTCTTTGGAGAGGTTGGCTATGATTTACATTAGTGTGATTGTGAAGTTGCATGGTGTTCCGTTAAGTATTGTTTCTGATCGAGATCCGAGGTTTACTTCGAGATTTTGGGAAAGTTTACAAAAGGCTTTGGGTTCTAAATTGAGATTGAGTTCGGCTTATCATCCACAGACGGATGGTCAGACCGAGAGAACGATTCAGTCGTTGGAAGATTTGTTGCGGACTTGTGTTCTGGAACAAGGTGGTGTGTGGGATAGTTATCTTGCATTGATTGAATTCACGTATAATAATAGTTTCCATTCGAGTATTGGAATGGCACCGTTTGAAGCGTTATATGGATGAAGGTGTCGAACACCGTTGTGTTGGCACGAATCTGGTGAGAGTTCGGTGGTTGGACCGGAGTTGGTGCAACAGACTACGGAAAAGGTGAAGCTTATTCGCGAGAAAATGAAGGCTTCTCAGAGTAGGCAAATGAGTTATCATGATCGAAGGAGGAAAGATCTCGAGTTCCAAGAGGGCGATCATGTATTTTTTAGAGTTACGCCGCTAACGGGTGTTCGTCGTGTATTGAAGTCGAAGAAGCTTACTTCTCGGTTTATTGGTCCTTACCAGATATCCGCGAGAGTGGGTGTTGTGGCTTATAGGGTGGCGTTGCCGCCGAGTCTGTCGAATTTCCATGATCTGTTCCATGTTTCACAGCTTTGGAAGTACGTTCCAGATCCGTCGCATGTGATTCCGATGGATGAAGTTGAGGTAAGGGAGAACCTTACGGTTGAGGCATTACCAGTTAGGATTTTGGATCGCAAGGTGAAGCGGTTGAGGGGCAAGGATATTGCACTTGTGAAGGTAGCGTGGGGAGACGCTGCTGAGGGAAATTTGACTTAGGAGTTGGAGAGTCGGATGCGGGAGTCGTATCCAGAGTTGTTCGTCTCAGGTATATTTTCGAGGACGAAAATTTCTAAGTGGGGTAGAGTTGTAACGCCCCAGTTTGAGTTATTTTTATTTAATTGAGTCGTTTTGATTATTTTATTATTATATTATTTTATTTCTGACTTTTATTTGAAAATATATTATTTTTCGTCGTAAATATATTTTATCGCATTTTGAGAGCGTTTGCGAGATAATTGAGTGTAGGGGTATTTTGGTCTTTGTCGGGTAGATATTATATTTTTTCATAGAAATAGAAATAGAAAGAGAGAAAAGTAGAAAGAAAAGAAAAATAGAGAAGAAAGAGAAGAAGAAAAGGAGAAGAGAAAGAGAAGAGGAAAAAGAAGAAAAAAAAAGGAAAAACTTGTGGATTTAGGAACCGACTTTCTACACGCGATTTAATCGGGTAAGGGTGCGAAACTCGATTATCTTATCATTGTGTATGATTATGTATGTGTGTGTGTGTGTGCATGTTGTCTTGCTTTTTCCATAGTTTTCAGTTTTAGGTCAAAAACGAGTAAATGAGTAGAAATCGATGTTTTTACGGTCAGAAATCGATATAATTTGTGTTGTATGATCACATTGTGTTTATGAGTCATTGCTGATAATTGTTTTGCTGTTGGAATTGATTTAGGAGGAAAAATGAGATTTTTGGGGTTTTGGATTAATGTAACCCGTAACAGAATTTTTCTGGTTCTGGTGTGATTTGCCAGGCGAATTTAGGATATGTCAGGCGAATTAAGTCTCGCCACTCGTTCGCCAGGCGAAGTGCTGGCGAAGTGGGATTCGCCAGGCGAAATCGTAAGTCGGCAGGCGAAATCGGAAATACATAATTGGGGTAGCTTCTGTAACTTTTGGTTTTCTATAATTTTGTGGTTCGCCACTCGTTCGCCAGGCGAAGTGCTGGTGAATGAGGATCCGCCAGGCGAAATCCTAAGTCGCCAGGCGAATCTGGCTGTTTCTCAATAAATTATTTTCTTTGAAAATTCATAACTTTCGATCTGTAAGTCGGATTGGGGCGTGGTTGGGTGCGTTAGAAAGCTTTTGAGTCGTTCTTTCTTATTAAAATGGTTTGGAGATTGTTGGCCGATTTAATTATGTCAAGAATTTGGAATGTGTTGTTTGTTGACTTTTACCGTTTTAATGATGTGCATTTGACGTGTTATTATGCAACATGCTTGTGATATGAATTGTATGACTTGTGTGCTATTGTGAAATGAATATGCACGTGATATATGTTGTGATGATGAATTGTGGCCTAAGGGCAAGAAAATGCAATGTGTGGTATTTGATGATAAATGCATGATTATGGAATGTGTATATGTGTGCATTTGAATGTCATGAGTCACTGTATGCCAAGCATCATGATGTGCATTCTTGTGATGTTGTGTGCCCTAGTGGGTGTGAGCAACGAATTGGTTCCAGAGGGAATCCGCTATAACATCGTGCGCCTTAAAAATAAGAGGACCTAAAGCGATCCGATCGGATCGTGCGCCTTAAAAATAAGAGGACCTAAAGCGATGGTTATAGACGATCGTGTGCCCATGTGGGGTGTGAGCAATCGGGTTGTGTGCCCGTGTGGGGTGTGAGCGATCCATAAATGTCGTGTGCCCGTGTGGGGTGTGAGCGACGGGGAACATCGTATGCCCGACGGGGAGTTACACTAAGTAACGAGCGACGGTTCCAATAGTTCCTGAGTGAACTGGTGTTGAGAAATGATGGAAGTCGGTACCGCATGTGCATATGCATAGAGTCGTTGTGTCGGTCTCTTGCATTTGCATAAATCATGAATGGTTTGATTATGGGTGGAATTGTGTATGAAAGTGATGAGTTGATATATGAATACACGTGTTGGTGATAATTGAATTGTGTACGATTGATATGCTTTTGTGACCGATATGTGAGAAAATTCATTGTGTTGGTTTGTACTTGATTTATGGAGTATAGTGTGGTGAGAATATTATGTTTGGGTAATCGTGTATTATTATATAATTATATGCAATTATATTATGATTGTGTTTCTCACCCTTCTGCTGTTTTTAAATGCTCTATGAGGCATTGCAGATTAGATGCTGGAGGTCTTTTTGTGAAGCTTAGGTCTTCATTCTTTTGTCGGTTAGCTTTGATATGTAGCACCGGGTAGTCGGAGAGATCGAGTGTGATTATTTTGTATTTATGTATATGTATCTTTTGGATTGAAGATGTATGATATTCAGTTACGGATTTTCCGCTTTTATTCTGTAATTGAATTGTGGGTCGTAGGAACTCAGTTCCTTTGTTATGTGCTACCTGCATATTATATGAGCAGGTGTTGTATGTTTGTTTCGAATTGATGTGACCCCTCGGTCTATGCCGTGAATTTTTAATTATACTCTGATTGATTGTTATCGCTTTATTTAAGTGGGGGTATAGATTAGGGGTGTTACATAATCCACCACAACATTTTCTTATACTTACCAATACAAATTTGTAATTTCAATCATATTTGTTTTTATAATTTTACCATTTTTCTTTTCAATTTGATTAACAAATAAGCGTCTATAACATAAAATTCTCGAACAGATAGGCCCGTGCGAATGCACGGGTTAGTTACTAGTATACAGATGAAATGTATAAACAAGTATGTGTAGAAGGAATAATAGAACTTACAGTTGTGCAAGCTCCAGCATTGTAACCACAGCTGTATGGTTAGTTATTCAAGAAATTGAAGAAAGTTTTGATAATAACTTTGAAGTTGAATCTAAATCAGAAAAGAAAGTTATTTTAAAGGAAGTTTAGGGCTTATACTCAAGAAAAGGCCCAGATGAATTCTTTCGAAAAGGCGACGATCGCATCGTCATTTTGAAAACCACAGAAGGACTTATACAATGTCTGAGCCCCAAATTGTTGTATTTACAAAAAGGATGGGTCTTACACTCTATTAGAGACCCAAAGTTCATTTTTACAGAAGAGATGAGACTTATAGCTTAAGGAGAGGCCCACATGAAAAACAGTGATCGTACCGTTATTCTAAAAATTGTATTGGGACTTATACAATGACTGAGGCCCAAATTGTTTTTGTACAAAGGGGGTTGGGTCTTACACTCTATTAGAGGCCCAAAAGAGTTTGAAAAGAATGAAGATGGGACTTACAACACAAGGGAAGGCCCAGATGAAAATTGTTTGAAAATGGTGATCAAGACGAGATTTTTAAAATCGTATCAGGACTTATACATTGACTGAGGCCCAAAATGGTTTATTTACAAAGGGATGGGACTTACACTCTACCAAGAGGCCCAAAAATGATTTTGAAAAGAAGAAATATGGGACTTACAACCAAAGGGAGGCCCAAATGATTTTTGTTTCAAAGGCGACGATCTTGCCGCGGTTTCAGAAAACACAGTGGGACTTATACAATGACTAAGGCCCAAAATTATTTATGTGTGACAAGGGATGGGTCTTACACTCTATTAAAGTCCCAAAAGTGTTTTGAAAAATGTTTGTGAGGGTGAAAACAATAAAAACCCTAATTTGATTTAAAAATGCATTTTAATTTGAATAAAAATCAATTAAAATGATCAAAATTATCAAACATGTGTGAAAAACAAGTTGTGATCTTGGATTAATGTTTGAAAAATCATGTTTTATCCATAGAATGATTTGAGAATCATTTGAATTTGAAATCAAGAGAAAGAAATATTTTTAAATGCTTAAAAAACAAATAAAAATAAATTATTTACAAAAATATTAAATATATAAATAAATAATTTTTTTGTGAAATTTTTTTAGAACAAAATATTTTAATATTTTTGTGAATTTTGAAAAAAAGAATCAATTCAAAAACATTAAAAATGAAAGAGAAATTAATTTTTGAAGTTATTTAAGAAATTGTGAAAAAATGTGAAGAAATTAAGTGGTAAAAAAGATGGGATGGTCCTCCCAAGGTTTGAACCCACGCCTTAGAGGTGGAGGGTGTAGCGTACGATTTTTGTCGGTGACGCGACCACCTTATCGCAGAATTGTGGATTCCTCCTCACCGCAATGGTAGGAGGAAGAGGTGTTACTTTCTGATTTCTTATTTATCCCGTGAAGCTGGAAGGGAAAGGGAAGCTATCTAAAACTAACCTTGCACGTGAATGTTTAACTGAACACACGCTTAAAGATATTCGTGGAGTTCGGGGTCAGGTTATACAATGGGGAGTTGTCAGTTACCCATCCTATATGTGGTTATCCACAGGTTGTTAGTTTTAGGTTGTGCTTTGTACTTGATGGTGTTTATCTGTTGATGGGTTGGGAAAGTTTCTTGGGAAATATGAGAGAGAGAGAGAGAGTTTTTGATGATTTTGGTGAGGTACTGGACCTCAGTTTTGATTTGTGTGAAGGTACTGGACCTAGAGTTTTTTATTAGTATGCTCGCTAAGATTTCGCAATCTTATGTCTACGTATTCCCGTTTAAAGAAACAGGGAAATCAGAGCAATCGTAGTTCCTCCTATTCTAAGGGAGTAAAAAGATGATGTTTTGGTGTCTTGTTCAAAGCCCAAGATTGAAGCTAAAAGGAGTATTTGTGTCTTGTTCAAAGCCAAAGATTGAAGCTAAAAGGTGTATTTCTGTCTTGTTCAAAGCCCAAGATTGAAGCTGAAAGGAGTATTTGTGTCTTGTTCAGAGCCCAAGATTGAAGCTAAAAGGTTTGACTGAGAGAGAATTTGTCATCTCTAAAGGGAGACATCTCGTCTGTTTATCACAACTGTTGGGTGACTGTTTATAAAGGAAAATTACTTTAACTGGGATATGAGAATCCAGCAATGCCATAATTTCCTTTATGAGAGATTTGTCCCAAAGGAGAAAACTTTAACTCATTGTTAAGCAATGCCATTTTTTCTTAGGAGTTTTCCATGCTAAGAGAAGGACAGTGGCGTGGATGTAAATAATCCAGAGGCTTGCCGCTTACAGCAATTAGATGAAAGAGAGGAGTTTTACTAGGATAAGAGATGGACGACAACTTGGATTTTGAATCAAAAAGTGTGCCACTTACAGCGGTTATCTGGGATTAGGGTTTGTTTAATTTGTTTGTTTTGATGTTTGATAACACAGAGAAATGTTTTCCTACAGTGATTTTGATTTCCTCTGAGGGGATGTTGATTTTTGTGTGCCTTGATCAAAGCCCAAGGTTGAAGCTAAGAAATTGATTGACTCCACTGGGGAAGTCCTTATACAAAGCCTAAGAGGAGGCTAGAAAAGACTAACTCAACAAGAGAGTGTTTATCTGTCTTGTACAAAGCCCAAGATTGAGGCTAAAAGAGACTGACTCTTTTGGGGATATCATTATACAAAGCCTAAGAGGGGGCTAAAGGTTGACTTTTCCGAGGAAATATTTTGTCTATCTTGTACAAAGCCCAAGATTTAGGCTAAAAGGGATTTTGACTCCGCTGAGGAGGGTTTGTATGTGTCTTGTACAAAGCCCAAGATTGAGGCTGAAAAGAATATTGACTCTTTGGGAAAGAAATATTTATCTGTGTTGTACAAAGCCCAAGATTGAGGCTGACAAGAGACTTTACTGACTCGACTGAGGATATTTTAGGTGTCTTGTACAAAGCCCAAGATTGAGGCTGAAAAGATTTTGACTCTGCTAGAGAGTATTATATGTCTTGTACAAAGCCCAAGATTGAGGTTGAAAGAGGATTGACTCTGCTTAGGGAAATTTATATCTCAAAGCCTAAAAGAAGGCTGGGAGGAATTGACTCCGCTGGGGAAGATATTTTTCTAGAGCTTAAGAGAAGGTTACGAAGATTTTGACTTTGTTGTAGAAAGCTTATATATGTCTTGTACAAAGCCTAAGATTGAGGCTAAAAAGATGACTGACTCAACAAGAGAGTACTTATATGGTATCTTGTACGAAGCCCAAGATTGAGGCTGAACAAGCTGGAGAAATCTTTATATACAGCCTGAGAGGGGGCTAACTTCTGCTAGGGGAAATCATTATACCAAGCCTAAAAGGAGGCTGAGAAAGATTGACTCAACCAGAGAGTGTTGAAAGGTGATTGACTCAACAAGAGAGTCTGAAAAGTGATTGACTTAACAAGAGAGTCTGAAAGGTGATTGAATCAACAAGATAGTCTAAAAAGTGATTGAATCAACAAGAGAGTCTGAAAAGGTTAGCTTAGACGGGTTAAATCTTTGTATAAAGCCCAAGAGGAGGCTGACTATGCTAAGGGAAGGAAGGATCATTATACAAAGCCTAAGAGGAGGCTATCTTTGCTGAGGATGATTAAGATCCAGAGGCAGATCCAAATAGGGAATCAACTCTTGCTGAGGGTTTACAGAAGGGTTGAGATATCATATGCCTTGAGGTTCTGATTTGGGATAATGTTATACTGATGATAAACTGACCCTGGCTGGGGAATTTTTAGGAAAAAGACTGGGTTCAGAATCCATGGGTTTTAACTCTATTGGAGATTGATTAAATGACCAGGGTTTCTCTTATGTTTGTAAGGAACTTGAGAATGTCTTTGAGATCCAAGAAGGGATTAGACTGTCCAATTCTATTGGTATGGAAGAGTTTATCTTTGTATGATGCCCATGAGGAGGCAGGTGTTTTAAGGGATGAGAATCAACCCTAAATTGGTCTGAGGCTTTGACTCAAGAAAGACTGCTCTAGCAAAGGATGACTAAGTTCTGTCCTATACCTTTAAGAGGTCTTCAGGGTCCTTGTATTAAGCCCAAGAGAAGGCATGAGAACTTCTAAGAAGCCGGAGGGTCCTTGTACAAAGCCCAAGAGGAGGCGGGGATGCTTTTAGGAAGCCTGTGGGTCCAAACTTAAGAAGAGTTCGAGAAAAGTTTCACCGAGAATAATCTTTTCTTTAATGAACAGTTCTAGGGATTGAAGAAATTCAAGAGAGGTTTCACCGGGAATTAATCCTCTCTAGGGAAATGAATTTCTTTGACAATTTCTAATAGTGACATTCTGAGAAAAGTTTCACCGGGAATAATGCCTTTCTCTTTGTTCCATATTGTTTAAGCCCAAGAGAAGGCAAGACTGTATCTGGAAATCCTATGGGGATTTAGTTTTGACTGTATTAAAGAGTGACCAACTGACTTTACCTAGTTCTAGACCTAGTTGCCGGGGAAAACTCTAAGCAAATATACAAGTATATATCAGTTGATATATGACATGTATTTAAAAGGATATGAAAGAAGGACTTACAGGTGAGCAAGCTTCCAACTGTAGCGCAGTTTTCGTGACCGTCCACATCCGTCTGCGGATGGGATTGGGTGCTAATTTATGATTTCTTATTTATCGTGTGAAGCTGAAAAGCTAAGGGAAGCTATCTCAAACTACCCTTGCACGAAAATGTTTTCTTTAACAAATGCTAAGAGATTGGGGAGTTCGGGGTCAGGTTATACAATGAGGCGTTGTCATCTACCCATCCTATACATGGTTATCCATGGGTTGAAAGCAATTTTCTACTGTTCTACTATTTTCTACTTGATGGTGTTTATTTTTCGTAGGTTGGGAAAGTTTCTCCTTTGGGAAGGTTGAGAGATGTTGAAAAGATATTTTTGTTGTTTTCGGGTTTTTTGATGTTTTTGGTAAGGTACAGGACCTAAGGTTTTTGTTTAGTGTGCTCGCTAAGATTTCACAATCTTATGCCTACGTATTCCCGTTAAAGAAAACAGGGAAATCAGAGCAATTGTAGTTCCTCCTATTCTATGGGAGGAAAAATGTCTGGTGTCTTGTTTAAAGCCCAAGATTGAAGCTAAAAGGGTGTCTGTGGGAATTGATTTGAAAGAATGAAAAGATTAAAGATTGAGATATAAATATCCAGGAAAAACATCAGATGAAGATAGAAGGAATATCTGGGAAATCGTCGGATGTAAAGAAAAGGAATATCCAGGAAAGCGTCGGATGTGAAAAAGGGAAAGAGTTTTTCCTGTATTTTTTAGGAAACTTGAGGGTTTCTTGAGATCCAAAAGGAGATGAGACTGTCCAAGTCTACTGGGTTTATCTTTGTACGATGCCCAAGAGGGGGCTCATGTTTTAAGGGATGAGAATCAACCCTAAATTGGTTTGATGTTTTGACTCTAGAAAGATTGCTCTAGCAAAGGATGACTAGGTTCTGTTCCTATACCTTTAAGAGGTCGTCGGGTCCTTGTACTAAGCCCAAGAGGAGGCATGAGAACCTTTAAGAAGCCGGAGGGTCCTTGTACAAAGCCCAAGAGGAGGCAGGGATGCTTTTAGGAAGCCCGTGGGTCCCAAACCAAAGAAAAGTTCAAGAAATGCCATTCACCAAGAATAGATCATTTAGTGAACAGTTCAGAGTTTTGAAGAAATTTAAAAGATGCTATTCACCGAGAATAGATCACCTCTGGGGGGTAGAATTTCTTTGACAGTTTCTAGGGGTGACAGTCTGAGAAAAGATTCACCGAGAATACTGCATTTCTCTTTGTTCCATATTTTTAAGCCCAAGAGAAGGCAAGACTGTATCTAGAAATCCTATGGGGATCTAGTTTTGACTGTTGAAAGTGCAAACATTGGCTTTACCTAGTTCTAGACCTAGTTGCCGGGGAAAACTCTAAGCAAATATACAAGTATATATACAGTTGTTATATGACAAGTATTTAAAAGGGTATGAAAGAAGGACTTACATGTGAGCAAGCTTCCCACAATACAGTTATATATATAAAAGCTGATAAAAGAAAGCTGATAAAAACTTACAGGCAAGCAAGCTTCCGTTGTAACAGCTGTATGGTTAGTTATTCAAGAAATTGAAGAAAGTTTTGATAACAGTTATTGAATTTGAATTTAAATCACAAGAGAAAGTTGTTTTGAAGAGAAACGATATGAATATCCGGGAAAACATCGGATTGCAAGAGAAACGTAAAAAATGAAAAGGTTGCAGATATCCGGTAAAACATCGGATTGAAAGAGATAAAAAATAAGAGGTTAAAATACGAATATCCGGGAAAACGTCGAATGTAAAGAGACGATGGAAAAAAAGAAAAGGGTCCTTGCTAAGACTTTACAGTCTTATGCCTACGTATTCTCAACGGTATCTTGAGAAATCAGAGCAGCCGTAGTTCGTCCCTACGAGGCACGAACTACAGAAAATAAAGTTTAAATCGCACGGCGGCGAGAGGGGAAATCTAACCTAATGTTATCATGCAAAGATTGAATATCCTAATGTCTATCTTATTTCAAACTTAACAGAAAATTAAATATAAACTAAGAGATCCTAAGGGAGCATTCATACATGGCAAAACATCACAGAATAAATAAATGCACGGCAAAGCATCATGACAGATAAAATATACACAGAAGAACGTCGTGTGTGAAACTGAATACATGGAAAAACATCATGTGATAAAATATACACGGCAAAACATTGTGGTTAAACAGAGAGAAAATACACGGCAAAACATCGTGGAATAAAAGCATATACACGGCAAAACATTGTGGTATAAAAATAGAGAGTCACGGCAAAACATCTCGAAATAATCATGGCACAACATCAGGATTTAATCGAGGAAACAAGTAAGTCACGAAATAAAATCGGGTAACAAGAAGAATTATCAATTAATTTAAATATTAATATTTAATAAGATTAACTAATAATTTAATTAATCAATATTAAATAAAAATATCTAAATTAATTAATAATTAAACAATATTTTTTTACATTTTTAAATATTTATTAATCTAATTAAAACTAGAAATAAGAAAATTAAAAATAAATAATAGAGAAATATGAAAGAGAGAAATATATGTGTGAGGGAGAGATTGTAAGAAAACAAAGTTAGAACATTGTTTTGGTGTAAGAATTATGTGAAGATGTCTTGCCTATTTATAGTAAATTCAAGACTTGTTGATCAAGCAAATGATGCATGCCATGATATATGATCTTTGAATATTGGAGTTCATGTTGGAATTGAGTTGGAATAATTTTGTGGAAAAATGTTATAATATGTAGATGTTTAAAAATGAAAAGTGGTTAAAAATGCATAGTAAGAAAAAGATGGAATATGTGGTGAATCAAAGTAGCAAAGAAAAAAAAACAAAGAGAAAGTGAGGCGTGGCATTTTGTGTAGTATGGGAGGAAAATTGTGAATTTGAGAGACTAATAGTGTAAAAGAGAAACTAATAGTGTAAAAATAATAAAACAAAAATTATTTTATATATTATAATAATATACTAATATAATAAACAAATTAAATATAATAAAAAATTTATAAAAACAAAGTTATTAAAATCTTGATTAATTAATAAATTAATTAAAATTGGAACCGAAACCGGTAAAAAACGATAAAAACTGTCTGTATCGAAGTGTCCGAAGAAATAAAATGTACACACCAAAACGATCAGCAAGAAAAAATATGTATTGAAAAAATACACCGTTTTGTAAAATTTTGAAATTGATTTTACCCGCTAAAAAGGCTTAGACAGATCAGAAACATGATGACCAGAAAGTCAAAAAATTAAAATAAGCACATCGGGTTAAAGTACGCGAAAAATAGATTAAAAATGATGTCTGAAAGTTCGATTTTAAAAATTGCCCGGATACCGACTTTTTTGCACTATTGACTTTTCAGTTTGACCAAAAAATGCCTGAAAAGTTAACACGTTAATTTCGGCTAATAATTCAAAAAATATCCGTGAAGAAAATATATGATATTATATGCAGACGACACAGTATGAAAACATAGACAGATGAAATGAGAAAAAATAAAAATGTCTGGTCAAAATTTAGGGTATGACAGATGCCCCTATTTAATCTTCTTAGACCTGAAGGTATGAATAGCAAAGAGTTTTAGACATTCGAGGTATAAGAGGATTAAATATCAGAGTACCTAAAATTTTGACTGTGAGTGCAGATGAAATGATATGTGATGAATGGAAGACTTTTGAACACTGTGGGGAATAATGTCGCAGGAGACAAACCAACCGAATTTTCTTGGGGAAGTAAGATATTGTGGAAATTTGCCGATGCGACAAAGGGTATTCAGTAGTATTTGGAAAGAAATGGATAAAACCTGGAACAAAAATACATACATCCGGAAAAAACATCAGATGCGAAAGAAGTAACACACTCTGGAAAACATATCTGCAACATCTAGTAAAACATTAGATGTATTAAAAATAACTTTAAGGGTAAATCCGAAACATTTAGAAAAGCGTTAAATGTACAGAAAATTTTTTAGAAGACTGGCAGAATGACGGACATATCCGGAAAAGCATCATATAAGCACATAATTTTAGAAGACTGGCAGAATGACGGACATATCCGAAAAAGCATCAGATAAGCACATCAGAACAAAAGTTACATCTGGAAAAACATCAGATGAGAAAAGTCATATCCGGGAGAGCATCAAATTGACATGAAAGGAGTTTTTGGAAGAGCATCAGAACAAAAGAGACATATCCGGAAGAGCATCGGATGAACACAAAAAAGTTCTGGAAAAACATCAGAACAGGTTTTGGAATAACTTCAAAACCAAAAGATACATCCGGAAGAACATCGGGTAGACACAGAGAAAAGTTATGGAAAAGCATCAGAACAGATAGACATATCCGGAAGAACATCGGATGAAGAAAGAAAGTTATATCTGAAAGAACATCAGATAAGACATAAAAGTATTGGTGCCAAATAAGCCGGACTTTGTAAAAAGTAAGATGTTGATAATAACACGATCACTGATGAATGCAAATGAGGATTAAGACACTCTTGAATGCATATTATATGAAAATGTTATGATGTATGATTAAATGTCATGCAAATAAAAATGCTGACAACAAGTTTAGACTCTTTGAGGGAGTGGAAATCAACAAGTTTATACTCTTTTGGGGAGTGACGGACAAAACTGATTCCTCAACACAGAGATCGCCGCCATTTCTTAGGGACTGAAAATGCTATTTGTTAAAACACATCTTCGCCATGCTAATAAACTGTATCAAGTTTATAATCCTTGGAGGAAGGTCGGAGAGCTGCTTAGGGATTTTTCCAAATAAATTTCCCCAGATTTGCTGACTGTTGTAGATGAACTGGTCATTGCTTCAGGTTGAATGATAATGAATGTATGATGTATACTAGGAAGGCTTGCCCCAGTAATGAGTCTTGAAAGTTTTTCTGAATAAACCAATTCTAAGAAGGACTTGCACTGAACATATCTTGAACTGATTTTTAATAGGCTCTAGAAAGAACTTGCCCCTGATAGGATCACTGACCAAGTTTCTAAACTGTTTTGAAAATTCCTTGAGAGGAAAGCTAGTTTGCAACCAAAAATGTTTATTTAAACATGGCAAATTTAATGCAAAGTTCATGCAAAAATTTTGAAAACAAAATCATTGTTTAGAAAAAGTACAGTAATATGAATTATTGGTTAAAAACACGGTGGTTTAAAACATTTTGAATGAAAGGTAAGACAGATGTATGATACCAAAACAAATGATTTGCAAAAAATGATTTTGGAGTCAATTTACGCAACCTTGCTGTAGTATACTTTCAAAAAACCTTGCTTCAATTAGGTCTTTTGAGGGTTATAACGTGGTCTGGTTCACGGTTTATGAAAGAAAGATAAAGGCTCTAAATTTGTTTGTGGCCACCCCAACTTCGTGATGTTCTCCAGTCCTATGCTCAGTTAAACTTAAATTGTGCATTCAGGTTCCAAAAGGTTTCGAATTGTACTGATGATAGTGATGACGATGGTCCAAAAGTCTTGAGACGTCAGCTACTGCTTCTTTACAACATTTAGTTGTTTTTATCCTTGTGGATTTTTGAAGATCGAGGATTTAAGGACCTCTTCTCTGTATTATCCCTAAATTTTTCCTGAACTATTTCTTTTGAAATTTATAGTCAGCGGGATGCCCCGATTTTTGCCTAAGTCTTTTTTTTACTTAGCGGGCTTTTCTCTTTTTGATTTCTTCTTAGAAAGAAAGTGACTGCTTGATTCGATGATTACGACGGATCATCACTGGCTTTTGAGTTGAAAGACGTTTTCAACATCTACTTGTTGTATGTAAACTTTTTGAACTTGAATGCATAACCCAAATTAAACTGAGAACTACCCTGCCGCTGGTTAAAATTGCGGGGTTTTTATAAAGAAAGAAACTCCTACTTCAAGGCTCAAAGGGGTTAACGAGGGATTATCTTCCTTATATCTCCAGTGTTTGGGAATTGAAAAAATGCCTTACATCATCAGCAAAGTTTATTTGAAAGCATACCAACAGCAATTATGGGTATTACGTTTTCATCATCCTCCCACAAATATTTGCATAGTAAAAAATTTGAAAAAGAGGTGTATTTTTTTTTGAAGTTTTTGTTTTTTGAAAGAGAAAGCATAAAAATGCAAATAAACAGGTGATTTGAATCAAAATACTGTACATGCTCATTTCATTAAAACTGAAATTTAAAGATAAACAAGCTGAAAGCAAATATGATACAAACAAGGAAAATGCAAAATAGACAGAAACAAGGTCGGTGACTAATCAAACACAAGGATGAGTTGTCCTATCTTTAGGAAGTAATTGAGCTGAAGTTGATTGAAGTTTCAGTTCTGTATCGGTGATGAAGAATCAGTTTGACGACTTACAGATGACTGAAAAACAGAAGGTTGGAATGAATTGACGATGACCCGGACGTAGGTATGAAATATGCAAAGGATGTAAATGCAATGCATGGATGCAGCAAACAAAAACATGTTGAAAACATGGGTTCAAAGGTTCGGCGTCATGAAGTCAAGGCTCTATCCATCCCCAAGGTTCTTCTATGGTGAATTTTTATACATGTCCTCAAAATCCTTGACCCCCCTTGGGATAACAACAGCAGGCTGGTTCACCCGAGCGAACTGTAGTATCTTAGGGTAATCTCAAATGAGGGTAGTATCGCGTGAAAACTATTTCCGATAGCTTCCGCACTACAAAATAGTCACATGGTCTCAGCCTACTAAATCCTCAGTTTCATGGATACCACAATCAAACAATCTGCTTTCAACAACCAAAGTCGTTTAGACATTGAATCCGCAAAGGGTATCTCCACTGATTCGATGGTCTACCGAGATCACTTATTCGGGAGTCACTCCCTGTAAGATTACCCGTCTCATGCCATCACTTATCTTAGGTATCACTCAAACTTTCCATATGCGGCATCACTCGCATTCCCATTAGCAGAAAAATAAACACGGATATCAAGTAGGAAAAGCGATATATATATATATATATATATATTTATTTATTTATTTATTTATTTATTTATTTATATAGTATATAGTATATAGTATGATTGCTAACAACCTAGACCTCTTAGGAATTCTAATCCTAAAGACTCCCCAGCAGAGTCGCCATTTTTCTGTAGCGCGGTTTTCGTGACCGCCCACATCCGTCTGCGGATGGGATTGGGTGCTACTTTCTGATTTCTTATTTATCCTGTGAAGCTGGAAAGGAAAGGGAAGCTATCTCAAACTAACCTTGCACGCAAATGTTTTCTTTAACAAATGCTAAGAGATTAGGGAGTTCGGGGTCAGGTTATACAATGAGGCATTGTCAACTACCCATCCTATACATGGTTATCCATGGGTTGAAAGCAATTTTCTACTGTTCTACTATTTTCTACTTGATGGTGTTTATTTGTCGTAGGTTGGGAAAGTTTCTCCTTTGGGAAGGTTGAGAGATGTTGAAAATATATTTTTGTTGTTTTTGGGTTTTTCGATGTTTTTGGTAAGGTACTGGACCTAAGGTTTTTGTTTAGTGTGCTCGCTAAGATTTCACAATCTTATGCCTACGTATTCCCGTTATAGAAAATAGGGAAATCAGAGCAATCGTAGTTCCTCCTATAGAAAGATGTCTGGTGTCTTGTTTAAAGCCCAAGATTGAAGCTAAAGGGGTGTTTGTGGGAATTGATTTGAAAGATTGAAAAGATTAAAGATTGAGATATAAATATCTGGGAAAAACATCGGATGAAAACAGAAGGAATATCCGGGAAAGCGTCGGATGTAAAGAAAAGGAATATCGGGGAAAGCGTCGGATGCAAAAAAAAAAGGGAAAGAGTTTTTCCTATGTTTTTTAGGAAACTTGAGGGTTTCTTGAGATCCAAAAGGAGGTGAGACTGTCCAAGTCTACTGGGTTTATCTTTGTACGATGCCCAAGAGGGGGCTGATGTTTTAAGGGATGAGAATCAACCCTAAATTGGTTTGATGTTTTGACTCTAGAAAGACTGCTCTAGCAAAGGATGACTAGGTTCTGTTCTTATACCTTTAAGAGGTCGTCGGGTCCTTGTACTAAGCCCAAAAGGAGGCATGAGAGCCTTTAAGAAGCTGAAGGGTCCTTGTACAAAGCCCAAGAGGAGGCGGGGATGCTTTTAGGAAGCCCGTGGGTCCCAAACCAAAGAAAAGTTCAAGAAATGCCATTCACCGAGAATAGATCATTTAGTGAACAGTTCGGAGGTTTGAAGAAATTCAAAAGATGTTATTCACCGAGAATATATCACCTCTGGGGGGTAGAATTTCTTTGACAGATTCTAGGGGTGACAGTCTGAGAAAAGGTTCACCGAGAATACTGCCTTTCTCTTTGTTCCATATGGTTTAAGCCCAAGAGAAGGCAAGATTGTATCTGGAAATCCTATAGGGATCTAGTTTTGACTGTTGAAAGAGAAAACATTGGCTTTACCTAGTTCTAGACCTAGTTGCCGGGGAAAACTCTAAGCAAATATACAAGTATATATATACAGTTGATATATGACAAATATTTAAAAGGGTATGAAAGAAGGACTTACAGGTGAGCAAGCTTCCCACAATACAGTTATATATATAAAAGCTGATAAAAGAAAGCTGATAAAAACTTACAGGCGAGCAAGCTTCCGTTGTAACAGCTGTATGGTTAGTTATTCAAGAAATTGAAGAAAGTTTTGATAACAGTTATTGAATTTAAATTTAAATCACAAGTGAAAGTTGTTTTGAAGAGAAACGATATGAATATCCGGGAAAACATCGGATTGCAAGAGTAACGTAAAAAATGAAAAGGTTGCAGATATCCGGTAAAACGTCGGATTGAAAGAGATAAAAAATAAGAGGTTGAAAATACGACTATCCGGGAATACGTCGGATGTAAAGAGACGATGGAAAAAAAGAAAATGGTGCTCGCTAAGACTTTACAGTCTTATGCCTACGTATTCTCAACGGTATCTTGAGAAATCAGAGTAGTCGTAGTTCGCCCCTACGGGGCACAAACTACAGAAAATAAAGTTTAAATCGCACGGCGGCGAAAGGGGAAATCTAACCTAATGTTATCATGCAAAGATTGAATATCCTAATGTCTATCTTATTTCAAACTTAACAGAAAATTAAATTTGAACTAAGAGATCCTAAGGGAGCATGCATACGTGGCAAAACATCACAGAATAAATAAATACATGGCAAAGCATCGTGACAGATAAAATATACACAGAAGAACGTCGTGTGTGAAACTGAATACATGGAAAAACATCATGTGATAAAATATACACGGCAAAACATTGTGGTTAAACAGAGAGAAAATACACGGCAAAACATCGTGGGATAAAAGCATTTACACGGAAAAACATCATGGTATAAAAATAGAGAGTCACGGCAAAACATCGTGAAATAATCAAGGCACAACATCAAGATTTAATCGAGGAAACAAGCAAGTCACGAAATAAAATCGGGTAACAAGAAGAATTATCAATTAATTTAAATATTAATATTTAATAAGATTAACTAATAATTTAATTAATCAATATTAATTAAAAATATCTAAATTAATTAATAATTAAACAATATTTTTTTACATTTTTAAATATTTATTAATCTAATTAAAACT
This sequence comes from Lathyrus tuberosus, assembly GCA_022829125.1. Taxonomy (NCBI): domain Eukaryota; kingdom Viridiplantae; phylum Streptophyta; class Magnoliopsida; order Fabales; family Fabaceae; genus Lathyrus; species Lathyrus tuberosus. The sequence continues at coordinate 2,303,243 of JALAZF010000432.1, read as the reverse complement.
AGAAATAAGAAAATTAAAAATAAATAATAGAGAAATATGAAAGAGAGAAATATATGTGTGAGGGAGAGATTGTGAGAAAACAAAGTTAGAAGATTGTTTTGGAGTAAGAATTATGTAAAGATGTCTTGCCTATTTATAGTAAATTCAAGACTTGTTGATCAAGCAAATGATGCATGCCATGACATATGATCTTTGTGTCGCGGCCGGTAAAAATATTCGAGTCGCCACCATATTTTTTTAAAGGAAAATAATGATAAACCTAAATATCCTAATCCTAAGTGTAGCGAGCGATTTTGGACGCGGTTCTTAAGCGCTGGTCGCTCTCTGCGGTTTGAGCTTAAACTACAGGTCAATTCATTTTTTATCCTATTGTGAGCTGAATAAGGAAGGGAAATAGATGTCTCCAATTAACCCTGCTTGCATACTGAGTTTAAACAGCGGTCTGTTAGGTTACGAATGCTATCAATGTGGGGGGGCCTTTGTACTGGTTATTTGTATTTTCGCCAATACGGTTTTCTTTCTTTTTATCTAGACAGAAGGTTTCTGGCGGGGAACAAGGATTAGGATGTTAGGACTGATGCTTTTGAATTATTGCTTTTGATTGATGGAGATATGGGATTTGGTTTTTTTGTTGCTTGTGCTCGCTAAGATCTTTTCTTTCGATCTTATGCCTACGTATTCCCGTTTACCGACACAGGGAAATCAGAGCGTTCGTAGTTCCTCCTATTCTATGGGAGGAAATGGGTGTTTTTGGTGTCTTGTTCAAAGCCCAAGACGTGAAGCGAAAGGTGATTTGTATCTTGTTCAAAGCCCAAGATGTGAAGCTAAAGAGGTTTACTTTAGAGAGAATTTGTCATCTCTAAAGAGGGGCTTGTCTATGACAAATGTTTATAAAGGAGAATTACTTTAACTGGGATTTGTGAATCCGGCAATGCCATAATTTCCTTTATATGGATTTTAACCTGAAGGAGAAGACTTTAACTCAGTGTAGAGCAATGCTATCTTTCCTTAGGAATTTCTCATGCTAAAAGAGGGACAGTGGCGTGGATGTAAATAATCCAGAGGCTTGCCGCTTACAACGATTAGATGGAAGGGGAAGGAGTTGTTGATGTTTGTGCACTGTGAACGAGGCACAGTTTTAACTGGATCAACCAGTGGTTTTCTTATATAAAGCCTAAGAGGAGGCTATTATGTGTCTCGTACAAAGCCCGAGAGAGAGGCTAAAAAGTTTTGACTCGACAAGGGAATCTTTTGGTATCTCGTATGAAGCCCGAGATGGAGGCGAAAATTCGTTTGGCTCAGTAAGAACCCTTTTGTATCTCGTATAAAGCCCGATATGGAGCCGAAAGGGTGATTGACTCAACGAGGGAGTCCCTTATGTGTCTCGTACAAAGCCCGAGAGAGAGGCTAAATGTTGTTTGACTCCGCTGGGGAGGATCATTGTACAAAGCCCAAGAGGGAGGCTATGGTTACTGTTTCAGTTAAGTGACAGGTCCAGTATACTGATTTTAAAGAGAAAATTAGTTCTTATATGAGCAACACTGTACTCATGGATTTGATTCAAGGATCCGGGTTATTCCTGTTCTTTAAGGAAGCGGGAAATCCAAAGGGTATTGAGATTGTCCGAGTCAGCGGGTTTCCTTCCTATTTAACGAAGGGGTCACTTGAGAATGTCTTTGAGACTCAAGGAGATTAGACTGTCCAAGTCTAGAGTGTCGTCTTTTGTACTGTGCTTTGAGAAACAGTAGTAGACTCTATGAAAGGACTTTTCTATGAAGATGACTAAGTTATGTTCCTATACCTCTAGGAGGTCGTCGGGACAATTTGTACGAAGCCCAAGAGGAGGCTGGAAACTTTTAAGAAGCCGATCGGTCCTTGTACTAAGCCCAAGAGAAGGCTATAATTCCCAGAGGAAGAGATCATTATACGAAGCCTAAGAGGAGGCTGTGAATTCTTCTAAGAAGCCGTAGGGTCCTTGTACTAAGCCCAAGAGGAGGCGGGGTTGCTTTTAGGAAGCCTGTGGGTCCTTGTACGATGCCCAAGAGGAGGCCGATGCTTTTAAGAAGCCCGTGGGCCCCAAAACCCCGAGAAATTCAAGGCAAGCTATTCACAAGGAATAGATCAAGTCAGGAAAGTTCGAGAATTTGGAAGAAACTCAAAGATGCCATTCACGGAGAATACATTCATCTCTGGGAATAGAGTTTCTTGACAATTCCTAATGAGGACAGCCGAAGAGAAGACTGTATCTGGTGCTCCTATTGGGGATCTAGCTGTCTATTTCTACGAACTAAACGAAACGGCGTCACCTAGTTCTAGATGTAGTTGCCGGGGAAACTCGAAATATCTATACTATTATTACACAGTTGATATGAGTTTATGAAAGAAGACTTACAGTGAAACAGCCCCACAATACAGTTATATGTATATGAAAGCGGTAAATGAAAGCAATAACCACTTACTCGGTTGTAGTGCTTCCATGTTGTTTGGTTAGTTGTTCAACAAAGATAGATTGAAAATAACAGTATATTCAAAATCAAAGGAGAAAGTGCTTTGAAAAAGAAAGATTTGGGGCTTACAGCTCAAGGAGAGGCCCAGGGTTTTATCAGTGAGCGCACTGTTTGAATTTGTACAGAGGGACTTATACAAGTGACTGTGGCCCAAAAATTGTTTTTTGTACAAAGGGATGGGTCTTACACTCTCTCAAGAGGCCCAAATGGTTTAAAGAAAAAGAGTGGGACTTATAACACGAGGGTAGGCCCAATTGATTTTTCGTTTAAAAATGACGATCTTGCCGAGGTTTTCTTTTAACGCAGAGGGACTTATACAATAAGTGAGGCCCAAAATGTTTGGTTAAAAGGGGGTTGGGTCTTACACTCTATTAGAGGCCCAATAGTTTTGAATGGGTCTTATAGCTCAAGGAGAGGCCCAAAAGGTTATTTTTCAAAAGGCAATGATCGCGCCGTTTGTTTTGACGGTATCGGGACTTATACAATACACTAGGCCCAAAAATGATTTGGTCAAAAAAGGATTGGGTCTTACACTCTATTAGAGGCCCAAAGTGTTTAGAAAATGATTTATGAGGGTTGAATTAATCCAAAAACCCTAATTTGTTTTCAAAAAATGCATTTAATTGAATAAAAATTCAATTAAAATGATCAAAATTGTTTAACATGTGAAAAACAAATTGTGATCTTGGATTAATGCTTTAAAAATTAAGTATTGACCTACAAAATAATTAGAAAGCATTAAAAGTTGCAAAATCAATGTGGAAAAAATATTTAAAATGTCAAAAACAATTAAAATATTAATTCTTTGCAAAAATATCAATTATATGAAATAAATAATATTTTTGGGATTTTTTGGGAAAATAAAATATTTTAACATTTTTGTGAATTATTAAAAAAAGAATCAACTCAAAATCATTAAAACTCAGAGAGAAATTAATTTTTGAATCAATTAAACAAAAATCACAAAATTCAAATATTTGAAAATTCAAAAAAGGCACCAAGAACAGCTGAAGAACACGCGCGTGTTCTGGGTTTGGCTGATTTGCATTTTCTATCCAATCTCCCTGAATACTTGATTATAACATGCAATCCACATATCATTATGCTCGTCTCAACCTCACGATCATGTCTATGTCCATTAATTTCATTTAAATTAAACATAAAACATGAAATCACGAAGAAACCTTAAGAACCCTAATTTCTGCATGAAGGCTAGGATTTTTGATACACGGTTCAAAGAATGCAATTAATTGAGGGAAAACATTCCATGCATGATTATGAACATATGGCAAAATTATTGTGCGAGGAAATATGCATAGATTGAGAGATGACCAAGTTTATGCTTACCTCTAGGCCGTGACAGCAAGTGCAATGTGATTTTTGATTTGGAGGTGTTACAGATGAGTGGTGATGATCTGAACAGCTTCCTTACACCCTATGGAGTGTGTTTGAATGCTTGGACTTGATTGAAAATGGCTGGAACGATTTGTGGTACCTCAGCTGCAACTTGATTGAAAGTTTGAGCAACCAGCTGGTGATTTTGTGATTTTGGTGTTCCAGATGTTATGTGAGTGTTTGGATCACTTCTATATGATGTATGTGAGGTGTGTGAGTGATTGGTTTGATTGGAAAAGCTCTCAAACTCAAAACCCGATAGCTACCTTGCTAAGAAAGGCATTTTTGCCAAGAGAAAGAGATTTTGAGGAAAGCATCTGTTAGATGGCTTTGGTGTACTCAAACTGATCACAACTGAGCTCTATTTATAGTAGAGCAAGTTTGTTTTGCAAGGAATAGTGAATGGCAACTGGTAAGTAGGTTTGGCCAATGTTGGCAAATGAAAATCCAAGTCTCCTCTAGCCATTGACTAGAGGTTAGGGCACAGAGCTTTGGTTCCCTTGGTCTTGGATAAGTCTTGACCGATTTCAGATGAGAATGGCTCAGTCCATGCCACCTTGATGCTTCCATTGAATGCTTCAATCCAAATTTGGAGTCTTGTCCCTATTTTGGCCATTCTAGGTTCAACATGCTATTTCTTGTTCCATGGACTTTGGAGGCTTGGCTCAGTGATTGTCCCCTTTAGATTCAATCCTCTGATGTGTCCAAGTGGATAGGAGCATTTGAATTTGGCTAATTTTGGCAAATCAAGCAAAGTTGCAAATTCTGCCTTGCCTTTGACAGATTTCAGCAAGGCAACTTTCCAATGTCATAACTCATGGTGTAAGTTGAATTTGGTAATGCTCTTGACCATTTTGGAAAGCCCTTACATGATACAACAACTGTTTGAACATGTTTGGTTTTGATATCTTTTGAATCCAAGTGAAAAATCCCCCTACATTTGGCAAAAAGTGAAGGCAGATTCTGACTTAGTGAAAATTTCACTAAGTGTTGGAAAAAGTGACATTTTCACTTTTTAGCCATTTTGATCACTCCATAACTCCAAATCCTTAATGAATTGGACTTAGGTCTAGTTGAAGTTTTTGTAGAGGGTAATGAGGGCTACAAATCCATCTTTTGATGAAAAAAAATGGCTTTGTGGTTTAGGAGTTATGATCCTCCAAAGTTGGTACCCTTGTCACTTTATTTTTAACTTAGAAAATTTTCTAAGTTTTTATGGTTACCCCTTTTACAAGTTATCCAACTTTTCTTGATTTTTCTTGATGAATGATGATTCAAATCATACATTAACACCATTTTAGGGTTAAAAATCCATTTTGGTGAAAAATCTCAAAAAGTCAAAGTTGACTTTTGTGCACAGTTGACTTTTTATCAGATGAATTCCAAACTGTGCAATTCTTCAGGAAATCATGTCCTTGACCTAAATCAAACTTGATGGACATGTTCCATGGGTGTCATAGGGTATATTAAATCATGTCTTAGGGTTTGGGAGCATGTCCTGGTCAAAAGTCAAAGTTACAGTTGACTTTCCTCGCGAAACCCTAATTGTGGTGCAGATGAAATTGGAACTTGTTGCTCAAGCTTCTTGGATTAATCCATTGTTGTAAATGGATCAATATGGTATATTAAAGACCCTCAAATCATGTCTTGAGGTCTTGGCTCATGATTTGTCCCAAAAGTCAACTTAGGGGTGAATTAGGTCAAGAAACCCTAATTCCTGATTTTTTATGAATGCATCCCCTGAGGCAAAATTGACTTGATGATTGGGTCCATGAGGTTCCATGGAGTATATTAGGTTATGTTTTGGATCATTGGCTCATGCCCAGATGAAAATTTCCATCTGGAGGCCCTGGTCGACCAAAACCCTAATTTGGTGACACTGGCGATCTTGAGACTTGATCCACCTAGAAGGGAGCAACCTTGTGCTTAATCCTTGAAGTGGGAGTCCTTTTGATCCATTATGGATGTTTGAGAGGTTAGACAAGTTGAAGATCATGCCATTCCTTGATTGATCCTTTGTCTAAGGCTCTGAGAGGGCTTGAAACCCTAATTTTGATTGTAGTGGATGCTCACCCATCTTTGGGGAGACTGATGAGTATGATGGTTCCTCCATATTGTGATGATGATTGACACAATGATGGGACATCTTAGTGGTCAAAATTTGGGGTATGACACTAAGATAGAGATTCCTACGGTTCGGGAGTCAGTTAAGTGAAGGGAAGGTGTTAGGCACCCCTCACTTCCATTGTACTCAATGAGATCCACCTTTGAATTTAGGGTATGTTTGTTTGTCTAAAATATGAGAAAACCTAAGTTTTTTATTAATTATACTCGCTAGGGTTGGTTTGCAACCCTATGCCTACGTACCCTCAAAATGAAGGATCAGAGTAACCTTAGTTCACCTCCCCTATTCCTACCCCCAAATCCTATCCCTAAATCCCAAATCCTATCCCTAAATCCCATCCACTATTTATACTCTTGGATAAAGAGTTATATCCCTTAAATCTAGTGTTTATACTCCTAGATGAGGAGTTCTATCCCTTAAATCCATTTGTCAATTGTTTATACTCTCGGATATCAAGAGTTTTATTCCTAAATCCAAATCCCTTATCCCATCCTTTATTTAGGCTCTCGGACCAAGAGCTTTATCCCTTTATGTAAATTCCTTAAAAAACCTTAAACATCCTTTTAAAAACCAATTTCTAATTTTAAACAAAAAAAGGAATTAAATCAAAAGTTAAATAATTAATATGACAAAAAACAAAATTAAACCAAAATAAAGTCCACATTCTAAATAATTCCTAAAAAATATTTATATTCCAAAATGTTTTATTTTTTTTATCCCAATCCCATATTTACCTTTTTTTTTTTAAAATAATTTTTACAACTTAAATCCTTTATAAAATTTTCTTTACCTAAGTTATAAACAAAAAAAAAAACTTAATTACCACCACATGAAAATTAAGAATTTAAATTAAACAATAAAAGAACAAAAAACCTAAATTAACAAATTAAATAAAAAATATTTTTTTATTTCACAACTTAAATCAAGGAATTGATTCAATTGTGATTAAAAAAGGAATAAAAATAAGTCTCACAAAATAAAAATCCAAAAATAATAATATAAAAACCAAAATCCCAAAAAAAATAATTCCTAAACCCTACATTTAACCAAAATCCTAAATCTCCTAATTAACCCTAAAATATAATTAATAATTAAATTAAATTATGTTAAATAATTCAATTAATTAAATTAAGTTTAATCCCGGGGTGTATAACCTTTAAAAAAACAATAGGGTCGTCTAGGCGGAGTGCCAAAAGCATTGGGCGTGAAATCCCAATGGCCAAAAAAGTCCCAACATTTGAAAAAAAAAACAACAGAAGTAATCCACGTTCGAATCCTTTTGATCCCCATGATTTTGATTTATTTATTTATTTTTAAGAAAAAAACATGACTGAAATTGTTAGACAATTACTATGTCTTTCTTATTCAACAAAAAACAATTATTTATAATAATAGTTATCGATCTAATTATTTAAAACTTAACGCAATCACATTCCACATTAAATCAAATAAATATATCAAATAAGAATTGATATGTAAAATGCATATAAAAGTAAGGGAGTAAATAAAACCGACCTACGGGATCGAGGTCTATCCCGGTAAACAAAATGTTTCACTTTTGAGCTCTCTCTCCCTTTTTATGCGACCAATTCCTATTCCTTGACTCCTCGTTTCCTGACGCAGCGTTTCCTGACGAGGCAAGAACTAAACTGGAGGAGAGAGAATGTTCAGACGCAACGTTTCCTGACGAGGCAAGAACTGACGACTCGATTGAGAGAACTTCTATCACTAGGGGACAAGACCGACTAGAGTGATAGTGATGCAATATGAAATGTGAATGCAAATCAATAATGCATGATGTGTGTATGTTTATGCTGACAAAACTGACGCGACATACAAACTAATGGGTGAACACGACTGGATACTCGACTATCGTGGGGCGAAGAAGTACGTTGGTTCAGAATAGCAATTCCACCTTGCTTAGGAGAGATAGTCCCTGTTGGGAGCACCGTTGATCGGGCTTAGGAGATAAGAACTCGGCCGAGGTGTGTCAGACGAAACAAGGTCTCTGACACAGTTGATCCTTCATTCAGGCGAACTAGTCTAGAAGGAGTACTTTGATTCTGCACTTTGAGGTTCGATTACTTTTGGAGAAGCGACCGATGTTCTTCTGATGTTCATCAGTCAAAAGAAATTGTCGTCTTTATTAAAAAGCAGAAAAAGTTTTAACAAGTAAATTCATTTTTGTTTTATTTCAAGGATCGTTAATCATATTAAAACGCCATTCTGTAAAGCTAAAACAAATAAGAATTACAAACAAAAGCACAAGGGCTCAAATTTTATTGATAAGATGGAGATCAGCCAAACGCGTGATTCCAAAGAGTATATACAAAGTTATAAAATGGTAAATTACAGGGAAAAGGGCTACGTCGAAACATAACGACCACTGTCCTTCTACCAACTTTGAATTCGGGGCATCCTGAGCTTCTGTCGAAGATGACCTTGACTGGAGTTTTCCTCCGATGGATGGTGTAACTGCTGCTGCTAAGAGACTTGCCTCTGTTGAACATAGTTACTTGCCATTATCCCTAATTTTTGCCTGGATTGTACTATGATGTTTCCAATCCAACGGGATGATTTTTTTTCTGTCTCTAACTTTTGCCTGGACCGCCCTTTCGGGTTTTCAATCCAACGATACGTTTTTTCTTTTTTTAGTTTAGGCGAAGTATTTCTTGACTACATCAACATTCTTGGGGTAGGCAAATTCCTCTCCATCCATGGTTGCAAGTCTCAAGGCGCCGCCTGAGAAAGCTTTCGTGACCACATAGGGGCCATCATAATTTGGGGTCCATTTGCCCCAAGAGTCAGTGAGAAATGATTGTATCTTCATGAGCACGAGGTCTCCTTTCCTGAAGACGCGAGGTCGGACCTTTTTGTCAAACACCCTCTTCATTCTCTGTTGATACAGCTGACCATGGCATAGTGCCGTGATTCGCTTCTCTTCGATCAGATTCAGTTCATCGTGTCGACTTTGACACCATTCAGCTTCGGTGAGCTTAGCTTCCATCAATACTCGGATTGACGGAATCTCTACTTCTATGGGGAGCACTGCTTCCATGCCATACACTAGAGAGAAAGGGGTTGCCCCTGCTGAAGTGCGGACATATGTGCGATAACCGTGAAGAGCAAAGGGTAACATCTCGTGCCAGTCTTTGTAGGTTACAACCATCTTTTGAACGATCTTCTTGATGTTCTTATTGGCCGCTTCTACCGCTCCGTTCATCTTGGTTCGGTAGGGAGATGAGTTATGATGTTCAATCTTGAACTCTGCACACAACTCTTTCATCATCTTGTTGTTCAAGTTAGATCCATTATCAGTAATGATCTCGCTTGGAACACCATAACGGCAGATGATATTGTTTTTGATAAATCAGACCACCACTTGCCGGGTTACATTAGCATACTACGCTGCTTCGACCCACTTGGTGAAATAGTCAATGGCTACCAGGATGAACCGATGTCCGTTTGAAGCCTTAGGTTCAATCATACCGATCATGTCGATTCCCCATATGGAAAATGGCCATGGGGAAGAGAGAACTTTGAGATGTGATGGCGGTACATGAATTTTGTCGGAGTATATCTGACACGTGTGACACCTCCTCATGTACTTGTAGCAGTCAGATTCCATTGTCAATCAATAGTACCCTGCTCTTAAAATTTTTCTCGCCATTGTATGTCCGTTGGCATGAGTGCCAAAGGACCCTTCATGAATTTATTTCATCAGCATTTCTGCTTCTGGTCTGTCGACGCATCGGAGCAAGACCATGTCAAAATTTCTCTTATAGAGAGTGTCACCGCTCAGGAAGAAGTTTCCAGCCAATCTTATGAGGGTTTTTCTGTCTTTTCTGAGTGCCCCAGATGGGTACTCTTGTTTCTGAAGGAAGCATTTGATATCGTGATACCAAGGTTTGTCGTCTATGACTGCTTCAATCGTGAAGACGTAAGCGGGCCGTTCAAGGCGCATTATGTCGATCTTAGGTAGGTCGTTCCATCGACCTACACTAATCATGGAAGAGAGAGTGGCTAATGCATCAGCCATGTGATTCTCTTCACGAGGGATGTGATGAAACTCAACTCTGTTGAAGAAAAGTAACAACCTTCTTGCATAATCTTTGTAAGGAATCAGTCGTTATTGGTATGTGTTCCAATCTACTTTTATTTGATTGATAACCAAGGCTGAATCGCCGTAATCGTCCAAGTTTTTTATCCTTAAATCAATCGCTTCTTCGAGACCCATAATACAAGCTTCGTATTCGGCCTCGTTGTTCGTACATTTGAACGTAAGTCTAGCAGTGAAAGGAATGTGGGTACCCTGAGGGGTAACAATTATTGCCCCAATTCCGTTTCCGTAATGATTAATTGCTCCGTCAAAGATAAGTCCCCATTGGGAACCTGGTTCTGGCCCTTCACTGAGTAACGGTTCATCGCAATCTTTCATTTTTAGATACATGACATCTTTGTCTGGGAAGTCAACCCCGATTGATTCTTGATCGTCAATCGGTTGATGAGCCAAATGATCGACTAAAATACTTCCTTTAACGGCTTTTTGAGCATGGTACTCTATATCGTATTCTGATAACAACATCTGCCAATGGGCAATTCTTCCCGTGAGAGCAGGCTTTTCAAAAACGTACTTGATTGGATCCATTCCGGAGACCAACCAAGTAGTATGACGAATCATGTACTGGAGAAGAAGTTTGGCTGCCCAAGCCAAAGCGCAGCAAGTTTTCTCGAGCATCGTGTACCGAGTTTCATAATCGGTGAATTTCTTGCTCAAATAGTAGATGGCAGACTCTTTCCGTTTGGTTTCGTCTTGTTGGCCAAGTACACATCCCATTGAGTCCTCTAGGACTGTGAGGTAAATGATCAGTGGTCTTCCTTCCACTAGAGGTGATAGAATCGGCGGATTCAACAGGTATTCCTTAATACTGTCGTAGGCAGTTTGGCAATCTTCTGACCAAACGCAATCCTGGTTCTTTTTCAGTAATTTGAAAATCGGCGCACACGTGGCGGTCATAAGGAATATGAATCTGGAGATGTAGTTCAACCGTCCCAGGAATCCTCTGACTTGTTTTTCAGTTTTCGGAGAAGGCATTTCTTGAATGGCCTTGACCTTGTCAGGATCAACCTCAATTCCTTTCTGGCTGACGATGAACCCTAATAGTTTCCCTGAACGGACACTGAAGGTGCACTTGTTGGGATTCAAGCAGAGCTTGAATTTTCTTAGACGTTCGAACAATTTTGACAGATGTTCAACGTGCTCACTCTCTGTTTTTGATTTTGCAATCATATCATCGACATATACCTCGATTTCCTTGTGTATCATGTCATGAAACAGAGTAGTCATGGCCCTTTGATAGGTTGCCCCGGCGTTCTTCAAACCGAACGGCATTACCTTGTAACAAAAGGTACCTCATGGGGTAATGAACGAAGTTTTCTCCATGTCTTTCGGCGCCATTTTGATCTGGTTATAGCCCGAGAATCCATCCACAAAGGAAAAAACTTTGAACTTTGTTGTACTGTCCACCAGCATGTCAATGTGTGGTAAAGGAAAGTCGTCCTTTGGACTTGCCTTGTTCAGATCCATGTAATCAACACACATTCTGACCTTTCTGTCCTTTTTGGGAACGGGTACAATGTTGGCTAACCATTGAGGATATTCAGATGTAGTGAGGAAACCTGCGTCGATCTGTTTCTGTACCTCCTCTTTGATTTTGATGGCCATGTCCGGGTGAGTCTGTCTCAACCTTTGCTTTACTGGCGGACATTCCGATCTCAACGGTAAATGATGTTCCACGATGCTGGTCCAACCCTGGCATATCCTGATAGGACCAAGCGAATGCATCGGGAAATTCTTTGAGAAGCTTTATCAAACTCTCTTTGGCAGTTGGACTGAGAAGTTCCCCAATCCTGATTTCTTTTCTCTCTTATTCTGAACCCAAGTTTACCGTTTCCAACGGATCTTTGTGAGGTTCAATGGACCTTTCCTCTTGTCTGAGTAGTCGAGAGATATCTTCTAGAATTTTGTCGTCATTTTCTTCTTCGGCCTCGAATACCGGGAACTCAAAGTTGGGAGAAGGCATCGGATCGTATGTTTCAACGGGGTTTAAAACAAGCAATCTGCATGACGTGATGATTTGTGTTTAGAAGAGATAGAGAAAATGCAAGTGTGTGCAGTGTATTTATTTTACTGCTTGTTTTTATTATTGAATTGTTTTTTAGGATTACCATTTTCCGAAAAAGTAAAAAGAGAAAACAACAATTAATGCGGAAATCACAGAACGATGTTATTTTATTAATGAACAAGTCGATCCTTGAAACTACAGCCCTATAAAACAAAAATCTGTCGCTTTGGGCGAAGCGAAGAGGGAAATTTTACAGAAAGCGAGCCCTATCAAAACATCTGTTTCACCTGGGCATGGTGAAAGGTTAAAGATGGCAATTACTTTGACTGGTGAACGACCTTCGGAACCTCGACAACAATCCATTGGCGGCGAACTCCTCGGTGAATCACAAAGTCTGGAACCTTCTTTCTTGGCTTGTCTTCAGAAATGACGCTGATTTCTGGTGGAGCGGGATCATTGGAATCTGTCTCCCAGGCAGAATTGTCGTAGGAGAATTCCTCTGTTGCATTTTGCATAGCATTTGTGCTCTCAGCTGTACCTCCCCATCCAGTTGGCTGGATGTTTTCGAGCCTGATACGAGAGCTTTTGGGAGCAGTGTACTTGACCATGAAGTCGTACTTTCCACTTGGTTCTCCCAGAGTGTCCCAAACTTCTTTGGAACTGGCGGAGTCATCCCTCTCGATGACGTTGACCTCAGGAAAAGCATAGTTGATGAATTCAAGTCCTGCAAACGTTGTGAATTCATCTTCATGTTGAGTAGTTTCTGAATGACCTGAGTGTTAATCCCATGACATGGTGGGGACACAGGTATTCTGCTTAATGACAGTCAGCTGATTTTCATTGCTCGACTGACTCTCTTGCCCCAAGTTTCCTGGGTAAGGTTGCCACATTGGCAGACCATCCATTGGGCCATAGTAATCGTGGTCAAAGTTGTCTTTCATCAGAGTGTCCTCCTCTAATGAATTTGGCAGAGCACGACATCCTTCTGGATCACAATCTCCGTATATCATTTCAATGTCTGGCCGTGGTATAAATCTCAGACTTTCTGTGGGAAAGCAAAAAGGCCTAGGTACCTCTTCCTGAGACATATAACCGTCCTCATTAAGATAGGATTTCCATTCTTCATCTGGGTCAGAGGGATCTTCCTCATTGATAGCATGTACTGCTTGAGACACTGGGTGAAGGAAACCTCCACTGTGGAAGAAAGTTTGAAGGGGATGAAGACTTTCATCGCTGGCAGCTGTTTGAGTACAGGTTGTAGAAAAACCAAGACCCTTCTTTGTTTTATTGTCAGTAGGAATGACAAGTTGTCCCCATCCTATTGTATCGGTACTCTCGACCACTTTGATAGCATCTTTGTATGAGGAAATCGGGGTTCCTCCTTTGAACTGATTGTTCTTGCTTACCGACAGTGCTTGGAACTGCGTTCCAATAACCTCCTCGGGTTCTATACCAGTAAATGATGACAAGTTGCTTACAAGCAAGGCTTGTTCCCCACAAACTGTGACAAGTTGATCGTTCTTGACGAATTTTAACTTTTGGTGGAGGGTCGAAGTGACCGCTCCAGCCTGATGTATCCAAGGTCTTCCTAATAAACAACTGTACGTTGCCTGGATGTCCATGACCTGGAAAGTGACTTGGAAAGTGTGAGGACCGATAGTTATGGGAAGATCAACTTCGCCGATAACTGTTTTTGTAGATCCGTCGAATGCTTTGACGACGACCTCACTGATTCTCATCGGAGGGCCCTTGAATGATAATTGCATCAAAGTGGACTTCGGCATAACATTCAGGCCTGACCCTGTGTCTACCAGTACGCTGGCTAAAGCATCGTCCTGGCAGTTAACTGTGATATTGAGCACCATGTTATGACGGCGACCCTCTTCAGGTAATTCCTCATCACTAAATCCCACATTATTGCAGGAAGTGATGTTAGAGACAATGCTATCGAACTGTCTGATTGTTACATCCTGTTCCATAAAGGCTTGCTCCAAGACTTTCTGTAGAGCCTCCCTGTGGGCTTCTGAACTGAGTAACAGTGATAATACCGAGATCTTTGAAGGAGTTTGTAACAGTTGATCAACAATGTTGTATTCACTCCTTTGGATGAGCTTCAGCATCTCATCATTATTTTTTGAAAGGTCGGGATTACTGGATTGACCGACCGGTGGATTGGGAGCTTCCGTCTGAAGTTCCTTTTCTTTGTTAAGTTCTCCAACTCCTCGGTTGAAGATTCTACCACTCCGTGTTACACGACTGATGTCTGCAATACTCATGACGGAGGGTAATGGAATTTCCTTTCCATTTTCAACTGTCGTTGCACCGTATTTGTAAGGGATAGCCTTAGTTGATTCATACGGTGTTGGTCCCGGCAGATAGATGACTATGGGAACCTTATGATTTTTCCGACCATCATAAGTGATCTCGATTCGTTCCCGGTTGGGAACTTTAGATTCGTCAAGTAGAGGGATAATGGTAAAAATATCCCTGGTCCTGTAATGACCAGAGATTGTGACAACATCCTCAACTTGATCGACAAGGTAGTTCGGCGTCCAGTTGATGGGTCCAGAACCCAGATATGGACGGATTTCTCCACGATCGACCTGACCCTGAAGAGCTGCTCTTACAAGGTAACACCCTTGGTTACTTTCCGAACAGACGCCGCAACGTTCATAGTTGTGTGGTGGCACCTGGCCACGCCCACTTTGAATACAATGTAACCTCACTAGGTTAGCTTCCACTGATCGGACATCCTGACTATGACGTCGAGTAGGATTCCTGTTACTGATACTAATTTGTTGAGTATCTTCATCCATATAAATTGGCATCCACCAGTGATTTAACAAGTGCTGAAGTGCCTCAAGGACAAGGGTACAACCTCGATCGTTTTTGCAACCCGCTTTACAGCTTTGATAGTCATGTGATATTAAGAATCCGAGCCGGACCTGCTCAGCATGTAACTCTACCAGGTTGGTATTCATCACGCGAATGTCGAAGATCTGAACCATGTTGATTTGATAGGAGTTCCTATCATGGTAGTCTTGGATCCATCCAAGATCCATCTGACGCTGGAGGGCCTCCTGTATGAAAGAGCATCCCTGTTTGTTTACCGAGCAAATCAGACAGGAACTGTAATCGTGCTGCAGAAGATTATGATACTGGCTTTGCCTTGAGTGCATCACCGCCAAGTTGACATTCATTGCACGGATATCGTGGTTCTGAATGACGTTAGAATTTGTGTAAACCATGTTAACTCCACGAACTCGGTGCTCTTGGATCCATCCGAGATCCATTTGTTCCTGTAGGGCTGCTTGCACCACAGAACATCCCTGATTGCCTTTAGAGCAGATATCACACTGATGATAGTTATGAGGTGGCACATGGCCATATCCATCTGTCTACAATGCATCTTGACCAAATTGGTTTTCAATAAGAGTACATCATGAATTTGATAGACATTGTTAGTCCCTCTTTCTATCAAATTGACTGCAGCCTTCTCGTGTTGAGGCAGCGGGTTTGTGAGAACATTAGGATTCGTATCCTTGAAGGATAAGACCCCGCTCCTAACAAGTTTTTGCACGTCGGACTTGAAATTGAGGCAAGTCTCTATGTTATGCCCTGAACCTCCTTGATGATAAGGGCAAGTTTGATCCACCTTAAACCAAAAAGGCGGATTTTTCGGCACTGTAAGAGGAGATTTAGTCTGAATGTGCCCCTTAGCCAGTAGTAATGGAAACAGCTCTGCGTACGTTACGGGTATAGGATCAAATCCTAGTGGCCGTGTTGTACGGTTGTTGTTGTATGGAGGACGAGCCTGCTGAAGAGGTTGTTGTGTCCTTTGTTGGTCAGGTTGGCTTTGCGCAACCTGAGGTTGATACGTAGGAATAGACGCAGGGTTGATAGCAGGAGTCACAGCTGCTACTGGTTGATAACGTCGCCTTTGCTTTCCGAGAGAGATATTCCCAATATCTTGCTCTTTTTTCTTAGGGAGAGCACTACCGTATTTTTTAGTACCGCTCGTCGATCCAGTGTCTTTTACCAGACGTCCTTCTCGGACGGCTTCCTCAAGATGTACGCCCATGCCCACCATTTCAGTGAAATCACTGGGTGCACTGGCAATCATTCGGTCATGGTAAAATGAGCTTAAGGTCTTTAAGAAGATCTTTGTCATCTCTTTTTCCTCAAGAGGTGGACAAATTTGAGCGGAAATTTCACGCCACCTTTGAGCATACTCCTTAAAGGTTTCCTTGTCCTTTTGTGACATTGATCTGAGTTGATCTCTGTCGGGTGCCATGTCCAAATTGTATTTGTATTGTTGGGCGAAGGCAGTGCCAAGATCTCTGAAAGTGGTGATCGTGGCATGGTTTAAACCCATGTACCATTTGAGTGCGGCACCGGTTAAACTATCCTGGAAGTAGTGAATCAGTAGGTCCTGATTCTCCGTCTGAGCTGACATTCACCGAGCGTACATCACCAGATGGCTCTGAGGGCAAGAGTTAACCTTGTACTTTTCAAAGTCGGGCACTTGGAATTTGTGCGGGACTTTCACATTTGGGACCAAGCAGAGGTCTGTGGCGTCCTTTCCAAATAGGTCCTGACCGCGAATGGCTTGCAGTTCCTTCTGCATTTCCAAGAACTATTCCTGGAATTCCTCCATTCTGTCAAACATAGTTTCCTTCTTATCAGAAGGGATCTGTGGAATCTGTTCTTCCGGGACAGTGTGCACCACAGGGGGTGGTACCGTGACTACGGCAGTAAATCTTGGCATTTCCCGTAGTTTGTAACCTTCAGGAGTCTTCAGTATGCCCCTGGCATCTTCGCTTTCCCGAAGTTTGTAACCTTCAGGCCCAGCGGCTTCTGTTGTGATTCCCTGATCTTCAGTGATCGACGGAACATATCCTTCCGGGATATAGTTAACAGGCATGCCCCAGGGACGATCTTTCGGCATCTGATACCTAGGATCATACTTCTCCACTATGGGCGTTGAGGTGATCTTTGAGATCACAGTTCGTTGTAGCTGAGCTTCTGCCATGGCTTGCATGTCGTTACGAAGCTTTCTCATATCCTCTCTCAGAGCGTCGATCTCTTCTTTCAACTCTCTATTTTCTTCCTCAAGATCATCCATCTTTTTCTGACGATTGGCCCGAGTATTATACGAATGAGAGAGTTTGACTCTAGAACCGATACACAAACGTGAGATTCGTAGGTAAGAAGAATACGCGATGTGAGAATGATGAATGCAATGATTATATTAATTGTTTAAGGTTTAATCAAAATAAACTTCGACAATTAGATTGCAAATATCAAACGGTGGGGAAACCCCTTTTTATTGAATTCAAAGGATTACAAAAACGGAAATACAGTAGATTACAAAGTGCAGAAACAGAAACCTAAGCTAATGGGTCCTGAGTCCTCTTTGAAGAGAAATCGGGTGCTGATTCTGGCATCTTCCTTTTCTTTGACCGGGGCTCTTGGGCCGTTGTCGGGTTGTCATTCCTTTTCCAGGTGAAAAAAGCGAGCAAATTCCTTTGGTCATCCTGATTATCCATAACATGTTGCTCCAAAATTTCAATCAGAGCATCTTTCTCTTTCAGTAATTGCTGTATTTTGATGCACTCTATGTCGAGGGTGCGGTACTTGTTTTTCCAAGAGCTTCTCTCCTTTTGAACTTTGTTGAGAGTAACCTGAAGGTTTTCAGTTTCTGTCATGAAGTACATGACAGATTCCCTCGGCGGAAGAATTCCGTAACGAGGATAAGGCATCTTTAGCTTGAGAGCTCTAGTTTGTACCCAATGGAGATAAGGCTCCATCGAGACACAGTCCGGTTTTCCTAGAGACTCTCGTCCTTTCTTATGAACATGCTTCCAAGCGTGCACTATTTCCATCTTTAGTGCTCTGTCGTTTTCTCCTTCCTTGAAGAAAAGACCTTCCAGATGAACACCCAGTGGGATGTGCCTCATCGGGTATCCAAATTGACGGCGAACCAATACCAGATGATAGTTGATTCCTCCTTTAGTTCCTATGAGGGGTACGTTGGGGAAGTTTCCACAACGGTCAATGATTCTGATTCCCTCATAAATCCTATTACACCAATCTATATCAGAGTTGGTAAGAGACATGATCTTCTGCGACCAACGTAAGGCACTCTTACAATCCCAAAAAGCAGCAGACTTGGGCAAGTGAGAGATAAACCATTTGTAAAGCAGAGGTACACAGCATGTGATCTCCCCCCGCTGTACAAATTTCCCAAGTGTACAGAATGATACGCATCTGCGAGCAAAGTCGGCACAGGATTTCCAATGAGAAAAATCTTAATGGAGTTAATATCGACGAAGTTATTGATGTTGGGAAACAAAAATAACCCGTAGGTGAGCAAGACAAAAATGCTTTCAAAAGCAGTCACGTTTCCTATACTGGAAAAATACAGGGCTTTCTTTGTCAAGAACTGGGTTGGCAAACCTTGGATGCCACCCTTGGTAGTTAGGTGAGTCCTGACCTCAGACTCGTCCAAATGAATTGCTCTTGCAATGGTCTGATTCTTTGGAATTTCTTTCAGTCCAGAAAGTGGAGCTCGATCTGTGATGTGTAAATCGATCAGATGAGAATACTCCTCCAGCGTTGGTGCTAGCTGGTAATCCGGGAATGTGAAACAGTGATAAACTGGATCATAAAACTGAATGAGCGCATCCATGATTCCCTCAATCACATGGACTCTTAACAGTGGTAGCAAACCTCCGTGCTTGGCTCTGAAAGCCTCAGGGTTGGTTATCATCCTCGCCAACCCTCTCAAATCCTCTAGTTTTGGGACCTTGAAGGTATAACTATGAGTTTTCCTTCTACCGAAATCCATTAGTGCAATCCCTTTCTCTGATATTTACAATCACAATCTTAGTTTAATTCGAAAAACAGAGAGACTAGAAGAGAAGATTTTTTTTTTGAATGTTTTAATGTTTTTTAAATGAATGCATGAATGCAGCACACAAAAACATAGAAAAAACATGGGGTCAAAGGGTCATTGTCATGAAGTCAAGGCTCTACCCATCCCCCAAAGGTTTATACTAGGGTGATATTTGTACCTGTACTCATTATCATCAGCTCCTCCCAGGAAAGCAAAACAACAAACGGATCGCCAGCGAGTTGTAGAGCGATCTTAGAGTAAGTTCCATTCACCGAGAATAGATCACCAGCCTCAAATGAGGGTAGTATCGCGTAACAACTATTTCCGATAGTTTCCACACTACGAAAGGGTTTTGGCTCCTCAGCTTCTCAGACTTAACAACCGGCCCATTGTCTAGGTGAGAGAATGGGTTGCGTTGGTCAGCCTCCACTGAGGTTGATGGTCGACCCCGTCGCCATCACTTATCTTAAGTGTATACTCAATCTTTCCACATACGGCATCACCCGCATTCCCATTAGCAGAAAAATAAACACGTATAGCAATTAGGAAAAGCGGTATATATATTTGTCCTAAACATCCTAGACCTTTAAAGCTATGAATCTTAAATTCCTGACAGAAATGGGTTCCCCAGTGGAAGCCCCAATCTGTGGTATTCATACAAGAGGTGAAAAGGAAGAAGAAAAACAGAGATCGGCCCCACGGTGGGTGCCAGTTTTCTGTAGCGAGCGATTTTGGACGCGGTTCTTAAGCGCTGGTCGCTCTCTGTGGTTTGAGCTTAAACTACAGGTCGATTCATTTTTTATCCTATTGTGAGCTGAATAAGGAAGGGAAATAGATGTCTCCAATTAACCCTGCTTGCATACTGAGTTTAAACAGCGGTCTGTTAGGTTACGGATGCTATCAATGTGGGGGGGCCTTTGTACTGGTTATTTGTATTTTCGCCAATACGATTTTCTTTCTTTTTATCTAGACAGAAAGTTTCTGGCGGGGAACAAGGATTAGGATGTTAGGACTGATGCTTTTGAATTACTGCTTTTGATTGATGGAGATATGGGATTTGGTTTTTTTGTTGATTGTGCTCGCTAAGATATTTTCTTTCGATCTTATGCCTACGTATTCCCGTTTACCGACACAGGGAAATCAGAGCGTTCGTAGTTCCTCCTATTCTATGGGAGGAAATGGGTGTTTTTGGTGTCTTGTTCAAAGCCCAAGACGTGAAGCGAAAGGTGATTTGTATCTTGTTCAAAGCCCAAGATGTGAAGCTAAAGGGGTTTACTTTAGAGAGAATTTGTCATCTCTAAAGAGGGGCTTGTCTATGACAAATGTTTATAAAGGAGAATTACTTTAACCGGGATTTGTGAATCCGGCAATGCCATAATTTCCTTTATATGGATTTTAACCTGAAGGAGAAGACTTTAACTCAGTGTAGAGCAATGCTATCTTTCCTTAGGAATTTCTCATGCTAAAAGAGGGACAGTGGCGTGGATGTAAATAATCCAGAGGCTTACCGCTTACAACGATTAGATGGAAGGGGAAGGAGTTGTTGATGTTTGTGCACTGTGAACGAGGCACAGTTTTAAATGGATCAACCAGTGGTTTTCTTATATAAAGCCTAAGAGGAGGCTATTATGTGTCTCGTACAAAGCCCGAGAGAGAGGCTAAAAAGTTTTGACTCGACGAGGGAATCTTTTGGTATCTCGTATGAAGCCCGAGATGGAGGCGAAAATTCATTTGGCTCAGTAAGAACCCTTTTGTATCTCGTATAAAGCCCGAGATGGAGGTGAAAGGGTGATTGACTCAACGAGGGAGTCCCTTATGTGTCTCGTACAAAGCCCGAGAGAGAGGCTAAACGTTGTTTGACTCCGCTGGGGAGGATCATTGTACAAAGCCCAAGAGGGAGGCTATGGTTATTGTTTCAATTAAGTGATAGGTCCAGTATACTGATTTTAAAGAGAAAATTAGTTCTTATATGAGCAACACTGTACTCATGGATTTGATTCAAGGATCCGGGTTATTCCTGTTCTTTAAGGAAGCGGGAAATCCAAAGGGTATTGAGATTGTCCGAGTCTGCGGGTTTCCTTCCTATTTAACGAAGGGGTCACTTGAGAATGTCTTTGAGACTCAAGGAGATTAGACTGTCCAAGTCTAGAGTGTCGTCTTTTGTACTGTGCTTTGAGAAACAGTAGTAGACTCTATGAAAGGACTTTTCTATGAAGATGACTAAGTTCTGTTCCTATACCTCTAGGAGGTCGTCGGGACAATTTGTACGAAGCCCAAGAGGAGGCTGGAAACTTTTAAGAAGCTGATCGGTCCTTGTATTAAGCCCAAGAAAAGGCTATCATTCCCGGAGGAAGAGATCATTATACGAAGCCTAAGAGGAGGCTGTGAATACTTCTAAGAAGCCGTAGGGTCCTTGTACTAAGCCCAAGAGGAGGCGGGGTTGCTTTTAGGAAGCCTGTTGGTCCTTGTACGATGCCCAAGAGGAGGCTGATGCTATTAAGAAGCCCGTGGGTCCCCAAACCCCGAGAAATTCAAGGCAAGCTATTCACAAGGAATAGATCAAATCAGGAAAGTTCGAGAATTTGGAAGAAACTCAAAGATGCCATTCACGGAGAATACATTCATCTTTAGGAATAGAGTTTCTTGACAATTCCTAATGAGGACAGCCGAAGAGAAGACTGTATCTGGTGCTCCTATTGGGGATCTAGCTGTCTATTTCTACGAACTAAACGAAACGGCGTCACCTAGTTCTAGACGTAGTTGCCGGGGAAACTCGAAATATCTATACTATTATTACACAGTTGATATGAGTTTATGAAAGAAGACTTACAGTGAAACAGCCCCACAATACAGTTATATGTATATGAAAGCGGTAAATGAAAGCAATAACCACTTACTCGGTTGTAGAGCTTCCATGCTGTTTGGTTAGTTGTTCAACAAAGATAGATTGAAAACAACAGTATATTCAAAATCAAAGGAGAAAGTGCTCTGAAAAAGAAAGATTTGGGGCTTACAGCTCATGGAGAGGCCCAGGGTTTTATCAGTGAGCGCACTGTTTGAATTTGTACAGAGGGACTTATACAAGTGATTGTGGCCCAAAAATTGTTTTTTGTACAAAGGGATGGGTCTTACACTCTCTCAAGAGGCCCAAATGGTTTAAAGAAAAAGAGTGGGGCTTATAACACGAGGGTAGGCCCAATTGATTTTTCGTTTAAAAATGACGATCGCGCCGAGGTTTTCTTTTAACGCAGAGGGACTTATACAATAAGTGAGGCCCAAAATGTTTGGTTAAAAGGGGGTTGGGTCTTACACTCTATTAGAGGCCCAATAGTTTTGAATGGGTCTTATAGCTCAAGGAGAGGCCCAAAAGGTTATTTTTCAAAAGGCGATGATCACGCCGTTTGTTTTGACGGTATCGGGACTTATACAATACACTAGGCCCAAAAATGATTTGGTCAAAAAAGGATTGGGTCTTACACTCTATTAGAGGCCCAAAGTGTTTTGAAAATGATTTATGAGGGTTGAATTAATCCAAAAACCCTAATTTGTTTTCAAAAAATGTATTTAATTGAATAAAAATTCAATTAAAATGATCAAAATTATTTAACATGTGAAAAACAAATTGTGATCTTGGATTAATGCTTCAAAAACTAAGTATTGACCTACAAAATAATTAGAAAGCATTAAAAGTTGCAAAATCAATGTGGAAAAAATATTTAAAATGTCAAAAACAATTAAAATATTAATTCTTTGCAAAAATATCAATTATATGAAATAAATAATATTTTTGGTATTTTTTGGGAAAATAAAATATTTTAACATTTTTGTGAATTATTAAAAAAAGAATCAACTCAAAATCATTAAAACTCAGAGAGAAATTAATTTTTGAATCAATTAAACAAAAATCACAAAATTCAAATATTTGAAAATTCAAAAAAGGCACCAAGAACAGCTGGAGAACACGCGCGTGTTCTGGGTTTGGCTGATTTGCATTTTCTATCCAATCTCCCTGAATACTTGATTATAACATGCAATCCACATATCATTATGCTCGTCTCAACCTCACGATCATGTCTATGTCCATTAATTTCATTTAAATTAAACCTAAAACATGAAATCACGAAGAAACCTCAAGAACCCTAATTTCTGCATGAAGGCTAGGATTTTTGATACACGATTCAAACAATGCAATTAATTGAGGGAAAACATTCCATGCATGATTATGAACATATGGCAAAATTATTGTGCGAGGAAATATGCATAAATTGAGAGATGACCAAGTTTATGCTTACCTCTAGGCCGTGACAGCAAGTGCAATGTGATTTTTGATTTGGAGGTGTTACAGATGAGTGGTGATGATCTGAACAGCTTCCTTACACCCTATGGAGTGTGTTTGAATGCTTGGACTTGATTGAAAATGGCTGGAACGATTTGTGGTACCTCAGCTGCAACTTGATTGAAAGTTTGAGCAACCAGCTGGTGATTTTGTGATTTTGGTGTTCCAGATGTTATGTGAGTGTTTGGATCACTTCTATATGATGTATGTGAGGTGTGTGAGTGATTGGTTTGATTGGAAAAGCTCTCAAACTTAAAACCCGATAACTACCTTGCTAAGAAACGCATTTTTGCCAAGAGAAAGAGATTTTGAGGAAAGCATCTGTTAGATGGCTTTGGTGTACTCAAACTGATCACAACTGAGCTCTATTTATAGTAGAGCAAGTTTGTTTTGCAAGGAATAGTGAATGGCAACTGGTAAGTAGGTTTGGCCAATGTTGGCAAATGAAAATCCAAGTCTCCTCTAGCCATTGACTAGAGGTTAGGGCACAGAGCTTTGGTTCCCTTGGTCTTGGATAAGTCTTGACTGATTTCAGATGAGAATGGCTCAGTCCATGCCACCTTGATGCTTCCATTGAATGCTTCAAACCAAATTTGGAGTCTTGTCCCTATTTTGGCCATTCTAGGTTCAACATGCTATTTCTTGTTCCATGGACTTTGGAGGCTTGGCTCAGTGATTGTCCCCTTTAGATTCAATCCTCTGATGTGTCCAAGTGGATAGGAGCATTTGAATTTGGCTGATTTTGGCAAATCGAGCAAAGTTGCAAATTCTGCCTTGCCTTTGACAGATTTCAGCAAGGCAACTTTCCAATGTCATAACTCATGGTGTAAGTTGAATTTGGTAATGCTCTTGACCATTTTGGAAAGCCCTTACATGATACAACAACTGTTTGAACATGTTTGGTTTTGATCTCTTTTGAATCTAAGTGAAAAATCCCCCTACATTTGGCAAAAAGTGAAGGCAGATTCTGACTTAGTGAAAATTTCACTAAGTGTTGGAAAAAGTGACATTTTCACTTTTCAGCCATTTTGATCACTCCATAACTCAAATCCTTAATGAATTGGACTTAGGTCTAGTTGAAGTTTTTGTAGAGGGTAATGAGGGCTACAAATCCATCTTTGGATGAAAAAAAATGGCTTTGTGGTTTAGGAGTTATGATCCTCCAAAGTTGATACCCTTGTCACTTTATTTTTAACTTAGAAAATTTTCTAAGTTTTTATGGTTACCCCTTTTACAAGTTATCCAACTTTTCTTGATTTTTCTTGATGAATGATGATTCAAATCATACATTAACATCATTTTAGGGTTAAAAATCCATTTTGGTGCAAAATCTCAAAAAGTCAAAGTTGACTTTTGTGCACAGTTGACTTTTTATCAGATGAATTCCAAACTGTGCAATTCTTCAGGAAATCATGTCCTTGACCTAAATCAAACTTGATGGACATGTTCCATGGGTGTCATAGGGTATATTAAATCATGTCTTAGGGTTTGGGAGCATCTCCTGGTCAAAAGTCAAAGTTACAGTTGACTTTCCTCGCGAAACCCTAATTGTGGTGCATATGAAATTGGAACTTGTTGCTCAAGCTTCTTGGATTAATCCATTGTTGTAAATGGATCAATATGGTATATTAAAGACCCTCAAATCATGTATTAAGGTCTTGGCTCATGATTTGTCCCAAAAGTCAACTTAGGGGTGAATTAGGTCAAGAAACCCTAATTCCTGATTTTTGATGAATGCATCCCCTGAGGCAAAATTGACTTGATGATTGGGTCCATGAGGTTCCATGGAGTATATTAGGTTATGTTTTGGATCATTGGCTCATGCCCAGATGAAAATTTCCATCTGGAGGCCCTGGTCGACCAAAACCCTAATTTGGTGACACTAGCGATCTTGAGACTTGATCCACCTAGAAGGGAGCAACCTTGTGCTTAATCCTTGAAGTGGGAGTCCTTTTGATCCATTATGGATGTTTGAGAGGTTAGACAAGTTGAAGATCATGTCATTCCTTGATTGATCCTTTGTCTAAGGCTCTGAGAGGGCTTGAAACCCTAATTTTGATTGTAGTGGATGCTCACCCATCTTTGGGGAGACTGATGAGGTATGATGGTTCCTCCATATTGTGATGATGATTGACACAATGATGGGACATCTTAGTGGTCAAAATTTGGGGTATGACACTAAGGTAGAGATTCCTACGGTTCGGGAGTCAGTTAAGTGAAGGGAAGGTGTTAGGCACCCCTCACTTCCATTGTACTCAATGGGATCCACCTTTGAATTTAGGGTATGTTTGTTTGTCTAAAATATGAGAAAACCTAAGTTTTTTATTAATTATACTCGCTAGGGTTGGTTTGCAACCCTATGCCTACGTACCCTCAAAATGAAGGATCAGAGTAACCTTAGTCCACCTCCCCTATTCCTACCCCCTAATCCTATTCTTAAATCCCAAATCCTATCCCTAAATCCCAAATCCTATCCCTAAATCCCATCCACTATTTATACTCTTGGATAAAGAGTTATATCCCTTAAATCTAGTGTTTATACTCCTAGATGAGGAGTTCTATCCCTTAAATCCATTTGTCCATTGTTTATACTCTCGGATATCAAGAGTTTTATTCCTAAATCCAAATCCCTTATCCCATCCTTTATTTAGGCTCTCGGACCAAGAGCTTTATCCCTTTATGTAAATTCCTTAAAAAAACCTTAAACATCCTTTTAAAAACCAATTTCTAATTATTCACAAAAAAAAGGAATTAAATCAAAAGTTAAATAATTAATATGACAAAAAACAAAATTAAACCAAAATAAAGTCCACATTCTAAATAATTCCTAAAAAATATTTATATTCCAAAATGTTTTATTTTTTTTATCCCAATCCCATATTTACCTTTTTTTTTTTAAATAATTTTTACAACTTAAATCCTTTATAAAATTTTCTTTACATAAGTTATAAACAAAAAAAAAAACTTAATTACCACCACATGAAAATTAAGAATTTAAATTAAACAATAAAAGAACAAAAAACCTAAATTAACAAATTAAATAAAAAATATTTTTTTATTTCACAACTTAAATCAAGGAATTGATTCAATTGTGATTAAAAAAGGAATAAAAATAAGTCTCACAAAATAAAAATCCAAAAATAATAATATAAAAAACAAAATCCCAAAAAAAATAATTCCTAAACCCTACATTTAACCAAAATCCTAAATCTCATAATTAACCCTAAAATATAATTAATAATTAAATTAAATTATGTTAAATAATTCAATTAATTAAATTAAGTTTAATCCCGGGGTGTATAACCTTTAAAAAAACAATAGGGCCGTCTAGGTGGAGTGCCAAAAGCATTGGGCGTGAAAGCCCAATGGCCAAAAAAGTCCCAACGTCTGAAAAAAAAAACAACAGAAGTAATCCACGTTCGAATCCTTTTGATCCCCATGATTTTTATTTATTTATTTATTTTTAAGAAAAAAAACATGACTGAAATTGTTAGACAATTACTATGTCTTTCTTATTCAACAAAAAACAATTCTTTATAATAATAGTTATCGATCTAATTATTTAAAACTTAACGCAAACACATTCCACATTAAATCAAATAAATATATCAAATAAGAATCGATATGTAAAATGCATATAAAAGTAAGGGAGTAAATAAAACCGACCTACGGGATCGATGTCTATCCCGGTAAACAAAATGTTTCACTTTTGAGCTCTCTCTCCCTTTTTATGCGACCAATTCCTATTCCTTGACTCCTATTATTTTCTTCTGTTTTTGATCCAATCTTCTCCTTGTGCCCTTGACAGGAAAGATGACAGATGGGTTTTTCAGAGTTTTTTGTATTGTTGTTCTTCAGTATGGAGAACAACAACTTTTGAATAGTGAATATGTAAATTGTGGGTGGTCCAAATAGGAGAGACAAAGGCTCTATTCATAGGAAAAATTTAGGTTAAAACAATAAATGTGATTATCTATTTTTAGACCGATTTGATTTAACCTGATTTTTCCTATTTCTTAAAGCCCAAGCCAATGAATCTGGATAGATTCATGGCTTGGTTAATTTAAATAAAAATAAAAATAAAAATAAATATTCTAATAATGAGAAATAGAAAAAAGATTTGATTTTACTTTAACTTATATGATTTTTTGAGATTTTTTTCATAAAAACATGATTTTAATGAAAAAAATCAATTTTTTAAAATAATTATTAAATGAAATACGAAAATTGATATTAAAATAATAATAAAAACTATTTTTTATAATTTTTCATGATTTAAAAGAAAAGGAAAAAAGTTAGTAATAAAGGTAAAACAAATAAAACATTAAAAGTGAGGAAGGTGGGATTCGAACTCACAACCTCTCACACTTGTAGCCCTTATACCCCTCATTCTACCAATTGTGCCATTTTACTTATTCAAAATTAAGTGGCACCATAAATCATATAAGACGGGTCAAAATTTAGGGTACTATAGCTGCCCCTATTTAATCGTCTTCGAATCAGAAAGAGGAAGACGATGTGTCTTTCTCTTTTGAAGAGGAGATGATTAAATATAAGAAGGACCCTAATTTTGACCGCTGAACCAGTCGAGTACTATGTTGAATACCCTGAGATCCCTAGTAACAAACCCGTGGCAAGATATCCGATTAAAACCCTTTTATCCTGGAAGAAAATGACCATATGCCATGTATGCATGTGTAAAAGCATGTATGTTCTTATGTATGATGCCTTGTTTGGGCTAACGCCTCTTTTATGATATACAATGCATGTTTTTACGGAAACCATATCCTTATGTAGATTCCAACTTCCCGACCCTTGAACCCTTAACCCCTTTGATGAGTGTAACAAGCCTTTTGCTCTTGACATTTGGAGATGCGTAGAGAAACTCCCATATTGATTGAATTCTGACCGTCAATTTGTGGATCCTTTATTTTTATCTTGAGAGAAAATATGATCCTTTTGCTGTTTCCGAATCGAAGTAAAATACCTTTTCCTTTTTTCTCTTTTTTTTAAAGCTTTTTTGATTATACCCAATGTTTCAATGCATTATTATAAATAAAATCGGCATTTTATAATCAAGCGGAATAATTGAAAAGCAAAGAGAATTTTATTTATTGAAGAAAGGTCCATGAATAGGCAATAGTACATAAGGAAAGCAAATCCTCATAAGGAGGAAGTACTACAAAGACAGAAAAGAAATGGCAATACGAAAAACAAATTTATCTATGTCCCTATTAAATTTAACACTGGTTGATATCCCTAAACTTCCGAGGTCTTGACACTTCGCTTCTGAAGATAATGACTGGATTGATCATTCCTTTTTGAATTCCATGAGTGCTATCAGTCCTATGCCTTTTGGATATCCATAATTTGCCTGGACCGTTCTTTTAGAATCTTAGTCCACCAGGATGCTATACCATTTTTTTTTCAACTAAGCCGCCCTTTAGGGTTTTCGACTTGTTGGGTATCATTTTTTCTAAGTCCCTAATTTTTGCCTGAATTGCTCTTTCAAGTTTTCAATTCACCGGGACGCCCTAACTTTTGCCTAAGTCGCCCTTTGGGGTTTTCGACTTAGCGGGCTTTTATCCTCTTTTTCTAGGCATAGTATTTTTTGACTGAATCGGAATTTACCGGTCGGGGTAAATCCACTCCATCCATAGTAGTCAATATTAAAGCTCCTCCTGAAAATGCGCTTTTTACGACATATGGTCCTTCATAATTTGGAGTCCATTTTCTACGAGGATCTTTATGGATGGGTAGCACTTTCCTTAACACCAGGTCTCCTTCTTCGAATAGGAGAGGACGAACTTTCTTATCGAATGCTTTCTTGAGTCTCCGCTGATACATTTGGCCATGACATATAGCAACCATGCGCTTTTCCTCTATGAGATTCAGTTGATCAAGTCTATTCTGTACCCACTCTGCTTCATCCAGCTTAGCCTCCATTATGACCCTTAGTGAAGGAATTTCTACTTCAACAGGGAGGACCGCTTCAGTGCAATATACCAAGGAAAAAGGAGTAGCTCCTGTCGAAGTTCGAACTGAGGATCTATAGCCATGTAGTGCGAAAGGGAGCATTTTGTGCCAATCCTTGTAGGTCTTTACCATCTTCTGGATGATCTTCTTGATGTTCTTATTAGCAGCTTCTACCGCTCCATTCATTTTTGGGCGATAAGGTGATGAATTATGGTGATCGATTTTGAAACTCTCACATAACTCATCCATCACTTTGTTATTCAGATTGAGCCCATTGTCTGTAATGATCTTGTTTGGAACCCCATAGCGACAAATTATCTCTTTCTTGATGAATCGTGCAATGACTTGTCTTGTCACATTGGTGTAGGAAGCAGCTTCGACCCATTTGGTGAAGAATCAATAGCAACTAGAATGAACCGGTGTCCATTTGATGCCTTAGGTTCGATCATCCCGATTATGTCTATCCCCCACATAGAGAAAGGCCAAGGAGCAGTTAAGACATTCAAAGGGGTTGGTGGCACATGGATTTTATCCGCATAAATATGACATTTATGGCACTTCTTGACATATTTGAAACAGTCCGATTCCATAGTCAACCAGTAATACCCTGCTCGGAGAATCTTTTTAGCCATTGCATGCCCATTTGCGTGGGTCCCAAAGGATCCTTCATGTATTTCCTTGATAAGCATTTCCTGTTCATGTCCATCCAAACATCAGAGCAACACCATGTCATGATTCCTCTTGTCTTTCTTTCCTGTCGGACGACCTGTTTACGACTGACCATTGCAACCTCCAACGCTTGAAAAGGTACTTCAAGTGTCTCCACATCTACCTCTATATATCTGAAAGATGCGAGATGACTGACGAACATGTCCTCCTCTCCATCAACAATTATTAAGCTATTTCCTGATATGAACTTCAACTTTTGATGAAGTGTTGAAGTGACTGCGCCCGCAACATAAATCCAAGGTCGTCTTAGGAGACAAGTGTAGGAGGGATTGATGTCCATGAATTGGAAAGTGATCATGAAGGTATGTGATCCCACCACTGTAGGTATGTCCACTTCTCCAATTACCATTCTCTTTGAACCATCGAAAGCCCTAACAACCAAAGAATTGGTTTTTATGAAGGTTCTCACAGATGTTAACTTCATGAGGGTATCCTTAGGCATGACATTTAAAGCAGACCCTGTATCCACTAACACTCTTGAAAGGACAGTGTCTCGACATTTAACTGATATGTGCAAGGCTTTATTATGCTTTTGCCCCTCAGGAGGTAATTCCTCGCTACTGAAACCCAGACAAGTACTGGCGGAGATATTGGAGACCACTTCATCAAACTGTATCACTGAGATATCTTTAGTCACATGGGCCTCATTTAAGACCCTCAGCAAGGATTCCCAGTGTGCTTCTGAGCTTAATAACAAGG
Source organism: Lathyrus tuberosus (assembly GCA_022829125.1). Classification (NCBI taxonomy): domain Eukaryota; kingdom Viridiplantae; phylum Streptophyta; class Magnoliopsida; order Fabales; family Fabaceae; genus Lathyrus; species Lathyrus tuberosus. The sequence continues at coordinate 2,272,453 of JALAZF010000432.1, read as the reverse complement.
ACAGAATAGAGATCTTGGACGGTGTTTGATTTAGTTGGTCCACCACCCTATAATCGCTCCTCTTTATAATCCTTAAAAACTCCTCAGCGTCTTCTGGAGATATGTTCTTTTTGGAAGATCCTTCTCCTGTGTTGGTGGTCTCTTTCCCTTTTGAGCTTTCAAGAGTATCCTTCTTAGGTAGTTCAGATGAGTATACTCTTCCACTACGGGTCATCCCTCCAATACCAGCTATGTTAGTAACTGCTGGTGACGGCATTATAGTCTTTCCTCCCACTGACGTCGTGACGTCATATTTCCAAGGTACAGTCTTGGAGCTTTCATAGGGAAATGGCGTTGGTACATGGAATGTGATAGGACCTTCTGACGGTGTAGGCACCGGGGCTTTGACTGGCGTAGGAACAGGTATATGAATTGGTGTTCGTGCAGGCACCAGAATTGTTATCTGAATAGGAACCTGTGTAGGCCTTGCAACTGGTATTTGGATGGGCGCCTGTGCCTGCCGGGGAACTTGTATTTGAATAGGCACTTGTGTAGACCTTGGAACTGGTAATTGAATGGGAGTCGTGACTCCTCTTTTCTGGTATGGAACCTCAGAAGGTGCCTGCCCCTGGGAGTCTAAGGAAGCTACCTCATTCATATTCCTTAAGTACCCAATCTGTACTATCCCTTGGTCCATTAGTTGTTGGAGAACCTCCTTCATCTTCTTACAGATATTGGGATCAATCGCGCAATTCTTACAGTCACCGTGCAACCTTTCAAACTCCTAAACCCTACATTTAACCAAAATCCTAAATCTCCTACATAACCCTAAAATATAATTAATAATTAAATTAAATTATGTTAAATAATTCAATTAATTAAATTAAGTTTAATCCCGGGGTGTATAACCTTTAAAAAAACAATAGGGCCGTCTAGGTGGAGTGCCAAAAGCATTGGGCGTGAAAGCCCAATGGCCAAAAAAGTCCCAACGTCTGAAAAAAAAAACAACAGAAGTAATCCACGTTCGAATCCTTTTGATCCCCATGATTTTGATTTATTTATTTATTTTTAAGAAAAAAACATGACTGAAATTGTTAGACAATTACTATGTCTTTCTTATTCAACAAAAAACAATTCTTTATAATAATAGTTATCGATCTAATTATTTAAAACTTAACGCAAACACATTCCACATTAAATCAAATAAATATATCAAATAAGAATCGATATGTAAAATGCATATAAAAGTAAGGGAGTAAATAAAACCGACCTACGGGATCGATGTCTATCCCGGTAAACAAAATGTTTCACTTTTGAGCTCTCTCTCCCTTTTTATGCGACCAATTCCTATTCCTTGACTCCTATTATTTTCTTCTGTTTTTGATCCAATCTTCTCCTTGTGCCCTTGACAGGAAAGACGACAGATGGGTTTTTCAGAGTTTTTTGTATTGTTGTTCTTCAGTATGGAGAACAACAACTTTTGAATAGTGAATATGTAAATTGTGGGTGGTCCAAATAGGAGAGACAAAGGCTCTATTTATAGGAAAAATTTAGGTTAAAACAATAAATGTGATTATCTATTTTTAGACCGATTTGATTTAACCTGATTTTTCCTATTTCTTAAAGCCCAAGCCAATGAATCTGGATAGATTCATGGCTTGGTTAATTTAAATAAAGATAAAAATAAAAAGAAATATTCTAATAATGAGAAATAGAAAAAAGATTTGATTTTACTTTAATTTATATGATTTTTTGAGATTTTTTTCATAAAAACATGATTTTAATGAAAAAATCAATTTTTTAAAATAATTATTAAATGAAATACGAAAATTGATATTAAAATAATAAAAAAAAACTATTATTTATAATTTTTCATGGTTTAAAAGAAAAGGAAAAAAGTTAGTAATAAAGGAAAAACAAATAAAACATTAAAAGTGAGGAAAGTGGGATTCAAACTCACAACCTCTCACATTTATAGCCCTTATACCCCTTATTCTACCAATTGTGTCATTTTACTTATTCAAAATAAAGTGGCACCATAAATCATATAAGACGGGTCAAAATTTATGGTACTACACTTTGAATATTGGAGTTCATGTTGGAATTGAGTTGGAATAATTTTGTGGAAAAATATTATAATATGTAGATGTTTGAAAAATGAAAAGTGGTTAAAAATGCATAGTAAAAAAAAGATGGAATATGTGGTGAATCAAAGTAAGAGGAAAAAAAAACAAAGAGAAAGTGAGGCGTGACACTTTGTGTAGTATGAGAGGAAAATTGTGAATTTAAGAGATTAGTAGTGTAAAAGAGAGATTAGTAGTGTAAAAATAATAAAACAAAAATTATATTATATATTATAATAATATACTAATATAATAAACAAATTAAATATAATAAAAAATTTATAAAAACAAAGTTATTAAAATCTTGATTAATTAATAAATTAATTAAAATTGGAATCGAAACCGGTAAAAACGATAAAAATTGTCCGTATCGAAGTGTCCGAAAAAATAAAATTAACACACCAAATCGATCAGCAAGAAAAAATATGCATTGAAAAAATACACCGTTTTGTCAAATTTTGAAATTGATTTTACCCGCTAAAAAGGCTCAGACAGATCAGAAACATGATGACTGGAAAGTCAAAAAATTAAAATAAGCACACCGGGTTAAAGTACGCGAAAAATAAGTTAAAAATGATGTCTGAAAATTCGATTTTAAAAATTACCCGGATACCGACTTTTTTGCACTGTTGGCTTTTCAGTTTGACCAAAAAATGCCTGAAAATTTAACACATTAATTCCGGCTAATAATTCAAAAAATATTCGTGAAGAAAATATATGATATTATATGCAGATGACACAGTAAGAAAACATAGACAGATGAAATGAGAAAAAATAAAAATGTCTGGTCAAAATTTAGGGTATGACACCAGCAATAGAGTTATATATATATATATATATATATATATATATATATATATATATATATATATATATATATATATATATATATATATGAAAGCAAGTAAATGAAAACTGATAAAAACTTACAAGCGAGCAAGTTTCCATTGTAACAGCTGTATGTTTAGTTGTTAAAGAAATTAAATAAAGATTTGATAACAACTATGGATTTGAACCTAAATTAAGAGGGAAGTTGTTTTTTAAAAGATTCTTGGGGCTTTATACTCAAGGAGAGGCCCAGATGAAAAAGAGTAATCGTACCGTTGTTTTGTAAACTGTACTAGGGCTTATACAATGACTGAGGCCCAAAGAGGTTTTCTATACAGAAGAATGGGTCTTACAACTCAAGGAGAGACCCAGATGAAAATGTTTTGAAAAGCGACGATCGCGCTAAGATTTTGAAAACACAGTGGGACTTATATAATGACTGAGGCCCAAAATTATTTATATTTTACAAAGGAGGTTGGGTCTTACACTCTATTAGAGGCACATAATTGTTTGAAAAGATTTGTTAGGGTGATAGTGATCAAAACCCTAATTTTTGGTTTTAAAATGTATTTTAATTGAATAAAAATTAAAAATTAGAATAATCAAATATGTGAAGAAAATGGTTGTGATTTTGGATTTATATTTGGAAAATCATGTTTCATTCATGGGATGATTTAAAAATCATTTGAATTTTGTAAAACCAAGAGAAAGAAATATTTTTAATGTTTAAAAACAAATAAAAATATAATTCTTTACAAAAATACTAAATATATGAAATAAATAATATTTTTATGAAATTTTCATGGAATAAAATATTTTAATGTTTTTGTGAATTTTCAAAAAAAGAATCAATCACAAATAATTAAAATTGAGAGAGAAATTAGTTTTTCAATTAATTAATAAAAAACATGAAAATATGGAAAAAATAGCAAAAACATAGAAAATGGCAAAAATGGTCTGGGTGGGGTTTGAACCCACATCCATCAAGCCAAACACACATGTGTGCTACCACTGGGGTGGTGATACATCCATGTATCAAAACCACCCCATTAATTCATAAGGCATGGCTTGTTTCTAGGCCTAGGCAAGGCAAGGCAAGGCAAGCTTTTGAGCAATTTACGTGAAACCTCTAACTTTCTCATTTCTCCATGGATTGGGACAAAATTTAGGTGCATCTGACCTAGAATTTCATGAGGAATCCAATGGTGCCTTTGGAATTTTCAGAAAATGTTTCCTCCTCAAAATCCGATAGTGGTTTTGAAATATGCCTATTTTTGCATGTTCTATGCTATCTCATGGTACAGGCAAGAATTACATGGCAAATTGGTTCAAACACAACATATACAACATGTATGAGATGTTTATGATCAATGGACATCAAAGGAATGCATAGTTCAAAGAGTTTAAGTTGTCATGCACTTACCTCTTGGAGCTTTTTGTGCTATCTGCCAAGTTCCTTGTGCCAGAAGTTGTTTGATGCTTTGTGTAACGCCTCGTTTTTATTTTAATTATTATTTGTAAGATAATTATGAGTCAGTATGGTTGATGGTGTGATTTGGCATGTTTCGTTGTATTTTAAGTACCCTTGGTGGGGGGTAGTGACCTTAAGAATAAGATTTTGAGGTGTTAGGGGTGTGGGAGCAAAAGCGTAGAGATTGGTGGTGTGGTGAGTAAAACTAAGTAAATGATATTAGTTAATATTTAGTTAATTTTAATATTAGGTGAATATTAAGTTAATTAAATAATTGGTGGGAACTATTATTATTATTATTATTATTATTTCATTAGTTGGATTGGGTGATAATAATAATAATAATATAATGAAATAAAATAAATAGAAATAATTAGATGTGTAGTGAGTGGAAGGGAATTGTGGTAAATGTACGAAGTTGAGTGAGGGCAAATAGGGTAAATCATAGTTGGGGGTTATGTAAAGAGTTAGAGAATAAGGAAGTTATTTTTCATTCTACGTAAAAGTGAGAGCAAAAGGGAGAAAAGGTGACAAGAGGATAGGGCAAGGTGAATGAGGGAATCCATTAGAGAAGAAGGAAGCTCATAAATACAAGGTAAGAGTGGGAATTCTTTAATCTCTTAAGGGGTTGATGATGTATGTATTTGGGTAGAAAATTGTTAGGTTGAATTCATGTGAATGTTGAATGTTTGTTGATAGGTAGGTTGGGGTTTTGATGGGGTTTGATGAGAAAAGGATATGTTCTAATGAGTTAGAATGTTTAGATTTGTTCATGATGTTGTCTATAAAATAATGCATGTTATTGTTGTTAAATATTACTGAGATTGGATGTGATTTTCGTGCACTATGAGGACTATTTTGGGGAGGAAATTGGGTCTGGTGTAGCAAAAAATTAGATTGCAGAAAATCTGCTACGCGCTCGTAGCGCCGGGCGGTGCGGTGCCGAGCGGTGCTCAGGAGGCACAAAATGGAACGCTACTGGAATTTTGTTGTAATTGAGGGAGGGCTACGCTCGTGCGCCGCCGGGCGGTGCAAAGAGGCGCAACAATGCTGCTGCGCGATTTTTGTTGTTTCTTTGCTGTTTTCTTGTTGTTTCGTGTAGCTTCCTGTTGCTTCGATGATGATTTCTTTAGATGATGTATTTTGGAGGATTGTTATGAAGATGCATGTTCGAATAGGTGTATGTGTGTTGTTGTGAAATAGTGAGTTGAGTATTTGATGATATGCTATGTTTATGCATTTGTTTCATTGTTGCATGATGTCTTTGAAGGTGCATAAAATGTTGCATGAGTTGAGGGATGACGTGTGCCCATGTGGGGTGTGAGCGTCTATCCGGATTCCTTTTAATGGAATCGATGTTGTTTTTGTTGTTGAGGTGATTGTGTGCCCATGTGGGGTGTGAGCAATCACGATTTTCGTGTGCCCATGTGGGGTGTAAGCGATTAGATAGACGTTCCGACGGGAATTGTGATCATGAAACAGGGATCGAAATCGGTACCACATGCATTGAGTCTAGTTGGCCTCTCATTGCATTACTCTTGTTAGTTGTGTTGCATTATGCTTCGATTGATGATATGTGGTTGTGTTGAGGTGTGTGATTCTTGTTGGTAGTTGTGATATGGGTGAATGACTTGGTGATTTATGCTTTTATATTTATATCATCTTCTTCTTTTGTTGATTTGAGAATCTCACCCCTTCTGTTTGAATGTTGCCTCTACGTGGGTAACGTGCAGATATTCCGCTGTAGGAGCTCAGGTGTGAGTGGAAGTCGAAGTCTTCGATTTATTCTTTTAGTTTGGCGTCAGCTCTGATATGTAACATTGGGAGTCGGGAACGCTTTTATATGATTTTATCTATTGAAGAGTTATTAGTTGTTTTTCTGATATGAAAACTAGTTTCTTTAGTTAATTGAAATCGTTATAATAGGTTGATTGAAATGAATAATTTTCCGCTGCGTAATAAAGGTTATTTTGTTGGATTAAAGTTGTGTGATTTCCGAAAATGTAATTTATATGTTACATGTCTATTTATGAGCAAATGATAAGTTGGAAGTAGCATCCCTTATTTCTGTTTCGTATTGTTTTACTCTGATTATTTTAATTAAATAGCGCGGGGAAATTGAGGGTGTTACATAGTGGTATCAGAGCAGGTCGGTCCGTCCGGCCAGGTTGTCTAATTATGTTGTTCCCTAGTATGCGACATGTGTGTGAAAGCACTGTCGGTGCTTGTTTTGTTTTCCATTTGCAGGTTGGGAATGAAACAAGTGGGAGGAGTGTCTGCTTCTCTTGGATATTCCAGTTGTTGAGAAATTGGATATCATGTTGCTACATAAGGGAGTGCAATGTTGGATTGTCCAACTATTTGGGAATGGTGTGATCCTTGAGGGAAGACGGTCAGGTGTTCTCGTTGTTCACTTCCTTTTGAGAGGGAAGGCGATGTTGTGGCTAGAGATGGGTTGGTGATGTGTGGAGTATCCTGACGTATTTCCTAAGGATGGGCACAGGCTGTCTTTAGTCGGAACAAGATGATGTTATTGTTGGGACGAATTGGTGGAGTTAAACCATGTGTTTACCAATCATTTAGATGAGTGGTGTAGTGTGTTGCTGAGACAAGTGTAGCTCCAGTGTTATGAGTTAAGAAGAAAGAAGGTAGTACGAGATTGTGTGTGGATTACCGACAGTTGTCTAAGGTAATGATTGAGAATAAATATCCACTTCAACGGGATTGATGATTTGATGGACCAACTGTTATGCTAGTGTGTCTTCAGTATAATTGAATTGAGGTCGGATTACCTTCAAATTTGGGTGAAGAGTGAGGATAGTTGGGGGATCTTAGAAGTAAGAGAAAAGGGTGGAACTCATGTTCACCATTTTCAATCTTCATTTTCGCACTTATGGAACAGTCTTCACTAAACAGGTGATAACTTTTCGCTGGTAACTCCGATGGGAGCGATTCTGGACTTTTTGGAAAGCTTGTGAAATTCCCTACATTTTAAATATAAACTTTGCCTTCTACATGTTTTTGACAGAAGAGAAAAATACATTTGAAGATTTGGGTCTGAAGCTGATTTTGGAGAAGGCAGGTATATAGGATTTCTTGACCAGCCTCCGTTACACGGGTGATAACTTTTTACTCGTAACTCAGATTTAAACAATTCTTTAATTTCTGGAATCTACAGGAAATTCCCCTCATTTTGGAATATAATTTTGTATCAAGAAGGTCTGTATTGAAGGACATAATCATGTTTGAAGTTGAGCGAGTCTTGCTGAAGATGGGTCAGATGAGGTCAGGTATAAGATGTTTGGCAATAGGAAGGAGGTGAGGGTATCGGATAAGCACATGGAAGTGCGGCGTATGCCAATTGAGAATGATTAGAGTGGAGAGATCTTTGAGGAAGGAAGGAGGTTAAATAGTAAAGTGGATTGTTTGTCATTGATGACATGGTGTCGACATGTGTCATGAAGATTTTGGACAGTTTCTATCACCAATCAGATGATGAGATGGTACTGTTGAGATTGTGATTAGAATGAGACCAAAATGTGAAACTATATGGATCATCGAGATTATGAAATTAAAGGAAAGATGAAGGATTTATTAGTGTTGTTAAAGTTCTCTACTTGGATAAATGTTTCATTTGGAGCGGACCGATTTGAATTGTACTTAGTGTAGTAGCATTTCCGGTATCGGGATAATATTTAACAATTGTGTTGTGCTATGAGTGTGTATAGGAGAATATGTAATGGATTTTGGGCGCTTATGTATCATTGATGAGGTTGAAAAGAAGGAAATTAAGAAAACGTTGTAAGCCTTAGAGAGATTGTTGAACATTATGCTTAGGCAACTTTGGGCACAAAGTAAGGACACTATTGTAGTAGGTAATGATGATTTATGCTACCGATGTGGCTGCCGGCTACCTATTGACAAATTGAGGAACTGATCACCCTTAATCTCTTGTTGATAGTAGACGGGATCATGTTGGATAGAATAGATGTGTCTTGCCAGATGGGATGGTATGTACAGTGAATTGTTTGGAGTTAAGCCAAGTGCTTACGGATTGTTTTGATTAGTCGATGCAGATTCTTATATCTGAAGATGACGTGGATTCAAGACTTTGGTATGTCGATCAGATGTTGTTGATAGTTACTTATCAGGAGTAGAGAACAATGTGCTGACTAGTGATGTGCCAAGGGTGTCGCCTTGGAGAGCTTCATTATTATTGGTAAAGAAAATAATGGTAGCATGAGGTTGCGTGTTGATCCGTGAGTAGTATAGAAACTCACAATTGTGTTCTGGATAGCTTGAGTTTTTATTTGTGATGAATCGAGAATCCAATTGACATGGGACTTGAAGCATTGGAAAGATAATCCAAGGAGGAAGTAAATGGGAACGTGAGACCATGATTTGACCAAGGACGTCGGGTAGAGGATGGTAGTGGCTAGTATGCCTTAAAGTGTATGTAGAGAGTATGAATCATATCTTCCATACTTATTTGGATAAGTTCGAAGTGGCGTTCATTGTGGATGTTCTGATCTATTATAAAATCAGAAGAAGAACGTGTAGAGTATTGGAGAATTGAGTTACAAGTATTGAAAGAGATAAAGTTATATGCTAAGTTATCAAAGTGTGACTTTTGGTTAGTAGAGGTGAGTTTGCTTGGTTATGTTAATTTAGACGAGGGTTTTGTTGTGGATCCATCAGAAGTAGATGTAGTTCTACAACGAGAAAGCCCCGAAGTGGGTTAAGGAGATTATAATATTTTTGAACTTAGTTGGTTATTACCGCAGGTTATAGAAGGTTTTTCCAAGTTAGCATTTCTGTTATCTCAGTTGACTTGCGAAGGGTAAGTCGGTTGTTTGGGATGTTTGTGGTGAGGGAAGTTATAAAGAGCTGAAGTAGAAGTTAACTACGGCTCCAGTTTTGATTCTACCTGATCTTAATGAACCGCTTGTGGGGTATTAGGATGTGTTTAAGATGAGTTTAGACAGTGCGTAAATACAAGAGGGTAAAGTCACAACTTATGCTTTAGGACCAATGAGGAGTCACGAAAGTATCTATCCTGTTCAAGATTTGGAATTGGCTGTAACCGTATTTGTGTTGAACATCTAGAGGTATTATATTTATGGATCTAGGTCCGAAGTGTTTAGTAATCACATGAGTGTAGAATACCTGTTGGGTAGGAAGGAATGGAGTATGAGACGACAATGATGGTTGGAATTCTTGATGAGTTAAGTCGAAAGTCTTTTCATATGTCTGCTTTGATGGTCAGAGCAGTAGAATTGAGTTAGCAGTTCAGAGATTGGTGACTGGTCTCGCATCTGCGAAAATCAACCGGTGGAAAAGAATAGAAGAGTCGCCACCGAACGTTATTTATCCCGATGTAGGGAAAGGAAACGATAGAAGAAAACCTCAACAAAGGGAAAGGAATGGTTATCGCAACCATAACCTGGGTTAGGGAGTCGGTTACGCGAGAGGAAAGTATTAGCACCCCATCGTGTCCATCGTACTCGATGGGATCCACGCTTGTTGTTATCGATCAAAGGGTGTAGGTTATCTGAAGCTCAACTGCTAACTGGAAACGGAAAAGAACGGGAAACGGAGAAACGGGGGGAAAAATAAAAGAAGTGACTGGATAGGACATCGCCGTCCTAGGCCTACGTATTCCCTCGGGAGCGGGAAAGTCAGAGTCAACGTAGTTCGGAACACTACAGGATTTGTGGGGGAAGTTTGCTCACCAAGACATCGCGTCTTGTGCCTACGTATCCTCAATCTTACCGGAGAGAGGAAATCAGAGCAGTCATAGTTCGACCTAATAGGGTCTTGTTATTTTGTTTATTAATGGAAGATGCCAATGTTCACGCTCTAGCAGTTTAGGTGTTGCCGCTCGTTGTATGGAGTCTTACGCGTTTACCTGTTTGCGGTAGAACGAAAATGACACATCCTTTACGATGAGAGTGTAGGAGATGAGAAGAGAAGATAATTGTTTATTTTTGTCTTTTAGGAGAAAGTGTTTTCATTGCTTGTGTTTGTAACTCATATTGTACTAAAGTCTATGACATAGGAGCGAATGCGTCGCAAGGTCGCCCCCAATGGAACGTATGCTAAACACTCTAGAAAGGTGAAGGGAGACCCTCCGCCTTCCATTTCCCATGTACTTAAGACTCATGGCGTACAATACTCTTTGCCCTTATTACATGTTTTTGATTTTGTTTTGATATGAGAGAAGAGGGACTCAAAGTTGTAAGGAAAATGCTAAGGGGAGACTAAATGAATTCTGAATGTTATCATGCATTGATGGCCCTATTGTTGAGTTAAAAGAAGAAATCTACCTAATGGATAAGGAGGGATTGCACTACCTAATTCTTATCTTACCTTACCTTAATCAAAGATTAAGGTTAAGCTAAGATCCCAAAGGGGTGTGAGAGAGTTGTTCAAACAAGCATTATATCATACAATCCATAAGTGAAAAAGTAAGGAAAGTAAAAGAGATGAGATGAAAGAAGGATGAGTACAAGAGTGGTATAAGCAAGTAAGGGCCAGAACCTATAACATATATTCAAAGTGTACAAATGACTTCAAGTAGTCATGGAAAGGTCATGGTAAAACATCTTGAAGAGTTGCATAAGTTTGCACAAGTTTGTACCTTAGTTTACTTGTGATGCAACAAGTATGCTCTTTCACACAAAGCATGAACAAACACGGAAGTAAGCATACAAATCAGAAATGAATGTATTTTTAGGTGTCCACAATTGGTTTCAACTCATCATAAAAGTCTTCAAGGAAATTCACTCATAGAAGTCACAACAATTAAGGTATCAAACAAACACCAAACACCTTTTAGGAACTTGTGACTTGTAAACAAAAGAAAAGGTACAACATACAAGCCATGTAAGCATGTGTAAGCATCAAGGTCATAATTGAAGCATGTTATTTAATGTGTAACCATGTCAAGTTACCATTCATGTCATCATAGCAAACCAATATCCAAAGATAAATGCAAACAAATGTCAACTAGTACCCACACAATTCCACACATTCATGTTAAGTGGTGAGCAAAGGAGGTGGATCCCAATCATGCTAAATGTGTACATAAGTGCAAGAGGCAGTGATAAATAACATGAAAATGAGGTTTGAAATGTCACCAACTCATCATGAGATTCACATCAATTTGCATTTAAGAGTTTAGACAATTCTGTACAAAGATATCACTTATATCATGCACCAAACATTTGAGATCAAACGATGATTAAGTACATACAAAGTGGACATGTGAAGGACCTAAGTCAGAATTGAAACTATTTAATTAAGGTTCAAAACCACTTTCAAAGTGTCACCAAAGTTTACTTCAAACATCTTCTCCAAAACCAATTCAAGTTAGGCAAGCAAATCGTCCAAACAATCTCACCACAAACATGTTACTTGTTACACAAGCATAAAAGACGGAATGGCATGGCAATATAACATTCAAGCACTCAAGTCAGAAGTGAATGACCTACAATAGGTCTCAATTGAACCCTAAAACCAATACATGAACATGGCATATGAAGATGGCTAGTTTACACCTGAGTGAATCGCACACTCAGAGATAGCACAGAGTCGCCACCAAACTTTATTTAGTCCCAAAGGACAGGGAAAATATCGATAAAACCCAAGGGGAAGAGAAAAGGGAATGGGGGTCGGTTATGCGAAAGGAAGGTACTAGCACCTAACGCATCCGTCGTACTCGACGGTAACCATTTCACTTGCTTCTAGGCTTGGATGGGTTATCTATCTAAAGGCTTCTAGCTAAAAGAAAGAGGAGAGAGAGAGAGAAAGGGGAAAAAGAAAAGAAAGGAAGAAGGTGCTCGCGGAGGATTGTGGCCCTCGTGCCTATGTACCCTCATAGTGCAATGAGGAAATCAGAGCGTCGTAGTTCATGGAACCAGGGGACAGAAAGGAAAAGAAGAAAAGGAGAAGGAAAGAAGGGTGGAAGTGTGCTCGCCAAGACATTGCATCTCGTGCCTACGTATCTGACATTCAAAAGAATGCAGAATCAGAGCTTCCGTAGTTCGGGGAACCGAACGAAAAACAAAACAAGAAAGGAACAAGAGAAGTGGTGTCAAAACCAGGAGCAAAAGTGAAAGAAAGACTCCACCGAGGAAGACCACGCAGTAAGAGCGATTGCACAAGAGAATAAGAAGAAGAATGGTGTTAGAACCAAGAATGAACGAAACTCCGCAGGGGATAACAAAGAGAACTGGTGTCGAAACCAAGGAAGTAAGAACGAAATGAATAAAAAAGGCTCTGCCGGGGAGAGAAAAGATCAAAGAACTACTAGGAAGAGAGGGTAAGCGACCCGACTGGGGATCCAAACAAAAGGATGGTGTCAAAACCAATAAGAAAGGGAAACCCGGTATATTAACTGACTGGCAGTGGTTAACCGGCGAAGAGAGTAAGACTCTGGCAGGGAAAAGAAGCTGGTGTCAACAGACGGACTGTGATAAACCAAAAGAGAGAGTGCTAAACTGAGAGAAGGTGTTTGACTCTGAGGGGATATCGGTATATTAACTGATAAACAGTGGTTAACCGAGGAAACAAGGATTGCAACTCTGTGGGGATAGAGAAGCATTAGTTTTAACAGATAAAACTGTGATTAACCAGAAGAACGGGTGTAAGACCGATCGAAGGTCGTAACCCAAAAGGGGTGTTGGTATTGACTGAACAAACAACATTTAACCAACAAAGAAGGGGTATTGAACCAAAAGAGGTTGCTAACCGCTTGGGGGTTCGGTTCTTAACAGAACACGGTGATTAACCGAAAAGAATGAGTGATTAAGCAAGAGGAGGTGATTAACTCAAAAAAGGGTTTCAGTATTTAAACAGACGGACTGTGGTTAACTGAAGCAAAGGGTGATTACCCGAAGATAGGTGATTAACCCAAGAGGAAACTCGGTGTTTTAACAGACAGACTGTGGTTAATTGAGAAGGAGTGCAAATATTGGTGTTTTATCTGACAGACAGTGATTGACCAACAAAGGGAGAAGAACCAGAAGAAGGTTGCGAACTCCTGGGGATTCGGTCTTACAGAAAACCTGTGATTAACCGAAGAAAAGGATTTGAGGCTCTTCAGGGGAATCAAAAGGCAATGATTGATTACAAGAAGAAAGGAGTAATGAAACAAAGAGAGATTGCTAGCGCAAGAATAATGATCTTAACTAAGAAGGATGATGATTGATCAAAAGGAAATTGAGAAGAGTACAAGTGATCAAGGATGAATCTGATTGGGGAAGAAGTAACACTACAGCTTGAGGATAGAGGTGACAATTCTCGAAAGAGAGGGCCAAATGCCCTTACCCAAGAAATAGTCAGAATGAGGGTAGGACAATTCCATCCTCATTCCTTCTCTAGCGCTCAAAGTATAGTGCGGAAATTGAAATGAACAGCGCAACAGGTCCAATGTTGTACAGTGCTCCAGTGTTGTGAAGTGAACAGCGTACCAACTTTAATTTGTACAACGCTCCAAAGTCGTGTATCGGCCGTTGTATGAATCTTCAACTTCGCAGGGGGAAAAGAGAGAAAAAAGCTCTATAGGAAGCCTAAAGAGAGGGAAAGGGAAGGATCAACTAATCAAAACATGGTTTCGATCAATTAATCAAGGGGAAAAGCCATGCCAACAACTTTCCAAAGAGAATGGTAAACCATTAAAGCTAAAAAGGGGGTGAATTATTGATTATACAAGATTAAGCTTATCCATGGAGAATAAACTTAATGCAACCTGAAATGGAAAGTGAAAAACAGTGCCAAATGATCATCAAAATGTAACACAAAATCATGTATCATGTGAACAAAGGTAATGCAAGAATGATTATGTTCATACAATGCTAAGAATATGAATCAAATGAATAATCGAAAATTTGCATCGAAAGTCCATGAATATGCTTCAACCAGCAGTGAAATGACACTTAAGACATCCATAAAATCAAGCATGATAATCAATGGAAGTTACAAGGGAGAAAGCATGGCAAACACACTTGAAAATGCAAGAAAATAACCTTCTGGTACAGTGTTAATCGGTTAACCATATGGTTAATCGGTTAATGGCTTGAAAATCAACGTTTTTTGGTGAAAAATGAACTGGTTAACCGATTAACCAAATGGTTAACCGATTAACACTGTAACAGTGGCAAAAATAATAGAAAAAATAACTTTTCAAAAGTAGTTTTCAACACATAATCACTTATCCAAACTTCCACATGTTATGGTATGATTTTGTGCACGAAAATTACATCATGTAAGTGCAAATAAACACAAATTACAAGCATTAATCATGGAGATTTAAGATCAAGCAATTGCATGATAAATTAAACCGAAGACGATCGAAATCACAACGTAAATACGCGGAAATGATCGAAACAGTGAGTAGAGTGAGATCCACCAACCTACAAGGTGGAGATGTGCCTTGGTAATTGTTGAAAAGGATTCTTGATGCAGAAAATCAAAGAAAACCAGAGGAATCTTTAATTGTAGCCGAATGTATCGAAACCGAGCAAATTGCGACGAAAACTCCGAAATGTGAATTATCACCGAAGAATCTTGAAGTGATCACTTGAGATGAATCCAAAAGCTACTAAAGCTCCACAAAATCCAGTAGAATGGAATGATAATGAACGTTAAGCTCGAGAAAAAGTACTTCCAAGGTGAAAGTAGCTTTTCTTCTATGGTGAATTAAGAGCTTTAGTGAGGTTTTGGAAGAGAAGTGAGATGAAGATGAAGAATAAGTAGAGAAATCAGAGAGAAAGTGAGAGAAATGAGAGTGAAATGTGAGAAGTTTGGTGAAAAATGGTAGAGAGAATGGTTGAGAGCTTGAAAAGTGAGTGAAGATGTATTTATATAGATTTTAGGTTTGGAGTATGAGAGGTTTGGAATTTGGTTTGGAATTTAGTTTGGAATTAGCTTTGGGTTTGGAACTAGGCTAGGAGTTAGTTGGACTTGACTCACCGAGTCAAAGCGGTTAACTCGGTTAGTTAGAACGAACTCGGTAACAATCCCAAGGTGAACTCCAACATCCAAAGGTTAATATGCTTCGAACCCAAGAAACATGGTGCACTTAAATTAGAGTGAAGCATTGAATAAATGTAAGGGAAATTCCTTGAATGGTCTTGAATTGTCTAGAATGTTCCACACAATGCTAGAATAGAATAGACCAACAGAGTGTGGAGAGAGTTACTGAAATATGATGGAAATGCTGAATTTTTGCTGAAATAGCATGTGTTAATCGATTAACCAACAGGTTAACCAATTAACATCTGTTAAAAAGCTGAATTTGGCACTGTAAAAGGGTGTTAATCGATTAACCAAATGGTTAACCTGTTAACCAGTCAAAAACTTGCCCAATTTTGCCTAAAAAGGATGTTGTGGTCCCGACTTCGATTTTCCACTCCTTGTATTGATGAATAGGAATGGAAACCCTTATTTTGTGCTTGTCTTGATGATGTGATGACCTTGTGAGGACAAGATTAATCGGGCTTGGAAACCTGCATATTCCTGCAATCAAAGCACAAGAGGAAAAGTGCGAATGTGTATGCCAGCGATGCGAATGCTTATGCTCATGCAAAAGGCAAAAGAGGGGGGGTCAAATTTCGGGTTACGACAGCTGCCCCTATTTAATCCTCTTGGACCTGAATGTACGAATTGCGCCAGCTTTTCGTTGATTCGAGGTAAAAGGGGATTAAATAAAAGAGTAGCTCGAGAATTTAGCCAACGACAACAAAAGAATAGCGTTAAGAAAGAAAAGATAAGTGCAAAACTGGTTGAAAATCTGCTGGGAGATAAGTCAGGCAAAAAGAGAGGGAGTATGATCGATGCATATGCTATGTATGCGTTTCTACATGATGCTTGATATCATGCAATGCAAAAGCGCAAGATAAGGCACAGTGTGAAGCGGTTAGGCAGAGGATCGTAGCAAAACGACTTCGACACCCTTGGTCAGGGAGAGGACCCACAGATAAAGACAATCTCTGCTGGAGAAGAGAGTTCACAAAGGATGATGATTCTGCCGGGGAAAGAAACCGAGAACATCTCAGGTTTCTAAATCACCATGGCTGTCCTTGTTGGGGATGAAAGAATCAAATTGATCCTTCCTACCAGGACTGGCTCTGCATGGGGAAATACATCCTTCCAAATCATGTTGACTTTGCTGAGGAGAACCCACTGCTGCTGGGGGCAGATAGTTTCAAATCATTGGAGATGATGTATAAACCTTTCTGGGGAAAAGAGAGCAAAAGTGCCTATGCTCGGAACACTTTGGCAACGTGTCTAGAGACATTACAAATCTGTCGGAGAAAGGATGTGTAAACAGACAAACTTTTCGACAAATCGTAATGGCGTTTGCTGGGGCGAATGACAACTATGTTGAGGAACTGCTGAGGAGACAACATCTGCTTCATAGAACCATCATATTGCCGGCCAGGCGTTAGGCTTACCAATGGATATTACCGATTATCCTGCAGTAGTTACTAGTAATACATGCAATACATAATGCTTTCTCGATTGATTTAGCTTTTTATTGTTCTCAACATTTTTTTTAGTATTATGTGATCACAAATAATTATTTATTTTGCAAACAAAATACTGGAATGAAACAAATTGAGATAACAAAGAATGCATTTTATTGAATGTAAAATTTTGTACATAAAGAGTGTACAAGGATGCAAAATCTTTGATGAGGAAATTTGCAATAAAATTGAAAAACCAATGTAAATGGCAAAGGGAAACCATGTTTTGCATTGATTACAACATTGGCTACCATCCACTGTAAGTCTAGATTCCAACGCCTTGCACCCGTTGATGATGATTGGAACGTTCTTTTACCGTCTAAGGTCTAGCTGTGATAAAGGAGGCTCAAGTGTTCACAGTCAATGCCTTTATCCCTAATTTTTGCCTGGACATGTTTTTTTTTCGTCCACCGGGATACCCATTTTTGCCTAAATTGCCCTTTCGGGTTTTCAACTTAGCGGGCTATCATTGTTTTTTTTTTCATTGTCCCTAACTTTTGCATGGACATCTCTTTTTTTTGGTCCATCAGGACGTCCATTTTTGCCTAGATTGTCCTTGCGGATGTCAATCTAGCGGACTCTTATCCCTTTTTTTTTCAGGCATAATATTTTTTGACTATATCGAAGTTCACGGGCAATGGCAACTCCTCCCCATCCATTGTAGTAAGGATCAGGGCTCCACCTGAGAAGGCTTTCTTGACAACAAAGGGTCCTCCATAGTTGGGAGTCCATTTGCCTCGTGGATCCGAGTGAACAGGTGAATACCTTTTGAACACGAGTTCACCTTCACAGAATGTTCGAGGAACAATTTTCTTGTGAAAAGCTCGCTTGAGGCATCTCTGATACAATTGACCATGACAAATGGCTGTAAGGCGCTTCTCTTCAATGAGATTCAGCTGGTCGTATCTGGATTGAACCCATTCGGCTTCATCAAGACATGCTTCCATGATAACTCTGAGCTAAGGAATTTCAACTTCAATGGGTAGAACTGCCTCCATACCATACACTAGTGAATACGGAGTTGCCCTAGTAGAAGTGCGAACTGAAGTTCTATATCCATACAGAGCAAAGGGTAGCATTTCATGCCAATCCTTGTAAGTCTTGACCATTTTCTGGACAATCCTCTTGATGTTTTTGTTTGCTGCTTCAACGGCGCCATTCATTTTGGGCCGATACGGTGAAGAGTTGTGGTGCTCGATCTTAAATTCTTGACACAACTCCTTCATCATATTGTTGTTCAGGTTTCTTGCATTGTCCGTGATAATGTTACTAGGAATGCTATAGCGACAGATTATCTCTTTCTTGATAAATCTGGCAACCACTTGTCATGTAACGTTTGCATAGGAAGCAGCTTCAACCCACTTGGTGAAGTAGTCGATAGCAACCAGAATGAATCGATGACCGTTGGAAGCCTTCGGCTCGATCATTCCAATCATATCTATACCCCACATGGAGAATGGCCAAGGTGCAGTCAAAATATTCAATGGAGTTGGAGGCACATGGATCTTGTCTCTGTAGATTTGGCATTTGTGACATCTTTTGGCAAAGTTGTAACAATCTACCTCCATCGTTGTCCAGTAATACCCAGCCCGAAGGATCTTCTTGGCCATAGCAGGACCTTTAGCATGTACACCCTCGCAGCCCTCATGTATGGACCTTATGATCGTGTTTGCTTCGTGTCTATCCACGCATCTGAGCAACACAGAATCATAATTCTTCTTGTATAGTATACCACCACTTAAGAAGAATTTGGCGCAAAGCTGCCTACGAGCTTTCTTATCAGTGATAGTGATACCCTCAGGAATTCCTGTTTTTCCAGATATCTTTTAATGTCATAGAACCAAGGCTTGTCATCAGACTTATCCTCGATTGCTAAACAGTGTACTGGTTCGTTCAAGTGATTAATGCGGATATGAGGAGCTTCATTCTTCCACTTGACCTTGAACATGGATGCTAATGTGGCAAGAGCATCAGCTAGTTGATTTTCCTCTCTGGGGATATGATGAAAAGAAGTTTCATCAAAGTAAGGAATTAACTTTGCAATGTGTTGTTGGTATGGAACCAACTTGGAATCCCGAGTCACAAAATTCCCTCTGACTTGACCGATGACCAAGGCATAATCTCCATAGACCTTAAGAATTTTGATTCCCATGTCAATAGCCGCTTCAATACCGTAGATACATGCTTCGTATTCAGCCATATTATTGGTGCATGCAAAGCATAATCTAGCAGTGAAGGGAAGGTGAAAACCTGTTGAAGAGATGAGGATAGCACCGATTCCACGACCTTTAGAATTGGAGGCACCATCGAACACGAGCGTCCATCGCGCCCCTGGTTCGGGTCCTATGTTAGGGTCTGGAGTCTCATAATCTCTGATGAATAGAACATCCTCATCGGGAAAGTCAAACTTCATCTGTTGATAACCCTCTACAAGTTGATGAGCAAGGTAGTCGGACAAGACACTCCCTTTTATTGCTTTCTGGGTAACATGTTGGATATCATACTCAGTTAACAGCATCTGCCACCGAGCAATTCTTCAAGAGACAGCAGGCTTTTCAAATATGTACTTTATCGGATCCATTTTGGATATCAACAAAGTAGTATGGCAAATCATGTATTGTCGTAGGCGTCGAGCAGCCCAGACTAGAGCACAACAAGTTTTCTCTAAGAGTGAGTATCTGGTCTCACAATCAGTGAACTTCTTGCTCAGATAGTATATTGCATGTTCTTTCTTGCCAGTTTCGTCATGTTGACCCAATACACATCCGATTGATTCGTCGAGAATGGTGAGATACATGATTAAAGGCCTACCAGGAACCGACGGTACTAAGATCGGTGGTTCTTGCAAGTATTGTTTTATTTTGTCAAATGCTTCCTGACAATCATTATTCCATTCAAACGATTGATTTTTTCTTAGTAATTTGAACATTTGTTCACAGGTAGCCGTCAAATGGGAAATGAACCTTGAGATGTAATTGAGTCTGCCCAGAAAGCCACAGACTTCTTTTTCCGTTTTGGGAGGCGGCATGTTCTGAATTGCCCGAACCTTATCAGGATCAACTTCAATGCCCTTCTGACTCACAATTAGGCATGGCAACGGGGCGGGTCGGGGACGATTTTTACCTCCCCCAAACCCAAACCCGAATCTCCACACAATCCCCATTCTCCGCCCCAAACCCAAACGGGGATGGAGAATTAAAACCCAAACCCGTCCCAAACGGGTTCGGGTTGGGTTCGGGTATCTCCGCCCCGCCACCATCCATTTAGTAAAATCATTTTTTTTCGAAAATGAAATTACATTTCATATAATAAAAATAAATTCTCAAAAAAAAATTCTTACATACATTTCAAATATTTCAAATAATTAATACAAATCAAAATATCAAAACATTGACCACATATTTAATATTCCAAATTAACAAAATTAAATAATAATGTACATACTAAAATAAACGGGGCAGGTTTGGGGTGGGTAGTAATGTCCCCATTACCCGACCCGTCCCCATATTTTTTAATCGGGGAAAACCCAAACCTGAACCCAAACCCAGTCAAAGCGGGTTTTTCCCGTCAACTTCGGGGCGGGTTCGGGTGGGTACCCGCGGGTATGGGTTTTGTTGCCATGTCTATTCACAATAAAACCCAACAGTTTACCAGATCGAACTCCGAAGGTGCACTTTGCAGGATTCAACCGCAATCTAAACTTCCGGAGTCTGTCAAACAGCTTCTTCAGATGAACCAAGTGATCATCTTCAGTTTTGGACTTGGAAATCATATCGTCCACGTAAACCTCAATCTCTTTACGAATCATATCATGAAAGAGGGTGGTCATGGCACGTTGGTATGTTGCCCCTGCATTCTTTAGACCGAATGGCATGACCTTGTAGCAATATGTACCCCATGGCGTGATGAAAGTAGTCTTCTCCATATCATTTAGGGACATCTTGATCTGATTATATCCTGAGAAACCGTCCATGAACGAGAAGACAGAGAACTGCGCTGTGTTATCTACCAAGACATCAATATGAGGCAAAGGAAAATCATCATTCGGGCTTGCCTTGTTGAGATCTCGATAATCTACACACATTCTGACTTTACTGTCCTTTTTAGGAACCGGGACGATGTTGGCAATCCATTCAGGATATTTGGAAGTGGCGAGGAACCCAGCATCAAGCTGTTTCTTTACCTCTTCTCTAATTTTGAGTGTTATGTTGGGTCTAGTCCTTCTGAGTTTCTGCTTGACAGGAGGACATCCAGGCTTGAGTGGCAAGTGATGTTCAACGATGTTGGTATCCAACCCAGGCATATCTTGATAGGACCAGGCGAAGATACCAACATACTCTTTCAATAACTTGACCAACTCAGAGTGTACATGCTCTGCGAGGGATGCGCCAACCTTGACTTTTCTTCTGACCTCATCAGTACCAAGATTGACAACTTCCACTGACTCTTTGTGTGGCTGAATCTCTCTATGCTCGTGCTCAAGGAGCCTTGCTAGTTCAGCTGGTAATTCACAATCTTCCTTATCACCTTCTTCGGCTTGGTTAATTGGAATTCCAAAATTACAATGGATGTTTGCCATGTTGTTATCAATGCTTTTATTAGTTCTGCATGTTTATGAATATAATGAGCTATTTTGAAAAGTGAAAAATAAAAGAAACTTTGGCCATTTATTTGTGAAAATGTAAAATAAAGAAAGAAAATAGAGCATGATTTTGAATGCAAAAAACTTTTATTTATTGATCACATAATATTGCAAAAACGTGAGGCCCTTTACAAGCTATTCACTCGTCTCGGGCGAGGACGAGGGAATGAGAAAGCACAATGCATTACATGTTATATGGGAAAACCACAAGAATCATGGTAGATGTCCAATTGTTGAGCTTGAAACCTGGCGGACATTTGCGCACAAGGCTTAAAGTCTGATTACTGGGACCAGCATCATCAGCAGCTGCCACAATGTCACCTTCCTGGAAACCCGCGCTATTGAACTTGATTAAGTTGCACTGCTTCTGACCAGAGGAACCAGATTGACGACCAGGACAATAACCCAATCCAAAATGATTACGCTTCTCAACCACATCAATCACATGCCCCCAGCCTGACAAAGCACCTTTTTGGATAATCTCCTTAGCACTTTTAGCAGATGCTAAAGTCAACTGTGGTGATCTACTTTGACTAGTTGAAGCAGAGCTGACATCTTCGAACTCGAGACACTGCAACGGCACCTCAGCTATGCCTTCTTCGGTCTCGACATATCGAAAAGATGATAACTCGCTTACAATCAAATCCTCTTCACCACAGATGATGAAAAGTTGATCCTCAAACATGAACTTCAACTTTGGATGCAAAGTGGAGGTAACTGCCCCTGCAGCGTGGATCCATGGACGACCCAGTAGGCAACTGTACGCTGGATTAATATCCATCACCTGGAAGGTAATGGTGAACAAATGCGGCCCAATATTGATGGGTAAGTCCACTTCCCCAATAACTTGCCTTCGAGACCCGTCAAAGGCTCTGACAACTAAAGCACTTGGTCTCATCTCGCTTCCTTCTACCAGTAATTGACTCAATGTGCCCTTAGGCATCACATTGAGGGAAGAACCGGTATCCACTAGAACGCGAGATAACAGGATGTCTGTGCAGGTTACAAATATGTGTAGTGCTTTATTGTGGGCAGTTCCTTCAGGAGGCAACTCTGAATCATTAAATCCCAAATACCGACTTGCAGTTATGTTGGCCACTACATCATCAAACTCGATGACGGATATATCATGCATAACGTGAGCACTGTTCAAGACTTTCAACAAAGCTGACTTGTGCGCAGGAGAACTCATAAGTAGGGATAAAATTGAGATCCTCGAGGGAGTTTGCCCCAGCTGATCCACAATCTTAAAGTCACTTTTCTTGATCAGCTTAAGGAACTCTTGATCATCAAGGATATCCTTGCTCCTTAAGATATCCTCAGATGGAATAGTCGGTACTGGAACGGAAGTAGATGCCTTTTGTTGAACAACAGGGATTGCAGATGCAGGTGTCTCCTTGGGAGAAACAACAGTTGGAATTTGCACTGTCTTTGTAGTGACCTTCGGAGCAAACACTCGTCCACTACGAGTCATACCTCCACCGGCTGTAACATTCACAATCTTAGATTCGGCGAACCTTATTTCTTGACCTCCAGAAAACACAGTAGACCCATACCTCCAAGGTACCTCCTTGGAATTTTGATACGGAAACGGCTTTGGCGGACAAACCACGATGGGTTGCACCTTTTTCTGTTTAGGGGATTCCACTAGAACTTTCCTATAGATGATGGTGAACAGATCAATGGCAGCAACTTCCTCAACAGGTTTAAATCTGGCAAATTACACTTCGCCATGGTTCATCAGAATCTGAACACAACCCTTCAGCCTTCGACACTGGTTGGGATTATCCTCGCAAATCTGATATTTACCATGCAACCCCTTCAACAGCCCGTGTTCATTCAACTTCTTGAAAACCACAGTCATCGGGGTCTTTACCTCATCGACATCTATGACCAATTCAGCCCTCGGACTATTCTCAATCATATTAACTGCAGGTCCACCGTGATTGGGTGACGGATTATTTTGAATGTTAGGTCCTTCCTCAACGAAAGTCAGAACCTTCTTATCAATGAGTTCCTGAACTTCGGTTTTGAAAACAAAATAGTCCTCTGTTGCATGTCCTATGTATCCAGCATGATAAGCACAAGACGCATTTGGGTTATGCTTCGGGCCAAAGGGAGGAATTGCAGGTTCGATCTGTTTGGGGACAATTGCCCCCTTGGTGAACCAAATAAGGAAATAATTTAGTGTATGACACCAGAATTCTGTCAAAATTCGGACACTTACGGTTTCCTTGACTATTGTTGTTCTGATGGTTTTGATTCTGCTGATTTTTGTTGCTCTGTTGATTCTATTGCTGATTCTGAGCATTCTGAACACGTTGTTGTGGATGATACTGATACAGAGGTTGTTGATATTGTGCAGCAGCAATGTACGAATATGGGTAATACGGCATGGGAGCCATGGGAGCTTGATACAGAGGAGAAACTTGAGCGGTCACAGCGTTGGCTTCACCATCCTTTTTCTTGAATTGACTGTTCTGAGATTTTCTAGTGGCCGGCTGCTGGGAAGCAACTCCAGGAATCTTTCCAGTCTTCAAACCATTCTCAATCCGTTCACCAATCGTCACAACATCAACGAAGTTCGATGAAGAACTACCCATCATTTTCTCGTAGTAGGATCCTTGCAATGTACCCATAAAGATGTCAACTAACTCATTGTCAAAGAGAGTCGGTCGCACACGAGATGCCATCTCACGCCATCTTTGTGCATACTTCTTGAATGTTTCAGCTGAGCGCTGGGAGTGATTCTGCAATTGCAATATAGTGGGTGCCAGATCAAGATTATATTTGTATTGCCTTACGAACGCTTCGGACAGATCCCTCCAAGTGCGGATTTTGCTGCGCTCCAAGACCATGTACCAATCTAATGAAGCACCAGACAAACTATCTTGAAAATAATGAATGAGCAATTCATCATTATCAGTATGGGATGCATTCTACCTGCAATACATAGTGATGTGACTACGCATGCAACTCAAACCTTTATACTTTGGCAAATCAGGTATCTTGAATTTCTGCAGCAGCACAACATTTGGAACCAAACACAAGTCCTTGGCCTCCAAGCCAAAAGCAGAAAACCCTTCAATAGCTCTGATACGGTCTTCCAACAACTTGTAGTCAACAGGCCTACTCTGATTATTGGGCCTAACAAGAATCTGAGGATTTGGCAGCTGAGAAGCGGCCGGAGCGTGAACTTATGGAGTAGCAAACTAAGAAGGATACACCAAACCTGGATTAACCATCTGACCAGCATTCTGACCCATCGGAACACCATATAGATAATTCGGAGGAGGTACCCCAGCAGCTGAGGAAGATGCCCCAGGATAGAATATCCCAGGATGAACATTCCGAACAACAGTTTGAGCAGCTTGAGATGGAACCGGAACATGAATATGAGGACCTCTATACACATGCTCTTCTTCCTCAGGAGTTTCAGTGTCAACCAACCCGGAAGTTTGATGAGCTCGAACCTCAAGATTCTCATTATCATGATTCACCAGTGGAGGCGGGACTGGAGCAGGCACAACCCATGGATATATCGAGCCATTTCCATTAGGCATGGGCGCAACAAAAGGCTGACATGGCATGGAGGCACTACCATTATTGGCAAGCTGAGGAGCGTAATTCGGAGGCATGCCCCAAGGAAAACCAGCCGGCATCTGGTTCAAACCAGGTTGAAAGACAGGCTGATTCACAGGCTCAACTAGCACTTCAACCAAAGCAGGAGAAGGAACAACAACAGCAGGAGTAGGCGTAACAACAGGAGGAACGGTCACAATAGGAGTGACAACAGTTGCATCAGTAGGGGTTGTAATAACAGTGGCAGCAGCAGCGGCGTCCCTTTGAGCACGAAGGAGTTCCATAATGACATCCATGTTTGTCTGGAACTGATCCATCCGACCTTGGAATTGAGCCAGAGTTTCCTTGTAAGCAGTGTTCTCAGCTTTAAAGTCAGCCATGATTCTGGATTTGCTTGATCGAGTGAAATACCGATGTCGAGTCGTCGTCTTGCTACAAGGAAGGCAGACAAGGATGAGCAACGGTTTCGGATGAAGGGGCGTGCATGTGCGGGCATGAATGAATGCAATTTATGCAAAAATAAAGTTTTAAAATGCCTATGCAAAAATTAATTTGACATGATGAGATAATATGCAACATCAGAATCAACAAGCCAGCATAGTCTGAATAATCAAATCTGAACATCCACAAAGGTAGTGCTGTGTTGGTGCGAGATCTGACGCAATGGGAGAACAAAGGTTGGAAGAGTCTTGGTTTCCTGCAGAAAAACCCAATATCCCCCTCACAGGTATGATATAGAAAGCGGTATTCTCAGTTTTGGATTCTCGATTTGAGAAGCAATAGTACATTCATCCCTAGGGGAACAATACTATCGCCAAACAAAGAGGTCGTCCACTGATTCCCCAAAAAAAAGGTCATCCTATAGCAAGTTCCCAGCTTTGGGTCCTCGGATCAAGAAGCGTAATGGGTTTGCCATTTCTGGTCTTCCATTATCGTTCCTTGGGAGGAGTGCTTCAACTGAGTCCTCGGGACTGGTCTCCAGAGTCGACAGTTTTCCAGGTTACATTCCATCGTCTGCCCCAAATGCGCAGGATAGAATATTACCAAAGAAAACCTCGTCTGGATGTGGAATTTTCGTGTATACTAAGTCTGGCCAAATGCCACACAAGTCACACTACTTTCCACTCTAATCCTGGATGTATACTCAAGCCTGGGTATTGGGCTTATCTCTCAAATAGCAACCCAACCACCAACAGCAGAAAATAGTAAATATCCGGAGTATGCAGCATATGAATATTCAAAAAAGTAAAGAAATGCAATAAATAAACATAAAGCTAAAGCAAGTAAAAGATAAAGCGAGCAAAGCGCGAAAGATAAACACCAAAACAAGCAAGAGAGCAAAAAAACTAGGCGAGACCCCAACCTGCGAGCGAGGACTCCCCAGCAGAGTCGCCAGCTGAAGATGGCTGGTTTACACCTGAGTGAATCGCACACTCAGAGATAACACAGAGTCGCCACCGAACTTTATTTAGTCCCAAAGGACAGGGAAAATATCGATAAAACCCAAGGGGAAGAGAAACGGGAACGGGGGTCGGTTATGCGAAAGGAAGGTACTAGCACCTAACGCATCCGTCGTACTCGACGGGAACCATTTCGCTTGCTTCTAGGCTTGGATGGGTTATCTATCTAAAGGCTTATAGCTAAAAGAAAGAGGAGAGAGAGAGAAATGGGAAAAAGAAAAGAAAGAAAGAAGGTGCTCGCGGAGGATTGTGGCCCTTGTGCCTACGTACCCTCATAGTGCAATGAGGAAATCAGAGCATCGTAGTTCATGAAACCAGGGGACAGAAAGGAAAAGAAAAAAGGGAGAAGGAAAGAAGGGTGGAAGTGTGCTCGCCAAGACATTGCGTCTCGTGACTACGTATCTGACATTCAAAAGAATGCAGAATCAGAGCTTCCGTAGTTCGGGGAGCCGAACGGAAAACAAAACAAGAAAGGAACAAGAGAAGTGGTGTCAAAACCAGGAGTAAAAGTGAAAGAAAGACTCCACCGGGGAAGACCACGCAGTAAGAGCGATTGCACAAGAGAATAAGAAGAAGAATGGTGTTGGAACCAAGAATGAAAGAAACTCCGTAGGGGATAACAAAGAGAACTGGTGTCGAAACCAAGGAAGTAAGAGCGAAATGAATAGAAAAGGCTCCGCCGGGGAGAGAAAAGATTAAAGAACTACTAGGAAGAGAGGGTAAGCGACCCGGCTGGGGATCCAAACAAAAGGGTGGTGTCAAAACCAAGAAGAAAGGGAAACCCGGTATATTAACTGACTGGCAGTGGTTAACCGGCAAAAGAGAGTAAGACTCTTGCAGGGAAAAGAAGCTGGTGTCAATAGACGGACTGTGATAAACCAAAAGAGAGAGTGCTGAACCGAGAGAAAGTGTTTGACTCTGAGGGGATATCGGTATATTAACTGATAAACAGTGGTTAACCGAGGAAATAAGGATTGCAACTCTGTGGGGATAGAGAAGAATTGGTTTTAACAGAGAAAACTGTGATTAACCAGAAGAATGGGTGTAAGACCGATAGAAGGTCGTAACCCAAAAGGGGTGTTGGTATTGACTGAACAAACAACATTTAACCAACAAAGAAGGGGTATTGAACCAAAAGAGGTTGCTAACCGCTTGGGGGTTCGGTTCTTAACAGAACACTGTTATTAACTGAAAAGAATGAGTGATTAACCAAGAGGAGGTGATTAACTCGAAAAGGGGTTTTAGTATTTTAACAGACAGACAGTGGTTAACTGAAGCAAAGGGTGATTAACCGAAGATAGGTGATTAACCCAAGAGGAAACTCAGTGTTTTAATAGACGGACTGTGGTTAACTGAAAAGGAGTGCAAATATTGGTGTTTTAACTGACAGACAGTGATTGACCAACAAAGGGAGAAGAACCAGAAGAAGGTTGCGAACTCCTGGGGATTCGGTCTTACAGAAAACCTGTGATTAAACAAAGAAAAGGATTTGAGGCTCTTCAGGGGAATTAAAAGGTAATGATTGATTACAAGAAAGGAGTAATGAAACAAAGAGAGATTGCTAGAGCAAGAATAATGATCTTAACCAAGAAGGATGGTGATTGATCAAAAGGAAATTGAGAAGAGCACAAGTGATCAAGGATGAATCCGACTGGGGAAGGAGTAACACTACAGCTTGAGGATAAAGGTGACTATTCTCGAAAGAGATGGCCAAATGCCCTTACCCAAGAAATAGTCAGAATGAGGGTAAGACAATTCCATCCTCATTCCTTCTCTAGCGTTCAAAGTATAGTGCGGAAATTGAAACGGACAACGCAACAACTCCAATGTTGTACAGTGCTCCAGTGTTGTGAAGTGAACAGCGTAACAACTTCAGTTTGTACAGCGCTCCAAAGTCGTGTATCAACCGTTGTATGAATCTTTAACTCTGCGGGGGGAAAAGAGAGAAAAAGGCTCTAAAGGAAGCCTAAAGAGAGGGAAAAGAAAGGATCAACTAATCTAAACATGGTTTCGATCAATTAATCAAGGGGAAAAGCCATGCCAACAACTTTCCATAGAGAATGGAAAACCATTAAAGCAAAAAAGGGGGTGAATTATTGATTATACAAGATTAAGCTTATCCATGGAGAATAAAATTAATGCAAACTAAAATGGAAAGTGAAAAACAGTGCCAAATGATCATCAAAATGCAACACAAAATCATGTATCATGTGAACAAAGGTAATGCAAGAATGATTATGTTCATATAATGCTAAGAATATGAAACAAATGAATAATCGAAAATGTGCATCGAAAGTCCATGAATATGCTTCAACCAGCAGTGAAATGACACTTAAAACATCCATAAAATCAAGCATGATAATCAATGGAAGTTACAAGGGAGAAAGCATGGCAAACACACTTGAAAATGCAAGAAAATAACCTTCTGGTACAGTGTTAATCGGTTAACCATATGGTTAATCGGTTAACGGCTTGAAAATCAGCATTTTTTGGTGAAAAATGAACTGGTTAACCGATTAACCAACTGGTTAACCGATTAACACTGTAACAGTGGCAAAAATAACAGAAAAAAACAGCTTTTCAAAAGTAGTTTTCAACATATAATCACTTATCCAAACTTCCACATGCTATGGTATGATTTTGTGCACGAAAATAACATCATGTAAGTGCAAATAAACACAAATTACAAGCATTAATCATGGAGATTAAAGAACAACCAATTGCATGATAAATTAAACCGAAGACGATCGGAATCACAACGTAAATGCGCAGAAATGATCGAAACAGTGAGTAGAGTAAGATCCACCAACCTACAAGGCGGAGATGTGCCTTGGTAATTGTTGCAAAGGATTCTTGATGCAGAAATCAAAGAAAACCAGAGGAAACTTTAATTGTAGCCGAATGTATCGAAACCGAGCAAATTGCGACGAAAACTCCGAAATGCGAATTATCACCGAAGAATCTTGAAGTGGTCACTTGAGATGAATCCAAAAGCTACTGAAGCTCCACAAAATACAGTAGAATGGAATGATAATGAAGGTTAAGCTCGAGAAAAAGCACTTCCAAGGTGAAAGTAGCTTTTCTTCTATGGTGAATTAAGAGCTTTAGTGAGGTTTTGGAAGAGAAGTGAGATGAAGATGAAGAATGAGTAAAGGAATCAGAGAGAAAGTGAGAGAAATGAGAGTGAAATGTGAGAATTTTGGTGAAAAATGGTAGAGAGAATGGTTGAGAGCTTGAAAAGTGAGTGAAGGTGTGTTTATATAGATTTTAGGTTTGGAGTATGAGAGGTTTGGAATTTGGTTTGGAATTAGCTTTGGGTTTGGAACTAGGCTAGGAGTTAGTTGGACTTGACTCATCGAGTCAAGGCGGTTAACTCGCTTAGTTAGAACCAACTCGGTAACAATCCCAAGGTGAACTCCAACATCCAAAGGTTAATATGCTTGGAACCCAAGAAACATGGTGCACTTAAATTAGAGTGAAGCATTGAATAAATATAAAGGAAATGCCTTGAATGGTCTTGAATTGTCTAGAATGTTCCACACAATGCTAGAATAGAATAGACCAACAGAGTGTGGAGAGAGTTGCTGAAATATGATGGAAATGCTGAATTTTTGCTGAAATAGCAGGTGTTAATCGATTAACCAACAGGTTAACCGATTAACAGCTGTTAAAAAGCTGAATTTGGCGCTGTCAAAGGGTGTTAATCGATTAACCAAATGGTTAACCGGTGAACCAGTCAAAAACTTGCCCAATTTTGCCTGAAAAGGATGCTATGGTCCCAGCTTCGATTTTCCACTCCTTGTATTGATGAATAGGCATGGAAACCCTTATTTTGTGCTTGTCTTGATGATGTGATGACCTTGTGAGGACAAGATTAATCGGGCTTGGAAACCTGAATATTCCTGCAATCAAAGCACAAGAGTAAAAGTACGAATGCGTATGCCAGCGATGCGAATGCTTATTATCATGTAAAAGACAAAAAAGGAAGGTCAAATTTCGGGTTACGACATCATACAAGCGGCATCAAAAGAAGTGGCCAAAGTGAAACACAAATTCATGTTTTCATACACACAAAAGTAGGCAATATTCAAGGCATATGAAAAGATCAAATGCATCATTCAAGCATGTATCAAATGTGTATTAAAATACACTTGTGAATGTGTAAAAATCATTCCCCAAAGTGGCCTCACACAAGCGCCAAACCAAGACCTATTTCTAAGCATGCGTCAACACGTCATGTTCACTTTTCAAAATTGGTGAAAAAATAGTAAAATGCCCTTGAAAATTATGAGTAATTAAAAATATCATGCCAAGGCTAGTGAGTGATCATATGAAATAGATAGGACACAAACCATGAACCAAACATACTCAATCAATTGCAAACATGGATCAATTTATCAATGATGCTCTTACAAGACAAGGCACAAAGATGATGCTCAAAAGCAATTCAATAATCATGGAAAAGGTACCAATCAAACATAATTATGTCATATAATCAGAGGTCTAAATGAACAACAAAAATTATCTCCAAATTGTCAAGGGAAGACCACATTTTAGAACTTACATCACTAGATATACCATTAAGAACACCTTCCATTCCAAAATTTTAGAAAAATAGCAAAACACACAAAATATGAAATTAAAATTCACCACAAATTAAATAAGACTCTCAAGAACTCCCTTGAATTTTATTAGAATTTTGCAATGATCTTCACTATTTTTAAAAATTCAAGTTTTTAACGTGCAAGAGAATTACACTAGAAAATAATTGGAAAGGAAAGGGGGTGTGCACATAGCAAAAAACCAATTATAAAGGGCAATGGGCTCCGAAGCCAGGGGTGTGGAAAGCAATCGTACTAGGCCCAATGCGCCACCATCCTGCAGTCCCATACCGTGTTCCTAGTCA
This sequence comes from Lathyrus tuberosus, assembly GCA_022829125.1. NCBI lineage: Eukaryota > Viridiplantae > Streptophyta > Magnoliopsida > Fabales > Fabaceae > Lathyrus > Lathyrus tuberosus. The sequence goes on along the minus strand of JALAZF010000432.1, from coordinate 2,240,932 downwards.
AAACTATTGACTCAACGTAGGCCTCATGATCAGGTCAAGGCCAAAAGTAATTCAATCTAAAGGCTAGGAGCAATGGATCAGGATACTCCACGCGTACATCATACACACCATCATTTAAAATTCATAAATTAAGCACGTGCAAAATGGAAGCAAATTATTTAGTGGCATGCTCCTATTGGTTCTTTGGTGAACGCATGAGCAAATGAAAATGTGCCATGCATACGTTGAGTGTAATTGACTCAGACGCCAGAGCCCTAGCTCCGGTCGTCTTCTCCGGCCAACCTCGCCGGAGCTAACTGTAAATCCAACCAAAAATAACACATGAGTACATCATTTCGCGCAGTTTTTCACATAGATTCTGAATATACCCTTATCTTTCACGTATCACACATATACAAGCCAGATCGAAGCAAACAAAAATAAGATCTAAAACTGAAAATCACGCCGTAGCTACATTTTACACCAGATATCAGTGCCTACACTCCATAGGACTTCAAATAATCACTCCTCCATCCTTCTAAACACTTGATACGACGTAAATGAAAACTTGAAAAGAAACGACCAACCTTCAATGGAGAACTTCACAGAACCTTCGAGAAACCTTGAGCAAGCTTCCAATGCTCTCCAAAGTACTTCTGAACACGAAATAAACGTGTATAATCCACTGAATCTTGCGCAAAATTGAAACTGATGAAGATGATATTGAAACTCGGATTCAACGATAGATTCACCACAACTCCATTCCATTGCATACAGAAGACCTTATCAATGATGTAGATGAAGAATCCAAGAAGAATTTGCAGAGAGAACATTTGTGGAGAGAGATTCGATGAAGAGAGCAATGTGAAGTGAAAATGAGAGACTGAGTGAAACTGTTGTAACTGCCTTGGTTAGCTTGAGTTTAGGTCTTATATAGATGTGGTTAGGGATTAACTAGGTGTGGTTAATAGTTAGAAGTGTGGTTAGCGAAAATGAGCATGGTAAAGAGAGGTTATGGTTCACACGGGTTTGGTTTGAATGTCATGTATGGTTAATAATGATGATGTTGTATATTGGATAGTGATGAGTAGCACTGATGTGTTTATGGAGGTGATGACCATGATGACATGAGATGGCTGCTATGGATCAAAATCAGAATTTGTTTGACAAGTTATTTCCTCTTTTATCTTATTATGGCCACATGAGTCAATACCAACGTATAACATGCATGGTACATGATGTTGTATTGTTATTTAAGGCAAACGGTGATATCAGTGGATATATGCATGGAATATTCTCGGTTGGTGAAGGTATTCAACATGACATGAACCTTTATTTGACATAATCGTGAAGCCATATTTGTAGTGGTGTAGCTCAATGGTTAGTGAACCAATTCTTCATATTTTGGTACCATTGGAAAGAAGAGGTTTGATACAACAATATTGGTGTTGGATACATTCCAAATAGAGTTCTCAAACTTGGAGGAAAATAGTGTTGAACTTAAGCAGTCGTGGCCTTGGTCCTTGGGCAGGCGAGGCCCCTCATCATGTGCGCATGCTGCCTACTCATGGTGGCAAGTGGTACCATTGAACATTCATTACTTTCCATCCACATAACTTGCTACATGATTGTTAAAACAAAAAAATTTCCAACATCAGAGTTGAAGAGGGAAACAAAATTAACAATTTTCATGTTGAACATTTTCTCAAATAGCACCCACATCATGTAGCAAATCTTCCATGAACATGTCTCCCTACATGCACACAAGCTGTTTGTCAGAAGTCCTTGGCCTGGCTTGCCCATGGGCTAGTCATGCTGGCCTATTGACAACCTTGAATGCTCATTTTCCAAACCCCATATCTTTCTCATTTTTTATCTAATTGCAAAGTTCTTGGTATGTTTTTGAAGAGGGGAACATGTACTACAACATAGCATCTGGAAAACCTTGATTTGGATTTTGTATCATGGAGAAAAGTGGCTCTAAAGGTGGCTGAAAGGAAGTGAAAATTTTCCCAAAATGGAAAGTCCATAGAAACCCTAGATATCCAAATTAGGTAACTTTCATAATTCTTGATTTTCTTTGATTCCTTTGAAATTTCTTGATCAATTTTGGTTCATTATCCATCCTTGACATGAGGAACATGATCTTGACCTTAAAAAGTCAAGAGTTGACTTTTTCCTGACTAATTGACTTTTTCCCCATTCTCTTGATTTTCAATCAATCCTCCAATTGAAACCCTTATGCAATCAACTGATGGCTCAAATTTCATCCATAGCCACCTAGAGACATGTGGAGTATCAAAGAAACAAGTTTTGTCCAAAAATCAGAAATAAGCTGACTTTTATACAAAACCCTAATTTGGCCCCCAAAAAACAGGAGAAAATAACTGATCTTCAAAACCCAAGTTCCTTTGACTATACCGTGGATTGCCTCAAACCAAGATGACTCATGTGATGAGATGATGTAAAAGATCCAAGGATTTCACTCATGGAGGTGTCTCAAGCTCAAAAGACCAGAACCCTAGTTGATGATCAACCATTATGATAATGCACCCTCCATTACTTCTCTTGCCAAATTCAAATTCCTGATGATATGATGGGCCACATGGGTTGCCTTGGAGATATGACAAGCTTCAATGGATTGATGGATTAGTATCTCACTCTTCTTGCCTTGCACAATACAGAGATGGTGACACCCTTGATACCATGCCTTATGAAAGCTAATAATGCATATGCAAATGTTTATGTCCTAGATGCAAATGAAATGTGAAGCATAAGCCACTTATTGGGTGTAAATAAGAGGGAAAATTTTGAGGTGTTACAGCTGGTGTGAGAGATAACGCAATGGAGTGTGAGGTTGGGCATATTAAAAGTGAACAATGATTTTCTGGTGATTGTTAAAGAGAGTCAGAAGTTGGATGTGAACTCAATAGATTTGATAGTTGCAAGTAATCAGAGTGCGTAGCTGAATCATGATGTAGCGCAGTTCTTACATGCGTGTGTGTGACTTGTAAGAGTGCAAGGGTTGGACGATAGAGCCTGCAAGGCTGGTGCAAACCATTGGACATTCTAGGATATAATTGATAGGTGAAAGGTCTAAATATTGTTCATGTACTACTATGTAGATGGATGTATTGGTTACATGTTTGATTGGTGGATCGTAGCACTTTTGCATTAGGGTAGTGTGACAGTGATGTTGTTAATATGGTTATGTTGATGTGGTTTAGACGATGTTGTGTTATGGAACATTGTGTTCTTATCTTTGTTGTTGCCCCATTACCAATGGTGATGGTAACGATCGTGTTATGTTCCAGTTCTAGAGCGAACCTGTGTGATCGTAACTTAGTTATTCTTTGCGTCTTGAGTTGGTCGTCGAGTGCATTATGTGAGCATTGCATCTTGTTGTTGTTGTTGTTGTTGTCGTTGATAAAGTGCATTGTTGTTTTGTGTTATTCGTGGTGTTGCCTTTCATGGCATGTGAGTTGGCTATTTGGATGCGAGAACGTATTCGGGGTAGTTCGCATCAGGTAAATTTTCGAGGATGAAAATATTCTAAGTGGGGGAGAGTTGTAACCGTTTTTATTTTAATTATTATTTGTAAGATAATTATGAGTCGGTGTGATTGATGGTGTGATTTGACATGTTTCGTTGTATTTTAAGTACCCTTGGTGGGGGGTAGCGCCCTTAAGAATAAGATTTTGAGGTGTTAGGGGTGTGGGAGCAAAAGCGTAGAGATTGGTGGTGTGGTGAGTAAAACTAATTAAATGATATTATTTAATATTTAGTTCATTTTAATATTAGGTGAATATTAAGTTAATTAAATAATTGGTGGAAACTATTATTATTATTATTATTATTATTATTATTATTTCATTAGTTGGATTGGGTGATAATAATAATAATAATAATAATATAATGAAATAAAATAAATAGAAATAATTAGATGTGTAGTGAGTGGAAGGGCATTGTGGTAATTGTACATAGTTGAGTGAGGGCAAATAGGGTAAATCATAGTTGGGGGTTATGTAAAGAGTTAGAGAATGAGGAAGTTATTTTTCATTCTACGTAAAAGGGAGAGCAAAAGGAGGAAAGGTGAAAAGAGGACAGGGCAAGGTGAAGGAGGGAATCCATTAGAGAAGAAGGAAGCTCATCAATACAAGGTAAGGGTGGGACTTCTTTAATCTCTTAAGGGTTGATGATGTATGTATTTGGGTAGAAAATCGTTAGGTTGAATTCATGTGAATGTTGAATGTTTGTTGATAGGTAGTTTGGGGTTTTGATGGGGTTTGATGAGAAAAGGATAGGTTCTAATGAGTTAGAATATTAAGATTTGTTCATGATGTTGTCTATAAAATAATGCATGTTATTGTTGCTAAATATTGTTGAGATTGGATGTGATTTTCGTGCACTATGAGGACTGTTTTGGAGAGGGAATTGGGTCTGGTGTAGCAGAAAATTAGATTGCAGAAAATCTGTTACGCGCTCGTAGCGTCGGGAGGTGGAATTGTAGCGCCGGGCGGTGCGGTGCCGGGCGGTGCTCAGGAGGCACAACATAGAACGCTACTGGAATTTTGTTGGAATTGAGGGAGGGCTATGCTCGTACACCGCTGGGCGGTGGGAAGAGGCGCAACAATGCTGCTGCGCGATTTTTGTTGTTTCTTTGCTGTTTTCTTGTTGTTTCGCGTAGCTTCCTATTGCTTCGTTGATGATTTCTTTAGATGATGTATTTTGGAGGATTGTTATGAAGATGCATGTTCGAATAGGTGTATGTGTGTTGTTGTGAAATAGTGAGTTGAGTATTTGATGATATGCTATGTTTATGCATTTGTTTCGTTGTTGCATGATGTCGTTGAAGGGGCATAACATGTTGCATGAGTTGAGGGATGACGTGTGCCCATGTGGGGTGTGAGCGTCTATCCGAATTCATTTTAATGGAATCGATGTTGTTGTTGTTGTTGAGGTGATTGTGTGCCCATGTGAAGTGTGAGCAATCACGATTGTCGTGTGCCCATGTGGGGTGTGAGCGACTAGATAGACGTTTCGACGAGAATTGTGATCATGAAACAGGGATCGAAATCGGTACCACATGCATTGAGTCTAGTTGGTGTCTCATTGCATTACTCTTGTTAGTTGTGTTGCATTATGCTTCGATTTATGATCTGTGGTTGTGTTGAGGTGTGTGATTCTTGTTGGTAGTTGTGATATGGGTGAATGACTTGGTGATTTATGCATTTATATTTATATCATCTTCTTCTTTTGTTGATTTGAGAATCTCACCCCTTCTGTTTGAATGTTGCCTCTACGTGGGTAACGTGCAGATATTCCGCTGTAGGAGCTCAGGTGTGAGTGGAAGTCGAAGTCTTCGGTTTATTCTTTTACTTTGGTGTCAGCTCTGATATGTAACATTGGGAGTCGGGAACGCTTTTATATGATTTTATATGTTGAAGAATTATTAGTTGTTTTTCTGATATGAAAACTAGTTTCTTTAGTTAATTGAAATTGTTATAATTTGTTGATTGAAATGAATATTTTTCCGCTGCGTAATAAAGGTTATTTTGTTGGATTAAAGTTGTGTGATTTCCGAAAATGTCATTTATATGTTACATGTCTATTTATGAGCAAATGATAAGTTGGAAGTAGCATCCCTTATTTATGTTTCGTATTGTTTTACTCTGATTATTTTAATTAAATAGCGCGGGGAAATTAAGGGTGTTACACTTTGGACACTCTCAATTGATCCCTTAGAAGCTTTTAAGAATGATTAGAACCAGCTGGAATCCTCAGGAATAAGTTGTGGCACTTTCTTGCAAAAGGAGCAAAAGTGAGCAATATGGCAACTCTCCTAAATGGTGTTCCAGATGAGGGGAACTATTTGGGACAATTTGAGGATGATATTTGGAGTGTGTTTGAGGCCTTGTTTGGTTTTGGAAGTGACTAAATCAAGGCATGGCTTGGAAAATGCAGAAAAGTCCAATTTTGAGGTTTTGGAAGTGGACTTTGTGATTTTGGTGTTTCAGGTCACAAGTGAGTGTTTGAACAGCTTAGATATGACATATTGGATATGTTTGGATCATGAGCTATGGTGGAATTGCCCTCTAACTCAAAAACTCAGAGATACCTTGCAAAAGAAGGCATTTTGGCCTAAAGAAAGAGATTTTGAGGAAAGCAAGTGTTGTAGTGCTTTGGTGTACTCAAACTGAGCACAAATGATCTTTATTTATAGTAGAGCAAGTTTGTTTTGTAAGCAATAGTGATTGGCAGCTGCAGCAGGCCTTTGGCCAATGTTGAGCAAAAGGAATCTCAAGTCTCCTCTAGCCATTGACTTGAGGTTAGGGCACAGGCCTATGATCCTTTGATTCAGTGCTGATCCTTGACTCATTCAGTTAGGAATGTGTCAGTCCATGCCACCTTGGTGTATCCATTAAATGCGTTGAAACAAAATTGGAGTCTTTGCACCTTTTTAGCCTTTTTAGGTTTGTTATGGCTAATGTAGATTCTTGGACTTTGGAGGCTTGGGGATCAGATCATTCTCCTTTTGTTTTATCCTCAGATGTGTCCAAATGGATGACAAGGCTTGGAATTGCTCAATTTTTCCAAATCGACCAAAATGCCAAAATCTGCCAAAATCTGCCTTGTCCAAGACAGTTGGAAATGGTGATTTTGAGGGATTGATATCTCCCTGCTCAGGTTAAGTTATGGGAGGCTCTTATGCTTTTTAGGAAGCCCTCATATAATACAAAACATGTGTGATCATAGTTTGTTTTGAAACTATTTGGATCCCATTGAAAAATCCTCATGAACATTGATGTTCAAGGCTGGTAATTTAGGCAGATTTTCACTAAGTGTTGGAAAAAGTGTCATTTTCATGTTTTTGTCATTTTGATCACTCCATAACTTAAAATCCATAAAGAATTGGAGTTGGAGGTAGTTAAAGTTTTTGTAGAGTGTAGCAAGACCTACAAATCCATCTTTGGATCACCCAAAATGGTTTCTTGGATCTCAAGTTATGGACCTTGGAAGTTGGTACCAAAACCACTTTTATTCCATAACTTATAAAACTTTTGGTTTCTCAAGGTTGCCCCTTTTGCAAGAAACCTCACTTTTCTTGATTTTTCTTGATGGATGATGATCAATATCATGCATTAACATTGTTTTTGACTTAAGGGAACCATATTTGTGGAAAATCCCAAAAAGTCAAACTTGATTTTGTGCACAGTTGACTTTTTATCGGATGAAATCCAAACTGTGCGATCCTTTTTGAAATCAAGTCTTTGACCTAAATTAAACCTAATGGATGGATTCCACAGGTGTTATAGGGTGTAGTGAATCATGTCCCATGGTTTGGGAGCATGTCTTGGTCAAAAGTCAAAGGTACAGTTGACTTTTTTCCTCTAACCCTAATTGTGATCCTGAGGAAATTGAAACTTGTGAACCAAGCTTCTTGGGTCATTATATTATTGCAAATGGATCAATGTGGTGTATTTGAGGCCCTTAAATCATGTCTTGAGGTATTGGCTCATGCTTTGTCCCAAAAGTCAACTTAGGGTGAATTAGGTCAAGAAACCATAATTCCTGATTTTTGGTAAATCCAACCCCTGAGGCTAAATTGACTTGATAATTGGGTCCATGAGGTCCCTTGGAGTATGTTGGGTTGTGTTTTGAAGCATTGGCTCATGCCCAGATGAAAAATTTCATTTGGAGGTCTCAGTCGACCAAAACCCTAATTTGGTGACACTGACGATCTTGAGGCATGATCTACTTGGAATGTTGCAACCTTGTGCTTGATTCTTGATGTGGGAGTCCTCTTGATCCTTTATAGGTGTTTGAGAGGTTAGACAAGTTGACGATCATGTCATTTCTTTATTGATCCTTTGTCTAAGTGCTCTAAGAGGGCTTGAAACCCTAATTCTTGATTGTGGTGAATGCTCAACCATCTTTAAAGAGATTGATGAGGCATGAAAGTACATCCATATTGTGATGATGATTTGCACAATGATGGGAAATCTTGGTGGTCAAAATTTGGGGTATGACAGATGCCCCTATTTAATCTTCTTGGACCCGAAGGTGTGAATGGCGAAGGTATTCGGGCATTCAGGGTGCAAGAGGATTAAATATCGGAATACCCAAAATTTTGATGGTGGTTATGAATGGCAGTTTACTCATCCATCTTCTTTTGCTAAGAAATGATGCTTAGAAAAGGGTAAAACTTCCCCTCGATCCTGATCTTCAGCCAAGGAACTGGTCTCAGTTCCGGATATAAACTTCCCCTTGATCCGGGTCTTCAGCCACGGAACTGGTCTCAGTTTCTTTTGTCAATAAACTTCCCCTCGATCCTGGTCTTCAGCCAAGGAACTATCTTAGTTTTTTTTCGTCAAGTTCCTTCCTTAACAAGGGACGTTATGTGTAGCGGTTTTCCTCAAACTTCTCGCCGAATTTTCCTGGGGAGTTTCCATTTGATGGGAAAAAGTCTTGATGTCAGACTTGCTGGGGAACTCATTCGTCTGAATTGTAGAGGTGTTCAAACTTCTCTGTTAGAGACGCCATTTGTTGACTCTACTGGGGAAAATGAGTCTCTTGAGAGACTGTTTCCTGCTTGGGGACATTACATCATACTTTTCCTCGAGATCTTCTCGTAAAAATGCCATGTGATGTAATCCAATTTTGAGGTGCAGATGACTTCATTAACATTGACTTTCTGAAGAGAAGAACCAATATGTTGCTGAGAGTCTTTAGTTGTGAGGCTTTCTTTGGGGATTTTCCTTAATCCGGGAAAGCGAGAACATCATCTTCTTGTTTTAATAAAAAAGAAACTTCAACAAATAGATTGCAAATATCATACAGTGGGAAGACCCCGTTTTATTGAATTCGAAAGATTGCGGAAATGGAAATACAGTATTTTACAAAGTGTTGTAAAAGGAAAAGCTTATGGATCCTGAGTCCTCTCTGAGGAGAGCTCAGGTGCTGGTTCTGGTATTTTCCTTTTCTTTGACCGGGGTTCTTGAGCCGTTGTCGGGTTATCAGTCCTTTGCCAAGTGAAAGGAGCGAGCAAGTTTCTTTAGTCTTCTATAGCATGCTGTTCTAGAATCTCGATCAGAGCATCCTTTTCTTTTAACAGTTCCTGCATTTTGGTACACTCTACATTGAGAATACGTTATTTGTTCTTCCAAGATTTCTTTTCCCGTCGAACGTTGTTGAGAGTGACCTGGAGTTTTTCTGTATCAGACATAAAATAAAGGACAGATTTCTTTAACGGAAGAACTTCTTGACGAGGGTAAGGCATCCTCAGCTTGAGGGCTCTAGTTTGTACCCAGTGGAGATAAGGTTCCACAGAGACACAGTCTGGTTTTCCTAGAGACTCTCTTCCTTTCTGGTGAACATGTTTCCAGGCATGCACTATTTCTGTCTTTAGTGCCCTGTCATTTTCTCCTTCCTTGAAGAAAAGACCTTCCAAATAAACATTACGAGGGATATGTCTCATCGGGAATCCGAGTTGACGACGAACTAAAACTGGATGATAGTTAATTCCTCCTTTAGTTCCTATGAGGGGTACATTAGGGAAGTTTCCACAACGGTCGATGATTCTTATCCCGTCATAGATCCGATTGTACCAGTCTATGTCAGAGTTAGTAAGAGACATGATTCTTTGTGACCAACGTAGAGTACTCTTATGATCCCAAAAAGCGGCAGACTTGGGTAAATGGGAAGTGAACCACTTGTAAAGCAAGGGTACACAGCATGTGATCATTCCTCCACTGTACAAATTCCTTAAGTGTACAAAATGATAAGCATTTGTGAGCAAGGTTGGTACAGGGTTTCCAATCAGAAATATCTTAATGGCATTGGTATCGACGAAGTTATCGATGTTGGGAAAAAGGAATAACCCATATGTGAGTAGGACAAAGATATCTTCGAAAGCAGTAACGTTTCCTATACTGGCAAAGTACAGGGCTTTCTCTACCAAAAACTTGGCCGGTAAACCTTGGATTCCATCCTTAGTGGTCATGTGAGTCCTGACTTCTGACTCGTCCAAATAGATTGCTCTTGCAATGGTTTGATCCTTTAGAATTTTTTCCAGTCCAGAAAAGAGAGCTTGGTCAGTGATGGGTAAATCAGCCAGGAGAGAGTACTCCTCCAGTGTTGGTGCTAGCTGATAATCCGGGAACGTGAAACAGTGATAAACCGGATCATAAAATTGGATTAGCGTAGACAGGATTCCTTCAACTACATGGACCCTTAACAGAGACAACAGTCCTCCGTACTTAGCTCTGAAAGCATCAGGGTTGGTGATCATCCTTGCCAACCCTCTTAAATCCTCTAGTTTTGGAACCTTGAAGGTGTACTTGCGCGTCTACCTTCTACCGAAATCCATAACGCAATCTTTTTCTCTGATATTTGCAATCATTGTTTTAGTTTAATTTGAAAAATGAGAGAAGAGAAAATAAATTATTCTTTGTTTAAGAGTTTTTTTAAATGAATGCATGAATGCAGCACACAAAAACATAGAAAAAACAAGGGTTCAAAGGTTCAGCATCACGAACATGGAGCCATGGCTCTACCCATCCCCAAAGGTTGTACTATGATGAATTTTTGTACCTGTACTCAAAATCATTGACCCCCATTGGGATAAAAATAGCAAGCTGGTTCACCCGAGCGAGCTGTAGTATCTTAGGGTAGTCTCAATTGAGTGTAGTATCGCGTGACAACTATTTCCGATAGTTACCGCACTACTAAATAGTCACATGGTTACTGTCTACTAAATCCTCAATTTCATGGATACCACAATCGAACAATCTGCTTTCACAACCGAAGTCGTTAGACATTGAATCCGCAAAGGGTATCTCCACTGATTTGATGGTCTACCGGGATAGTTTATTCGGGATTCACTCCATGTAAGACTGCCCGTCTCTGCCATCACCCGTCTTAGGTATCACTCATACTTTCCACATGCGGCATCACTCGCATTCCCATTAGCAGAAAAATAAACATGGATATCAAGTAGGAAAAGCGATATATATATATATATATATATATATATATATATATATATATATATATATACACACACATATATATTCATTCCTAAAACTAACATCCTAGACCTCTTAGGAATTCTAGTCTATAATCCTAAACAGATCAACGACGTCCTCAGCAGAGTCGCCATTTTACTGTTGGAAAATGGTGACGATGATGACTAAGACAAATCCTAATGGCACTCCCCATCAGAGTCGCCATTTTACTGTTGGAAAATGGTGACGATGATGACTAAGACAAATCCTAATGGCACTCCCCGCCAGCAGAGTTGCCATTTTCCTGTAGCGTGCGATTTTTGTCGGTGACGCGACCACTTTATCGTAGAATTGTGGGTTCCTCCTCACCGCAATGGTAGGAGGAAGAGGTGCTACTTTCTGATTTCTTATTTATCCTGTGAAGTTGGAAGGGAAAGGGAAGCTATCTAAAACTAACCTTGCACGTGAATTTTAACTGAACAAACGCTTAAAGAGATTCGGGGAGTTCGGGGTCAGGTTATACAATGAGGAGTTGTCAGTTACCCATCCTATATGTGGTTATCCACAGGTTGTTAGTTTTAGGTTCTGCTTTGTACTTGATGGTGTTTATCTGTTGATGGGTTAGGAAAGTGTCTTGGGAAATATGATAGAGAGAGAGGGAGAGAGAGAGAGAGAGAGAGAGAGAGAGAGAGAGAGTTTTTGATGATTTTGGTGAGGTACTGGACCTCAGTTTTGATTGGTGTAAAGGTACTGGACCTAGAGTTTTTGATTAGTATGCTCGCTAAGATTTCGCAATCTTATGCCTAAGAGGAGGCTAAAGGTTTACTTTTCCGGGGAAATATTTTGTCTTTCTTGTACAAAGCCCAAGATTGAGGCTAAAAGGTATTTTGACTCCGCTGAGGAGGGTTTGTATATGTCTTGTACAAAGCCCAAGATTGACGCTGAAAAGAATATTGACTCTTTAGGAAAGAAATCTTTATCTGTCTTGTACAAAGCCCAAGATTGAGGCTGACAAAATACTTTACTGACTCGGCTGAGGATATTTTAGGTGTCTTGTACAAAGCCCAAGATTGAGGCTGAAAAGATTTTGACTCTGCTGGAGAGTATTATCTGTCTTGTACAAAGCCCAAGATTGGGGCTGAAACAGGATTGACTCTGCTTAGGGAAATTTATATCTCAAAGCCTAAAAGAAGGCTGGGAGGAATTGACTCCGCTGGGGAAGATATTTTTCCAGAGCTTAAGAGAAGGTTAGAAGATTTTGACTTTATTGTAGAAAGCTTATATATGTCTTGTACAAAGCCCAAGATTGAGGCTAAAAAGATGACTGACTCAACAAGAGAGTACTTATATGGTGTCTTGTAGGAAGCCCAAGATTGAGGCTGAACAAGCTGGAGAAATCTTTATATACAGCCTGAGAGGGGCTAACTTCTGCTAGGGGAAATCATTATACTAAGCCTAAGAGGAGGCTGAGAAAGATTGACTCAACCAGAGAGTGTTGAAAGGTGATTGACTCAACAAGAGAGTATGAAAAGTGATTGACTAAACAAGAGAGTCTGAAAGGTGATTGACTCAACAAGAGAGTCTAAAAAGTGATTGACTCTACAAGAGAGTCTGAAAAGGTTAGCTCAGATGGGGAAAATCTTTGTACAAAGCCCAAGAGGAGGCCGACTGTGCTGAGGGAAGGAAGGATCATTATACAAAGCCTAAGAGGAGGCTATCTTTGCTGAGGATGATTAAGATCCAGAGGCAGGTCCAAATGGGAAATCAACTTTTGCTGAGGGTTTACAGAAGGGTTAAGATATCAGATGCCTTGAGGTTCTGATTTGGGATAATGTTATACTGATGATAAACTGACCCTGGCTGGGGAATTTTTAAGAGAAAGACCGAGTTTAGAACCCTTGGGTTTTAACTCTACTGGAGATTGATTATATGACCAGGGTTTCTCCTATATTTGTAAGGAACTTGAGAATGTATTTGAGATCCAAGAAGGGATTAGACTGTCCAAGTCTACTGGTATGGAAGAGTTTATCTTTGTATGATTCCCAAGAGGAGGCAGGTGTTTTGAGGGATGAGAATTAACCCTAAATTGGTCTGAGGTTTTTACTCAAGAAAGACTGCTCTAACAAAGGATGACTAAGTTCTGTCCTATACCTTTAAGAGGTCTTCAGGGTCCTTGTATTAAGCCCAAGAGAAGGAATGAGAACTTCTAAGAAGCCGGAGGGTCCTTGTACAAAGCCCAAGAGGATACGGGGATGCTTTTAGGAAGCCTGTGGGTCCAAACTTAAGAAGAGTTCGATAAAAGTTTAACCGAGAATAATCTTTTCTTTAATGAACAGTTCTAGGGTTTGAAGAAATTCAAGAGAGGTTTCACCGGGAATTAATCCTCTTTGGGGAAATGAATTTCTTTGACAATTTCTAATAGTGACAGTCTGAGAAAAGTTTCACCGGGATTAATGCCTTTCTCTTTGTTCCATATTGTTTAAGCCCAAGAGAAGGCAAGATTGTATCTGGAAATCCTATGGGGATCTAGTTTTGACTGTATTAAAGAGTGACCAATTGGCTTTACCTATTTCTAGACCTAGTTGTCGGGGAAAACTCTAAGCAAATATACAAGTATATATATAGTTGATATATGACATGTATTTAAAAGGATATGAAAGAAAGACTTACAGGTGTGCAAGTTTCCAGCAATACAGTTATATATATATATATATATATATATATATATATATATATATATATATATATATGAAAGCAAGTAAATGAAAGTTGATAAAAACTTACAGGCGAGCAAGCTTCCATTGTAACAACTGTATGGTTAGTTTTTCAAGAAATTAAAGAAAGTTATATATATATATATATATATATATATATATATATATATATATATATATATATATATATATGTATATGAAAGCAAGTAAATGAAAGTTGATAAAAACTTACAGGCGAGCAAGCTTCCATTGTAACAACTGTATGGTTAGGTTTTCAAGAAATTAAAGAAAGTTTTGATAACAACTATGGATTTGAACCTAAATCAAGAGGGAAGTTGTTTTTGAAAAGATTGTTGGGGCTTATACTCAAGGAGAGGCCCGGATGAAAAACAGTAATCGTACCGTTGTTTTGTAAATTGTACCAGGCCTTATACAATGACTGAGGCCCAAAGAGGTTTTCTATACAGAGGGATGTGTCTTACAACTCAAGGCGAGGCCCAGATGAAAATGTTTTGAAAAGCGACGATCGAGCCGAGATTTTGAAAACACAGTGGGACTTATACAATGACTGAGGCCAAAAATTATTTATATTTTACAAAGGGGGTTGGGTCTTACACTCTATTAGAGGCCCAAAGTTGTTTGAAAAGATTTGTTAGGGTGATAGTGATCAAAACCCTAATTTTTGGTTTTTAAATGTATTTTAATTGAATAAAAATTCAATTAAAATTATCAAATATGTGAAGAAAAAGGTTTGGATTTTGGATTTATAATTGGAAAATCATGTTTCATTCATGGGATGATTTAAAAATCATTTGAATTCTGCAAAACCAAGAGAAATAAATATTTTTAATGTTTAAAAACAAATAAAAATATAATTCTTTACAAAAATACCAAATATATGAAATAAATAATATTTTTGTGAAATTTTCATGGAATAAAATATTTTAATGTTTTTGTGAATTTTCAAAAAAAGAATCAATCACAAATAATTAAATTTGAGAGAGAAATTGATTTTTCAATTAATTAATAAAAACATGAAAATATGGAAAAAAAATAGCAAAAACAAAGAAAATGGAAAAAATGGTTTGGGTGGGGTTTGAACCCACAACCATCAAGCCAAACACACATACGCGCTACCACTGGGGTGGTGATACATCAGTGTATCAAAACCACCCCATTAATTCATAAGGCATGTTTTGTTTCTAGGCCTGGGCAAGGCAAGGCAAGACAAGCTTTTGGGCAATTTACATGAATCCTCTAACTTTCTCATTTCTCCATGGATTGGGACAAAGTTTAGGTGAATTTAACCTAGAATTTCATGAGGAATCCAATGGTGCCCTTGGAATTTTCAGAAAATGTTTCCTCCTCAAAATCCGATAGTGGTTTTGAAATAGGCCTATTTTTGCATGTTCTATGCTATCTCATGGTACAGGCAAGAATTACATGGCAAATTGGTTCAAACACAACATATACAACATGTATAAGATGTTTATGATCAATGGACATCAAAGGAATGCATAATTCAAAGAGTTCAAGTTGTCATGCACTTACCTCTTGGAGCTTTTTGTTCTATCTGCCAAGTTCCTTGTGCCAGAAGTTGTTTAATGCTTTGGACACTCTCAATTGATCCCTTAGAAGATTTTAGAATGATTAGAACCAGCTGGAATCCTCAGGAATAAGTTGTGGTACTTTCTTGCAAAAGAGGCAAAAGTGACCAATATGGCAACTCTCTCAAATGGTGTTCCCGATGAGGGGAACCATTTGGGACAGTTTGAGGATGATATTTGGAGTGTGTTTGAGGCCTTGTTTGGTTTTGGAAGTGACTGAATCAAGGCATGGCTTGGAAAATGTAGAAAAGTCTAATTTTGAGGTTTTGGAAGTGGACTTAGTGATTTTGGTGTTTCAGGTCATAAGTGAGTGTTTGAACAACTTAGATATGACATATTGGATGTGTTTGTATCATGAGCTGTGGTGGAATTGCTCTCTGAAGGTGCGAGAAAGACATAAGAAAGGGGGGTTTGAATTGTGTTTTCACTCTTAAAAACTTTTCGCCTCTTATCGTTAAAACGCTAAAAGAATATCAGAGTTCGTTGAGAGACTCTGACTCGAAATGCATCGTTCAGATCTTGTACTGCACCAGGCATAAGTAACAAGAAGAGTATGCATAAATTATCTTCGATTTAGAACTTGCAGTGCGGAAGCTTATCAGAGTTAGGTTGTAATGTTCTGACTTGCTTATGTGAGGTTCTGATAAATAATACAGAAACATAAACAATAACTTAAAGCATAACATGAGTAAAGAACACACGATATATCCTGGTTCACCTAAGCAACTCTCAAGCTAATCCAGTCCACCCTTCTAAGGTGATTTCTCCTTGAACACAAGGACTTAATCCACTATAATCCAATCTGATTATAGATGCACGGGCAACAACCGGTGATTAACATCCTGCACAACCGCAGTTGTGACTAACCCACAATGAACCGTTCAGGGATTCAACTTAATGAGTATAAAGAACATTGACCTAATTGGTTCCAATCTTGCAAGATCTACTATCAGGATTTCACAACTAAACGTTCAGGGATTCGTCTCAACGAATATAACGTTTACTGACCCTATTTCAGGATTTACCACAATGACACCAAGCCATTGTCTTCTTGAGTCTCTGGTCACACTGACCACTTAAGGAATCCTAATTCAAATAGAATTAGTTAGACAGGAGATTACAATAATGCTTCTTATCAAGCAGATAACTCCTAAGTTTAAGTACAGACGAACACAAAGTGTTCTTAGCAAGATATGAGCAACAACTCCTTGCAAATTACATGATTCTAACAAGATGTACATGTTTTGACAGTTGAATAACATCTTGAGAATTATTCATCTTCTTCGTTAGGAAATCTTTGAGCAACAACTCCATTGCTACTGATATTTGATCTTTATAGATAATGTAGTTTATTGATGACTTGACTGATTTGCGATGTTGTCTTGTTCATCAACAACTTCTGTTCCAATTGATTGTTGTTGTGTTGAATTATGATCTTTGAGATTCAACAACAATGGTCGTGTGTTAATGGTGATAGCTTTGAATGTTAAGTGTAACAACGAAAACTGATCGTTGCGACTATTATCACATCGACACCTTCAAAAGCGTATACTCCTTTCCTTTAAATAGCCAAGTAAAATATAGCCGTTGGAGAGCTTTTTTCCATTTTAAAAGAGTCGTTATGCAATGAGTAAAGTTGTACTGCCATATCTTCTTTTTGCTGTAGAAGTGATGGGATTGGTCTTTTAGAACGGTGTACAGTCATTGCTAATGGTAACATTTCTCTTCAAATCTTCAGAGGCTTCTGATGGTAATTAATTGAAGCATGAGTAGGGACTTTACAACTGGGTCTTCAGATCTTTCAAGTCTTCCGTCTTCAGAGCTTATCCATTAGGAATCAGTCTTCAAAACTTCAGCACTAGTCTTGAAACTCGTTATCTTCATTGCTTCAAGTCTTCAGAATCTTTAGAACTTGTCCATTAGGAATCTGTCTTCAGAGTCTTCAGCACTTGACCTTTAGAACCATAATCTTCAGAACACATAAGTCTTCAGAGCATTTCTGCACTTGGTCTTCAGAGCCTTCCGCCTTCAAAACTTCAAGTCATGAGAATCTTTAGCACTTTCGTTCTCTAGAAGATTATCTCTTCAGAAGCTTCACTATCTTCAGAATTATAACCACTCTCAAAGAGTATCCACAAGAGCATTGCAACAGCAATATCGACATCCTTAGATCTGACTGATTATGATCAGATAGAAAAGCATACTTGCTTCTTGCGACTTGTGTCACACATAGTAACTTCGTATATAATGAATTACGCACGTTTGGCTGTGCTTGTTGGATCTGACATCTTCTATGATTATGATCTGCACACAACACACATTAGAACATAAAATGTTTCTTTAACAATACCATTGTTACCATCAAAACATAGATACGACTTGCAGAGACAACTCTTGCTCTAACAATCTTCCCCTTTTTGATGATAACAAAACCATGTATTTTGATTGAACATTTTATACAAGGTAATCACCAAAACTAAACATATTCAGAGTCCGGAACAACAGCTCCCCCTGAATGTGTTATCCCCAAAATTTTATCTGTGATCATCTAGAATCTCATATGATCCAAAGACTCACAAAATAACAATTTGAGTTGCCAGAACAAAGAATAGAAAAGGAATACTTCTCTATCTTGCCTTTAAGGAGACAAAAATCTTCAGCATCTGGACTAGTTCATCAGAACTTCCATCTTCAGACCTTTAGAACTTAGTTCCTTTGTACGTCGTATCAGAGCTCATAATCTTCAGAGACGCCTGAAGCATTTTCTACTCTTCAGCAGATACATTTTAGCAATGAGAAAGAACAGTTCTTTTCTAATAACATAGCCTCGCTATTTATCAGAGACAAACACTGTCTTTAAGAAACTCCCCCTGAGTTTCAGACTTGATGAAGATTATAGATTTTAACATTTGAATCTTCTGGGTAGTCTCCCCTTAGTTTCCATAAGTCAGATATTAGGATCTTCAGAATCATAATTCAGATATATTAATTTTAATTCACCAATAAGATCATGACTTTTCAGAGTTTGTCTTTGAACACAGACCTTCATCTCAGAACCTTGTTATTGTCACAACTCAGTGATTCATCAAAGCTTGATTCTTGATCTGATATCAATAGAAGGATAATTTAGTGATCAATCAACGCTTGATTCTAAATCTGATACCAATGTGATCTTCAATTCTTAGTCAGATACCAAAATAGATTGAGTTTGATACCAACTGAAGGTTATTCTCTTAGTGTGTTGAAATTGATACCAATGAAGGTATTTGAAAATATTTCACAGCTTAGCTCGGATTGATATAACTTATAGTCTGAGTCTGATACCAATCTTTATATACTGAGTTTAATTACCAAATGTAGATTTAGTCTGATACCAAATCATTTTCTTCTCAATTGGATTCTTGGTTAAACTCAGAACTACTCCTTCTTGGATCCTCAATCCAGATCTTCAGTCAGTCTTCGACTTCTGATTTGCACAGTTCTTCTAAAAAGCATCTTGAGATGTAGACTTTGTCTTGACCGCTTTCAGAGCTTTCCTTCTTCTGATTCTTATGTTCTAAATATCATATTCTCAGACAGCTTACGTCTTCTGAACCAAGTGAAACGAGAATCACGATATCTTTGACTTTCAGAAAGTTCTCAACTTTTGAACAGTACTGGGTCAATCTGATTCTGAACACATGTTCACGAAATGTACAACTTCGATAATATGAATAACATTTCATAAGAACTTTTATCAGATTTCTTTCAGTCTAACCTGTTCTAAGAATGCCTAGTGAACTTGTTCAGAGTTCCTCGGTTAAACATCAAACATTCGTTAGTGGTAAATGCATTTTATATTATTGATTTACTTGTTTGAGTTTTGCATTCTATCAAAATCATATTTCTATTTCTCCCCCTTTTTGACATCATCAAAAAGTATGAGCATTTAAGCAAAGTAAGCATTTCTGAGTTTTGAGAATGATTTTTATGTAATTCTTAAAGTAAAGCCATTCAAAGGAAATTCATTCATTATCAAGAGGAGAATACATAATGCAAGAAACAAAGCAACAAAACAGAGAGCAAAATGACCATAACCCTATCATATGATCCTTTAGAGATTCCCAGAGAATTCCGCATAATTCATAGGTGAGCATTCTTCGGTTGCTCCAATGTGTTCTAGTCTAGAGATCACATCTTGATTCCCAAGGACACGAGATATGACCCTTCCATACGAAATACTAAAAGAAGACTTGTCTTTAGATAAGAGAATTTGTTCTTGCATGTAATTGAACATGGTTTGAGGGAGGTTTATTTTTCTTCTGTAGACCAGAAAGAAAATAAATTTTTGGTCCGAGTGAGACAACACTCTTGCTCCTATTTCTCTAGGTCTTAAGTTTGTTTCCATGATCATGTGCCAGACTTTAGCTGAGGGAGTGAGAGTGGAAACACAGTTGGAAGGACCATTCCCACAATGAATTTTGTAGATGAGATCATTGAAGATATTTCTTTCTTTGTAATCTTCAATAGTATCACCGATTTCATCACATTTGATGGCTTGTGCAATGATAGAGGGATTAATCACTACAGGGAATCCGGAGATGACTGACTGAATGATGTGCTAATTATATACGTTTCAAAAGGCACCAGCTTTTAAACAGAATTCCTTGACTAGGTCGGTGTAAATAAGGCCTGAAAGCATGTTGAGATAACCCTCCCATTTCTGACACCGTAACTCAGACGAGGTTCTTATCAACCCATGTTCTTTGAGAGAACAGGAGTTCATAGTAAGTTCATTTAGGACTTTTAACTCAGAGACTTCACTCTTAGCAGCTTTTGGATGTGAGGTAGACATTTTGGAGGGAATACGAAAGAGAGACACTAGCTGAGATGGGTTGGAATAATGAATAGAGAAGTGAACGAAATGTCTTAAATAGGTGACGAATAGAGAAAGTTAATAAATGCTTGTGACTCCAAACGACAGGTTCATCATTTCCTAGACGTTAGACTAGATAGGGTAAGGGATGGATACTAGTCCTAAGTATTACAGTCTCTTAATCTTGGAAAAACCAAGAGATCACGCATAATTAATTCTTTGACAGGAGTCAGAGATTCGCAATAAATGCATGTGTAAGAGTGACTCTTGAAAACATTTACTAGGCGTGAAACAAAAAGACATATTGCCAAACAAAATTTTATTTTACATAAATAAGTGCGCAAACATAAGGTAAGCATAAGAATTGAAATTGTGAGAGAAGGATAGTTCAAAAGGTGGAACAGAAGATAACACATATTTCATTAATTTAATCATAAATACACGGTATGAAAAATTCTGATGCATAAACCATTACAAGTTAATAACTTAGCCTAATTCTAACTAATCATCTAATTTTATGAGAACCATACGTTGTCGAAGGTTTCACAAAATTTTCTATCAAGAGCAATGTCGGGACCTCCTCTAACTCTGTAAATTATTTGGACGATTCCTGTTCTGAAGAGAACTTTAGATAGCACTCTTCCATAGGGGATGAACGATATGTTCATGGTTCTTGACAGAACGATTGACTCTTTAAGATGGTCAAAGATTACTTGGGGCAAATCTATAGGGGTTGGCTTAAGAAGACACATGATGAGAAGCTTATCATCATGATACAGAAAATATTTGTTAATATTGTGAGGGAGAAGATTCGTCAAAATGAACTTGAACCATCCTCTTGCAGTAGGCAGAAGTTTTTCTGGATTTGTAGGTTCAAAGGTAGAACCTTTATCAAACACGAAATGCATTTCAGCGTTGGAAGTGCATCGAATGGAGTCGTGAATGGTTGTGATACCTCCTTTGGGACAGTCAATGGCTTCAGCAATGTTTGTGGAGTTGAAGGAAACTGGAAGACCATAGACGTTTGAAGAGATAGACAGACCATCACTACTGACAGAGGCATTGATCCAAAAAGATTTTAGGATATTTGTATATATTGAACCTCTTAACATAGACAAGTATCTATTCCAATTTTGAAAATGGATTCCAAGAAGGAAATCTTGACTAGCACACGCTGGATTTGGTCATTTTTCATTAATGACTTCTAAGAGATCATCGTTTCCATGAAAGGTTCTTGGAGTCATTTTTGGTGTTTTTAGGATTCTAAGAAGGTCTTGAATAAGAGATAGTGAAGAATTATAGGAATAAGATATGACTTTAAATAAGCAAGGAGAGAGACTAACGTGAATGAGTTAATGACTGAAAATAGCTTGAAGAGACCAATTCATTACTATCTAGACACTAGGGTAGGTATGGATGGAGTAGGAGACAAAGATACTAACAGGGATAAGCACATGGTGTAGTAGTCTCTTAGTCTAAGGATAGCCAACGAATCACGCATGTTGTTTCTTTATTTACTTTTTGACAGTAGTTAAGAATTAACAATAAATGCATAAATATACGTGACTTTTGAAATTTCTTAACACCGACTGAAACCAGAAGGATATATTGCTTATTTGACTCATTTGACAGTTAAGTACATAGATGTAGAGGTAAACTTTGAATCCTAGTTTGTCAGTTCATAATTACTCCTAGTTAGTAGATGAAAATAATTAATGTATAACCGGGGTTACACGCATTTGATATCCTATTACGTACAAATCCTCAGAATCTGAAAAACCAGAGGATTTCCATCTGATCCGGGATACATTTGTCCTAAGGAATCTTCATATGACTGTGACAGGTCACACATGATTCTTAGTTTAGATGACGATTCTATTTCTCTATGTCTGATTTCAACGAAATCTTACTTAACCAACTAGTACGAGTATTCCACTAAGATAGAGGTGTACAATATTGTAGGGTGACCTAGATCAAGTACTTATTAAGTGACAAGACTTTTCAGTGAGAGAGAACATCATGACTCTTTTATAGATTAGACAGTATGTATTTAATATCTATACTATAAACTCCTTAAGACATTTTAGTGGAAATATATTTATCAGAAAATAAGTCATAGATGAAGTGAATCATACCTTTGTGAAATCTGAATTCTTTACAGAGATTCTTTACCTAAGTGCTTTTCATTCTGACTCTGAGCTTCTGATCATCATCTTTTAGTTTCTTCTTTCTTCATAGGGATCTGACGTTGAAGAATATCAATGTTTTCTGAACTCGGATCTCTAGTCTGAGAACTAGAATCAATCTTCTCTTCATATGACCACTTCATTCTCTTGTTTCAGAAATATCCATCTGACTTCTGAGAGCAACCCTCAGAGATTCTGATCTTTAATATGAGAACGTCTATCTTCCATCAAGCTTCCATTTCATAATATCTTCTGACTCTGTTTCATCGAACAAATGCAGAGTTTGTTTAGAACCAAGTATCATCAAACATGTGTGTAACATAGGACATAGTTTGCATGACAATCTTGTTCTTGCAATGCTGATCTAACTCG
Organism: Lathyrus tuberosus; assembly: GCA_022829125.1. Taxonomy (NCBI): domain Eukaryota; kingdom Viridiplantae; phylum Streptophyta; class Magnoliopsida; order Fabales; family Fabaceae; genus Lathyrus; species Lathyrus tuberosus. Next base: position 2,218,213 of record JALAZF010000432.1, on the reverse strand, counting down.
TTTAGACTTAGTCTTATCAAAGGATTTACAGCATATCTGTTTCTGAAAAGAATGTCAGCTGATTTCTTCATTCTAAACAACATCAGTGACTTAGATTCTTTTTGGCTTAGAGTAGACGACTTCTGTCTTTGCATCTAGTCGAGCATCTTCTGATTCCAGAATTTATGAAATTCTAAGAGAAATATCAGATAACATTCTGACAAATTACAGTGGGTTTAATTGATATAGAATCTCAAGTTAACAAAACTCAATCGCCTATGTTATTTCAACCAAGACTCAGAATTTGTTCTTAATCAGATTCCTGATGAATCATTAGATTTCCTCTTTCTGAATGTTCTTCAATTTTCTGCAAAGCTTTTCAAGAAAACAATACTCAGTTCTTCATTGAATCATTTAACTTCTTGATCAGTTAAAATTTAGATGTTGAATCACTTCTAAGAGTTTGAATTCTTCAATTTTCTGGCTTCTTCTGCAGACTTCATTCTGAAGTTCACAATCATAAAACAACAATCTTTCTTCTTTACATGAAGAGATTCTTAATGAGCTCTAAATGAGAAAGTCAAGGGTGGACTAATCCGTTTCTTGAAAACATCTCAAAAACTCATAAAGAAACAATCTTCAGCAAACAAGATTTCTTGTTTTCTGATGATTCAATCTTGAGCAAATATGTTGCTTTGTTCAAGCGTATCTTCTAAGATAAGCATTTAATATATACTACTACTTATCTGATGAATCTATCTTGTCAGCTGATTCTTCAATCTTCTCCCAAGTTTTAGTGTAGAAGATTTTGTCGTTGACAATTTCAACACTCCAAGAATCAGTGGCTTACTCAGGTAATCCAGTTGATTACAATTTAGTGTACAATCATCTTCAGAGCTGATACTGAAATTGTAAGTGGATTGAAATCTCACCCAGAGTATTTCTACACATCGCATCTGGATCTTTTTCTGACACTGTTTAGTGTTTGATATCCATCAATAATAGAACCGGGGCTCTGATACCAATTGAAGGTGCGAGAAAGATACAAGAAAGGGGGATTTGAATTGTGTTTTCACTCTTAAAAACTTTTTGCCTCTTATCATTAAAGCTCTAAGAGAATATCAGAGTTCGTTGAGAGACTCTGACTTGAAATGCATCATTCAGATCTTGTATTGCACAAGGCATAAGTAACAAGAAGAGTCTGAATAAATTATGTTCGATTCAGAACTTGCAGTGCGGAAGCTTATCAGAGTTAGGTTGAAAGGTTCTAACTTGCTTATGTGAGGTTCTGATAAATAATACAGAAACATAAACAATAACTTAAAGCATAACATGAGTAAAGAACACACGATATATCCTGGTTCACCTGAGCAACTCAAGGTGATTTCGCCTTGAACACAAAGACTTAATCCACTACAATCCAATCTGATTATAGATGCACGGGCAACAGCCAGTGACTAACATCCTGCACAACCGGAACTGTGACTAACCCACAATGAATCTTCCAGGGATTCAACTTAATAAATATAATGAACATTGACCTAATAGGTTCCAATCTCGCAAGATCTACTATCAGGATTTCACATCTAAATGTTCAGGGATTCGTCTCAACGAATATAATGTTTACTGACCCTATTCAGGATTTACCACAATGACACCAAGCCATTGTCTTCTTGAGTCTCCGGTCACACTGACCACTCAAGGAATCCTAATTCAAATAGAATTAGTTAGGCAGGAGATTACAATAATGCTTCTTATCAAGCAGATAACTCTTAAGTTTAAGTACAGACAAACACAAAGTGTTCTTAGCAAGATATGAGCAACAGCTCCTTGCAAACTACATGATTCTAACAAGATGTACATGTTTTGACAGTTGAGTAACATCTTGAGAATTCTTCATCTTCTTCGTTGAGCAAGCTTTGAGCAACAACTCCCTGGCTAATGATCTTTGATCTTCATAGATGATGTAGTTGGTTGATGACTTGACTGATTTGGGTTGTTGTCTTGTTCATCAACAACTTCTGTTCCAATTGATTGTTGTTGTGTTGAATGATGATCTTTGAGCTTCAACAACAATGGTCGTGTGTTAATGGTGATAGCTTTGAATGTTAAGTGTAACAACGAAAACTGATCGTTGCGACTATCATCACATTGACACCTTCAGAAGCGTATACTCCTTTCCTTTAAATAGCCAAGTAAAATATAGTCATTGGAGAGCTTTTGGCCGTTTGAAAAGAGTCGTTATGCAATAAGTAAAGTTGTACTGCCATATCTTCTTTTTACTGTAGAAGTGATGAGATTGGTCTTTTAGAACGGCGTACAGTCATTGCTAACGGTAACATTTGTCTTCAAATCTTCAGAGGCTTCTGATGGTAATTAATTGAAGCATGAGTAGAGACTTTACAACTGGGTCTTCATATCTTTCAAGTCTTCCGTCTTCAGAGCTTGTCCATTAGGAATCTGTCTTCAGAACTTCAGCACTTGTCTTGAAACCCGTTATCTTCACTGCTTCAAGTCTTCAAAATCTTCAGAACTTGTCCATTAGGAATCTGTAGTCAGAGTCTTCAGCACTTGACCTTTAGAACCATAATCTTCAGAACACATAAGTCTTCAAATCCTTTCTGCACTTGGTCTTCAGAGCCTTCCGCCTTCTGAACTTCAAGTCATGAGAATTGTAACGCCCCGTTTTGCCAATTTTATTTTATTGAGTCGTTTTTGATTATTTTATTATTATTTTATTGTAATTTCAACTTTTGTGTGAAAATATGTTATTTTTCGTCGTGATTATATTTTATCGCGTTTTGGGAACGTTTGCGAGATATTTGAGTGTGGGGGTATTTTGGACATTTCATAGAAATTTTTACTAAGTTAGTAAGAAAAGAAAATAGAAAAGAAAAGGGAAAGAAAAATAGAGAGAAAGAAAGAAGAAAGAAGGGAAAAGAGAAGAAAAGAGGAGAAGGGAGAAAATTGGAGAAAAAGTGTGAAAATCATCAAGATCAATTCCTAGAGTCGATTTAATCGGGTAAGGGTGCGAAACTCGATTATACTATGCTTGTATATGATTATGTATGTATGTGTTTGGATGATTCTCTTGCTTTCTATGTTTTTCACTTTTAGGTCGAAACGATAAAATGAGTAAAATCGATGGTTTAACGGTTGGAAATCGATGTAAAGGTGGTAGTTTGCTTGTTGACATGATTAGAATAGGTTCTGGTTGAAATATGTTGAGTTGGAAATGGTTTGGGTTGGAAAATATCATTTTTGGGTTTTCAACAGCGCTGAAGGATTCTGAGTTTTCGCAGGTTCGCCTAGCGAACCAATCAGCGAAGGTTAGCGAAGGTTCGCTACGGGCATTCGCCTAGCAAAGGCATGAGCGAAGGTTCGCTAGAGTGTTCGCCTAGCGAACTTTGGGTGTTTTTGGCTCTGTTTGGTTCTGACTTGGTTCGCCAAGTGCTCGCCTAGCGAACTTTGTGTCTGTTTTTAGCTAACAGTTGGTTCGCTGGAACATTCGCCTAGCGAAGGAGCTAGCGAATGCTCGCGAGGGATGTTCGCCTAGCGAAGCAGCTAGCGAATGCTCGCGAGGGAGATTCGCCCAGCGAACAGTGCTGTTCGTGTAATTTTGTTTTCTGCATAACTTTTGATCTGTGATTCGGTTTGAGGCGTGGTTTGATGCGTTGGAAAGCCATTGAGCTGTACTTTCTTATTATGATGGTTTAGAATTTGTTGGCCGATTTTATTTTGTCGGTAAATGTGAATAGTGTCAATGGTCGACTTTTGTCGTTTTAATGGTGCATAATTGTCATGTATTATGCTATATGTTGCGCTTTGGATATGTATGCCTTATATGCTGTTGTGAGGATAAGTTGTGGCCGAAAGGCAAGAAATGCTAAGTGTTGTATTCGATGATTTATGCATGATTATGAATGTGTGCATGGATGCAATGTGAGTGTCATGAGTCATTGTATGCCAAGCATCATAATGTGCATTATGGAAACGTCCTGAGAGACGGTTTGATTCCCGAGGGAAATATGCTATAACATCGTGTGCCTCGAAAATATGAGGCGATGCCTGAGGACTTAAAGCGATGGGTATAGACGATTGTGGGCTCCTTTGGAGACTTAAAGCAATCCTTAACGTCGTGTGCCTCGAAAATATGAGGCGATGCCTGAGGACCTAAAGCGACGGGTGAACATCGTAGGCCCGACGGGGAGTTACTTGACTAAGTCTCAGTAACGAGCGATGGTTCCAATAGTTCCTGAGTGAACTGATGATGAGACATGAGACAATGGAAGTCGGTAGCGCATGGCATGTGCATAGAGTCGTGGTGTCGGTCTCTGTGCATTTACATTCATCATGAGTCATTTGTGCATGGAATTGTGAATGTGATTAATGAAATGGAATATGTGTGATTGTATTGTGAATGATTGATGTGCAGTGGTAATGGATACGTGTGAATTATACTGTGTGTTGTTATAATTTATCTGTGTGCTTTGGTGGTGAGAATATGTTATTTGTGCAATTTTTGTGTTAATATATAATTTTATGCAATTATATTATGGTTGTTTTTCTCACCCTTCTGTTGTTTTATAACGCTCTATGAGGCGTTGCAGATTAGAGCTGCTGGAAGTATTCCTTTTTGTGAAGCGTTGCGTCTTCATTCTTTTGTCGGTCGGCTCTGATATGTGACTCCGGGTAGCATAGGGTGGCCGTTCGTGATTGTTTTGTATATCTGATGATATATTTTGGTTGTACAGTTATAACTTAATGTATGACAGACATGTTTATATGTATATATGTATGTATATGTGTTATTCAGATTTTAGATCTTTCCGCTTTAATTCTAATTTCTGAAAAGTGGGTGTAAGGAACGAAGCTTCCTCTGTATGATTGTTACCCCACGTTGCATATCTAAATGAGCAGGCGTTGCATGTTATGTGTGTGTTTGGTTTCTTTGATGTGATTCTCCCTTTCTATGCCATGATGTTTCAAATATACTCTGATCAATTTTTGAATTTTCTTTTTACCGCTTTAATTGCGTGTTAATTGGGGGTATTAGATTGGGGGCGTCACAAGAATCTTCAGCACTTCGGTTCTCTAGAAGATATTCTCTTCATAAGCTTCGCTATCTTCAGAATCATAACCACTCTCAGAGAGCATCCACAAGAGCATTACAACAGTAATATCGGCATCCTTGGATCTGACTGATTATGATCAGATACAGAAGCATACTTGCTTCTTGCAACTTGTGTCACACATAGTAACTTTGCATATAATCAATTACGCACGTTTGGCGGGTGCTTGTTGGATCTGATATCTTCTATGATTATGATCAGCACACAACATGCATTAGAACATAAAATGGTTCTTTCACAAATACCATTGTTACCATCAAAACATAGAGATGACTTGTAGAGACAACTCTTGCTCTAACACTCTCTAACTCAAAAACTCAGAGATACCTTGCAAAAGAAGGCATTTTGGCCTAAAGAAAGAGATTTTGAGGAAAGCAAGTGTTGTAGTGATTTGGTGTACTCAAACTGAGCAAAAATGAGCTCTATTTATAGTAGAGCAAGTTTGTTTTGCAAGCAATAGTGATTGGCAGCTGCAGCAGGCCTTTGGCCAATGTTGAGCAAAAGGAATCTCAAGTCTCCTCTAGCCATTGACTTGAGGTTAGGGCACAGGCCTATGATCCTTTGATTCAGTTATGATCCTTGACTCATTCAGTTAGGAATGTGTTAGTCCATGCCACCTTGGTGTATCCATTAAATGCATTGAAACAAAATTGGAGTCTTTGCACCTTTTTTGCCTTTTTAGGTTTGTTATGGCTAATGTAGATTCTTGGACTTTAGAGGCTTGGGGATCAGATCATTCTTCTTTTTTTTTATCCTCAGATGTGTCCAAATGGATGACAATGCTTGGAATTGCTCAATTTTTCCAAATCGAGCAAAATGGCAAAATCTGCCTTGTCCAAGACACTTGGAAATGGTGATTTTGAGGGATTCATATCTCCCTGCTCAGGTAGAGTTATGGGAGGCTCTTGTACTTTTTAGAAAGCCCTCATATGATACAAAACATGTGTGATCATAGTTTGTTTTAAAACTATTTGGATCCCATTGAAAAATCCTCATGAACATTGATGTTCAAGGCTGGTAATTTAGGCAGATTTTCACTAAGTGTTGGAAAAAGTGTCATTTTCATGTTTTTGTCATTTTGATCACTCCATAACTTAAAATCCATAAAGAATTGGAGTTGGAGGTAGTTGAAGCTTTTGTAGAGTGTAGCAGGACCTACAAATCCAGCTTTGGATCACCCAAAATGGTTGCTTGGATCTCAAGTTATGGTCCTTGGAAGTTGATACCAAAACCACTTTTATTCCATAACTTAGAAAAATTTTGGTTTCTCAAGGTTGCGCCTTTTGCAAGAAACCTCGCTTTTCTTGATTTTTCTTGATGGATGATGATCAATATCATGCATTAACATTGTTTTTTACTTAAGGGAACAATATTTGTGGAAAATCCCAAAAAGTCAAACTTGATTTTGTGCACAGCTGACTTTTTATAGGATGAAATCCAAACTGTGTGATCCTTTATGAAATTAAGTATTTGACATAAATAAAACCTAATGGATGGATTCCATAGGTGTTATAGAGTGTATTGAATCATGTCCCATGGTTTGGGAGCATGTCTTGGTCAAAAGTCAAAGGTACAATTGACTTTTTTCCACGAAACCCTAATTGTGATCCTGAGGAAATTGAAACTTGTGAACCAAGCTTCTTGGGTCAATCTATTGTTGCAAATAGTTCAATGTGGTGTATTAGAGGCCCTCAAATCATGTCTTGAGGTATTGGCTCATGCTTTGTCCCAAAAGTCAACTTAGGGGTGAATTAGGTAAAGAAACCCTAATTCCTGATTTTTGGTAAATGCATCCCCAGAGGCTAAATTGACTTCATAATTGCGTCCATGAGGTCCCTTGGAGTATCTTGGGTTGTGTTTTGAAGCATTGGCTCATGCCCAGATGAAAATTTTCATCTGGAGGCCTCAGTCGACGAAAACCCTAATTTGGTGACAGTGGCGATCTTGAGGCTTGATCTACTTGGAATGTTGCAACCTTGTGCTTGATTCTTGATGTCGGAGTCCTCTTGATCCTTTATAGGTGTTTTAGAGGTTAGACAAGTTGTAGATCATGTCATTTCTTGATTGATCCTTTGTCTAAATGCTCTAAGAGGGCTTGAAACCCTAATTCTTAATTATGATGAATGCTCAACCATCTTTAAAGAGATTGATGAGGCATGAAAGTGCATCCATATCGTGATGATGATTTGCACAATGATGGGAAATCTTGGTGGTCAAAATTTGGGGTATGACAAAGGGTTTAAAACTTTACCATCTAAGCCAAGTGCGTGTGGTGATAGAGAATGAGAGGGAGTGGATAATATGTAAAAAAACCTTTGAAAATTGTTTAAAAAATAAAACCAAAAGGTCTAGGGCGAGGGGGATTCGAACCCCAGACCCTTCGCTCGCTACACACACACAAATACTAGTGTTTCCACTAGGGCGCAATGAAAATTCAAACATATAATGGCAACGAAATAATATATAGTAAACTTGGTTTTGAAAACCTAAAAATGGCGCCATGGCCATCTTCTTCCTTAAACCATCATCAGATTTGCAAGAAGCATGCTATCTTCTTCATTTCTCAACCATTTTGGAAGATGTAAAAATGAAACTCGTTCATTTTTTAACAAGGAACATGATGGCTCTTTTCAATTTTATTTAAATTAAGTGTATCAAGAGATATCATGTTATAATCAGATGAACCCTAAAAAATGCAAGAACTATATGAAATCTTATACACGCAAGATAAATAGCAATTGATTGAGGGTTAATGATCTATAAGCAATCAGAATCATGTTGGTAACTTAAAATAACATTTATGATGCATGATTCATGGAGTTTGAAGGTTTAAGGCTTACCTCTGCAAGAAGGAATCGAATTCTGTTGTAGAGGTGTTACAGAAGTGAAACAATGATCTGCATAGCTTCCTTAGGCCTCAAGGATTGTGTTACAATGATTGGAATGGCTTGAATGCCTCTTAATTGAGTAGCTCGAATCCAACTGCAGCCTATTGTGTACTTTGAGAATATGGTGTATGACTTAGTGATCCTGATGTTACAGATGGAATGTAAGTGTTTGAATCACTTCCACATAGTGTATGTGAAGTGTTTGAATGCTTGGTTTGGACAGAATTTATCTGATTTGAGAATTCCAAACTTTCACTCTTTAAGGACTTAGAATTTGGCAAGAATGAGGATTTGTGAGAAAACAAGCATTGTGGTTGTTTTTGTGTGATCTGAATGAAGCAATGTGACCTCTATTTATAGTAGAGGAGGTTTTTCTTGGACGAACAACTTCAGATTAGAAGATAAAGCCTTGGTTCAATGGTTTTGGAATGGTATCATTACCCCTAATGCAAGGTACACCAAGGTGTCCAAATAGATCAGCTACTAATTGGCCAATTCCACATTCCTCAGTCATTTTTATTGTTGTTTATGTGGGCATCTTGACTGAGGGATGTCCTTTTGTTGAATGTGCACTATTGCACATAAATGCCTTTGAATTCAAGGCATAATGTGACAAAAACCATTACTTCAAGTTGGAAGCTTTCTTGACTCCTTGACTCAGATTTGCAGGTTTGTCTTGATTCCTTCTGCTATGCAATGAATGTGAGAGGCATTGATCATTGCTCTTGATAAGAAAAATTGTGTGTGGCAAGTAATAACCAAAATTGTCTTGCAAAACAGTTTGCAACAAGGCATATTGGACACTCCATAACTCCTTGCTCAAGTGGAGTTATCTCATGCTCTTGGGCTCTTTGGAAAGCTTGTATATCCTACTTTAACTTTGATGTCCAATATTGGTCTTAGTTCAGCTTGGATCTAGGAGAAAAATGACCTCAAAGTTGGTGAAAAACCATGACATAATCTGACTTGAAAATTTCACTAAGTGTTGGAAAAAGTGGTCATTTTCATGTTTTTGTGATTTTGATCAATGCATAACTCAAAATCCATGAGGATTTGGAATCTGATGTAGTTGACACTTTTGAAGTATGTCATATGAACTTTCATTTGAGCTTTGGATGGAAGAAAAAGGCCTTAGGGTTTGGGAGTTATGACCTTGCAAAGTTGGTACCAAATCCATTTTGTTCCATAATTTAGAAAAATTTTAAGTTTCTTATGGTTGCCCCTTTTGCAAGAAACCTCGCTTTTCTTGATTTTTCTTGATGGATGATGATCAAAGCCATACATTAACAATTTTTTTTACTTAGGGGAGCCACATTTGTGAAAATTTTCAAAAAGTCAAACTTGATTTTGGGCACAGTTGACTTTTTTGTCAGATGAATTCCAAACCGTGTGATCCTCTTTGCAATCAAGTTCTTGACCTAATTCAAACCTAATGGATGGATTCCATAGGTGTTTTAGGGTGTCTTGAATCATGTCCCAAGGTTTGGGATCATGTCTTTGGTCATAAGTCAAAGGCACAGTTGACTTTTTCTTCAAAACCCTAATTGTTGTCCAGATGAATTTGAAACTTGTGAATCAAGCTTCTTGGATCATTCCATTGTTTTAAATGGATTAATGTGGTGTATTTAAGCCCGTCAAATCATGTCTTGGGGTCTTGGCTCATGTCTTGCCTCAAAAGTCAACTCAGGGGTGAATTAGGTCAAGAAACCCTAATTCCTAATTTTTGATGAATGCTTCCCCTGAGGCTATTTTGACTTGATGATTAGGTCCATGAGGTCCCTTTGAGCATTTTGGGTCATTTTTTGAAGTATTGTCTCATTCCCAGATGAAAATTTTCATCTAGAGGCCTTGGTCGACCAAAACCCTAATTTGGTGACACTAGCGATCTTGAGGCTTGATCCACTTGGAATGTTGTAACCTTGTGCTTTATTCTTGATGTGGGATGCCTCTTGATCCTTGATGGGTGTTTGAGAGGTTAGACAAGTTGAAGATCATGTCATTTCTTGATTGATCATTTGTCTAAGTGCTCTAAGAGGGCTCAAAACCCTAATTCTTGATTTTAGTGAAAGCTCAATAATCTTTGAGGAGATTGATGAGGTATAATGGTGCATCCATATTGTGGCAAAGATCCTCACAATGATGGGAAATCTTGTGGTCAAAATTTGGGGTATGACATGTGGGTAACGTGCAAGTGATCAGGATTAGCTCTCTTGGTGCATGAAGATTTAGTTTTGAAGTCTTCTGGTTATTTCTGTTGAATTAGAGGGTCTTGCTCTAATATGTAACATTGGGTCGGGACGTTTGAGTCGAACCATTATGTTCTTTTTCTTGTTGACACCCTGACGCTATGAGTTCTTGTTTTTAAGACGATTTAAGTTATGAACTATGTTATGATTTTTGATTTTTCCGCTACGTAGTATTTGATTGAATTTATGATGATCGATCTCGTGTTACAGAGTAAGACGCTATTATGAAGTTTTATGTTTAAATGTGGCACCCTAGTGGTGATGTACTTTGATATATTTGTTTTTAATTGTTGTGAATGTCTTTTGGGGTAGAAGGGTGTTACATGACAAATCTTAGGTTCAGAGAGGAACCTGAGACGAGTATTGGAGTTAGAGGTTGAGATGAGTATTGTCTTTGTATTGTTTTTCACATTCATGCATTATGTATATCATAGATAGGTGTACGGACTTCGGACCAGTGATGAGTTTCTGGTTCAAAAGACGGGACTATTATTGAGTCTGTAACTTCGGTCCAATGTTGAGTCCAGGTTCAAAGAAGGGACCAGTCATGGAATTGATCAGTAACATAACTCTGATGTCCAAAAACTTTGTACCATATGCGTTGCAGTATGTTGGTACAAAATTGGTTTGTGCCACATCTCTAAGGTCTTGATGATAATAAAGTATTCAAAGAACAATAGGGTATACTAACAAATGTTCAAGTGTGCATGACCATAGAATGCAATTTCTGAAGAGAACTTAGTATTAGTACTAAGAATTGACATTTAAAGAGAAGTTAAAGACCCAGACTCTAAAATATCAGAAGTTAAAAATCAAACTCTGAAGACTCACACTCTAAATGACATAAACCTTTAAAGAAAGTAAACCTCTGAAGACTCAGACTCTAAAGTCAGTCAGACACAAAAATTAAGAAAACTCGGATAGGTCACTATCAGACTATGAGGTCAGTAAACACATGGATCAAGGAGACTCTGATAGGTCACTATAAGACTCTAAGGATATTTTTTCTTTTTCTAATCACATGAGTGTAACACCTCAAAATTTGCCCCCTTGTTTCTAACCCTTTTTGGCTTATGCTTCATTTCATTAGCATCATCTTTTTTACATTTTTGCATGTTTCCTTTGAGCATGGGATCGAGGTATCTATTAGCAGCTCATGGCGTTATCGGTTCCAGTTTGATTTTTAGCAGTATTCAGAGCCAAGCAAATAGCTTTCAAGGTCTTTTTGAGCTTTTATTTAGCTCATTAGATGTTTTGATAATCAGAAGCTCCGACAGTCATTTTGATCAAGCGATCCGGTATCAGACATTATTAATTCAGCAGGATATTTTGAGGTGTCAGCAAGAATTTGTGTTTCTTTTCAGGTGTTACTCAGTAGCAATATCAAGTTTTAAGTTTCGGAGGCTTAACGGGGTTCAAAACAGCTGTCAGAGGTCACTTTTCCAAGTTTCCCTCCAAAAGGCGCCAAAATTCAAAACTTGAACTGAGTAACTGGTTACAGCGTATCTGATAATCGGTTACTCCTTTGTTTTTCTGCGTGTTTTTAGGGTTTTTGAACTAAGTAACCGGTTAGCATATATGTTGTAACCGGTTACTCTGGGCGCAACTTGAAAAATTGAGTTTGCATCATTGGTGATCATGTGCTTGGCTTGTGCATGTGTGGGAAGGATCTAGAATTGATTTATTTTCATCATTTTCCACCCAAAATTCAAATTCCTCCCAACATTTTCCACTCTAATTCCACATTATTTTTTTCAAATTCCATTCCTAATCTCCATTCCACTCATTAACCCACACTCCAAACCACATTTGAATTCCTAACCTAGCTTCTATTTAAATCAATTCATTCCAAACCTCACACAACTTGGATCCATTTTCTGAATTTTCTACACATCTCACTCCATTTTCTCTCAACTTTTCTCTCATTTCAAAACCCTCACTCAAAGTTCCTTCATCAAAGTTCAACAAATTTTGCATTGAAATTTGTTGATCTTGGAACTAAACCTTCATCCATTCATCAATTATTGAAAGAATCTTGAATTTGCTACTGTTTTGCTACTGGATTTAAGTTCTTGGAAGTGATTTTTGGATAAGCTTGAAGAAAAATCATCACATTGTTTGGATCCTGAAGTTTCTTGCTAGGATCTTGAAGTTTCTTGCATAGATCTTGGATTTCTTGCTTGGATTCATCAATTTCTGTTAACAACACTTACCAAAGCAAATCTTAGCTTTGTAGGTTGGTTTTCCTTAGATATACACTTGATTTAGCTTATTTACAACTTATTCAATGTAGATCCTTGGTTTTGCTTGTGTTTTGATCCATTTGCTTGATTTTGATTGTTGATGTTGATGATTATTGGATCTAATTGGTGTTTGATTACTGATATTCGATGTGAATTTTGTGATTAATTGGTTGCATGATCATTTGGATGGTTGGAGAAGTGATAAGCTGGTGAAAAGTGATTTTGGAAGCTGTTTTTTTTAATTCTGTTGCAGAGTAACCAGTTACAGCATATCTGCTAACCGGTTACCCTGTTGTTTTCTGCGTAATTTTTGGCTATTTTGAATTGAGTAACCGGTTACAGCATATCTGATAACCGGTTACCACTGCTGCAGAATGTGATTTTCTTGCATTTTCTTGTATGTTTGAGATCCTTTGCATGTCTAAACTTCGTGGATTAATCTGTTAATGATTTGTGGATTATTCATGAGTTGTTTCACCTCACACCATTGCATGAACACGATTCTTCGACACGTGATTCTTGGTTTTCATTGATGGATGTCCATGTTTACATTGATGTTTTCTTGATGTGATGAAAACTTTGCACACACTCCTTGGGCATGTTAGTTGTGATTATTGCTGGTGTCGCTGGAGTTGTTGTATTATGCATGCTCACATTTAATTTCATGAGGTGTATGTTTGAATTAATTTGATCAAATGACAAATAATGTGCATTCTTTCATGATGTTTTCAAGCATTGTTTACCATGGTGTGTGGTGTGATTGTAATCATGATTGATTGATTATTGTGTAATGTTTGATGCGTGTTCGTTATGCCATGATTGCATCGTTTCAAATGCATCACTTACTGCCCTGTTTCCGCTGCTGTCTTGGTGCATATGTGTTGTTGTATGTGTTACTGCTTGCCTTTCTATGCCTATTTTGGGTGCTGAACATGAGTTATTGAATGCTGTTTGGTGTATTGGCTGGAATTTACCGCTGTGCAGGTGCTGGAGCGCTGTTGTAGCCGCTGTTTTTTATTATCGCTTTGGTTTTTGCCTTGCTTTTGCTTGCTCCCTTAGGCTCCTAGTCCGACTTAATTTCTGATTAAGCTCGGAGTAGGATAGACATTAGGTTTGAACTGTGCATGCTAATTTAGGTAGATGTTTCCCCTTTGAACTCAACCATTGGGCCACTTTTGCATGACAACATTAGGATAGATTTCCCCGTAGTCTTTTCTTTTCGACTTGAGTCTTCTCTTCTCATCTCATAATGATTCTAAAGCACTTAATAAAGTTAACGTGCATTGCGCATGAGCCTTGTATGTGGGAAGTGAGGAATGGGGGGTCTCCCTTTGTTCTTCTAGGGTGTTTAGTGTACGTCCTGTTGGGGACGATATGCGACGCATTCGTTCTTTGTTATAGACTTGGGTGCAATGCAAGTTACGAACAAACTTCAATCCACTTTTGTCTTAAAAAAACAAACAAATTCAAACCTTTTTATCCTTCGGGATTGTTAAGTTTCAAATCTTTTTCAAAAAAGAGCACGTTATTTTCCGTTTTGTCGCAAACAGGCATCGACCCTAAATGCCGGACGCGAACTTAACGTCGCTCATAAAAAAACACTAAGACCTTGTTAGGTCAAACTACGACTGCTCTGATTTCCTCTCTTGTCCGATTGAGGATACGTAGGCACAAGACGACGATGTCTTGGCGAGCAACCTCCCCCGTTTGTGCGTAGTCCGTCAAACTACGTTGACTCTGATTCTTCGTTCATCCACGAAGATACGTAGGCATTGGATTTCAATAAATCCTTGCGAGTCCGTCTTAGTCTCCCCCCTCCCCATTTTTTTTTGTTCAACCGTAGACTTTAGGATAACTCACCCTTTGATTAGACAACAAGCGTGGATCCCATCGAGTACGATGGACACGTGGGGTGCTAATACCTTCCCCTCACGTAAATGACTCCCGAACCCGGACTATGGTTGCGATGACCATGTCTTTCCCTTTTTTTAGGTTTTCTTCGATCGTTTCCTTTCCCTTGCGTCGGGATAAATAACGTTCGGTGGCGACTCTTCTGTTCTTGTTTTCTCGCCGGTTATTTTTTCGCAGGTTGCGACAATGAGGACTTAAGAAAAAATATGCAGAAGACAGTTAGGATGCAATGTATAATTCCTTTTCTAGCAAAGGGATTTGAAATTAGCTTTCAATGGTATTAACCATATTAAGAAACATCTTAACATATATGAATCAAACTTCTCAAAGACTCTCTTATGCAAACTCTTCAACAAATCTTTTTATTCTCTATGTAAGGAGCTGAAGACTTGAAGAATAAATAACGAATTATTGACAATAAAAGAGTTGTTACTCTATCAAACAAAAATCACAAGTTTAACTTAGAATTTCTTAACACTTGTATATTCTTAGAAATTATTAAGTCTTAAAGAGTCTTTCGGTATTGTATTTTTTCTACACCTTTGAATGTATATCATGTTAGGTTTTTCACAATCTCTTAACTGTAAGTTAGAGTTTAAGAAGTATCTTGCTTGTGTGCTTGAGCATCTGAAGTCTCTTGCTTGTATGCTTGAGCATCTGAAGTCTCTTTCTTGTGTGCTTGAGAATTAGAAGTGTCTTTCTTGTGTGTTTGAGAATTAGAATTCTCTTGATTTGTGCTTGAGCAATTGTAATCTGTTTGGATTATAGTGAAATCCCTTGGAAATGGAAGGGGGCTGGACTACTCTCAATTTATGGGAGGAACCATATAATTGTTTTTGTATCTCATTATTTCCTTTTTACCTCTGAACTATTTTAATCCACTACTAAACACTTAACTCTGATTTAGATTCTATATTTTGTGTTCATATCTTGATAATAGATTTTCATTAGATAAAGAAAAAAACTAACACAATTCAACCCCATTTCTTGTGTTTTTCTAACCATCAATTGGCATCAAAGCGCCTGGTATGTGCTATAACACTTAAGAGTGGTACAAAAAAAGATCCTGAGAGAAAAACATGATTGATGTGTCTGAAACTTCCAGTCCAAGAAACAATTATGTAAATTATGACTATGGTTCTTCTGAAAATAATAACTATACAACTAGACCTCCAAATTTCAGTGGAGACTCTGCATAGTTCGAATGGTGGAAGAGTAAGATGTACACTAGCATCATAGGTCTTGATGATGATCTGTGGGATATTCTTGAAGATGGCATTGATATTCTAGTTAATGGAGTATGAATGGTAAGTGATAGAAAAGTCTCACACTAGCTCAAAAGAAAACTTATTAGAAACATCACAAAGTTAGAGGTATTTTGGTGGATGCTCTAACTCACTCTAATTACATCAAGATTATTGACAAATATACTACAAAACCATCTTTGAATCTTTATGATCTACATATGAAGTAAATTAACAAGTAAAAGTAGCAAAGGTTACCCTATTGGTCCAGCAGTATGAACTATTCGGACTGAAAGAAGATGAAGATATTGAAACCATGTTTTCAAGGTTTCAAATTCTGGTTTATGCTCTTCAATTTCTAAACAAGAGCTATACAACTTCTGATCATGTCAAGAAGATTCCTAGAAGTCTTCCTATCAGATACACACCAAAGGTGACAACCATTTGTGAATCCAAATACTTAAGAACTATAAGTCTTGAAAGCCTACTAAACAATCTCCAAAGTCATGATATGGAGCTCAATGGAGATGAACCTATCAAGTAATCAAATCCTCTTACTTTGAAATCTGTTGGTAAATCTATCAAATCTCCTAAAGTCTGGGAACCTTAAGAGGTTGCTCATGCAGGAACTTCAGAAGAAGATTCTCATGATGAAGAAATAGCTTTTACAATCAAAACATTTTAGTACCTGGCTAAAAAGAACAAAAGGTTCTCTGGTAGAAGCAGTGGCTTCATAGGATCAAACTCTAGAGAAAAGAAAAATGACGAATCGATGCTTCAACTGCAAGAAACCTGGTCACTTCATTCCTGACTGTCCAGAGTTTCAAAAGGACAAGTCACAGAAAGGAAACTATCAAAAGGACAACTTCATAAACAACTTCAAGGAGACTCTCATGGAAACATGGGATGAATTTGTCAAAGAAGATGAATCTGAGAAAGATAAGGAATAATCCAATTTAGCTCTGATAGCTTTTACATCTTCGGACACATAATCTAACTTAGATTCTAGTTCAGATTCTAAAGAATAGGATGAGGCATTTTCTAAACTATTTCATTCTGATTTGATTACTTTTATTCAAGACCTTACGGGTAGTGGTCAAGAAAAAGCTAGACATATGAAAGTCTTTAAAAAACAATATGATCTATTGAAAGATGAATTAAAATCTTCCCAAATAAAAATGAAGCCTTAGAAAGAGATCATATTGCTCTAGTAAAATATATGTCTAATAAACCTCTTGATGAGCATGAAATAGCTCTTCAGGTGTTTATCATAACTAGATTTAACAAGACAAAACTTGCATCCATGATTAATGGTGTATGTAGGAGCAAAGGAGAGGGTATTGGTTATTCTCAAAAACCTTTTAATCCAAGGTCTAGAACATTGATTAAACCAATAGAACCTTCTTATTCAAGCTCTGGTCAGAAAGGGCTAGACTCCCATATTGTACCTGCTACTGACAAAGCAAAGGTTTTGAACCAGTAAGAACTTAAAACTTTAGAGTCAAAGGTTTTGAAGAAATCAGAACCTAAGACTTCAAAGTCAAAGATTATGAAGAAACTATAACTAAAAATTCTAAAGTGAAATGTTCTAAAAATACCAAAACCTGAGACATGAGAGTCTAAGGTTCTAAAAGGTTCAATAACGAAAGGCGAAGATTTCTTCAATACATCAAACTTTTAAATCAAAAGTCTTGAATGATCATAAGCCTTACTATATGAAAGATAAGGTACAAAATAAGAAGAAGCCTATCAGAACTAACTCCAAAGGGCCCATAAGACTATGGCTACCTAAATCTGGAATCATTTTTGCAACAAATATGTTTCAAGGGAGAAACAAAGTTGCAATCTTGGTACCTGGGTAGTGCTTACTCACGACATATGATAGGAGAAAAGCATATGTTCCAAACCCTAACTCTAAAAGAGGGTAAAACTGTGGGATTTGGAGGAAATAAAAAAGGAAGGATCATTGGTGTGGGTGTCGTACCTCAAAAAAATGATCCTTCGCGAAGCATATTGCACACTCACGGAAAATTAGCTCAAACAGAGTCGCTATTGAACTTTATTTTTTCAATGAAGGAATGGAAAAATATTGATAAAACCTATAAAAAAGGAAAATGGTCGTCGCAACCAAATTCGGATTCGGGAGTCGATTACGCAAGGGGAAGTTATCGGTACCCCTCACGTCTGTTGTACTCAACGGGAACTTTTTAGTTAGATTTTCAATTTGAATGTTAGCTTATGTCACTTTTTAGTTAGATTTGTAATTTAAATGTTAGCTTATGTCATTCTTTTTCTTCGATTTATTAAAAGGGAAAAGAGTAAAAAGAAAGGAATCGCAAAAAAAAAATTATTAATGTGCCTTACAAGATTGTGGGTTTTGCTGCTACGTATCTCAAGGTGAGATGGAGAGCTCAAGGAAATGTAGTTTTGGGTAGAAAAAGGTTTTGTTTGTTGGTTAATTTTAGCAAAGGGTACTTAGTCTCAATCGTGCGGAAAAAATTGCTTCCTACTCAAAACATGGAGAAGTGAACATTGTCATCGCATCATAATTGATAACATAATCCAGATTCTCACATAGAAAAAGGAGGATTACAAATTATCACGTAAAAATAAGAGGTTTTGGGTTCACATGGAAAAACAAGGTAAGTTACGGGTTCTCACATAAAAAACATGGATGAGTTATGGCTTCTTACATAACAACAATGAAAGGTTTTGAAAGTTTGACATAACAGAAGTGACGTGCTACGAATTCTCACAGAACAATAGATGAATGAGTTATGGCTTCTCACATAACAAAAGATGGTAGGCTACAAATTCTTACGTAACAAAATGAAACGACTCTGGGTTCTCACAGAATAATGTAGTAGTTTAACAACAAAAGAAAAGGTTCTGGATTCTCAGAGAACAAAAGAAATGTTATGGATTCTTACATAACAAAAATGACGAGTTACAGATTCTCCTGTAAAGAAAATAAAAGGTTTTGGATTCTCACAAAACAACAACAAAAGATAGGTTATGGCTTCTCCTATAACACTGATGAAAAGTTACAGATTCTCGCGTAACAAAAAAGAAAACGTTCCAGATTCTCATAGATAAAAGGAAATGTTATGGATTCTCATATAACAAAAAGGTTAGGTTTGGGTTCTGGCTTCTTACAGAGAGACCCAAGTGGTATCCAATAACTCACGGATCCAACAACAAGTTACGGGTTTTCACATAAAAAGGGTGGGTTCTGGCTTCTCACAGAACAAATCAAATAACATCCGGTAATACCTTAGATATGTTTTGGAATTCATTAGAATGCAATACTTATATGGGAATACATCAAAGAGACAAAATAAAATGGACCTCAACAGATAAACATCAATCTTTTGTAGGTGCCAACAAAGTTGGACTTTGAATATGCCTGTGAAAACCGGACTATGGTTTAAGGACGCCAAATAAAATTGGACTTAGGAGATGAACCGGCAGACGTGACATGGATTTGAAGGATGAATTACCATATGGGAACTGGTGTTTTGATTTTTGTTTGTCAATCCAGAACTGACTTTTAGATAATCTACCAAACGAGAACTAGTTTTTTTTCTTAATAATTGTAAGATAAAAAATGACTTTAAGATAAACTACCATACGGGAAGTGATTTTGAAAAGAAAACTGACTACCATACGAGAAATAGAGTTCAAAATAGGCTACCAGCCAAGAAGTGGTTTTACAAACAACTACTAAACGGGAACTGGTTTTAAGAAAAGGCTATTAGACGGGAACTGGTTTTAAGAAAAGGTTATCAGACGGGAACTGGAATTTCAAATAGTCTACTAGATGAGAACTGGTTTTTTAATGTTTTTTCTTTCATACTATGGCATACGATTGATGAATGATATGATATGCATGACTTGTCGACCCTAGAGCAAAGCGACGTGATTAATGCAGGAGAATGATTTATGCAATGTATTGAAGGTTTCTAAAGTTCCGTTGTGTGGGTAATGGATGGAAGGTTACTTTTACAATGAGGTTTTTGTGTCTAAGGCAAAAGGTTATTTGATGGGGTGGTTGCATGATCCCTGGAACTCGTCTTGTACTCAATGGTTGCTGATGTACAACAAAGTTTGCTTAAGCAGCTTGAAGGCATAGAGAGGACTTGCCCCTTTGTGGCTAATCTTGACCCAATTAGTTGGGTATTTGAAGATGTTTACCTTGAAAGGAGTTTGGAAATTGCCTGTCATAATTGTCTTGGAGATGACTTTCCCCAGAATTTTGAACCTTGAAGCGGTCCTGAAATAACTGACTCTTGGAGTGGTAAACTTCTAATTGACCGAACCTTGAAGAGTTGGACTTATTGAGCTCTTTGTGGTAGCTCTACCTAGTTTGAGTCTGAAGGAGTGAAAAGTACACAAGAAGAGGGAGGGGGTTGAATTGTGTTTTTCGTTTTCTTTAATTTAACTTCTGATCAGAGTTTCAGAATCAGAACTGGTGTTCAGATTATGTTTAATTCATTAGCAGAGAATATAACAGAAGTAAATAAAATAACAGAAGAAGACACAAAAGATTTATCCTGGTTCCGCCCCTAACTAAGAGTACTCTAGTCCCCATGCCTCACAAGCGATTTTCATTATAACCACTTCATGATTACAAATGCTTATGCTTTTGTATAAGACTTTGCAACTACTCAGACCAATTGTCTGAGACTTCCTTTGCTTATAGCACATATCTAAGACTTTCCCTTGCTCACACCTTTTGACCGAGCCACCTGCTCCAAGGTCTTCAGGTTGAGACTTACCCTTGTTTAGAGCACATGTCTAAAACTTCTCTTGCTCACGCCTTCTGACCAAGCCACCTGCTCTTCTGGTCGTCAGACTGATACTTCCCCTTGCTCAAGCTCTCTTGAGACTTCTTGCTCACTCACCTTAGACGGAGTCTTCCCCACTGCTCAATCAGACTAGCTGAATAAGACTTTCACAGCTCAAGCACTTAAGCAATGAGACTTACGTGGCTTAAGCATCTTGGCTTAAGACTTGTTACTTGAATCCTAATGAGACAAGAATTTTACTCAAGCACATAGCAAGAGACTTAATCTTAACTACTGAGGGCTCAGCTGAATAGAGAATAAGGTGTACAAGATGCAAGCATCAGAGGTACGGGAAATCACTATAACAAAGACCTAAAGCTCTTAATATTTCTAAGATATTTAATGGTAAGAAATCTTAAGGCTTTTACAATTACAACCTAAAACATAAACTCTGCATATTACATTAGAGTTGATAATTGCTTGATCTTGCTACTCCTTCATCAGAAGAATCCTTGTTAAGATTCAAACTTGAATCTTCATCCATATATATATCCTTTTCAGAAACTAGCCGTTAAGGAAGTGACTTGATCAAGCGTCTTTGCCTTTACCCCATAGTACAAAAGACGTTGAAGGTGGATCCACAACAGATTCTGAATCCAGTGTGTAACGCATTTAACCTTTGAGTCTTCAAGAGGTTGTTAAACGACGGCGACTTGTCTAGAGGGGGGTGAATAGACACCCAAGCCAAAGTCACCAAATAAAATTTGGGTTTTTAAACTTGTTAGAAAAAGAGAGCGCGCGGAAGGTTTTGGTATGGATCAATAAAAGTCATCTATACGAACCTAGTTATTGGAACTCGGATATGCAAAGCCAAATATGGAAGGACAAACACAATAATCGAAACTAACCTTTAATCGAATATCACGTTATTACTCGTTTAAACTAATGAACTTAGTAATGCTATTTCCAATGATAATAAGCAAAAATACTGAACTATGCAATTTATCGAACACTTGGTGTGCGAACAAATTTTCAGAATTTCCTTTGTATTGTTGTTGATATGAAAGCCACTTATAATTAAAATTGATTATAAGCTAATCAATAATCAAGTTTAAAATAGAAAGATCACAGGAAAATTCTTACAAGTTGATCGATTAATCAATGTTATTCGATAAATTGCATAATGAAAATTAAAACGAGTAAAGAGATAATAGAGAGATTGACACGAGGATTTGTTCACGCAGTTCCCCACTTTTGTCCTTGCTTGTGGGTACGTCTGCACCTAATCTCTAATGTGGAATTAGGATACTTTCTTACTATGCAAAAAAGTCGATATACAAGAAAAGTGTTAAGAGCAACCATACAAACACTACTGGTTCTGATGTTGATTTAACCCTTTTTCTTCTTTTGATCTTGAGTAAGACCAAGAAAACAATAGATGCCAATTGACTTGTCGATATTGCTACTCCTTTGCGTTCTTTATCTCCAAAGTTTTCATGCACAATCAATTGCACTGATTGTTCCACAAGACTTCAATTTGATTCGCCATTCTCAGCTACTTCCTTTGCGTTCTTTATCTCCAAAGGGTGCTTTACGTACTTTATCTCCAAAGGCTTTCACAACATCGCAATTCTCTCTTGAACGTCTTGCAAGAAAACCCCTAAATCTTCACACGATCTCGGAGCACAAACCCATAATTTTTCCAGATGAAGACCCCTACAAATCTCAACCCGATATTCTCAGCTACACAAGAACCTAATCGGACGTTTTCAGGCCTTTGCCTAGCTGGCACCCCAACAAAAGATTATTATGTGTGATTTGTCAGTGTGTAGACATAGGACGGAGGTTGAAGATGATGAGAAAATGTAGGCTAATTTTATAGTATCACCAGTTTGGAATGAAGTATGAATGATGTATTTATAGTTTTGGAAGATTGGTGGCAAAGAGGTAATTTTCGAAGTAAAAAAATTGACAGAATTGACCAACTTAACAGCATGCGCCGGCCTGAATGATGGATGTGCCGACACATACTGTCAAAAATACCATCATGTGCCGACCTGAAAGGGCATATGTACCGACCCAAGAGAAACAAAACCTATAGCCTTATTTAGGACAGTAGATGTGCCGGCCTGAAACACGTATGCGCCGGCACATAATTGTGAAACTTAAATTATGTGCCAACCTAAAACAAGTACGTGTCGACCGAAACAAAACAGAAGATACAGTCTTAAATAATGAGTTACATGTGTCAGCCTGAAATGCAAATGTGCTGGCACATGCAGTGAATTTTTGTGCAGAAACTGATTTTCATGATTTATGATAATTTTGTAGTGGTTTTTGATGATTCCTAAGACCTCTAATGCAAGGGTGCCACACAAAATTAGAGTTGCTGTCCAATATACCAAAATGCGAAGTAGCTTCAATGTTTTGACATCATGCAAAACATCTCATGGTGAAGTTGCACTCACATACTCCCTTTTTTTTATTATGGCAAAACTTGCGACGGTGCATTTCATGTTGTTATTGAAGGCTCCCCCTGACATTGTGCTTCCCAACTTCATCTTGCATATGCTTCTCCCCCTTTGACAAATTCAAAAAGAAAAATAGCTAATCGTGAGAAGTATCATATTCCAAATTCAAATTCGAATATATCATTCAGAGGCAATTTTGCATAGATGAGCAACGATCATATATTCTCATATATATGTAATGATACAGAATTGATAAATAACCAGCATTACAAATCAAGTAACACAAAGTAGAATTAAATAAGGAAATGCAAGAGCAAACGCATCAGGTTGCTACAATTGCGTCACAGATATAAAACATAGAATAAAGGAACTCCTGATGCCGCACACACATGTGCCTAGCATAGCGACAAGAACATGTCACTACTCAATCCAAGATGAAAAACGTTATCAAACCACGAGACATGCCACAACAATAACAATTTATGCAATTAATAAGCTTAAATATAATAAACAAAATAAGCCACATACTTACACTTAAGAAAAAATTTATACAAATGTGAAGGAGTTAATACATGAAGTCACTATAATTATATACATTGAAAACACACAATGGTCATCAATCAAAATTTATTGGAAATAAACATTCACGGTCTTCATCATTTGAGAGAATATCAAGCATTTTTAACCAACAAATAACATGCTTTTAAGAAAACTCTTACTTTCAAGGAGAAATTGAATCAATACTACCTCACTCTTGATGGGATGAAGGATGCACTCACGTGATGTTAAAAACTTAAAACGAAACGTTAGAGCAGTAGTATAAAGTGCAATACAAAAGATAGAATATCAAGCAACATTAGAGATATCATTGATCCCCAATTCTCCACGAATGTTGAAAAACGATTCTGTTGCAAGAGGTTTTGTGAAATATCAGCAAGTTGATTTTTACTATCAACATGCTCAAAAACAACGTCCCCTTTTTCAACATAATGGTGAAGAAAGTGATGATGAATCTCGATATATTTATTGCGAGAATGTTATATCGGATACTTGGTTAGATTGATTGCACTAGTGTTTTCGTACATGATAGCAATATGTGAAAGTTTGATGTCAAAATCTTTGTTGCTTAAGCCGTAAAATTTGGACGCAACAACTATCGGCGGCCACATATTTCGCTTTGGCTGTTGACAAAGCTACAGATACTTGCTTTTTACTATGCCAACTAACCAAAGATTTTGAAAACATGTGACAAGTGCCACTAGTGCTTTTCCTATCCAAATTGCAACCGGCAAAGTCGAAATCGGAATAACCAACCAGGCTACAATCCCTTCCCTTGGAATACCAAAGCCAAACTTAGAGGTACCAATAAGGTATCTAAGAATACGCTTAACTGCTTTAAAGTGTGATTCCTTAGGAGCCGATTGATATCGAGCACACATGAAAACTCTAAACATGATATCGGGCCTAGACACCGTAAGATAGAGAAGTGATCCGATCATACCTCGATACTTCTTCACATCAACATCCTTAACCTTTTCATCTCTATCCAGGTTTTCGTTTATTGCCATGGGTGTGTCAATATCCTTTGCATTGTCCATTCTGAATCTTTTTAGTAGCTCGAGACAATACTTGGTTTGACAAATGAATGTCCCATATAGGAGTTGTTTAATTTGAAGTCCAAGGAAGTAGTTTAGCTCCCCTATACGACTCATTTCAAACTCTCCCTGCATATGCTTTGAGAACTCCTTGACAAGATTCATGTTAGTTGATCCAAAAATGATATCATCAACATATATTTGAACAAGTAAAGCATGCTTTCCTTGATGTTTAATAAAGAGAGTGGTTCCACCTTGCCTCTTGAATATCCTTGCTCTAGCAAGAACTTGCTAAGACGGTCATACCATGCCCAAGGGGCTTGTTTAAGACCATACAACACACGTTTTAGATTAAAGACATGATTAGGATACTCAAAATTTTCAAAACCAGGAGGTTGTGAGACATACACCTCTTCATTTATGTGGCCGTTAAGAAACACACTTTTTACGTTCATTTGATATAATTTAAAGTTCTTAGCACAAGCATAAGCGAGTAGCAGCCAGATAGCCTCGAGTCGGGCTACGAGAGCATAAGTTTCCCCGTAGTCAATCCCTTCCTCTTGATTGTACCCTTGAGCTACTAGTCGGGCTTTATTTTGTGTTATCACACCATGCTCGTCAAGTTTGTTCCTAAAAACCCATCGTGTGCCAATGACTTGATGATGTCGTGGACGTGGGACAAGGTTCCAAACATCATTTCTTTCAAATTGATTCAATTCTTCTTGCATTGCTAAAAGCCAATGCTCATCAAGTAAGGCATCCTTAACATTTTTAGGTTCAACTTATGAAACAAAAGCATGGTGACAACAAAAATTATTTATCTTAGAGCGTGTTGTTACCCCTTTTGTAATGTCACCGATAATGTTGTCAATTGGATGGTCCTTGGAGGTTCTCCACTCCAATGGAAGACCATCATTCTCTTCTTGATTTTCATCATCTTCTTTTTCATGGTTGTCATCTTCCTCCTTCTCAATGTCCACCGCTTTAGGTTGATCATTCCCTTTTTTCAATTTCATTGAGCATGTCTTCCGTAGATGCACCTACATCAAGAAAAGAAATACCTTTCCCAACACTATTTGGGCCAGTCTCATCAAAGGTAACATGAACTGACTCCTCAACACTAAGTACTCTCTTATTATAGACTCTATATGCTTTACTTGATTGTGAGTATCCAAGGCAGATACCTTCATCAGCTTTCGCATCAAATTTTCCCGAAGTATCTTGGCCATTATTCAAAACAAAACACTTACATCCGAATACATGAAGGTGTGACAATTTTGGTTTTCTACCCTTTACTAATTCATATGGGGTTTTGTCAAGAATAGGAAGAATAAGTATCCTATTCAAACCATAACATGTCGTGTTCATGGCATCAGCCTAAACGTATTCTGGTAGACCACAATCATTGAGCATTGTTCTTGCCAACTCCCCTAAAACGCGATTTTGGCGCTCCATAACCCCATTTTGTTGTGGAGTTCGGGGAGCTGAAATGTTATGTTCAATACCAAATTTGTCACAATATTTTTCAAAAAGATGATTTTCAAACTCACCTCCATGATCACTTCAGATGGAAACTATTTTGGAGTTCAATTTATTTTGAGATAACTTAGCAAAACGTACGAAAACCGAGAACGTTTCTGAAGGTGTGAAAAACACAAGAAAGGGGGGTTTGAATTGGTTTTTCAAAATAAAATCTTTTCTTTTATTCTAACCCCTTTTTAACAACTCTTTAATCGATGAGTGATAATCTTAATGAGGCTTGAACGAGATAACACAATATGTTTATACTAGTTCACTTGAGAATTTCTCAAGTTAATCTAGTCCACCCGCTAAGGTGATTTCGCCTCTCTTAATCGAGGTCTTAATCCACTAATCAAACAGATTAATACAATGCACAAGCAAAAAGCGGGTGACTAACAACAACCTCTAAAACTCTCAAGTTCTAGACTTCTCAAGTGATCTAACCACACTGGTCTCTCTTAAGGAACAACCTCTAAGACTCTCACTAGTCCTAGACTTCTCAAGAAATCTAACCTCACTAGGTTTTTCTCGAGGAACTTCAAACAACAGTTTGAAAAATGTTTTGTTTAGAATATATTGCTTCTAGCACAAGCTGAATGTGTAAACTATTTTACAGCACAGAAAATTGACTCTTTTGAATGATAATAGCTAAATAGAGCGTGTTTGAATCGGCGAAGTTGTTATCATTCTTTGAGTCTTCAAGTCCTTTTATAGCTGAGTAAAAGTAGCCGTTGCAAGGTAATTATGACTATTGACGGCGGTTTGGTAGAAACGTGAGGACAGATAAAACCTTTTGTGTCCTGTCTTGTCAGTATATCTTCGTTGGCACTGTTACCAAGAAATATTCATTTGAACTTTTGCACAGTTACCAAGATATCTCTGTGTGAACTTCGTTGCTTAGTCTTCTAATCTTCTTAACTTTAGAGGCTTCTGCGAGCATGAGTAAGAAGGGAAAACATAACTTGGTTCTTTAAGATCTTCAAGTCTTAGAGTCCTCAGAGTTGCGCCTTCGGAGTCTTTAGCACTTGATCTTCAGAACCTTGTTCGCTTAGAATGTTGTCTTCATATCTTCAGAGGCTTCAGATAATATTTAGTTAAAGCATGAGTAGAGACTATTGGTTGGGTCTTCAGAACCTTTATCAGAGAGTGAAAGCCTTCAGCATCTGGACTTCGTTTAATCAGAACCTTTGTCTTCTTGTTCTCTATCCATATTTTATCAGAGTCTTGCCAACTTCAGATTTTCCTGAAGCAATTTCTGCTATTTAGCACTTGTGTAGATGAAGTATATTCTTTTAACATTATGTCCACACCATTTAACGGAAGCATAACCTGTTTGTTAGATTCTAAAAAGTAACAAACATTAGTCTTACGAAATTGTTCATACAAACATACTCGTTTGATATCATCAAAACTTAGAAGTAATATTGCAGAACCAAATCTTGTTCTCACAGTTTCATCTTTGCTACGTAAGAAAAAGGTCCAGCAAAATCTTCAGTAATCGTCTACAATTACCAAACCGTAATAATTCCCACCTAGGGTTTTGGTCTATGAAGGGCCAAATAAATCCATGTGAAGAAGCTCAAGGGGTCTCGATGTTGAAACAATGTTTTTAGATTTAAACGAGATCCTTGATTGTTTCCCCTTTTGACATGGATCACATAGGTGATCTTTTGAAAAATTTATCTTTGGTAGACCAATCACTAAATCTTTTGCGACTATTTTATTAAGTAAATCAAAGTTAACGTGTGCCAAAGGTCGATGTCATAACCATGAATCTTCACTCACGATAACAAGACATTTGGCATTATTCATGGATACGCTTCTTAAGTTTAGCATATAGATATTGTCTACCCTCACACCATTAAACATACAATCCTTCTTTTCATTATGTGCAATTATACAACAATCTTCGGTAAAAGTTACTTTGTACCCATTGTCACATAATTGACTAATGCTAAGAAGGCTAAGTTTTAGGCCTTCTACTATCATAACATTTGAGATAGTAATAGTTGAGGGATTACCTATACTACCTCATCCAAGTATGGCACCTTTGTTGTTATCACCGTAAGACATATACCCTTTCTTCTTCGCCACAAAGTCATAGAATAAAGAGATGTCTCCCGCCATGTGTCTTGAGCATCCACTATCGAGAATCCATTTTCCTGTCATAGAGTCAAGACACTCAACCTACATAAAATCAAACAAAAGTGGTAGGTACCTAATTCTCATTGGACCCCTAGGAGTAAGTGAAATAATTGTTTCATTTGGGCAACCATTGAAAAGTGCCAAATCAATCTACGGTATGACGTTTCTTGCAGCAATAGTGACAAATCGATCTACGATGAGATTTACTTTTTCCATTTGAATTCTTCTAAATCAAATTGTAATTTTTATGAGGCTTTTCAACCTTTGAGGAACTAATGGAAAGAGTATCACATGGTTGTGAAGCCTTGTTCACTTTGGTTTCAAGAGAACTAACTTCTTGTTGCCAAATTTGACAAGTTTCACAACCGAACCGACATGGTTCCTCATCCCCATTTTTTATATTTTTGACCATCTACAATAGATCGCTTTAATGCTTCAAATCTCTTTTCGGTTTCTTCAACCTTTGCTTCCAAGTGTGTAAAAACTTTTTCATTGGAAGCTAATTTCTTATAAGCATGAATAACTTCCTTTTGTATATTTTCAAAAACATTTTTCAAATCAATAAAAGAAAACTTGTCAACGTTAGAGTATTTAGAATGACTTACATTATTTTTCTTGCCTTGTCGTTGATTAGCCATGAAACTATAGTTTACTTCTTCATCACTCTCACTTGAGCTTTTCTCGCTTGAGACATCACTTTCGCTATTCCAAGCAACATAAGCCTTTCTAGGCTTCCTGGAATTGTCTTGTTGGCTTTTTCCTTTCTTATGGACAATCCGGTCTAAAATGACACAGCCTTTTGCATTCATAACATATACTTTTTCCTTTGTCCTTTTTCGTTGTCTTTATCTTTGGAGGATGTAGACTGTCGTTTGAATCTCACAAGATTTTTGTCTGAGTGTTTGAAACCATTCTTTCAAATGTATTGATTGTATCTCCTAACAAAAAGTCCTATTTGCTCATCATCCGACTTTTCTTCATCACACGAGTCACTATCATTGTCGTGTTCTTCCTTTGAGGATCTAGAATTTGAAGCCCTAAGAGCTTTAGACTTCATTACTTCCTCCTTATTGGCTTCCTTCTCCTTTTTCTTCTTTTTCTCAAGCTTTTTTTTTCATGTTCATCCAGGCAATTTAGTTCTTGATCGTGTTCTTCTAATTTTGCAAACAAGGTGGTGAGATCAAGTGTTGTAAGATCGCTGGCTTCTTTGATGGTCGTAACCTTCGGTTGCTAATTCCTAGTAAGACATCTCAAAACCTTGTTAGTAGCAATAGAATTGGAAATAGGATTACCCATCAAGTTTAAACGATTAATAACATGTGAGAACCGCTTTTGCATTTGAGCAATGGTTTCACCATGCTTCATGCGAAAGAGTTTGAATTCTTGATTAAGTGTGTTAATTTAGGCTTGTTAGACCTCATTAGTTCCCTCATGGGCAACTTGTAGAGTGTACCACATGTCCTTAACGGTCACACAATGAGAAATGCGATAAAACTCATCAACACCAAGAGCGGATACGTTAATGTTTTTCACTTTCCAATCGTATGCCCACTTCTTATTATCTTCCTCATTCCATAGTGCTTCGGGATTAGGAATATTAACACCATCAACAAGATGTGTTATCGGTGTAGGACCATTTTGAATGGCCTCCCAAATACCTTTATCATAAGAGATCACATGAATCTTCATACAAGCTTTTCAATAACTATAGTTTTCTCCCTTGAAAATTGGAGCTCTCTTATAGTCCTCTTTAGGTTCGTGAGTCATTTTCTAATAAGCATTTCGAAGCACGAAATGAACCGGGCTCTTCATGCCACTTGTTAGACGGAGACTTGTCTAGAGGGGGGGTGGATAGACACCCAAGCCAAAATCACCAAATAAAATTTGGGCTTTTAAAGTTGTTAGAGAAAAAGAGTGAGCGGAAGGTTTTGGTATGGATCGATAAAAGTGGTCTATACGAACCTAGTTATCGGAACTCGAATATGCAAAGCCAAATATGGAATAACAAACACACTAATTGAAATTAAACCTTTAATCGAATATCACGTTATTACTCGTTTAAACTAATGAAGTTAGTAATGTTAATTCCAATGATAATAAGCAAAAATATTGAACTGTGCAATTTATCGAACACTTGGTGTGCGAACGAATTTTCAGAATTTCCTTTGTATTGTTGTTGATATGAAAACCACTTATAATCAAAATTAATTATAAGCTAATCAACAATCAAGTTTAAAACAGAAAGATCACAGGAAAATTCTTACGAGTTGTAACACCTTTTTCTACCCCACAAATACACACGGCAAAATACACAAATTATGAGAGTAAAAACCACCTCAGAAGGGTGCACATTTTCTCAATAAACTCAAATTTGCTTCGTAAACACGGGTTTTCCTCAAAATATTCAAAAGCCATCAAATTAGCAGCAGAACCACCATAACCACAATTATCCAAAACCAAAAGGGTTTCTAATCAAAACCCTAATCATTCAAAAATAACAACAAAATAACAACTCAACATGGTTCGACTCAACGACCCAACCCGATGTTACAATATTAGAGCAAGACCCTCTACATCGACCAAAAGCAAAATAAACTCCAAAAGTCCTCGAAGGCATCCACAGCTAAGCCTGATCATCTGCACGTTACCCACGTGGAGGCAACATTCAAACAGGCAGGGTGAGTAATCACAATTCATTATAATCAATATAAAAACAAGATATGCATAAAATGGCGTCATTATCATATACAACATCATCAGGGTCATCACAAAGGAAAACATCAAAAATCACAATATCACAAATCACATCAAATGCCAATTAAATGCAATGCACAACAAGACTCATGCATGTGGTACCAATTCATCAAAGTCGATGGACACTAGGCCATCACCCTCCAAAGATCCCTGTCATTAGGATCGATTCTACACAAGTACCGGAGCACGTCAAAATTTGCCTCACATCTGCACAATGGGATTGAAGCCACAATAGACCAAAGTTTGGAATGCTATGAATGCATGATACACAACGTCAATATCATCATCATCAATAAAAGTCATTACGAGCATCATCATTCATCGAAATCTTATGTTAATCATATCATCATTTATTCATTCAAAACATCATGAATCATCATCTCATAAACATCAATATACTCATGGTAATTCATCAAAATAATCATAGCTCAAAACATCAAGGCAACACAAGAATCATAAAACAAATTCACAAATAGTAGGCGTTCGCTATAAAGTTCGCTTTGCGAACTTGTTGGCTTTGGTGTTCGCCTAGCGAGCTGCCAGCGAACCCCAAAATCCCATACAAAAACCAGAGGAATCCCCATTCTGTCTCTCCCTCGCTACCTCTATTCGCCTAGCTAATTTATTAGCTGGGAAGTTCGCTTTGCGAACTTTAAATCATAATTAAAATTTCATCCCAGTATCTCAAACAACGTCATCGGACATTCGCTGCGCTGTTCGCCCAGCGAGTCTGGGGCGAGTATTCGCTTTGCGAAGGATTCCTTCGCTTTGTAAGGTCGCAATTTCCTGCAATCACTGCTTCGCACCAATAGCACATCAGACCCCAAAAACCTTACGGGTTCAGCCTCATTTACCCCAAAAACACCCCCAAAACATCCCTAAGGCATTAAGGCAACAAGGACACAAAACCTACGATTATTAGGCCGATTTATTATACTATCCTAAGCTTCAATTTCACATAAACCTTCACAAACCCAATTACCTTTATAACTTCCATAAATCCATTTTCCCTACGAGGTCAAAACAACATCAACAGAGAAATTAGCCTCGAAGGCCTACTTTTATCCAATTCAATCTAACCCTTCATATTCATCATCAATCCACAAAAACAACACCTAAATCATCAATTTATTCATAAATCCGCAAACCCACACAAACCTCAAAAATCAGCTTTAAACACATCGAATTCCTATATCGAAAACAATGAAAGGCAATACTCCTCATACCTTAGATTGTCGATTCCAAGCTTTCTTTCTTTAGTTCTTGAAAACCTTCTCGAATCCTAGGCTTTTCCCTCTTTCCTCAGAGCTCTGGCCTTTTTCCTTCTTTTCACGGTCTAACAAAATGAATCCTATTCCTCTCAAATTCTCCTTTTTATTAAACCTAACCCTTGGGCTTCTAAAATGGGCTTTCCCAATATTACCCTCACTAACTCCTCCTTAAAAGTCCAATTTACCCTTCTAATATTATTTAAATAAATAATACTACAATATATTCCATATTATATACCATTATTTAAATAAATAGCCAAAACTCCACAAAATACCAACATCACCACAAACCACCAAAATTCACTAAAAATCATGAATATTATATTAAATAAATATTCTTACAGAATTTGGGGTGTTATAACTCTCCCCGACTTAAAGAATTTTCGCCCTCGAAAATTACCTCAAGGAAATAGAGTCGGATACGACTCCCTCATTTGATCTTCACGTTCCCAAGTCCAAGTTTCGCCAGCTGGTCCACCCCACAAAACCTTCACCAAAGTTATGTCTTTACCCCGCAGTTGCTTCATCTCTCGACCATCAATTCGCACCGTTAATGCTTCCATTGTCAGATTATCCTTCACTTGTACATCATCCATCTGAATCACATGCGACGGATCTGGAATGTACTTCCTCAACTGAGACACATGGAACACGTCATGCAAATTCGCAAGTGACGGCGGTAAAGCAATTCGATAGGCTAACTCTCCTATCCTCTGCAAGATTTGATATGGACCAACAAAACGTGGAGTGAGCTTCATAGACTTCAAAGCTTAACCCACACCAGTCACTGGCGTCACCCTCAAAAACACGTGATCTCCCTCTTGGAATTCCAGTGTCTTCCTTCTCTTATCATAGTAGCTATTCTGGTGACTCTGCGACGCTCTCATCCTTTCTTGGATCATCTTAATCTTCTCAGTCGTCTCTTGCACAATCTCAGGTCCGAGTACAGCACTCTCGCTTGACTCATGCCAACACAAAGGAGTCCTACATCTTCTCCCATACAAAGCTTCATAGGGTGCCATTCCAATACTAGCATGCAAACTATTATTGTATGTGAACTCAATCAGCGGTAAATGGTTATCCCAAGCTCCTCTGTGATCCAACACACAAGCCCTCAGCAAATCCTCTAAGGATTGGATAGTTGATTGGATAGTTCTTTCTGTCTGTCTGTCCGTCTGCGGATGATAGGCAGAACTCATCCTCAACTTAGTACCCAAAGAATCTTGCAAACTCTTCCAGAACCTAGATGTAAATCTCAGATCTCTATCCGACACTATGCTCGAATGTATCCCATGCAACTTCACAATCTCTTCGATGTATATCTCAGCTAACTTCTGCATAAAATGATTAATCTTCATCGATAAGAAATGAGCCAATTTAGTTAATCTATCCACGATCACCCAAATTGAATCATTCCCTTTTTCCATCCTTGCCAAATCCGACACAAAGTCCATGGAAATGCTATCCCGTTTCCATTCTGGAATATTCAATGGCTGCATCATACCTAAAGGCTTCTGATGCTCAATCTTTGACTTCTGACACGTCAAGCACGCATAAACGAATTCTGCGACATCCTTCTTCATACCTGGCCACCAAAACAACTTTTTCAAATCCTGGTACATCTTCGTAGCACCGGGATGAATACTCAACCTACTTCGTGTCCCTCTTCTAGAATGCTCTTCTTGATTTCTGGAACACATACTCTATCTCGAAACCTCATCACACCATCCTCATCAATCCAGAATTCTCCTCCGTTACCTTGGTTAATCAAAGTCAATCGGTCACCCAACTTCAGATCAGATTGTTGTCCCACTCTAATTTATTCCAGAATACCACTAGTCAACTTCAACATTCCTAACTGCACACTGTCAGAGGCCTCTTCACACACCAAGCTCAAATCTCAGAATTGCTCAATTAATTCCAATTATTTCACCATAAGCATCGATATATGCAATGACTTCCTGCTCAATGCCTCAGCCACTACATTTACTTTGCCCGGATGATAACTCAAATTAAAATCGAAATCCTTCAATAGCTCTAACCACCTCCTCTGCCTCATATTTAATTCTTTCTGATCAATTAAGTACTTCAGACTTTTATGATCACTGAACACTTCAAATTTAGAGCCAAACAGATAATGTCTCCATATCTTCAACACAAACACCACAACGGCCAACTCTAAGTCATGTGTAGGATAATTCCTCTCATGAACTCGTAATTGTCTCGAAGCATATGCAACAACTTGTCCACTCTGCATCAATACTCCACCAAGACCCATCTTCGATGCATCACAATACACCATAAAAGATTCGCTCGGATTAGGCAAGATCAACACTGGGGAGGTCGTTAACCTCTTCTTCAATTCCACAAAACTCTCTTTGGAAGCTACATCCCACACAAAAGCTTGACCCTTTCGAGTCAACTGAGTCAAAGGTAATGCCAACTTAGAAAAGCCTTCGATAAACTTGCGGTAATAACCCACCAATCCCAGAAAACTTCGTATTTCGGTAGCAAACTTCAGAGTCTCCCACTGTAACACAACATCAATTTTAGAGGGATCAACAACAATCCCGCCACTTGAAATCATATGGCCAAGAAAACTCACTTCCTTCAACCAAAACTCACACTTGGACAGCTCTGCATACAACTTCTTCTCCTTCAATACTTGTAACACGGTTCTCAAATGCTCAACATGTTCTTCTTCAGATCTAGAATATATCAAGATATCATCGATAAACACCACCACAAACTTATCCAAATACTCATGAAAAATTTGATTCATGTACTCCATGAACACACCAGGTGCATTGGATGCACCAAATGGCATCACAGTGTATTCATAGTGACCATACCTAGTCCTGAAAGCCGTCTTCGGGATATCATCAGGCTTAACACGAATTTGATGATAACCAGATCTCAAATCAATCTTACTGAACACACAAGCGCCTACCAGCTGATCCATCAAATCGTCAATTCTCAGAAGCAGATACTTATTCTTGATAGTCACCTTATTCAACTGCCGATAATCAACACACAACCTCATGTTACCATCTTTCTTGTTTACTAGCAACACATGGGCACCCCACGGAGAAACACTCGGTCGAACAAACTTCTTCTCAAGTAATTCTTCTAGTTGTTTCTTCAATTCACTTAACTCAGAAGCTGACATCCGATAAGGAGCCATAGACACTAGACTCGTACCTGGTATTAAGTCCACTGCAAACTCTACTTCACGTTCTGGAGGCAAATCACCGATGTCATCCGGAAACACATATGGGAATTCACATACAACAGGTAAGTCGATATTCGCAGCTTCACGATCAATCTGCAACGATGCAAACATTGCAAACACCAGGGCTTCATCTTTCATAAGTCCGTCTACTTGCCTAGCAGACAAGAACATCGAATCTCCACTATCACCAAGCTCAGGAAACTCCACAGTCTTATTATAACAGTTGATGTGAACATGGTTGAACTCCAACTAGTTCATTCCAAAGATTACATCAATTTGGTTCAAGGGTAAGCACACCAAATCCATCACAAAACTCTTCCCAAAAATCGTCAAAGGACATCACAAACACACAAGGGTAGTAGTAACAGAACCATTAGCTGGAGTTTCTATTACCATATTCCCATTCATATCAGACAAATATAAACCCAGTCTATTAGCACATTCAAGCGAGATAAAAGAATGAGTAGCACCAGTATCAATAATAGCAATCAACTCGATATTATTAATAAAACAAGTACCTCGAATCAGGTTGTCCTTCTCTGCCACTTCTGCACCACTCAAAGCAAACACCCGACCACTGGTCTGAGCGGCAGTAGCGGTCTTCTTCGGCTTTTGACATTGGGTACTAATATGACCTTTCTCACCACAATTGAAACAGGTTGGACCATCATCTTTGCAATCAGTATCTCAATGACCCTTCTTACCACATCTGTAGCACCTCAACACACTATTGGTGCACACATCAGCCCGGTGGCCTTGCTCGCCACACTTATAAGTTTCACCTCTGAAGCCTTCTGCTTCCCTTTGTCAGCTGAAGTTTTATATGGCTTCCCCCTATTCTGCCCTTTCTTCTCACTCAACTGCTTGTAGTGAGCTGATCGAGCTCGGCTATCCTCATCATAGATTCTGCTCTTGTCCACCAACTCAGAATACCTGCGGATCTATTGATACCCAATACCCTACTTAATTTCTGGTCTCAGCCCATTCTCGAACTTGAGACACTTGGACATCTCAGCATCAGCACGGTTGTAGTGCGGACAGAACTTCACCAGTGCCTCAGACTTCGCGACATACTCCGCCATAGTCATGTCTCCTTGCTTCAGCTCAAGGAATTCCACTTCTCTCTTGCCACGAGCATCCTCTGGAAAATACTTTCCTAGAAAATCCTGCTTAAACACAGCCCAGGTAATCACAGTGCCAACATCTACGAGTCTGTGACGGGTGTTATCCCACCAATCCTCGGCCTCTTCTGACAGCATATGCGTTCCAAACTGAACTTGTTACTCATCAGTACACCCCATCACCTGGAAGATCGTCTCGATCGCCTTCAGCCACTTGTGTTCACTTGCTGGATCATGAGTACCCACAAAAGTCGGTGAATTATTCCTCTGAAACTTCCCCAAAGCACGAAACTCATCTGGAACTCCACCATTCGGATTGAGCTGAGCAACTACTTGAGCAACCGATTTCAAAGCATTAGCAATAGCACGATCATTTCTTCCTGACATCCTGCACACAACTAACAAGGTTAGAAGAAACAAAACATCGACAGTGTACACACACTCGTCGACTGATAGGGGACTGACATCAAGTAAAAACCTGGCCGGATGTACCGACCTGCTCTGATACCACAAATGTAACACCCTTTTCTACCCCACAAATACACACGGCAAAATACACAAA
The DNA here is from genome assembly GCA_022829125.1 of Lathyrus tuberosus. Taxonomy (NCBI): domain Eukaryota; kingdom Viridiplantae; phylum Streptophyta; class Magnoliopsida; order Fabales; family Fabaceae; genus Lathyrus; species Lathyrus tuberosus. The sequence goes on along the minus strand of JALAZF010000432.1, from coordinate 2,181,111 downwards.
TTATCAAAGTAAAAAATCACCTCAGAAGGGTGCACATTTTCTCAATAAACTCAAATTTGCTCCGTAAACACAAGTTTTCGTCAAAATATTCAAAAGCCATCAAATTAGCAGCGGAACCACCATAACTACAATAATCCAAAATCATAAGGGTTTCTAATAAAAACCATAATCATTAAAAAATAACAACTCAACATGGTTTGACTCAACGACCCAACCAGATGTTACAATATCAGAGCAAGACCCTCTACATCGACCAAAAGCAAAATAAACTCCAAAAGTCCTCGAAGGCATCCACAACTAAGACTGATCATCTGCACGTTACCCACGTGGAGGCAACATTCAAACAGGCAGGGTGAGTAATCACAATTCATTATAATCAATATAAAAATAAGATATGCATAAAATGGCGTCATTATCATATACAACATCATCAAGGTCATCACAAAGAAAAACATCAAAAATCACGATATCACAAATCACATCAAATGCCAATTAAATGCAATGCACAACAAGACTCGTGCATGTGGTACCAATTCATCAAAGTCGGTGGACACTAGGTCATCACCCTCCAAAGATCCCCGTCATTAGGATCGATTCTACACAAGAACCAGAGCACGTCAAAATTTACCTCACATCCGCACAATGGGATTGAAGCCACAATAGGCCGAAGTCTGGAATGCTATGAATGCATGATACACAATTTTATGTTAATCATATTATCATTTATTCATTCAAAACATCATGAATCATCATCTCATAAACATCAATATACTCATGGTAATTCATCAAAATAATCATAGCTCAAAACATCAAGACATCACAAGAATCATAAAACAAATTCGCGAACAGCAGGCCAGCTAGAAAGTTCGCTTAGCTAGCTGTCAGCGAACCCCAAAATCCCATACAAAAACCAGAGGAATCCCCATTCTGTCTCTCCCTCGCTACCTATATTCGCCAAGCGAAGTTATTCACTGGGAAGTTCGCTTTGCGAGCTTTAAATCATAATTAAAATTTCATCCCAATATCTCAAACAATGTCATCGCGCATTCACTGCGCTGTTCGCCCAGCTAGTCTGGGGCGAGTATTTTCTTTTCGAAGCATTCCTTCGCAAGGTCGCGATTTCCTGCAATCGTTTCTACGCACCAGTAGCACATCAGACCCCAAAAACCTTACGGGTTCAGCCTCATTTACCCCAAAAACACCCCCAAAACATCCCTAAGGCATTAAGGCAACAAGGACACAAAACCTACGACTATTAGGTCGATTTATTATACTATCCTAAGCTTCAATTTCACATAAACCTTCACAAACCCAATTACCTTTATAACTTCCATAAATCCATTTTCCCTACGAGGTCAAAACAACATCAACAGAGAAGCTAGCCTCGAAGGCCTACTTTTATCCGATTCAATCTATCCCTTCATATTCATCATCAATCCAAAAAAATAACACCTAAATCATCAATTTACTCATAAAACCACAAACCCACATAAACCTCAAAAATCAGCTTTAAACACATCGAATTCCTATATTGAAAACAATGAAAGGCAATACTCCCCATACCTTAGATTTTCGATTCCAAGCTTTCTTTCTTTAGTTCTTGAAAACTTTCTCGAATCCTAGGCTTTTCCCTCTTTCCTCAGAGCTCTGGCCTTTTTCCTTCTTCTCACGGTCTAACAAAATGAATCATATTCCCCTCAAATTCTCCTTTTTGTTAAACCTAACCCTTGGGCTTCTAAAACGGGCTTTCCCAATATTACCCTCACCAACTCCTCCTTAAAAGTCCAATTTACCCTTCTAATATTATTTAAATAAATAATACTACAATATATTCCATATTATATACTATTATTTAAATAAATAACCAAAACTCCACAAAATACCAACATCACCACAAACCACCAAATTTCACTAAAAATCATGAATATTATATTTAAATAAATTAAATAAATATTCTTATGGAATTTGGGGTGTTACACGAGTCGATCGATTAATCAATTTTATTCGACAAATTGCGTAATAAAAAATAAAACGAGTAAAGAGATAATAGAGAGATCGACACGAGGATTTATTCACGCAGTTCCCCAATTTCGTCCTCGTGTGTGGATACGTCTGCGCCTAATTTCTAATGTGGAATTAGGATACTTTCTTACTATGCAAAAAAGTCGATATACAAGAAAAGTGTTCAGAGCAACCATACAAACACCAATGGTTCTGATGTTGATTCAACCCCATTTGTTCTTTTGATCTTGAGTAAGACCAAGCAATAATGGATGCCAATTAACTTTTTGATATTGCTACTCCTTTGCATTCTTTATCTCCAAAGCTTTCATGCACGATCAATTGCAGCGATTGTTCCACAAGACTTCAATTCGATTCACCGTTCTCAGCTACTTCCTTTGTGTTTTTTATCTCTAAAGGGTCCTTTGCATACTTTATCTCCAAAGGCTTTCACAACATCGCAATCCTCTCTTGAACGTCTTACACGAAAACCCCCAAATCTTCACACGATCTTGGAGGAAAAACCCGCGGTTTTTTCGGATGAAGACCCCTACAAATTTCAACCTGATATTCTCGGCTACACAAGAACCTAATCGGGCGTTATCAGGCCTTCGCCTAGCTGGCACCCCAACATAAGATTACTAAGTGTGATTTGTTAGTGTGTAGACATAGGACGGAGGTTGAAGATGATGAGCATATGCAGGATAATTTTATGGTATCACCAATTTGGAATGAAGCATGAATGATGTATTTATAGTTTTGGAAGATTGGTGGAAAACGGTAATTTTCGGAGTAAAAAAATTGACAGAATTGACCAACTTAACAGCATGTGCCGGCCTGAACGATTGATGTGCCGACACATACTGTCAAAAATACCAGCATGTGTCGACCTAAAAGGGCATACGTGCCAACCTAAGAGAAACAAAACGTACAACCTTATTTAGGACAGTAGATGTGCCGACCTGAAACACGTATAAGCCGACACATAATTGTGAAACTTAGAGTATGTGCTGATCTGAAATAGGTACGTGTCGACCGAACAAAACAGAAACTACAAGCTTAAATAATGAGTTACATGTGCCAGCCTAAAATGCGAATGTGCAGGCACATGCTGTGCATTTTTTTGCTGAAACTGATTTTCATGATTTTGGACAATTTTGAAGTGGTTTTTGATGATTCCTAAGACCTCTAAAGCAAGGGTGCCACACGAAATCAGAGTTTTTGTCCAATATACAATAATGCCAAGTAGCTTCAATGTTTTGACATCATGCAAAACATCTCATGGTGAAGTTGCACTCACAGAGGTTTTGTACTGATAGAGTCGTTGGGAGTAGACATTCGTAGAACATACGACCTTTCTCGAGCCTTGCAATCTTGTAGACTCGAGCTGGCAAGCTGATAAGACAATACAACTTACTTTCTGCAGTACGGACAATCCACAGCTTTAACACCAACTTTGAATGGTACCAAATGCTGATATACAATTACCAAGTGTAGTAACTCGTCTGAATGCTGAGGCCTTCAGCTCAGAGTCTGCGCCAAGACATACTAGCAATTGTTCTTCAGACTCTGCCACTAGAAGCTAGCAATGAAGCAACTCCCAAGTGTGTCCAAGTAAAACAGATTCTGATTATTTATGTACAAGAACAAGAACCTGCATAAATAAAACATACATAAAAAAACCATTGTTCTTTTAATACTTTTGTTATCATCAAAACTAAAAGTGAATATATCATGAACAAATCTTGTTCTAACAGTCTCCCCCTTTTTTTATGATGATAAACACAAGTATTTAAAGGACAATGTTGGGCATTTAATTTTCTCTGCGACAACAGGGTATGAGGTTTGTAAGCTCCCCCTGAGTCTGATAGTCCACAGCTGAGTTCTATTGACTCTAAAACCAAGAACTAATTTTCAAGAAAAAATAAATTAGTCTTCTTAATAACATCAAGGTATGAAGTTTGTAAGCTCCCCCTGAGTCAAACAGTTCCAAGGTTAAGGTTTGTAAGCTCCCCCTTAGTTCCATATTTAAGAAAACCAAAATAACAACATTTTAACTTCCTTTGGCAACATCAGAATACGAGGTTTGTAAGCTCCTTCTAAGTCTAATAGGCTAAGTCAGAGGTTTGTAAGCTCTTACTTAACACTATGTATAAGAGAGTTAAAATATGTTTCCCTTTTTAACTTTCTTTGGCAACACCAGAATACGAGGTTTGCAAGCTCCTTCTGGGTATGATAGGATAAGTCTGAGGTTTGTAAGCTTTTCCTTAGACCTATGTACAAGAAAGTTAAAAATATGCCATGGGCAAGGTAACCTTAAAAACAGAAAATAAATGACAAGAAAATAAATGACTAATATGTACAGGACAGGTATTTAATGGGTTCATTTTCAACTTAAATACTTACTATAATTTCTCCCCCTTTTGTCATATCAAAAAGAATAAAAGGAAAAGAAAGGAAATAGAAAGAATATCACTATTAAATGTAACTCAGATCATCATTACAGGATCAGTTTCTAAAGAGGAAGAATAATCAAGTAATAAAAGTCATTAAGGTTTATAAAGTGCATGCTTTAAAGTCTTAGTAGTCGTTACTATTCCAAGAATAAAACAAGGATTAATTTTAGACTCTTGGTGTCCACATAAGTCATTATAAAAGCATCCAGCTCCTAAGTCATTTTCATCAATCACCAACCTAGAGATATGGAATCATCAACTAAGAGTCATAATACATTTGTCGTAATAGACGTAACCAAGAGCTCTACAAGTTTGGCAATAAAATCCCATCAGAGGCGAGCTGCTTCTGAGTCCTCTACCCTCAGCAAGACTTCCTACAGAAGAGGCAACATCAGTGTTAGGTGCAGATTTTACCTTAAAATGAACCATTTTTCTTGGCACTTTTTCTACTCAATTCTCATGTTGTCATTAGTTTTACTCATGATTGTTGTTGTTCTTCAAACATTGAGAATATACCTTTGGTGCTTGTAATATGTGTGCTATTGTGCAGAAAAAGGCACTAAATGATCAAAGTTGTAAGACACAAGATTGCCAAAGAACAGAGGAAAACATCAGCAAGTTCGCTTTGCGACCTGCCAGCGAAGGTTCGCTTTGCAAACTCTAGCGAGGTCCCAGCAAATGGTCCCAGACTTGGACAGTAGAAAAAGGCAATAAAGTTTGCTTTACGAATAATCCTTCGCATTGCAAACTCATGAAGAAATTCTGTGGCGGTTTAACTATCAGAGGCACCTCAGGTGCCCATTTTCACCATTCGTTGTGCGAGTAAAACGTTCACTTTGCGAACATGGAAAATTTTGAATGTATTATAAATACATTTTTCACACTTTTTAGAGGGAGTTGGATATTTTTCAGCATAGAACTTTATCTCTCTCCATTTCAAGCATAGTTTAGGGAGAAAAACTCAAACCATAAGAGGGAGAAGGTAAGATATTCAATCTCTTGTTGGGAAAGGATGTAATCTTTTGATACCTTATGTATTTCATCTAATGTATGTTTGTGAATTAGTTTTGATTCTCTATTGTTGATTGTCTTTTATTGCTTATTTGTGGGTCTTGACAAAACCTATTTCAAATCCTTGATCTTAGATCTTTCATCTATCAATGAACAAACTTTTGATATGGTTTTGTGAGTTGATATTCATTGTATCTTTTGTTGTATTGTGTTGGTTAAGTAGCACGAGTAGGATCGATACGGTATTGCGATAATGTGTGATAATAGTGATGAAGAATGATATTCACATTCATTTGGCCAATTAGTTGAATGCATGTAAAAAGGAATAATCATATGTATGTATTTTAATCATGGCTTTGTATATGAATTACTCATTAGTTTGATATTGATGTTATAGTAATATCTGTTGAATCTTGATGTCAGAAATGCATATATGCTTAACATTCATGTAGGTTTTAAACACTTTGTATTGATTGGTAATGTGCGAGAGCAATTGTTGATCGGTACAAAATCACTCACACATGCGGGGACCGAGAGGATATGTATGTCGTGGGTGATACATGAAGATATTAGACGAACAAGTGATTTATGTATAAAATGATTAGAAGAATGTGTGTGTTGTCAATTGATGAGATCCAATTCCAACAAGGCTCCGTTTATAATTCAGTCTTTACTTTATATTTTCCGTCTTTACATTTTCTACTTTAATTTTAGTTCCTTAAATCTTTTAAACCAAAACTTTTGAACCATAAGCTTAGAAACATAGAGACCGTCGAACGACATTCTTTCCCTCGCACTGATCCATGTGGATATGACAAAACTGGGTTACTTAAATTAGTTTTTGCTTGCTGCTGTATTACAGTATCAATAAAATAGCGCCGTTTCCAGGGATTGGTGTTTAGATATTGAATCACATTGCGATAGTTTCTATATTTTTGAGCTTTATACATTTGTTTATATTATATGTATTTGTTTTCTTTTATGTTTTCTCTAGTGTGATCAGGAATGATGAGAACTCCTTCTAGATTGGTTGCTAATTGTATAAAAGTATTCAATGAAGCTTCGACCGAGTCTGGATGGTGAGATTTGAATGTATGCGAGGTAAATTGTACCGCTTCATAGAATGTTAGAATGATTTAAGAATTTTGTGTTTTGTGCAAATGTGTATTTTTGTTTCATTTTGCAACTTGTTTGAATGCTTGTTTCACTTAGGTCCAAAAGCCACAAATTGTGAGAAACCTCCATTGTTTACTATATGCTAGGATGACTGATACACTTTGTTTAATTCGTTTGATTCATGCTTTATATGTTGATTATTGTGATTTTGTGGAAGCATTAGAAATAATCAAGGCATTTGTTTATATTGAGCACAACCGTATCCGAAAGTGCCTTACCCGTGAGTAGAGAGAATTCGTTAACCCTTTTGAGCCTAAACAGTTTAGATCTCATTTTAGTGATGAACTTGGTTTATGTACATAATTTGAAAGTGTAGTCCATCATTGAATTTTGTGAGGTTCTAAAAATTTCTTCTTGAAACTTTGAACATTGTTTTAATTTGATTTCCTTGTCGTAAAAAGCAAGGAGCATTCACTTGAGGTTTGGTTGAATTCAAGTTGGGGAGAATGAAAAAGAAGATTGGTAAGTTGATAAAACTTTTGAAAAATTTCAAACAAGCATGAAAAGAAAAAGTGTGAATATGAATGTGAAAAACAAAAGAAAAAGAATGCTTGTTTGATTAAGAAAAATAGAGAATGAAATAATTGTGCATAAGGAAGTTTGAGAAGGTTTGTGGTAAAGGAAGGAAAATGGTGAATGAAGTTGTGATGTGTAAATACCATGTATAGTGAATGTTTCTTTTTGCATCGGCAATTTCGATTCAATGGCCTTTAGAAATGTCCCTTTGTTGTGAACCCGACCAAGTTACAACCTTTGAAGCCCTTAGTGATCTTTTTGCTTCCGTATTTTCATTTTTGATTGTCAGATGTTGTATGAATTAAGTTGCTATTAGCATTGTTTGTCAGGTGAGTGAAATTTCCCCGCGGTTGCAAACACGTTAATTTCTTCATTCTTATTCTGAAGAGGAGTGTTAGAGTGATTCAAGTATGAAAATTTAGTTGTTCTTTGAACCATTTCAGGATATTTGTTTAAGAACTTAATTCTTTGTCATTGTTCGATTCTATTGAGTGGTGAACGTTGCTTGTGCACATTTTCATATTTTCTTGGTTGAATCATAAGCTTGAGCAAATCCTCTTATTTTCATGAGGGGCATACTTTGCTTGAGGACAAGCAAAAATCTAGTTGGGGAGAGTTGTTAGGTGCAAATTTTACCTTAAAATGAACCATTTTTCTTGGCACTTTTTCTACTCAATTCTCATGTTGTCATTAGTTTTACTCATGATTGTTGTTGTTCTTCAAACATTGAGAATATACCTTTGGTGCTTGTAATATGTGTGCTATTGTGTAGGAAAAGGCACTAAATGATCAAAGTTGTAAGACACAAGATTGGATCCAAGCTGCCAAAGAACAGAGGAAAACATCAGCAAGTTCACTTTGCGAACTACCAGTGAAGGTTCGCTTTGCGAACTCTGGCGAGGTCCCAGCGAATGGTCCCAGACTTGGACAGTAGAAAAAGGCAGTAAAGTTCGCTTTGCAAACTTGAAGGCGAGTGTTCGATTTGCAAATAATCCTTCGCATTGCGAACTCATGAAGAAATTTTGTGGCGGTTTAACTATCTGAGGAACCTCAGGTGCCCATTTTCACCATTCGCTATGCGAGTAAAACGTTCGCTTTGCGAACATGGAAAATTCTGAATGTATTATAAATAGATTTTTCACACTTTTTAGAGGGAGTTAGATATTTTTCAGCATAGAACTTTATCTCTCTCCATTTCAAGCATAGTTTAGGGAGAGAAACTCAAACCATAAGAGGGAGAAGGTAAGATCTTCAATCTCTTGTTGGGAAAGGATGTAATCTTTTTATACCTTATGTATTTCATCTAATGTATGTTGTGAATTAGTTTTGATTCTCTATTGTTGATTGTCTTTGACTGCTTATTTGTGGGTCTTGACAAAACCTATTTCAAATCCTTGATCTTAGATCTTTCATCTATCAATGAACAAACTTTTGGCATGGTTTTGAAAGTTGATATTCATTGTATCTTTTGTTGTATTGTGTTGGTTAAGTAGCATGAGTAGCATGAGTAGGATCGATACGGTATTGCGATGATGCATGATAATAGTGATGAAGAATGATATTCACATTCATTTGGCCAATTAGTTAAATGCATGTAAAAAGGATTAATCATATGTACGTATTCTAATCATGGCTTTGTATATGAATTACTCATTAGTTTGATATTGATGTTATAGTAATATCTGTTGAATCTTGATGTCAGAAATGGATATAGGCTTAACATTCATGTAGGTTTTAAACACTTTGTATTGATTGGTAATGTGCGAGAGCAATTGTTGATCGGTACAAAATCACTCACACATGCGGGGACCGAGAGGATATGTATGTCGTGGGTGATGCATGAAGATATTAGATGAACAAGTGATTTATGTATAAAATGATTAGAAGAATGTGTGTGTTATCAATTGATGAGATCCAATTCCAACAAGGCTCCGTTTATAATTCAGTCTTTACTTTATATTTTCCGTCTTTACATTTTCTGCTTTAATTTTGGTTCCTTAAATCTTTTAAACCAAAACTTTTGAACCATAAGCTTAGAAACATAGAGACCGTCGAACGATATTCTTTCCCTCGCACCGATCCCTGTGGATATGACAAAACTGGGTTACTTAAATTAGTTTTTGCTTGCTGCTATATTACAATATCAACAATCAGTAATACCTAAACGGCCTTCAGAAGGAGGTTCAGCAATAGCTTCTTTGAAGCCATAAAGAAAAATCATGAAGAGGTCAAAGAAGAAGAAAAAGAGGTTCAACAAGCAGTTCTACCACTCTCTTCTAGTCATAGAAGAGGAAAAAGTGATTGATCTTGAAGACGAAGAGGTGGACTATAACAACAGTGGACACCGTTGGGCACGAGATGCATTAGTTAGGGATCTCTTCTAGAATCGCCTTGTTCCCTTTTTTAAAAAAAATTGTAATCCATCAGTTTAATATTAATGAAATAGTTTTTTTGACTAATACTACTCTAGCATGCAAGTACATTCCATTAATTTCTTTATCTTTTCTAAAGGTACATTTAACTAAGTGAAACTGAAATAGAAACGATAGCTAAAATATATCAAACATAGACTCATAGTTATCCAGAGAATCTTAATAGGTTAGATTGCTAGATCACATTTCCAAGAGTCATTATTAGATTGCTGATAAGATTTAATCAGTACTTAAATAATATTAAACTCAAGACAATGTATGTAACACGTCTATAAAAGGACTCTAGTAAGCTTTCTTCCATCATCACTTAATCCCTAAAACACCAAGATGTATAAGCAAAAGCAAATATGGGTTCCAAAGAAATATTTCTGGAAGGCAGCACTACTGAATACAGCAACTCAAGCAAATCAAGGCAAGGCAGCAGCTGAAGAATCTGCAAGCAAGCAGACAGCTTCAGAGGTGCTCTCATCATCAACATCCTTTATGAATACTTACAGAAGAATGAGATCTTCTAGATCCATACGCAGTAACAAACTAAGAAAGGAGGCTTTGGATTTTGCAAAGGAAGAATGGCAAGATTTCTTAGATAATCTAGACATGTTAGATGATCCTAGGGAATTCCTTAGGGCTCATCCATTAGATTAGAAAATATAATTGTCTTGTAATAGCTTCCTTTTTATTAATAAAATAAGTTGCAAACTGAAGGCTCTGTAGATTTGAGCTAATTTTTGGTAAAACAAGACATTGAATGTGATGTTCCAACATGAAGGAGACATGATGTCCTAACAAACGTCCTAACATCTTAAACTGATATAGCAGGCTGTTTCTAAGTCTGGTCCAAGAATTAAGGAACAATCAGAACGTGGATCAAGGAATCAGCAAATAGAAAATTGAAGCCCAAGGCAGCAGAAGGCTATAAAAGAAGACCAAGACCTAATGTAGAAGAGAGAGAGAGGACGCCATAGACTTAGGAATCCTATTTTATAAAGTAGGGTTTAGGTTTTGAGAGTTGTAGGTTTCTCTTGTAAGTCTCCCTCTGTATCGATTTGATACAGTGTGGTAGACATAGGTACTTGTACAGATTCAGAAACCTGTAGGTAATGAATCTTGTATTGTTCTTGGATGAAGCTTTGAAGCAAATCCAAGTTAACTTGTTAGTCAATGATGCTTGACTGAACTTTATATTGGAAGGGGTGTCTTTCAATAGGAATGGTACAATTATGAGGTAGTAACTGTTAGATAATCACAGGTTGTGATTTAGGGAGTGAGATGGGTTTCTCTTATCAATTAGATGTGACTTCTAATGATAAAGTCTTCATTGGGTAGTGATAGGTAAGTGTGGGTGTTTACTGTAAACCTGAGGGTGTTTACATAAAACTATACTACTGATAGTGGAGTCTTCTTCCTGGATTGGTATCCCCCAGATGTAGGTGAGTTGCACCGAAATGGGTCATCATATTCTGTGTTGGTTATCATTCTGCAATTTACAGTTTAGTATTGATTAACATGTTGGAACAGATGTCGAAACATCTGTGTCTATGTAGTTACTGATATTAAAGGTATCAGTCTGTTGTTATGTTCTTGTTTAAATAATTATGCAGAACAATGTCTTGACATGTGTTAGGACATATGCTGTCTGCTATGCCAGAATTTCCATTGGTATCAGAGCAGGCATCCTGTCTGTTTCCGGATGAGATATTTGGGAGATACTTTCTGGCATTTAAACAAGGAGGAGTTATGAAGACCAGATCAATCAACTCAGTCATACTCAAGGGTATTAATGGATGGGATGGATGTTCTGGATCAAAGGTAACAACCTGTTGGTTGTTCATGTTGCTGAGGAGGTTCTACAACAACTGTTGGAGAAGTGGCTAGTTCTCTTATTGGGGTGTCTTATAAGATGTTCTAACATCTTATTAGGGCAAGCTGAATTTGTTCCTTGGTGGTTCTGCTGCATATATTTCTGATGGAAGAGCTCTGGAATTTATGGGGTTCTGGAGTTGTTACTGAAGAAAGATGGTGGAAGTTCTCAATCGTCAGCCTCTATATTTGAAGACATATGCATCTTTTTATTCCAAAGTCGGGAGCGGTGGAATGGAGAGATTTGTTGGAAGATGTCTGTTATAGTGACTTGGTACTTGGAAGCTTGGTTCCATTGTGCAGTTTGAAGTCAGTTGAAGAGAAGGGGAGTTGAGATTAGGTTTATCAAGTTCTTGCTCTAGAAGTTTGATAAATTATTGATTGGCTAAGTTGTCAAAGATACTTGAGAATTCTCTCAAGTCCACTCATAAAGGCATCTCAGTCGTGCATCTGGAGTCTTCTAGTTATTCTTCTGACTAGAGGGTGTTTCTGTGAAACACAAACCTGAAGAAAGTGGAGGTGAGTTATTTTCACCTTCCAAAACAACAAGGAAGGATTCATCTCTCTTAATCCTAAGGGTGGATCCAATCTGAATGGAGATTTCAGAACTGTTGAGGTAAATAGGGTTCGTTCAGAGAGAATCTTAGTTACTTAAGTCAAGGGTGGCAGCCTTGGTATCTCAACACTTTGTTTGTCAAAGAAGATACTTATAAAAGATTGAATTCTTGTTAAGTGTTCATGGAGTGATCTGTTGGAGTATGACTTCAATAGTGAAGCAGGGTTATTGAACAAGGATTTAAGATCAATTGCTATTTGTGATATTCACAAGTATTTAATTGATTATCCTTGTATGTGGAGTTCAAGATTGCTGATGTTCAACAAGATGTTGGAACATCTCTCATCTGGTTTGTGCAAGATCATGGGAGGGGTACTGCATAAGCTTTTGGATCTATTTCTCTTGGGTATTGACCTAAGAATCTGCTTCAGTTTGGTGTGGCAGAAGCATCAGATATCTGGAGAGTTTCCTAGCAAGAAGTTGGTCTAGACAATGGTGATGTGGAAGATGAAGAAGAAGACATCATAATCTTGATGAGTAGTTCTTGGATCAGTTTATTTCTGATCTAGGAGTATTGGAGTGCAGCAGGTGTGTTCCAGTTGTTACTTGAAGCATTTGATGTTTATCTGGAAAGTGTCCTGGAAAAAGACTTGTCCAGAATATGGTGCTAGTGATGGCACAACTTAGGTCAGTTTATTTCTGATCTAGGTACATAGGAGCATGTGATCTTGCTCATCTTGGAAGTCAAGGTTAAGTGGCAGTTATCTCTGACTTTCTATAGACTGCTCTACTCAAGGAAAGTGGCATCCTTTGGTATAGCTATGGTATAGTCTATAACTACTTATCTTCTAAAGAATCAGACTTGGCACGTTGAGTTCTTTGGAGTTGTGAAGCAGATTTTCATCAAGGTGTGAGCTTGTTTGGAATACCTTTAATAAGATTAAACAGGATGGAGGTCGTCTACTCAAACTTGGTTGTTGATTCAAGTTTATGAGAGCATGGACCTCTTGTTCTGTTAAAGTGAGGAGGTTCTTCTAAGTGGCAGAAGGATGAGCTGAATTCAGCAGCTGAATGTCATATCAGAATGTTCTGACATCAAGCTTAACATCAGGATCTCAACTGGTGATGTGGCACATCAGCTTAAGATAAGTTGATCTACAGGAGAATATAAGTTATGGATGCTTCAAAAAGGTCTATCTCATGCAGTTTGCGGGAGATGTGGAAGGAGAAGATGTTACATGTCTAAGGCTTGGTGGATCCAAGATGGCTTTCTACGGAGAAAGTAGTTCATGTAACTTGAAGATCGGACTTCATTGGTGGATCAGTGTATCTTGTGGGAGTTCTGAAGAAGGGTGAGATCAGTAAAAAAGGTGGCATTTAATTGGTTTAATATTTGAATTCAAGAAGGATGAGGCAATAAAAAATGGCATTTGGTAGTTCTCATTTGTGGATATGAGAAATCAAGATAACGAAACAATGGCATTTGATTACTCTTAAGGAGTGTCTTGGAACAAATTAATCTTGGCCAGAAGGGTAGTTGGTTTAAGACTTAATGAGGTGTTGATTCTTTTCTATATTAGAGCTTGTGGTGGAAGTTCTTAGTTTATGGAAGATTACCTTCTTTTGGTGGATGAGAGTTTATTTCTCTCTTTGGTTATCTGGAGTTCTTGTTGATCAAGCTGGTGGCGCAGTGTTGTTTGAAGATCTTTAATTGGATTACTATGCAAGTAGTAAGTCTAGTGGTGGATCATATCAAGAACTATGTTGATTGGTGTCTGTGATATGTGAAGGATGTCCTAACTGATGTTAAAACATCTTCTAGGTTAGTTATCCTTGGAGTAGGATTCTGAGTTCACATTTTACCTAAGAAGTATTTATCTTATTGTACGGGAGAATGATGGGTAAATGACTGTCTTGGAAGTCTGATGTGAATGATACATGCTAGAAGTGGATCAGTTTGGCGCTTGTGGAGCAAATGGGTTGAGGATTTTTGGAGCATGTGTTTGATGTCCTTCAAGTGTGAAGAACATATGGGCGAGCTAGCAAACTTAGGGGCTCTGTATGTCTCTTTGAGGAATGTGAAATATTCCAGATTCAATTGGGTTGTATCTCAGGGAACAAGGAGATCTATACATGAGAATTCAGGAGGAATTCGTGTGGTGTATAGATGGTTTCTGGACGAGATGGATCAATGGAGCTTTGGTCTCAATCCAAGAGTTTGTTAGTTATGGTACAAGGATGAGTTCCTGGTACTCTCACTGTATGATCATGAAGTTGTCATGGGATATCATATGGTGATTTTGAGGTGTTTCTTGCTGAAGAAGCATTTGTTGAGAAAGATAGGGGGAGAACTTCTGTCTGTTAAAAGTACGGGTGTTGTACATGGTTTGCTTGAGGGTCAAGCATCAGGTGAATGCGTTCAGCAGGTGTGTTGAATAGAGGGTGCACTCTTGAAGACATGAAGATGTGTCTTATGTTTTCCATTCATTTAGGGTGTTCTTCTGGTTAAGGAGCACTGGTTATCTACGACAGGGGGAGTTAGACTTCTGTTTTAGATATATGGATGCAGTGGTGCAGATTGTATATCAAGATTGTTTGTGGTTTCAAGCAGTCAGTGATAGATTGCCTCATGTGAGATTGATATGTCAGACAAGATGTCGTGACATTGCTCTAATGATATAAGTATCTTAGGAGTGTTCTGAGAGTAATTATCTGTTTCTGAGAGAATTTATTTTTGAAGAACCAGATAAGGTCTTTGAAGAGTCTTTGCTGCTAACTGAAAGATGTTTGAAGAAATGTCTTAACATCTTGGTCAGTTCTTCTTGGTCTTCTATTTAAAAGGATTATCATGTAGACAAAACACAGGAACATTAACTTAGCTAAACAAAGTCTGACAAGGGGTCAGGACGGTATGGGAACAACATGATTGGGTGTTTTGGACGGTAGAGAGTGAAGACGTGTTAAGCATGTGTCTTGATGCAAGTGCATTCTTTGGACGGTCTCTCATAAAGTTGGATCACTCAAACTTTAGCTGGACGGTGCACAGTCATCTATGTTTACCTACCCTAATTTATATCTCTAAATGAATTGCTCTGCGGGAACTTCTATGGATCACATTTGTTAAGAAAAATACGTTTGGGTATTTAAAGACGGGATCTGCTTCTAGTTTTCAAAGTTAGTATTCTGGGCAAGTTCATCATGACTTTTGTTAAGCTCTGGATTAGTATCATGTGGGTATGGAATTAGTATCATTGCTTTTACCAATTTTTGGCTAAAAAGGGGGAGAAGGGGCATGGATTCATCTCAGTTGTGTGGTGGTCTCTACAACACATGCTCATTACTGCAAGTGTTCTGCAGGGGTGTTGGATGAGATGTTTTGACATCTTTGAGTCCTTCCCTTATGCCTTGTGATCTTAGTTATGAAGCAGGTTGTGTCTTGTGACCTGAGTTACATACTCTATGGACTCTGTGTTACGTATGATACAACTGTTTCTTCTTAAGCTCTTTCTGGACCTCCTTATGGGTTCTCTTATGCCCTTTAAGAGGAAGATTTATCCCAATCATATCTACCAAACGTCTGACTTTCTTTTTCTACCGAAGGAGTTTTAGCCAAAAATTAGTCAAAAGGGGGAGATTGAAGGCTCTGTAGATTTGAGCAAATTTTTGGTAAAACAAGGCATTGAATGTGATGTTCCAACATGAAGGAAACATGATGTCCTAACGAATGTCCTGACATCTTAAACTGATATAGCAGGTTGTATCTAAGTTTGGTCCAAGAATTAAAGAAACAATCAGAACGTGGATCAAGGAATCAACAAACAGAAGATTGAAGCCCAAGGCAGCAGAAGGCTATAAAAGAAGACTAAAACCAATCCAGAAGAGAGAGAGGATGCCATAGACTTAGGAATCCTATTTTGTAAAGTAGGGTTTAGGTTTTGAGAGTCGTAGGTTTCTCTTGTAAGTGTCCCTCTGTATCGATTTAATACAGTGTGGTAGACATAGGTACTTGTACAGATTTAGAAACCCGTAGGTAATGAATCGTGTATTGTTCTTGGATGAAGCTTTGAAGCAAATCCAAGTTAACTTGTTAGTCAAGGATGCTTGACTGAACTTTGTATTGGAAGAGGTGTCTTTCAATAGGAATGATACAGTTATGAGGTAGTAACTGTTAGATAATCACAAGTTGTGATTTAGGGAGTGAGATGGGTTTCTCTTATCAATTAGATGTAACTTCTAATGATAAAGTCTTCATTGGGTAGTGATGGGTAAGTTTGGGTGTTTACTGTAAACCTGAGGTTGTTTACATAAAACTATACTACTGATAGTGGAGTCTTCTTCTTGGATTGGTATCCCCCCAGATGTAGGTGAGTTGCATCGAACTGGGTCATCATATTCTGTGTTGTTTATCATTCTGCAATTTACAGTTCAGTATTGATTAACATGTTGGAACAGATGTCGAAACATCTGTGTTTCTGCAGTTACTGATATTCAAGGTATCAGTCTGTTGTTCTATTCTTGTTTAAATAATTATGCAGAACAATGTCTTGACATGTGTTAGAATATATGCTGTTTGTAACACCCCACATTCTCACTTTACAGAAATATACAAATATTACAAATATAATCAGAGTTCCCTTAAATAGTGGGATGTCACACCATAAAACATAACCTGAATTTCTCGATTTAATTCATTCACTTCTTGTTTCTCAAAGATAAGTTAAAACAGCGGAATGAAATATCGAACCCCAAAATAACAAGGCCATTGGCCACCAAAATCATGGTCCACATAAACTCATGGTTCACCATGTTTTGAAGTGAGTAGTGATACATAATACAATAAACCATATATACAACAAAAGATGAAATTACCATTATCCCGTGTTACGTATCAGAGCGACTCCTAAGACTCGATCAGGCAACACGTACTCCATGTACTACTCAAGTACCTGGATTATCTGTACTTCCCAAGAAGCACAGACACAAGAAACAACAAAGGGGTGAGAACTACATTCAATAATTAACGGTGTAAAATACATGTTAAGGAGTAGTAATCAAGTAATCACACATAATATGCACACATTCACGACACACTTGTCACCTTCTGATTATAATCCAACAAAGACATAATAATGCAATGTGACTCAATGACACAATGTAATGCAAGTGGTACCACACAACATGGTTCATTCAATTGAACCCGATTCATAAAAGAATCCGGATAAATCACATACACCCCCCCTGAGTAATGATTTATCCCCATACAACTCCACATTGGAGTCCGGACAAATCACATACACTCCCACTGAGCAATTATTTGTCTCCATACAACTCCACATTGGAGTCCGGACAATACTAGGCACCCATCATGGATTCCCACCTAGCTGTCTCCACCAGACACATCATGAAATGCATGACACAATGATGCAAAAAAACATAGGTATAATAACAACAATACCTCTTCACGATCCCCTTGATCACACGTGAGATACATACTCACCGTAATACACACTAGTATTACCACCACTGTCAATTCAATTCATCATAATACACACAAGTAAGGAAAATACCTCACGTGGCCCTAATTTGCTAATTACCTACTTAATCCATCCAAATTCCATTTTAAATCATTTTTACTACCATTCCTAAATTCAACAAGTTCTGACACCTATCCCAACCTCTTAGACCAAAAAGGAACCACATCGGACGCGAAATCGGGAAAGAAATCGCGAAACGGCAAAAAATCTGCACCCTCGCTGGTCATACGCGTATTGTCCCCATCCATACGCGTAATGCCTAGTTTCTTCCGCCAGCCATACGCGTATTTCCCTGAGGGTTACGCGTACGGGCAGAGACTGATTTCTCTCAAAAATTCTAGTTTAATTATATTTTACTCCCATTACGCGTAATGCCTTGCCCCATACGCGTACCATTACGCATTCCAGCAGAGGGCCGTGTCAAATGGGTTCCTTACGCATAACGCCCACATTTTTCCATTGCCATACGCGTATTGCCCTACTCAATACGCGTATTGCCTTGCCCATTACGCGTATGGGCAGCGAATACCCAGAATTTTCTGGTTTCACACCAGTCCAATTTCTGCTCAATTCTAGCACCCAAATCTGCAATACCAGAATCATATAGCAGCAGTAACATAGTGTTTTACACATATTATGACAGAATGGATCAATATACATACTTTCCATCATAATTTCAATCATTCAACAAAAATTCAACAACAACATAATTATACATACAATTCCTATGAAGAGAAAGAATCCTCACTACCCTCTAATGTTATCAACACCTATATTGAAATCAATTCTCCCCCTTACCTCAAATTCTCTATTAAATTCTGATGAAAATTGATGATGCCAAGCTTAGCTTCTTCCTCTCCAACTTTCTCTCTTGGTGGAAGTGTGGTTATGTTCTAATTTTTCCTAATCCTCTTCTTTTTCTTATTTTACTAACACTAACTCTATTTTACTAACAAAAATATTATGATTTAGTTAATAATAACAATATTAATAGTAACAATAATAACCATAGAAATAATAATAATAATAATAATAATAATAATACTAATAATAATATTGGATATAAAAATAATAATACTCCTCCTTCTATTATTACTAAATATGTCCCCACATTATTCATTAGTACATTACTATAATTCCAACATCCCTAATTCCCCGTTCCGCTACGGACTCTACGCTTACAAGCTCAACTACACACACCCTAAACAAGGCCAAACAACAGAAATAACACACGATGATAAAATAAATTAAAATGGGGTGTTACAACTCTTCCCTACTTAAAATATTTTCGTCCTCGAAAATGTACCTGATGGAAACAATTCTGGATACGACTCTCGCATCTTGCTTTCCAATTCCTAGGTCACACTTCCTCCTGCAGCTCCTCCCCAAGCTACTCTCACTAGAGGAATCTCTTTCCCTCTAAGTTGCTTCATCTTGCGATCCTCGATCCTTATCGGCATCGCTTCTACAGTAAGATTATCTCTAATCTGCACTTCATCCCTCTGGATAACATGAGATGGATCCGACACATACTTCCGAAGTTGCGATACATGAAATACGTCATGCAAGTTCGAAAGCTCCGGCGGCAACGCCACCCTGTAAGCAACTGTACCCACTCTTTGCAAGATCTGATACAGTCCAATGAATTTAGAATCTAATTTCTTCGATTTCAATGCACGTCCAACACCTGTCACATGATTGACTCTCAAAAATACATGGTCACCTTCGCTAAATTCCAAGTCTTTCTTCCGATTATCATGATAACTTTTCTGTCTACTCCAAGACGCTTTCATCTTTTCACGGATCATCTTAATTGTCTCAGTAGTTTGTTGCACAATTTCAGGCCCAAGCACCATATTCTCACCAGTTTTATACCAACACAGAGGCGTTCTACACCTCCTACCATACAAAGCTTCGAAAGGTGCCATACCAATACTAGAATGGTGACTATTGTTATACGTGAACTCAATCAATGGCAAATGAGTACACGCCACCTTTCTCTAACACACAGGTTCTCAACAAATCTTCTAACGACTGAATAGTCCTCTCCGACTGACCATCGGTCTATGGATGATAAGTCGAACTCAACTTCAATTTAGAACCTAAAGCTTCCTGTAAACTCTATCCGACATTATACTCGATGGAACACCATGCAGTTTCACAATGATTCTAATATAAATCTCTGCCAGCTTTGACAATGGGAAACTGATATTAATTGGTATAAAATGTGCGGATTTCGTAAGCCGATCTACCACTACCCAAATAGCATCAAAGCCTCTCGCTGTATTTGGTAAACCAGTAACAAAATCCATAGCAATACTATCCCACTTCCATTCTGGAATCTCCAACGGTTGCATCAACCCCAAAGGTTTTTGATGCTCCACTTTTGACTTTTGACATGTCAAACAAGCATAAACGAACTGAGCTACATCTCTCTTTATACCAGACCACCAAAATAATTTCTTCAAGTCTTGATACATTTTCGTGGCTCCCGGATGAATACTCAGGCTACTCCGGTGACTTTCCTCTAAGATCGCTTTTCTCAATTCCATATTATTTGGCACACAAATCCTGCCCCGGAATCTCAGCACACCACCCTTATCCACCTTAAAATCACTATCAGGATCATTTCCTCCAGTAGGCATCATGTCCACAAGATTCACATCAAGCCTCTGATTTTCCTTAATTTCATCTAAAAAGTCATTATTCACTTTAAGCATACCCAATCTAACACTTTCCGGTGTAGTTTCACAAACCATACTCAAGTCTCTGAACTGTTCAATTAATTCCATTTCTTTTATCATTAATGCCGACATATGAATTGTCTTACGACTTAGGGCATCTGCTACAACATTAGCCTTCCCCGGATGGTAACTCAAGTTAAACTCATAGTCCTTCAAGAACTCTAACCATCTTCTCTGCCTCATATTCAATTCCTTTTGATCAAACAAATACTTTAGACTCTTATGGTCACTGAATACTTCAAATCTCGATCCATACAAATAATGTCTCCAAATTTTCAATACAAACACCACCGCAGCTAATTCAAGATCATGAGTAGGATAATTCCTCTCATGTACTCTCAATTTCCGTGAAGCATATGTCACTACCTTTCCATCTTGCATTAACACCCCGCCTAATCCCATCTTAGACGCATCACAATACACTACAAAAGGTTCATTTGGCTTTGGTAGAATCAATACTGGTGCTGTAGTCAATTTCTTTTTCAATTCGTCGAAACTTTCTTCACACACCGTATCCCAAACAAAAGCTTGACTCTTTCTAGTTAACTGAGTCAACGGTAACGCCAAATTAGAAAATCCTTCGATAAATCTTCGGTAATAACCTGCCAAACCCAAGAAGCTTCTAATTTCTGTCACAGTCTTCGGAGGTTCCCACTGAAGCACTGCACTTACTTTAGATGGATCCAGTGCTATGCCATCACCTGAAATAACACGCCCCAAGAAACTTACAGTTTTCAACCAAAATTCACATTTTGAGAACTTTGCAAATAATTTATTATCCTTCAACACCTGCAATGCAATCCTCAAGTGTTCTGTATGATCCTCTTCAGACTTGGAGTAAATCAATATATCATCAATGAATACCACAATAAACTGATCCAGATAAGAATGAAAAATACGGTTCATTTATTCCATAAACACACCCGGCGCATTAGACACTGCGAAAGGCATCACAAATACTTATTCTTAATGGTCACCTTATTCAACTAACGGTAATCAATGCACAAACGCATACTACCATCCTTCTTTTTCACCAACAACACTGGAGCTCCCCACGGCGACACACTTGGCCTAATAAACTTTTTATCAAGCAATTCTCCAATTTGAATTTTCAACTCTGCCAATTTTGATGCCGACATCCTGTATGATGCCATAGATATAGGTCTGGTACCAGGAACAAGATCAATAGTAAATTCAATTTCTCTCGTCGGAGGTAATTCAGTAATATCATCCGGAAACACTTCAGGAAATTCCCTTACCACCGGTAACTCATTAACTGATGTATTGCTTTCTACTGATAACCAGGAAACCACTGCAAACATCTTAGCTTCGTCTTCTAACAAGGTTCTTAATTCCTTAGTAGACAAATAATTAGCCAACACTTCCTCTTCAGGAGTAAGGAACAACAGCCTCTTCCTAAAGCAATCAATATAAACTCGGTTGAATTCTAACCAGTTCATTCCCAAAATGATATCCAGATTACTGAGTGGCAAACAAATCAAGTCCACGCCGAATTCTCTACCAAAAATAGTCAACGGACAATTCAAGCATGCTAAAGAAGTAACCACAGAACCAATAGATGGAATTTCAATAGTCATCCTCCGATCCAAAGTAAACGGTATAATTCCTAATCTCCTCACACAATCAACAGAAATAAACGAGTGGGTTGCACCCGTGTCAATGATAGCAATCAAAGGAATGTCATTAATAAAAAAAGTACCTTTGATGGAACGATCACCACCGGTAGGCTGGGCTCCGGCCAATGCGAACACCCTTCCACTAGTCTGAGATTTTTTAGGCTTTTGACAGTGAGTGCTGATATGACCCTGTTCTCCACAATTATAACAGGTTGGTATGGTAACCCTAAAATTTTCCACAATGTGACCTGGTCGTCCACACTTGAAGCACTTCTTCTCCTCATTCTGATAATCATTAGCACGATGGCCCGTGCCACCACATTTGAAACACTTGGTAGGATTGTGAGCCTTCTCTCCCCCACTCAGTTTCTTTCCCACAGCGGCTTTCTGTTTTCCTTTGTCAGCTGGAGCACTATAAGGCGTACCCCCATACCTTTGCTTACCCTTCCGGTCATTCAAGACTTTGTAATGAGCAATCCGGGCCCTGCTGTCATTATCATAAATCCGGCTTCTGCTTACCAGTTCCGAATAGCTCCGTATCTTCTCCCTTGATTAATTGATCAAAACTTTGTTTCGATTAATCGATCTTCCCTTTTCCCATCTTTAGGCCTCCTTTAGAGCTTTCTCTCTCATTCCCCCCTGTGGAGTTGGAGTTTTGCGCTGCGCCTTGCATCGAAGCACTGTACAAATTGACGCCGTCCGTTTCTCTATGCAGGATCACTGTACAACTTGGAGCTGTTGGGCCGTCCGGTTCAACTTCTGCATTACACCCTGTGGCAATCTCTCTTTGTTCCATCACTCCTTTCTTCTTGTAATCAATCATTTCTTTTTGATTCCCCTGAAGAGTTTCAATTCTCTCTCTTTGGTCCAACAAGTTTTCCTATCATGACCATTTTCCCCGGGAGTTCGCAACATTCTTTTGGTTCTTCTCCTTTCTTGGGTTAATCACCTCTTCTTGGTTAATCACCCGTCTCTTCAGTTAATCACAGTCCGTCTGTTAATCACTGAGCACCCCTAGGGTTAATCACCTTCTCTTGGTTAATCACTCGTCTCTTCAGTTAATCACAACCCGCCTGTTAATCACTGAGCACCTCTTGGGTTAATCACCTCTTCTTGGTTAATCACCCTTTTATTCAGTTAACCACAGTCCGTCTGTTAAAATATTGAACCCTTTCGAGTTAATCACCTTCTCTTGGTTAATCACTCGCTTTTCTCTTCGGTTGGTCACAGTCCGTCTGTAAACACCGAATCCCCCGCAGTTGGAAACCTCCTCTTGGTTCGAATACTTGCACCCTTGGGTTAGTAACCTTTCTTTGGTTCAAATACCCTTTTCTTCGGTTGAGTACTGTTTGTTCAATCAGTTTACCGAACCCCTTTGGGTCACGACCTTTGCTCGATCCTATACCCGTCCTTTGGGTTATGATCTTTATTCGGTCCTACACCCTCTTTTCTGGTTAATCGCAGTTTTCTCTGCTAAAACCAATGCTTCTCTACCCCCACAGAGTTGCAATCCTTTCTTTCGTCGGTTAATCATTGTTTACCACTTAATATACCGAGGCCCCTTCAGAGTTAAACACCTTCTCTCGGTTCAACACTCTCTCTCTTAGTTTATCACAGTCCGTCTGTTGACACCAGCTTCTTTTCCCCGCCAGGGTCTACTCTCTTTCTTCGGTTAACCACTGCCATCCAGATAATATACTGAATCTCCTTTTCCTCTTGGTTATGAAACCATCCCTTTTTTTGGATCCCCAGAGGAGTCCTGCCTATTCCCTTTGATCTTACTTTCTTGGTTTCAACACCAATTCTCTTTGCTATCCCCAGCGGAGTTTCTTTCATTCTTGGTTTTGACACCATTCTTTTCCTATTCTTTTGTGCAAACGCTCTCACTGCGGGGTCTTTCCCAGTAGAGTTTTTCTTTCACTCTTGCTCTTGGTTTTGACACCACTTTACTTTCATTTTCCTTTTCCGTTCAATTCCCCGAACTACGGAAGCTGTGATTCTGCATTCTTCTGAATGTCAGATACATAGGCACGAGACGCAATGTCTTGGCGAGCACACTTCCACCCTTCTTTCCTTCTCCCTTTCTTCTTTTCCCTTCGTCCCCTGGTTTTCTGAACTACGACGCTCTGACTTCCTCATTGCACTATGAGGGTACGTAGGCACGAGGGCCACAATCCTCCGCGAGCACCTTCCTTCTTTCTTTTCTTTTTCCCCTTTCTCTGTCTCTCTCCTTTTCTTTAGCTAGAAGCCTTTATATAGATAACCCATCCAAGCCTAGAAGCAAGCGAAATGGTTCCCGTCGAGTACGACGGATGCGTTAGGTGCTAATACCTTCCTTTCGCATAACCGACCCCCGGTTCCCGTTTCTCTTCCCCTTGGGTTTTATCGATATTTTCCCTATCCTTTGGGACTAAATAAAGTTTGGTGGCGACTCTGTTGTATCTTTGAGTGTGCGATTCACTCAGGTAGAAACCAGCCATCTTCAGCGTGCCATATTTTTTACAAACCCTTGGTGTGCATGTTGGGCCCAAGTTCAAAGACAAATTTCTCTATGATAGAGATTCCAAATGGAAAAAAGTTCAACATGACTTTTGTTCATCTCCATCTCCTCTTCAACTTTGGTGTTTGACATTTTTTCATTTGAGCAATTATTTGGAAGTTATGGTGGTTCAAAGAGGGTAGCCTTTAACTGATTTATCTACTTGCACACGGGCTGGTCAAGGCAGGTCTGACTAACTTGCTTATGCAGTTTTGAACATCCATTTTCATGGCCTTTTTTGGGGATGTTAGAGGCTCTATTTCCAATTATGTTGAACACCAATCTTGTTGTGCTACATATCCTCTTTCCAAAGACCCCAAAACCAAAGGTTTTCATCCATTGGTCATGAAGATGCAAAACTCCAAAGACCATAGCATACCAACTGTTTTCTTCCTAGGCAAGTAAACAAAACCAACATAAAATAGGTTGCCATGCGCATGTTGAATGTGATGTACCATCTTTACCATAAAAAGCCAAACAAACTTTGCACATATCATCCCATGCCCATGCACTCTTTGCTTCAAATGTGGAAACCAAAGGAAAGGAAAGCTTGCACAACAAGTTGTTGCTACTGCAAGTTCAGAAAATCACCACCACTCATCTAATTCACATCATAAGTTTCATGCTCACTCATCACATGAACAAAACCCATGCCCTCTTCCACTCACTCTCATTTCAATTCACCTTAACTCACCCACTCTAATCATGGTTCTAACTGTTAACCAAGGTGGTTAACAGTCAACCAAGGATATATAAACAAATCCCCAACAGATTTCTAACGGACTTTGCTCATTCTTCACTTGGCTCAAACTTTTCAATCTCTCTCTCTCAAAGCTCTTTCTCACAGCTTCATTCTTCTATCTCTCTGCAAGAATCAAGTTCTCTCCATCTTCATCTTGAATCATTCATCCATGGAATAAGGAAAGAAACAAGTTATTGCATCCAGTTTTATCCATTTTCATCAAATTCTTTTTTTTTTTGAGCAATTTGAAGTTCTCATTGCCTTTATTTGGCCATGAACTACTCCAAGAATCAAGTGTTTTATATCTAACTTTCTTGCAATAGAAGATTCAGCAAGTTCAGGTTCCATTTCTCAAACTTTTCTCATGCAATTTTAAGTTGCTTTAAGCCTGTTTTTGTGTGATTGAAGCTCAGTAGGAGCAATGTGATTATCCGACTAGTTGATAAGCACTTTAGGTGCTTAGTTAAATCTTAGGGAAAAACTTTCTTGCTTCGATATGCTTTGTATGTAAATTGTTTGTGAATTTCATTGGTGGATTTGTAATCTACATGAGGAGAGGATCATTTTGAGGTATGGTTTGTGAATTTCTGTGAGGTTTGATGTTTGAACACGGCGGAGACTCACCGGAGAAGACGACCGGAGTCTTCTCCGGCCACCTAGAAGTCCACCTGAAGAGGAACCCTAACTCCATCCTCAGATTAAAACAAAATCGTTGATGCATTTGGATCCAATGTTTCTCAGCTTGCCAACGCATTAATGAAGAGCCTCCCTCTCACGTGCCTCATTTTAAACCTCAGATGGATTGTGTGTTTGTGTCTCATTGTAGTTACCATGCACGTGTATTCTGATTTTCCAGATTGGTGTACTTTTATGATCATCATGTGCTGACTCCATCCAAGGGCTGAGAATGAGTCAAAGAATTGACTGAATTCCATCATGTGCACCTCTTCTGATCACGTGTTATTGGATTGGGCTATGTTTGCTATGCGCACCCCTCTCCTTGAGCCCAGTGCCTCTTTGAACTGAAACTTTACTTTCGTTGCACCTCCCTCTCTATTTGCTTGTTTTTTTTCATTTTATTTTAATACATGTTTCCTTTTTTATTTTTAAAATTACTTAGAAACATGATAAAATTCCATAAAAATTCATGAAGCATCTAAAATCATTTAAAAAAATTTTGATTATTTTTATTTCTAATTTCATCATATTTTTCCACATTTTCATGAATATTCTTTTATTTTCTTTTGTGTGTGCACTAATCCATGACCTATGCTTCATTGTGGAATTTTTTGACATAGTTGTGCATTGAATTTCTGCCTAATAATTCGTACATGCATTTGTGATATGTTGAGGCATCGTATACATTTTTATGGATTTTTTAAGTCTTTTCTTGTTGACTTTTGAGTGAGGTCTTTGAGCCAATTGTTTGTGTGTTTTGTATGGCATTGTGAAACATCTTTGAGTATGATCCCTAATGTTTTTGAGCCATCCTTTTGGAGTATGCTTGCACACTGAATGTACCTCAATTTTATTGCCTTTTCTTAATTTCCTCATCATCTAAGCATGACTCTTTGGATTGTTTGAAAGCATGTTTGTTTTGTGTAAATGTTAGAATACATATGCTTAGGGTTTATTGATTGTTGTTTGCCATTCTTCTTTGACCATTTGTTGAGGCTTTTTAATTCATGTTAAGTCAATATTATAGGTCACTTTGCTCATGTTACAAGTAATTCTTGATGCATCTTTGTTTGATTAATGTGTACATATTTGGACTTGAAATGTGTTGTGGAACTTATGCATCTTCACTTGTCTTTCTTTGATGACATGTTTGTACCAACACTTGCATGATCTTGCACACACACTCCAACATGATTCACTTCTGTTTGTAATCATCCTCAACCATATTCCATGATCCTTAATTGCACTTTACATGTTTCTTAAGTTCATAAATCTTTGGATGTTTACTTGAACTTGTTTGAACTTAGTTTGTTCTTAAGCATCAATGTGCTTCAATATGATACTTGTTTGGACTTTGTGCTTCCTTTCTCGACTTTTAAATACCATGTTAAGTGTCTTGAGCTACTGACTTGTATTCATATGACATGATTTTTCATTTTTCATTTTCATTTCTTACTTGCATGACAAGTATGCTACATTGTTAGAACTTGAAAGATGTTTGCTCACACTTTTTCCTACTTGTTCAATGCTTGCATTCATGAATCATATGCTACATTAATGACATCTTGATGCATCCTTAAATGTCATTCAATTCTGACTTTGACGCTTACATGTGCATTCATCCATATTCATGATTCATTTGCATTCATATTGCATTATTAATGTTTCATTTGCATTTGTATGATTGTTTGGTGCATAGTTTGCTTTTGTTTGTTTTCATATGGTATGCTTACATTAGTAGGATCATTTAACATGTACATACTGACTTGGCATGTCCCTTAACCATTAGGACCTTTCCCTTTTGGTTTGAACTTTATTTTCTTCTTAATGTGTCTCCTTAAAGCAAGTGGTTTTGTTTGGTTTAGTTTCTTGCACTTATCTTCATTACTTGTGATGATTATGCACTAACCTTTTATGTAGGGGCAGAGGTAAGACATTTGAGTATGTGGATGTTAATCCATACTCATCTCTTCTTTAATCTCTCATCTATCTTACTTACCATTTATCTTTTATGAATAGCATGATATAATGGTTGATTGTGTAGAACTTTCTCACAACCCTTAGGGATCCTAGCTCATCATTAATTTTTTGATTAAGGTGAGGTAGGATAAGCATTAGATAGTGCTATCCCCCTCTTTCCTTTAGACTTAGGTGGTTCTTGTACTCCACACAACCATAGGACTTCCATGCATGACAACATTAGCATAACTAGTCCCCCCACTTATATTTTTCCTTTCTTCCTTTGAGTTTCTCATTCCTCATCTCAAAACAAAAAGCAAAAAAAAATATAATAAAGGATTAATATGTATTGCACATGAGCCTTGCATGTGGAAAATAAGATAGTGGAAGATCTTCTTTCACTTTCTTAGAGTGTTTAGCGTACGTCCCGTCTTGGGTCGATATGCGAAGCATTCGATCCTATGTCATAGACTTTAATGCAATATGTGTTATAAAGAAAAAATAATCAAAACACTTCTTCTTAAAAGACAAAAACAAACAATTCTCTTCTTCCTCACTCCTTTCATAAAGGATGCGTCACTTCCGTTCTACCGCAAACAGGTAAATGCCTAAGACTCCATACAACGAGCTGCGACACCTAACTGCTGGAACGCGAACCTTGATGTTTTCTGTTAAAAGACATAAACAAAGCAAATACATCCCTAGTAAGTCGAACTATGACTGCTCTGACTTCCTCTCTCTGTTTAGATTGAGGATACGTGGGCATAAGACGGCGATGTCTTGGCGAGCAACCTCCCCCTAGTTCGTGTCCGAACTATGTTGACTCTGACTTTCCCATTGCACGAGGGAATACGTAGGCCTCGGACGGTTATGTCCTATCGAGTCACTTCTTTTTCTTTACTTCCTCGTTTCTTCGTTCTTTCCCGTATCTGTTCCTTCTCGTGTCCAGTAGCAGTGGAGCTCCAGACGACGACACCCTTTGATCGAGACAATAAGCGTGGATCTCATCGAGTACGACGGACGCATGGGGGTGCTAATACCTTCCCCTCGCATAACCGACTCCCTTACCCGTTTCTCTTGGTCGCGAGACCATGCTCTTTTCCTTCCCCTCAGGTTTATGCAATGTTTCCTTTCCCTCTCTTGGGATAAATACACATTGCTGGAGACTCTGTTTCAGCGCCACTTTCGCGTTTGTACTTGGATGAAAATCCCGGGAGCGACACCGTTGAAGCAGCAAACAAAAACATCAAGAGGATTGTCCAGAAAATGGTCAAGACTTACAAAGATTGGCATGAAATACCTCCCTTTGCACTGCATGGCTATAGAACGTCAGTCCGCACTTCTACTGGGGCAACTCCGTATTCGCTTGTGTATGGTATGGAGGTTGTTCTACCCATTTAAGTCGAAATTCCTTCGCTCAGAGTCATCATGGAAGCAGGTCTTGATGAAGCTGAATGGGTTCAATCCAGATACGACCAGCTGATCTCATCGAAGAAAAGCGCCTTACAGCTGTGTGTCATGGTCAATTGTATCAGAGACGCCTCAAGCGAGCGTTTGACAAGAAAGTTCTCCCTCATACGTTCTGTGCAGGCGAACTCATGCTCAAGAGATATTCACCTGTTCACTCGGATCCACGAGGCAAATGGACTCCCAACTACGAAGGACCCTTTGTTGTCAAGAAGGCCTTCTCAGGCAGAGCCCTGATCCTCACCACCATAGATGGGGAGGAGTTGCCATCGCCCGTGAACTCCGATACAGTCAAAAAATATTATGCCTGAAAGAAAAAAAATGGATAAGAGTCCGCTAGATTGACATCCGCAAGGACAATCTAGGCAAAAATGGACATCCCGATGGACCAAAAAAAAAGAGAGAAATGTCCATGCAAAAGTTAGGGACAATGAAAAACAATGATAGCCCGCTAAGTTGAAAACCCGAAAGGGCGACTTAGGCAAAAATGGGTATCCCGGTGGACGAAAAATAGAAAAAAAACATGTCCAGGCAAAAATTAGGGATAAAGGCATTGACTGTGAACACCTGAGCCTCCGTTCAACACAGCTAGACCTCGAACGGTAACAGAACATCCAATCATCATCAACTGGTGCAAGGCGTTGGAACCTAGACTTACAGTGGATGGTGGCCAATGTAGTAATCAATGCAAAACATAATTTCCCTTTGCCATTTACACTTATTTTTCAATTTTATTGCAAATTTCCTCATCAAGGATTTTTGCATCCTTGTACACATCTTATATACAAAATTTTACATTCAATAAAATGCATTCTTTGTTATCTCAATTTGTTTCATTCCAGTAGTTTGTTTGCAAAATAAACAATTATTTGCGATCACATAATACTAAAAAGCGTTAAGAACAATAAAAAGCTAAATCAATCAAGAAAGCATTATGCATTGCATGTGTTACTGGTAACTCCTGTAGGATAATCAGTAATATCCATTGGTAAGCCTAACGCCTGACCAGTAATGTGATGGTTCTGTGAAGAAGTTGTTGTTCCCTCAGCAGTTCCTCAGCAGAGTCATCATTCTCCCCAGCAAGCGCCATTACGATTTTTCGAAAAGCTTGTTTGTTTACATATCTTTTCTCCAACAGATTTGTAATGTCTCTAGGCAGTTTGCCGAAGTGTTCCCAGCAAAGACACTTTGCTCTCTTTTCCCCAGCAAGGGTTGTACATCATCTCCAATAATTTGAAACTATTTGTCCCAAGCAGTAGTGGTCTCCTCAGATGAGTCAACATGATTTGGAAGGATGTATTTCCCCACACAGAGCCAATCTTGGTAGGAAGGATTGATTTGATTCTTTCGTCCCCAGCAGTGACAGCCATGGTGACTTAGAAACCTGAGATGTTCTCAGTTTCTTTCCCCAGCGGAGTCATCATCCTTTGTGGACTCTCTTCTCAAACAGAGATTGTCTTTACATGCGGGTCCTCTCCCTAACCGAG
The DNA here is from genome assembly GCA_022829125.1 of Lathyrus tuberosus. NCBI lineage: Eukaryota > Viridiplantae > Streptophyta > Magnoliopsida > Fabales > Fabaceae > Lathyrus > Lathyrus tuberosus. The sequence continues at coordinate 2,150,316 of JALAZF010000432.1, read as the reverse complement.
GGTGTCGAAGTCGTTTTGCTACGATTTCTGCCTAACCGCTTCACATTATGCCTTACCTTGCACCTTTGCATTGCATGGTATCAAGCATCATATAAAAACGCATACATAGCATATCCATCGATCATACTCCCGCTCTTTTGTCCTGATTCATCTCCCCAGCAGATTTTCAGCCAAACTTTACACTTATCTATTCTACCTTTGCACCGCTCCTTTTGCCGCCGTCGGCCAAATTTTCGAGCTACTCTTTTATTTAATCCCCTTTTACCTCGAATCATCGAAAAGCTAGCGCAATTTATACATTCAGGTCCAAGGGGATTAAATAGGGGCAGTTGTCATAACCCAAAATTTGACCTCCCTCTTTTGCCTTTTGCATAAGCATGCGCATTCGCATCGTTAGCATACGCATTCGCACTTCTCTTTGTGTGTTTCTTGTTGCAGGATATTCAGGTTCTCCAAGTCCGATTAATTGAATCCTCACAAGATCATCGCGTCATCAAAACGAGCTCAAAATAAAGGTTTCCATGCTCACTCATCAAATCAAGAGATGGAAAATAGAAACCGAAACTCCAGTATCATTTCCTAAACAATTTGGGCAAAAATTGACTGAAGTAACCGGTTAACGCATGGTGAGTAACCGGTTACCCAGTGCAAAATTTCAGTTCCTGCTGCATTTTTGGGATAGCAGCCATGCACTCTCTTTGGTCATTGATTCTACAGTGTTTTAGCAGTGTGTGGAATATTCTAGACATCTCTAGACATTTCAAGACATTCCAAGTGCATTTATTCCAATGCTTCACCCTAAAATAAGTGCACCATGTTCCTTGTTTTCTAAGTAATGTGGATCCTTGGATGTTGGAGCTCACATTGGGATTGTTACCGAGTTGGTTCTAACTAACCGAGTTAACCGCCTTGACTCAGTGAGTCAAGCCCAACTAACTCCAACCCTAACTACAAACCTCCCAAAGCTAAATCCAAAGCTAATTCCAAACCTCTCACACTCCAAACCAAAAGTCTATAAAAACAAACTCTCCATCATTTTCCCAAGGGGCACACACAAACCTTCAACCATTTTACATAATTCACTCTCTATTCTTTCACATTCTCTCGGATTTTTTTTTGCTACATCTTCATCTTCATCTCAATTCTCTTCCAAAACCTCACCAAAACTCATTTCTACTTTGAAGGATAATCATTTTTACATCAAAAGTGATTATTTCTTGAGCTCAACCTTCATCAATTTTGCAATTCTACTTGGATTTTTGGAGTTATTGCAGCTTGTGGAATAATTTCAAGTATTTGCTTCGACATTCAACGGTTCGAATTCGCATTTTGGAGCTTTATCGTATTTTGCTCGATTTCGACACGTTTCGTCACCAAATTGAAGATTCCTCTGGTTTTCTTTAATTTTCTGCATCAAGAACACTTCGCAGCAATTACCAAGGCACATCTCCGCCTTGTAGGTTGGTGGATCTCACTAATTTTACTGTTTCGAGCATTTTCGCATAATTCGCGATGTAGTCGATAATTTTGCGTGTGAATTGGTTTTGCATTGTTTGATCCATGATCTTGATGTGTTAATTGATTCTATCACTGCTTATTTGTTGTTTTCAAGTTCAATTTTCGTGCACAAATTCTTGATCTAGCATGTGGTGTTTGACATAAGTGATTATGTGCTAAAAACTACTTTTGAAAAGCTGTTTTTTGTTATTTTTTTGCCACTGTCACAGTGGTATCCGGTTAACATGTGATGAGTAACCGGTTACTCAGTGTAAATTGCACCAGAAACGCAAATTTTTCAATAAGTAACCGATCAACGTGTGGTGAGTAACCGGTTACTCAGTGCAATTTTCACCAAAAACTCAGTTTTTCAAGCAAGTAACCGGTTAACGCGTGGTGAGTAACTGATTACCATTGTACAGAATTGTCATTTTCGTGCATTTTCATGTGTGTTTGCCATGCTTTCTTCCTTTAACTTCCATGGATCAATGTGCTTGATATTGGTGGATGTTTTAAGTGTCACTTCACTTCTGTTTGAAGCATGCTTGTCAATTTCCGATGCTCGATTTTTCACTTATCGATTTATTTGCAACTTTGGCAATGTGTGTTCATGAACATCTTGCATTCCATTTAATCACTTGTTAACATGTTTGGCAATGCATATTGGTTATCATTTGGTATTGTTTATGCATTTCTTTTTCTTGCTTTGCATTAAGTTTGTTCTTGATTGAGCAAATTTAATCTTGTATAATCAATAATTCACGCCTCTTTGATTTAACGATTTCTCACTCTCTTTGGAAAATTGTTAGCATGGCATTTCCCTTTGATTAATTGATCGAAACCATGTTTCGATTAGTTGATCTTCCCCTTTCCTCTCTTTAGGCTTCCTTTAGAGCTTTTTCTCTATTCCCCCCCCCCCCCCCCCCCCCCCCCCCCCCCCGCGGAGTTGGAGTTGTGCGCTACACCCTGCATCAGAGCACTGTACAAATTGAAGTTGTCACGCTGCCCATTTCATCACGCGGGAGCAATGTACAAATTGAAGATGTCACGCTGCCCATTTCATCACGCGGGAGCGCTGTACAACTTGGAGCTGTTGTGTCATCCGGTTCAACTTCTACATTACACCCTATGTGTTAGAGAAGGGATGAGAAGGGAGAAATCCTACTCTCATTATGGCTACTTCAGGTAGGGGACGAATGACCCTGTGCTTGGTTTAGTCATCTCTATCTCTAGGCGGTAGTGTACTTTCTTCCCCCAGTCGGGTTGATCTTTGATCACCCCTATCTCTTTCGATCTCTCTTTTGATCAATCACCTTCTCGGTTAAGATCAGTGTTCATTGGGTTAGCAAGCTTCCTTTGTTTCAATACCTTTTGCTTTTCTTATGGTCAGTCTTTGCTCTTTGATTCACCGGAAGAGTCTCTTTTCTCTTTCTTCGGTTAAACACAGTACTCCTGTTACGACCGATTCTCCCGCGGGGTTCGCAACCTTCTTCTGGTTCTTCTCCCTGTAGTGGCTAATTACTGTCTGTCAGTTAAAACGCCAATGTTTACACTCTTTCTCAGGTAACCACAACCCGTCTATTAACATACTGAGTTCCTTGGGTTAATCACCTTCTCTCGGTTAATCACCCGTTTCTTTAGTTAACCACAGCCTTTCTGTTAAAATACTGAACCCCTTTTAAGTTAATCACCTTCTCTTGGTTAATCACTCATTCTTCTCAGTTGATCACAGTTCTCCTGTTAAAACTGGATCCCCAACAGTTGGCAACTTTTCTTGGTTCGAATACTTGCACCCTTGGGTTAGTAATCTTCTTTTGGTTCAATACCCTTCTTCGTTGGTCAAGTGTTGTTTGTTCAGTCAATACCAACACCTCTTTTGGGTTACGACCTTCGATCGGTCTTACACCCGTTCTTCTGGTTAATCACAGTTTTCTCTGTTAAAACCGATGCTTCTCTATCCCCGCAGAGTTGTAATCCTTGCTTTCCTCGGTTAAACACTGTTTATCAGTTAACATACCGACGTCTCCTCAGAGTTGAACAGCTTCCCTTGGTTCAACACTCTCTCTTTTGGTTTATCACAATCTGTCTGTTGACACCAACTTCTTTTCCCCACCCGGGTCTTACTCTTTCTCTTCGGTAAACCACTGTCAGCCAGTTAATATACCGAGTTTCCTTTTTTGGTTTCGACACCAATCCTCTTTGTTATCCCCAGTGGAGTTTCTTTCGTTCTTGGTTTTGACACCATTCTTTCTCTAGTCTCTTACTGTTCGGGTTTTCCCAGTAGATTTTTCTTTCACTCTTACTCTTGGTTTTTAACACCACCTTCTCTTTTTTGTTTTGTTTTCCGTTCGGTTCCACGAACTACGGAAGTTCTGATACTGTATTCTTTTGAATGTATGATACGTAGGCACGAGATCGCGATGATCTTGGTGAGCACACTTCCACCTTTCTTTCCTTCTTCTTTTCCTTTCTGTCCCCTGGTTCCAAGAACTACGGCGCTCTGATTTCCTCATTGCACTATGAGGGTACGTAGGCACGAGGGCCTCAATCCTCCGCGAGCACTTTCTTTTCTTTCTTTCTTTTTCCCCTTTCTTCTCTCTCCTTCTTCTTTTAGTTAGAAGCCTTTAGATAGATAACCCATCCAAGCCTAGAAGCAAGCGAAATGGTTCCCGTCGAGTACGATGGATGCGTAAGGTGCTAGTACCTTCCTTTCGCATAACCGACCCCCGTTCCCGTTTCTCTTCCCGTTGGTTTTATCGATATTTTCCCTGTCCTTCGGGACTAAATAAAGTTCGGTGGCGACTCTGTGTTATCTTTGAGTGTGCGATTCACTTGGGTATAAACCAGCCATCTTCAAATATTACAGAGGAATTAACTAGTTTGCTAAACACATTCACATCATCTATCTTCACGAAGGACCTGCTGACAGTCCCTCTTCTCTCACCCCTAAGGCAAATGTCTGGTACCAAATCTTGGGAACGAATCTCAGACCCAGAGAAAAGGGAACAAGAAGGCTATCTGCATTGGATAGGCTTTTCATTTTCTTCTTAATCTCCAAGATTAAGATCAATCTGCCTCAATCTATATTCAACTTCTTGAAAGGAGAAATACTTTCATCGAGAGAGGAGTTATCGTTTTAAATTCCTTACAGTAGAGTTATTTCTCACATTCTTGATCTTCAAGGGGTTGTTGCTTACTTAAAACAAATCAGAATAACTGAGAAACTTGTTACTGATTGGTGTTCTCCCAGGAACTATTCTGAAACCATCATCAGGAAATGAGATGGTTGGTTGGCGGGTGTTTCTGTTGGTCTCTCGGTTTCCTGTTCTCTCTTTTCATCATTGTTGTTTCTGTCCATTGTCCTTGTTGTTTGTTTGTTTTCTTGTTTTGTGTTTTGTTCCTATACCGCGCCCCTGGCGTTTTGTTTTTAATCAATGAAGAATTATCCTTATTTGCATCTATCTTATCTTATTGCATTCCATTATGATTTCCATAAAAGGGGGAGAAGTACTGAATTTAACTTATCTAAATTCTCTCAAATCAAAATGCTTACGTTAATCGTTGATTACCCTTTTTGATTATGACAAAAAGGGGGAATATTAAAATGGAAAGTTATTTTGATAAATATCTTGCTCTAATCATAGCTCTAACATTCTAACACTTTAATTGCAAATTTTTCCTAGAATTTTTTTTCCAGGAAAAATATTTATATTGGCAAAATGACTCTGATATCAATCAGGCTCTGATTTACATAATCAAGCTCTGATATTTTGGATCTGTCTATATCCTTGCAATCAGGCTCTGTATCCCAAATCTTATAAGATTTTCTTTAAGTCTTAGATTCAGGGGGAGCTTGATAAAGGGAAGTTTACTTTGAACTTATCCGAGTCAATTCTTATTATCTTCGTACAAATTTGTGTTATCAAAATACATTATTTTGTCATTATCAAAAAGGGGGAGATTGTTAGAATAAGATTTGGTTCTGCAAGATATCTCTAAGTTTTGATAATAACAAAGTTGTATTTGTGAGAGAACAATTTTGGTACTCTAACATTTGTTTTCTAAAGTATTGACAAATAGGTTCTGACTCTGATAAAGATAATTCTGACTCTGATAAAGATAGCTATGACTCAGATAGAGATCATGTGAAACGTCACTCTCAAATTATCAAAAGTCGCTTCTGCGTCAAAGAAGCAAGATTACTTTTGATCTACTGTGCTTCAGAAAGACTCTAAAAAGACAATATGTTGTTGTTGTAATGTTTTCTTGGATTCTGGCACTGAATATAACTCTGATATTTATCTTCTGAAGACTAACTGCTGAAGACTCTGAAGATAAGGTTCTGATAAACAATGCTCTGAAGACTTAAGTTTCTGAAGACCAAGTTCTGAAGACTCTGAAGATAAGGTTCTGCTGAATAAGTTGTGAAGACTCTGAAGACTTATGTTTCTAATAACCAAGGGTTCTGAAGAAGGAGTGTTGAAGACTCTGAAGACAAGGTTCTGCTGAACAAGTTCTGAAGACTCTAAAGACTCGAGACTCTGAAGACCCAGTAATCTATTCTTCTAATTATGCTTCAACCATATCAATTCAGAAGCCTTTGATGAATAGAAGAAGATAAAACATTTGCAAGGGAAAATAATACATAGTACAGATCAAACATGTTCTTTTCCACTACCATTCCACTACCCTAATTTGGTGGTACAAAAGACAATTTCAGTGTACGATTTTCATCCCAGCATAACAACAATATTTCAAGTCGCCAGTAATTTTACTGATATTCCTGATCTGCCCTTCAACGGATCTTTTTCTGGCTATATAAAGACTTGATCACTCAAAGAGTCATGTGACACCAAGTGTGGAAAAGATATATACTAAGATACTGATTTATATGAGAAAGAAACACAGAAATACAAATAGATAAATCCATGAGTGAACAGTAAAGCACTACAATACAAAGAAGAAAATTGTTCTTACTGTATAGATTTTGTCTAAGTTAGTTTGAGCTAGAAATTGTGTTTATATCAGCTTGTGTAGAAGCACTTCATTGTAAACATTTTATTTGTTCAAATAGTTGTTTGTATTTCTTAAGGGACCAGTTGGGTCAGAATCCTTAAGAAGAGACGGTTAGTCTGTGTATGTTAGTCACCAGCAGTTGCCAGTGCAGTTGTAATCAATTTGGTTATAGTGGATTAAGTCCTTGTGTATAAGGCGAAATCACCTTGGCGGATTGACTGGATTAACTTGATAGTTTTCAAGTGAACCGGGATATATCATGTGTCTTTCTCTAATGTTAGTCTATTTGTGATCTATGTTTGAGTTTCACAAAAAGTATTCATTTTAAAAACCCAATTCAACCCCCCCCCCCCCCTTTCTTGTGTTTTTCTCACATCTCCAGTCTCATCCACATTAACATCCTCAAATGAACTTTCTTGGTCAATACGCTCAGTGGCCCCTTCCACATTAACATCCTCAAATGAACCTTCTTTGCCAATGCCCTTAGTGGTCCCTCCTTCATCAAACTTGTCATGTAGATTATTTAAATCTTCAAAAGTCCCCAAATCATCAAAAGTTCCTTTTACACCATTATTCAAATTATCCAAGGTGACATCTTCCAAATTGTCTTCTTCTACACCATTTGTTATTTGCCATAAATTGGATGCATGACATATAGATGCACATTCTCATTGATCAGTGCTATCATTTTCATTATATTTGTTCCTGCGTCATCTTTCAACAACACTAGATTATTATCAACCATTGCGTCATAATACCACAAACTCTCCACTTTTTGGTACCCTAAATCCTTTAACCCACCCAGAACCTCAAAATAACTCCAGAAATCAGGGTCAACTTGTCAAACCTCCTTTAACCCCTTGTAACTTAATCTATTAAACTCAACAAACACACCCCCATGATGGATAACACACTCAAACCTATCACTCATGACCTAATCACACCAAATAATGCAGAAACCAGTCTTCGAAGTAGAAGAAAATGTTAAAGGTTTGCTTTTTAAAATAGTAAGCTCGTAACGTACCTTAGACTGGAAATGAACAATGGTATAAGTTGATAAGTACCCTCCTCTTCGTATTTCCAACTATCACCGTCTTCGTCTCTCCGAGTTCTTCTTCGCAGTAGCAGCATCTAAGATTTTTTAGACAATGAGAGTGGAACTATAAAGTAGGGTTTGAAACTGAGAGTAGGTAAAAAGTTCAAAAATTTTGTTTCTAAAAATGAAACTCATATTTTGTTTTTGACATTAAAATAAGTATATTAATAACTAAAAAAACAATAACAATATGCCACGTTGGTATTTCATAATGCCACATAGGCATCTTTTAACGTTTTTATAATACAATTTAACAGAATGGATTTATAAGACTAACGGAGGTGTCTTAAAGGACTATATTGTAACGTTTTTGAATTGAGGAACTAAATAGAAATAATAAATTAACTTAAGCGACTTAAATATGAATTAAGCCTAAATTTTTTATTAAATAAACTTTTTAAATTTACATCCATTTTTGAAAAATAGGGTGTCTATTGTTATATAATAAAACATAAATTGACATTTTATCTACAAGATTGTCACTGCATTTTCTTTTTACTCCCATTTTTTAAAAACATGGTGTTTATTGTTATTCACTAAACCATAAATTGACATTTTATTTATAAGATTGCCACTGAAATTTTCTATTTACTCCCGCTTTTCAAAAACAAGGTGTCTATTATTACATAGTAAATCATAAATTGACATTTTAATTACAAGATTGCCACTAAATTTTATTTTTACTCCTGTTTTTAAAGAAATTGGGTGTCTACTTATACACATTAAAATATAAATTAACATTTTATTTACAAAACTGCTACCAGATTTTCATTTTACATCAGAATTTAGTAAAAAGGGTGTAATATCCAAATCCTGTTTCTTTTTTTGCACTAGTGATTGTTAAAGACAATATAAATGCAGTGGTAGAGTCGGTCGAAACTCCATCTATTAATAGTAAGAGCATTGAGGGCAGTGTAATTCCTAACACATCGTTTACTACATAGATTCTGTAAAAATACCCAATGTGTGGCATTTCCCATTGGGGTACAACATGGCAAATAATTAGAAATGTATGGGTAGATATGGCGGAGCGGGAGGAAGGTTTTATTTTAGTTTTTTTTTTATAAGCAAAAGGGATTAAATTAAAAAGCACTAGGGGTGCTTAACCCTTAATACAAAGAAAAGAAAATGATCCATCCACTACCAAAAGACACCCCAACCTAACCAACTCAACAAAAACCAATCGAAGGATCTACACACCAATCCGACCACGATGGCTTAAAATCACCTCTACACAAAACCAAATACCACTCCCAAGATAGTTTCTTAATAAGCCCCACCCCATCCAAATTGGACAAAAAAGTACCCTCAAAAAGAATATTATTTCTACAATTCCAAATTACCCAACAAACGACCAATCCTAAAAACCAACCGGTATCCAACTTCCAAGCCGCCTTGCACTTGTTGTCTAACAAGAGAAGACCCTCCAAAATAGAAGAAACCGAAAAGATATGTTCCACACGGAGCCAATCGCACAAACTTCTCCACCAACCTCTAGAAATAGGACAACTCCAAAAAAGATGATCAAGATCCTCTTCAACTCTAAAACACAAAGGACACGCCAAAGAATGAGGATCCGTCAAAATTCCACGTTTCGATAATTCCCGCTTCGTAGGGAGTCTATTCCATATCAATCTCCAACCAAAAATTGAGATTCTACTAGGCACTTTCGTACTCCAAAGACGAGAAAGTGCTAGATAGATGTTGTCATTCAAATCCGCATTCGGAAAAAGAGAAGAAAGAATGGAATTATAAGCACTACTAACCGAAAAACCGTTGCGATTCTTCAACTAAACAAAACTATCGGCAAGGGAATTCACCGGTCGAACTTAATCCAAAAGCAACCCTAACTCCCTTTGTTGGACCGCCCCCGGATCATCATCATGGATGTTAAGAAACGGGAATAACCACTGCCACTCATCGTCATGCCAAAAACCCATCTCTGCCACCTTCACATGAGGTTCGCTAACCAAGCTAAACAAGTCCGGGAAAAGAATGTTGAACGGCAATGTACCAATCCAACAATCACACCAAAACTCCAATGTGTGCCCCGAACCAAGCTTGCACGAAAAGGAAGACGTGAACCAATTTGGATCAAGACCAACCGCACAAATATCCCTCCACCAAAGAGACACTTTACTCCGAGAATGAAAAGGAGTCACGAGACACATTGTTCTTTTAGTGTCACCGTACCTGCAAGAAAGGAAATTAGTCCAAAAAGAGTTCTCCTCATTCAAAATCCTCCACTTCCATTTACTAAGGAGAGCGAGATTGAAATTTCCACAATGTTTCACTCCTAGCCCCCCCTCTTTCTTTGGTTGACAAACTTTCTCCCAACTTATCCAATTAATCTTCCTCTTCAACTCATCCCCACCCCATAAAAAATCTCTTTGAAGCTTAATGATCTCATTAATGATAGCTTTTGGCGCCTTGCAGAAAGAGAAGAAGAAAATCGGAATAGATGACAAGATGGAATTCAAAAGAACGACTTTCCCCCCAATCGAAAGATGCCTATTATGCCACCCTCATAACCTTCTTTTAAGCTTCGACACCAAAGGTTTCCAAACTTCACATCTCCGTGGGTTAATACCCACCAGAATACCAAGAAACACAAAAGATGACGACCCAATTTCACAGTTGAGAAAATACGAAGCTGCCTGAATAAAATTCTGACTCAAATTTACACCCAGAAGCTTGCTTTTGTTTAAATTGACCCGCAACCCAGAAATTATCTCGAAACCGCGAAGAATGGCCTTAAGCGCCCAAAGATTGTTCCAGGAAGATTCTCCCATTAAAATAGTGTCATCAGGGAATTAGAGGATATCAACCTTAATATTCTCCTCCATGTAAAACCCCTTAAAGTCCCCCAAAGAAGAGGTCATGTTAACCATACCCGCCAAACCCTCCACCACCAACAAGAAAAGGAATGGAGAAAAAGGATCCCCCTGAGGCAATCCTCTAGTGACCGAGAAATCCTTTGTCGGGCTACCATTCAACAAAACAAACATCGAACTATTAAAAACCAATGCCTCAATCCAGCTTCGCCATTTGACTCCAAATCCCATCCTTTTCAACATGTACCTAAGAAAATCCCACGACACACAATCATAAGCCTTCTCAAAATCCACCTTGACAATCATACAACTCCTCTTAAACCTCTTGGCATAATCAATCACTTCATTCACAACAAGAACACTATCCAACATTTTTCTGCTAGGAATAAAAGTAGATTGGCACTTCGAAATAAGCTTTTCCACCACTGTTTTCAACCTAGAGGCAAGTAATTTGGCCAAAATCCTATACATACTTCCTATAAGATAAATAGGTCTGAAATCATCCAAGGAAATAGGATTATCGACTTTAGGAATCAAAGCCAAAAAGGAATCCGTAACCGCTTTAGGCAAAATGGAAAACGAATGAAACTCATTGACGAACGACAACACTTCTGTCTTCAAGAAAGACCAACAAGATTTAAAAAAATTCAACGTATATACGTTCGGCCCGGGACTCTTGTCCCCATCACAACTCCAAATAACCGCTTGTACTTCTTCCACCGTAAACGGGACTTCCAAGGAGGCGGCTTCCAAACGGGAGAGAGATTTAAAAGAGATCCTATCCAACAAAGGCCTTGAACTCATAGTCTCTTTAAATCTCAAAGAGAAATGGTCGGAGATTTCATTTTTGACCGAATTCACATTGTCAATCCACCCATTTAGAGTATTCAAACCCAAGATCGAATTTCTTCTAAAACGATGCTTAATAGCCTTGTGAAAGAATTTAGAATTCGAATTACCATCCTTGAGCCACAAGGTTCTCTATTTTTGACGGAGCATACTCTCCTTGAACCGAAGCGAGTTCCACACTCTAGTATTAGCCAAGTGGCGCTTAGAAGCAAGATCCTCTGCATCCGTCAAACCGGCTCCGGAAACCACCAAATCCAAACCATTCAACACATCAATAACGAACTCCACTTCAAGATCCAAGACCCCAAACACCTCCACGTTCCACTTCCGTAAGCACCCTCTCAACATCTTCAACTTCTCCTTGAAAGAAAATATCGCCTTTCCCTTAACAAAATAAGACCTCCACTTACACTCCGTAAAAGCCAAAAAGTTATCATGCTCCGTCCAACAATTGAAGAATTTGAAGGGTTTCGGGCCCCAATTAATAGAGTTACATTTGAACGAGATAGGACAATGATCCGAAATATCTCTAGGTCCCACCACTTGGCCATCCACTTTCCAATCCTCAATCAAACCTTCTGATAGTAAAAATCTATCCAAGCGACTCATAGCTCTACCATCCAAACTAAACCAAGTAAAAGATCTCCCAACCGGAACCGGATTAATCAATTCCATTGACTCAATAAAATCATTGAACTCCTCCATCTCCCCCCTATTCACAAACCGCGAAACACCTTTCCGCTCCTCCTCCGCTCTAACCGCATTAAAATCTCCACCCAATATCCAATTCCCAGTTGGAAAATTCGATGTAACGGCCTTCAAATCCCTCAAAAGCTTCCTTTTCTTGTCTAGAAAGCAAGAAGAATAAATGTTGACCACAAAAATCAACGTATCCTTCCAATTACCGCCCACACCTACAAAACCTTCTCCAGCGAAACTGAAAATAGGAGAAAACGAGCCATTCTTCCAAAGAATAATAAGCCCTCCAGCTTTGCCTAAAGAAGGTTTAAACGACCAATCCACATCAGTCCCCCCCCCATAATTCGAACACCTCTTTCTCTGAAATCCAAACCGATTTAGTCTCTTGAAGTAAACAAAAGTCAAAACCATCTCTTCTGATCAAAGGGCTCAATCTCTTCCTTTTGATAGCACAACCCAACCCCCGAATGTTAAAAGAGACAAAATTCATATCTGACCTGATTGGATTCCAACCTTCTGATTTTGAACCAACTAATCTCTAAGCTCCAACGAGTTTATTGCCTCTAACACGATTTCCTTCGACGCCCCTCCCTCCATACCATAAGCCTCCGCCCTTGCTAAAAGTTTGGAAGCAACCTGTTTCCTTCCATTAGCCCAGAACTTATTATTGCCCTGCACAAGACAAGAATCTGAAATTTCGTCACAAGCCGAGTGTTCCGACGAATCCGGCGTGGCTGCCACTGCTTCGTTGTCGTTTCTGCTCAAAGAACCTCCTGAGCCCCCATACTCAAAGGAAGAAATAGGATCGGAACTAGTCGAGGAATTCACAGCTGAAATTTTTGGTCTTCGAAGCGGAAGAAAGGAATTGCTGATATATATGGGCGAAGGCTGCCCTTCGCCTTCGTTGCCCTTCTGAATCGCTGCCGCCCCGTCCGTTGAAGAGTGCACCGAAACCATCCGAACATAGCCCGCACAAGAGGACGAACGGTGCGAGCTATTAGGTCCACCCAACTCTTCAATCTCGTTTCCAGAAGAATTCACTGCAGCTTGGGAAAGTTTTAAGTGCTTGGAGGAAGAGAGAGAAATAAACTCTCTGATGCGTAATACCCTTCAAGAAACCTAGTAGAAAGGGTTACGAAAAAGCCAAATAATTTTTCAAACGGGCCTTAGAAGTAGTGGGTCCTAGATCCCTCAATGCATTGTCAACTCGACCTACAGGTTGTGAAGCAGAAAAACGTTTGAAAACGCTTTTTGCACCAGTCTCCTGTAGGTTTTATATCAAATGTGTTTAAACAACAAAAAATAGTTCAAAATTGGCAAGAAGTGTTGTGCAACCTTATCACACTCGCTCAATGGTGTTTTTCCTCACTATGAAGATCATTTATTGGAACGTGAGGGGTATAGGCAACCCCAATTTGAAACTTGCATTTAAAAACTACAATAATACTCATCATCTAAATTTTATATTTGTTGCAGAATCTATGATTTCTATTGATCAGATCTCATTGTGGTATTGGAATGAGTTAGGGACAAATCAATTTTGTACAATTCATATAGGGACTCTAACTCACGAATCAGGGGCTTTAGGTTGTATCTTTTACTTTGTGGGATTTTATTTAAGAGATAAATTAGGCCCCCCTTTTATATTTTTCTTAATGGGCTTTCATTTCTTTTTTGAGGTGAGGTTTGGTCCCCTTTTTAATAATTTCTTTTTATTTTATATATCTATGAACTAGAGGCAAAGGATTTGGTAGGATAGGGGTGCCAACTTAGTTGAGATTTCTTTCTCTATTCATAATATAATGTCAGGATACTCTTGATTCAGCTAAAAAATTATTTGTCCTTTGTATTTTATTTATTAACGAAGCAGTGAAGTGGTTAATAACACAATTATATATTTATGGGTGTTTGTAGATTGGATTGAGTCGAATTAGATTAAATTTAATACTCAAATCAATCAATAATGTTTGATATATAATTTTTAAAATCAAAAATAAAAAAGCAATTCAATCAACACATTTGTTGTGCATAAACATTTAAAAATTCATTTAAAAAAATAGTATTTAATTTGAATAAAACACATGATTTAATATTTAAAAAATCTTTCACAATTCAAGTTAAGTATATAAAAAGTATAAAATCTGTAAAAAGAATTTTAAAAGTAAAATAAATCTCACTTTAAATATAAAAAATCTGGTCTCTTAAATTTAATTTAGATTTAATATATATATATATATATATATATATATATATATATATATAATGTTAAAATATCATTATTCTTATATACAATCTCTTTAATTTGTTTTGTCAAGTGACTGGATGAGTTGTAACTTTTCATCACATGGGCGGAAGGCTAGCTAGGATGCACTTTGATCAAAGCTTTCAACATCAGTTTCAATTCTCAAACTCATCCAATCCCACAAATCGCATAAAATCCAACATTGCTGTTAAAAATAATTGATTATATATTACCACGAAGGTAGGGGCCGGGCAGCAATTCATAATTTCAGCAAAAATCCAAATCTTTTTCACTAACAGTAACATTAGCACTGCAGAAGGAATATAATTAACCTGAATTTCAAAGCAATGTTTTGTCTCATAGTTTTTACCATTATTGATTATTCCGTCTCCTTTAATCATTCCACACCACTCAACATACACTATTTTAGATTTATATGGGTCCTCAACTAGCTAGGGTTCTATTGAATGATTCTTCTTATTCATTTATTTATATATAAAAAGCTTCGATTATCAATAATAATAATTATTATTATTAGATTTTTTTACCAATATGCCATCTTTTGAAATGAAAAATATCAAAATGCCACACTTTAAAAAAAACATATCAAAATGCCACACTTTTAGTTTGGGTTCGTCCTTCCAATGGACGACCCATTGAAGAAAAAATAGTGCATGCAAGGGTTCGGCCATTGGTTGGCCGAACCATTGAACACCAATCTCCCATGCATGTGCACGTGTGGGGCCCACCACATTTTAAAACCAAAAAAAAAAGAAAAAAAAAAAAGGAAATGTTCAATGGTTCGGCCAACCAATGGCCGAACCCTTGCATGCACTATTTTTTCTTCAATGGGTCGTCTATTGAAAGGACGAACCCAAACTAAAAGTGTGGTATTTTGGTATTTTTTTTTCAAAGTATGGTATTTTAGGATTTTTCATTTCAAAAGATGGTATATTGGTAAAAAAATCTTATTATTATTCAAAAGTCATAGTCTTGATTACTTTCTCATTCTCATGCCCTGTCAGTAAGTCTTGTAACTTATCTTTCACACTATATTGTGAGTGCAATATTGTGCTGAGAATCATATTCATGCAGTTGTGTGGTACGTCTAGGGTGGGATCTATGCAAATTAATATTTGCCCCCTGGGACACCCTACTCTATTGGCTACTTAATATTTGTTGTACAAATCATGACTCGTTTGCTTTCTCTATTAATGAGTTCTTTGTCCTAACTAAACCACTAGAATCATCCAATTTCTTTAGTAGCTATCTATTTATGAACCAGACATTAATACATGATACATGGAAAAATAATTGAAGGGGAAAGAAACACATGTGTCGTGCATTGTTTGTACCATGTAAAGTGTTGTCGGCGGTCGCTCTACAATTTACAATGAAGATATTAAAAAATATTAATAAAGAGGATTTTTTTTACATCCCATAAATTTTTTATTTATTATGCGAAATTATTTTTTTATCTCTTGCTTTTAGATATGCACATTCGAAAACACCATTATTTTTAAAAACGTTAATTTGTTTCGGATGTGCATATCAGAAATAATTTTCAATGTGCAAATTTAAAAAAATAGCAGAATTTTATTTTTCATGTGTACAAATTAACGTAAAAAGTTCAAAGAAAAATAATAGTTCAGCTATTTTTCCGGATTTGCACATTAGGAATTATTCATAATATGCACATCCAGAACAAATCAACGTTTTTTAAAAAATAGTGCATCCGAATGTGCATATCCAAAAACTGAGGGTAAAAACGAAAATTCACGTGATGTCTAAAAAACTTATAGGGTATAAAAAGAAATTCTCAAATTAAATTAGTAAATGATAAAATGATAAATAAAAATTTAAAATATAATATGAATTAACCCACGTGCACAAAGATCTTATGTGCACTTCTTATATTTGTTCACAAAAAAAAAAATTCAACATAATTTATTTATCATTTTAAATAAGATTAGAATAATAGCACTCATCTCTCACACATTAAATTGATCACTCACACCCTCTTTCTTTTAGGACTTGGTTGTTGTTTCGGATTGGTCTTCGATCTATTTTTCTTTAATAGCAAAATAATATATTAAAAAATTGATAATAAAAGTCTAGTACAATACATAAATAAAGAGATCAGAAAGTAGGGATGTTCAGGGTGTGGGTCGACCCACGAACCCATTGACCCAACCTAACCCAATTTATAAATTATTCAAACTCATTCATTTACGAGTATACCCAACTCAACCCATAACAACTCGTATAATTTTGGGTCGGGTATTGGGTTTGAGGTTTGCAACCCACAGATCCATTGAACCAATCCATTGATGAGACTTTAGTAATTTTTTATTATTTTTATTTTAATTTTAAATAAAAATATAAAACTAATATCTCACTAATAACCATAATTTTTTTAAAAAATTATTCTCCACTAATAATATTACTAGACGAATGAGTTTACGTAATTCTAATATTAAATGTGTTTCTTATATTTTTTTGAATCATTTCTAACTTACATATTTAATGGAAATAACGTGACTTGTAAAATTTTATATTAACATCAAGTGTTATGTCGTGTTGATGAATTTTATTAGATATTATATGATGTGTTTCATCGATTTTGAGTGTTATAAATGAGTATGATTGTATTGAGTTGTGTTACATTTTTTTAAATTGACAAAAAATCATAATTTTTTTTAATTTGAAACACAACCCGCGAATCCAACCCAACCCAACCCAACCCATAAATGAACAGGTCGGTTCGGGTCGGTTTTAACAATGAAATTGCGGATTGGATGATGAACCCAACCCATTGAAGTTTGAACGGGTTGGGTAACGGGTTAGGCCAAATCCGATCCAACCCAACCCGCGTACACCCCTATCAAAAAGTATAAGAGGTGCTAAGCTGGTTTCACTAAAAACAAAGAAATACGAGAAACAACAAAAACACCTAAAAATCAACTCAAACAACTAAAAACTACGATTCAATAGGTAACATGCTAGATCTCACACCATAAAAATCACCATCAACAACATAATAAAGACTTTCAAGAGAGGTACTCATTGTTACTAGGGGTGGCAAAACGGGCTCGGCCCGCGGGGAAAGCCCGTTTTACCCGTTATTTTTTGCGGGGCGGGCCTGAATTTTGAGCCCGCATCTCCACCTTTGCCCGCCCCGCCCCGCCCCGTTTTTTTGCGGGCTTTTGCGGGGCGGGCCTAAACGGGGCGGGTATGCCCGCGGGTAAAAACAACCTATTCTATCTTATATTATTATAATTATTATTATTATTATTATTATATCTTATATTATTATTATAGCTTGAACAGTATGGACCATAAATGTTGTGCGCTACAATTCACATGTACTAGGAAATTATTAGTTTCATTTCATTATTATTCTACTCATTTGCTACCATAAATTATCTATTCACTTTCATTAATTATTTATTTATTCGCTACAGTGACCGTAAGGGAAATTATTTTGTTACGCTACAATACTTCTCATTTCTAATAATTGCTTCCTGTTTAGCACCTTAGCAAATTCATACTGACTATTTCCTCAGCTCCACTAGAAAAAGTCTTTGGTTTGAAAATTATAATTAAATTCTTGTAGGCTTCCCACTAAAACTTATTCTAACATACATAATTAATAATTGAATAATTAATTAATATAGTTTCAATAATTAAATTCAATTATCCATAAAATAATTTCAATAAAATAAAAATAATTAAATTAAGATTATTGATATTATTATTAATTAAATTTAAATATACATTACATCTACATCTATTTTCTTTTTATTTATTTTCATCATTATACTATTATTATTAATATAAATTATTTTAATTAATATATTATTATTAAAAAAAAATTAAAGAGAATGGCGGGCATGCCCGCGGGCCCGCGGGCCCGTCATTAAATGGGGCGGGCCTAGAAAATGAGCCCGCATCTCCACCTTTGCCCGCTCCGCCCCGCCCCGTTTTTTTGCGGGCTTTTGCGGGGCGGGCCTAAACGGGGCGGGCATGCCCGTTTGCCACCCCTAATTGTTACTATCCATTTATCGACAAAACTCTCAATCCGTTATGATTAAGAAGAAGGATATAATTTTGAAGGCACCACATATCTACCTAAAATCCATTTATATACTAGAAAAATATTATTTTTCTCCACTTTTTTGATGTTTGATGAAGAACCAAAAAATATAGTATCATTTTGAGCAATTCAAATAGACCAAACAATTGCATGACAAACCATATATCCGTCCTTACGCTTAATCCTACCACCTAAGGATTAAATAAACTAAAAAAAGCTATTGGTCACCAAGAAGAACCATTTGTCATCCTAAATACTTAAAGATCTTACACCACTCAACCGAAGCTAAATCACAAGTGACAAAAGATAAGAAGTTGACTCAATCAAACACCTATGCATAGAACAAAAAACTCCATTTGGGTCAACAATCCCCCACTATCCTTTCTGGATAATTAGATATGGTAAAGAAAGTTTATGAAACCTAATCTTAAAGAGAATATTTCCCACCGAAGGATCCAACTAGAAATAATTCATAAGACCCAAACCCCCTCTATTAATGATACCAACATCAAACTAATTAGAGAGGTTGTCTTTTTTTCTTCCAATGAGAGACACTCTTTTCCATCAGGAGGATGAGGACTGGAACCCCGAAGCCCTACCACCTCTTAAAGAATGCAATATGAGAACCATATATTGCTGCTAGAATATCGTCCTAAAATCCAATAGCTTTTGATAACCTTCTCCACCTTCATTTAGACAAAAGAGATAAATTAATCAAATGGAGATCTCTAACCCCAAGCCACTGAGAATGTTAAAATTATAATGGATTTACTTTAATTAATTATTAAATAAAATATAATAATTATATCAATTATAAATTTATTTAATTAAATGAATATTGTATTGGGCTTAATTGTTGAATGACCCGTGATGGGTTGGATCATTCTTTTGGATAGCCTGCTGAGAGGTCTCTTCCCTCATCTGGTGGTTATATATTTGGCTATCCCATTAGGTCAGATAATTAAGCGTAGCCGTTCCATCAGAAAGAGGGCAGTAGCATTCTCAGTTTACACCAAAGCAAATGGATTCAACTATGACAGGTACATGTTTATTGTATTATTTATAATTATGATATGACATACTATTATATCTATGATTAAAGTTACACTGTTAATATTTCATTAATTGGTACACTTTGCCTTACAGACATTCGTCCACTTATCCTATGAGATATTAGAATCTTCTTTCGCACCTCCTCGAAGAACCTCCTTTAAATCCTAAATATTTTCTTCCAATTTTTTACAAGCATTTAAAAATATATATATATATATAAGAAAAAGATAGGAATAACATTAATCACAAAGTTAAGAAAGACCACTTGACACCCCCTCCCAATTGACAAATGTGTGCTTCCACGAATGGATCCTCTTGGAAAACACATTAATTAAAGGGGTGCAAGTTCCTTCAAGGCGAGGATTGGCCCCCACGAGCAACCTCGAGTAAGGAATGGACTCAAGATTACAATTAATAAAATCATCAACTTAATAAAAAAAATCTACATTAACCTTTATTAAACTACTCTTAAAAAAGTTAACCCTGAGACTTGAAGCCTTCTAAAAACCCCTAAGGATACGCTTAATACTCCGCCGATTCTCTACTAAAGGGTCAGCCAAGATAAGAATATCATCTGCATGTTGAAGGTGGGACACAACTAAATCATAGGATCCCACTTTATAACCAAAAATAACGTTCAAATATACAACCTTGCTAGTCATACCACTAAGCCCCTCTGCCACAAGCAGAAATAGAAAAAGGAGCTAGTGGATCACCTTATTTTAGATCTCTTTGAATATTGATCACTTCAGTTGGGAGACCATTCACCAACACCACAAGATTCCCAACAAACGCATAAGCCCTCATTTAAGACCTTACTTATCGTTAAATCGGAATCTGATAAGTATAGTCTAGAAAATTCCAACTAACTGAATCATATGATTTCTCAAAATCCACTATAAAATTTAGATAAGGATTTCTAGATCTCTTAGCCAAGTCAACTATTTCATTCACAACTAACACTCCATACACTGACATTATACCTTTTTAAGAATGTTGATTGATTTGGAGAAATAAGTTTATCCATAACCACCCGCTAGTACTTCAACCAACACTTTGGCAACCAACTTATATAAAGATCTCACCAGACACTACGCCAAACAAGGGAAAAGAGGGCGCTTTTTTTGGCCTATGACAGCGCTTAAAAGCGCTGTCTAAGCCAGCGCTGTTGTAGGTAAAGACAGCGCTTTTTTATTTATGAAAAAGCGCTCTCTAACAGGGGACTTTAGACAGCGCTTTTAAAAGCGCTGTCTAATGTATACGTTTAAAATGTTAAAGAATTTTTTTATATACTTTAGAGAGCGCTTTTTTCTTCAAAAGCGCTCTATAAAGGGGGACTTTAGACAGCGCTTTCTAAAGCGCTATCTAATGTATACGTATAATGATTTTTTTATATACTTTTAGACAGCGCTTTTTTCTCAAAAACGTTGTCTTTTGTCTACGTATAATTTTGAAGATTTTTTTTAAAAATCCGATTTTAACCATTTTTTTATGCAGAAACTTGTATAATTCACATTTCCATAAACCTGTATAATTCACATTTCAATAAACCAGTATGGATACGCATTTCCATCAACAAATTCTATTTCAAAACTAGAATTTACATTAATGCAGAATTTGCACAAATTCTATAAACTAGAATTTGTACATTTCAATAAACTAGAATTTACATGCAGAATTCGCACAAATTCTATTGTATGGTTTCAAACCTGTATAGAATTTACATTTCAATAAACTAGAATTTACATTCACAAAACTATACATTCAAGAAAGAATTCTTCTTGCAATAAAAAATTCGCACAATTCCTCCTTAGTATCTTGCAATTGTTTCCTCGTGTAATAAGGACACGCCATATCATCGAAATACTACATAACAAAACAAAATACGCATTATTTAGTTAAAAGTAATAAATTATATGACATATCCGATAAATATTAAAATAAATCCTAAGTTATAAAACCATGCATACCGTAATAGGAATCTCCAATTGTCCCATTTGAAGGATTTCTCTCATCAACCTCAAAACGAAGTACCCGCAGTCTATGCCATTACGCTGACGAGGGCACTACACATAGACAAACAAATAAGAAATAATATATAGATGTTTTGTGTTATCAAGTAGCATCACTAATAAGCAATATTGTGAAAATTAATATACCTCCACTTTGACCCATGTAATATTGGTTGCTCTAGCCCGTGCTACTCGTGCGTATCTTCCTGGTTACTAGACATTTGACCTGTAAGAAAGAAAAAAAAAAGAAATTAAATGACAAATATAAAAATCCATTGAATGATATAAGCTATATTGAATGATATAAGCTATAATTTTACAACTAGTACCTTTTTCACTAACGTCTCTTTCTTTTCTTGTTTGGAGTATGTTCTACCCGTCTCTTAACAACACAGACGGTTGGATTGATCCAAATACCCTCATTATGATCATTTCTAGTATATGATTCATTCGCTATAATATTTTCATCTTGATCATTTCTAGTAAATGATTCAATATCAACATCAATATCACCTTGATCTCCAACGTTTTCATCAATTACTTTGTTAGATAAAAGCACTATAGACCATTTTGTACTTGTCGGATCAGTGACATAGAACACTTGTTTAGCTTGAGAGGCTAGAATAAAAGGCTCATCTTTGTACCCCACCCTATTAAGATCCACTTGCAAAAATCCTGACTTATCCATTCGTACGCCATTATTATTTTCAACCCACTTGCAACGAAATATAGGAATCTGAAACTTCTCATAATCAAACACCCAAATGCGCTCGATAACCCCAAAATATGACAGATTTGCAAATTTGGGGTTTAAGTCTTTCACACTTAAAATGTGCATTGCTTCAGCTACCACGGTGACACCACTATTTTGCATAGTACTTTTATCATCTTGTTCTTTGGTATAAATTATGTATCCATTAATTGCGTATGCGCTATAAGAAAACACGACCATACTTGGACCATATGCTAAACATCTCAACCTTTCTGTTATTGAATCGCAGTCTGAATAATACTTTGAATAAATATGATCCTTAAACCAAGGTATGAAACTTCGATTGTGCTCTCGTACTATCCAATTCTCATTTCTATTCGGATTTAAACCTCGGAGAACATCCTTGTGCATTTCAACATACGGCTCAACCTCATTCTCATTGTGCAGAACATACAAATGCACTTGATCCCGTTCGACCCTTGATACTATCACAACTTCATTTCCAATTAACTTTTTTCCTTCTTTTTTTCGACAATATGAGATTTGGGGAGTCCAATTAATTGTACATTGGACAGATATTCAGTACAAAACCCAACCGCTTCTTCAACAATGTATCGTTCGGCAATACAACCCTCTGGTCGACTTCGGTTTTTCACATACCCTTTTAATATTTTCATATAACATTCAGCAGGGTACATCCATCTCATATAAGCCGGTCCACACAATTGTGTCTCTTTCACCAGATGAACAACTAGATGAACCATTATGTCAAAAAATGAGGGAGGAAAATACATTTCAAGATCACACAAAGTAATAACTATTTCTTTTTGCAATGTTGGTAAGATCGCAGGATCGATCACCTTACTGCAAATTGACTTGAAGAAAAAACACAATTTAGTTATTGCGCTTCTTACTTTTTCTGGCAGAATAGAACGTATACCTATTGGTAGAAAATGTTCCATTATAACATGGCAGTCATGCATCTTTAAACTCTTTAACTTGAGGTCTTTCATAGACACAAGTCTTCTAATATCTGAAGAGTATCCTTCTGGAACTTTAACTTCACTTAGAAACTTACACAATACTTTTTTCTCCTTTCTAGATAGAGTATACGCAGCAGGTGGTAGATATGTTTGTTTTCCTTTCTTCAAGGGTCCTAATTCAGTTCTTATCCCCATATGTACCAAGTCCTTTCTTGCTTTAAGGCCATCCTTAGACTTTCCTGGTATATTGAGTAACGTACCAATAACACTGTCAAATACATTTTTTTCAATATGCATAACATCGAGAAAATGTCTTACATACAACGACTTCCAATATGGCAGTTCAAAAAAAATTTACCTCTTCTTCCACCCACTCTTGACAAGTGTATGTGCAAAAGGCTTTCCAAACTGAGTTCTCATATCTTTCACCTTTTCAAAAATTTGATCACCTGTCAATATAGTTGGAGCTCTACCATGTTCTGGCTCTCCATTGAATGCTTTTCTCCACCCACGATAGTGATGATTAGAATTTAAGAATCTACGATGACCGAGAAAGACATTCTTCTGACCAAACTCCAATCGCGTCCAATCTGTTTTATCTTCACAAATAGGACACGCACATTAACCTTTTATGCTGTACCCTGATAGATTTCCGTATGCTGGAAAATCATTAATTATGCCAAACAACATCGCCCTCAAGTTGAAACTTTCTTTCCTATACCCATCATAAACCTCCACACCGTTCTCCCACAAAAATTTTAAATCTTCGATTAAGGGTGCCAAGTATACGTCTATGTCATTCCCTGGTTGTCTAGGCCCAGAAATTAACATAGATAACATCATGTACTTACGCTTCATACATAGCCATGGAGGTAGGTTATAAATCATTATGATCACAGGCCAAGTGCTATGTGAGATACTTTAAATACCGTGTGGGTTCATTCCATCAGTAGATAATGCCAAGCGAAGGTTTCTTGCTTCTTTTCCAAATTCAGGATAATCATCATTAATTTTCATCCACTGTGGTGAATCTGCCGAATGTCAAAACTTTCCATCAATAATTCTTTCATCTGCATGCCAAGTCAAGTGTCTTGAATCGGTCTCACTACGAAACATGCGTCTAAATCTCGGAATTATAGGAAAATACCATAAGACTTTTGCTGGAGACAACTTTTTCTTATATCGAGAGACACCGCATTTAGGACACTCATTTAACGATGCACACTCATTTCGAAACAATACGCAATCGTTTGGACAGGCATGTATCTTATCATAGCTCATGCCAATAGAGCACAACATCTTTTTGGCCTCATATGTTCGATTGGGAAGAGCATTATCCTCTGGAAGCATATCTTTCATAAGGGCCAATAATTCTGTGAAACTTTTATCCGACCATCCATTGCCCGCCTTTAAGTTGTACAACTTTAATACCGCAGACAATCTTGTAAATTTGGTGCAACCATTATACAACAGTTTCTCTGCATCGCTTACCAACCTCTCAAACATTTTGGGACAATCCTTAAGATCTTCTTCAAGTGCTTCTGCAATCTCTTCGACTCGATCAGAATCGTATGTATCTGTGCCATTGTCGTATGAAGCGTAGGTCGTATTATCCCCCGATTCAACATTCCCGTTAATTTTCTCACCATGCAAATTCCAACATGTATAACTTCTATCAATTCCACTCCTCAATAAATGCGATGCCAACTGAACCGCGTCAACCCGACTCCCAAAACAGCAACCCAAGCAAGGACATATCATTTGACTGGGGTCTTTGGCGTGCGCAACAGCAAACTTAACGAATTCCGATACCCCATTGTCGTACTCTTTCGACAATCGACTTGAAGACATCCATTTCTTATCCATAGTTATACTAATTAAACTAAACAAAAACAAAAAGAAAAAATGTTATACCTGTAGGGAAACGATCCGACTTTCACACTTTGAACACAAGTAACCCCTATACACGTATCATAAAATGAAATATCATTAATTGACCAATTATGAGTCATAACTTGATAAGTGGCAACATGTAATCACAAACAAGCAACAATTAGAGGTAAATACCTACATATTCCAAGTACTCAAGAGCAAAATAAATACTTTAGAATCACTAAGTTTAGAGAACAGATCAAAATACAAGAAGAAAGGTGAGAGACAACCATTAATATAGGCTCATTGACTTATAATATACAGTAGAAAGGTGAGAGACAACAATTTCAATCAATACTAGGTTGTTTATACTAATCAACTTTGCCAAATATACAGTAGAAAATATTTAAAAGTAACCTTCCACAAAACTAGGTTGTATCATGAAGTATCTTTTCAATAATAGTCATCGTTGTGAAGATACTTTAATATTAGTTTCCTTATGAAAATACCTTCCACAAAACTAGGTTGTATCACGAATGCATAACACAATGAGCTTATTATAAAAAAAGAGGGACATTTGTAAAAATAAGAGATGAAAGATTAAGGATTGATACTTTGCCAAATATACATGAAAAATAAAAGCAAAAAATAGGTTCGATTCTGCAACAATAAAAGAGGGAGCTTTTATCCTCATCGTGAAAACTTTTTCAGCATAAAAATCAAATCAAAAACAAAAATTAAAAACAGAGAAATGAATAATAAAAGAGTAACAACTTAACTTATTCGTTTTCAGAGGATAAGAACAACAACAACAACAACGTTTTCACGAATGGAATGCAACAATGACGACAACGGTGACGGCAACGGTGACGGCAATGGCAATGCAAGAACGACATCAAGGGTTTAGAGAAACGGTCGAGAGAGAAAATGAATAGAAGTGTCTCTGAAAATGTTTAGAATTGTTTTATATTTTAATTAGTAAAGGACTTTAGAGGGCGCTTTTCCTTAGAAAGCGCTTTCTAAAGTGAAAATAATTAGAGCCATATAAGAGCGCTTTCTGAAAGCGCTTCCTAAGGTGGCCTTTAGACAGCGCTTTTTAAAAGCGCTCTCTAAAGTAATACCTATAGCAGCGCTTTTTGGAAAGCGCTTTCTAAGGTGGTCTAAGGTGGCAGTCTTTTACAGCGCTTTTGAAAAGCGCTTTCTAAAGCCTTTCTTTTAAGGCGCTTTTTTTTAGCGAAATTTTTTTATTCTTTTTAGCAGCGCTTTTGTATAAAAGCACTGTCTTTTAGGTGCCGTCTAAACATATTTTTGGCGTAGTGAGATAGATAAGCCTAAAATCTCCCAATTGAGAAGGGGACTTAAAACTTAGGTATCAAAGTCATAAAATAAGATGTAAAACTGCGAGGTAATAAAGAAAAGGAGTGAAACTGATCAAACATAATCCTCATATATTCCCTTAACAAGTGCCATAAATTTCTCAAAAAGGAAAAATTAAAACCATCAGGACCAGGAATCTTATTACCATCATAATGCATCACTCGATACTACAAATTATACTTTTTATGATAAAGATTTCACCTCGTCAAACCAAAAAACGAGGTATATATCCTGGGAGCGCTATGTTTAATTTAAAATATATATATATATAACATATACCCTTAATTTTGCATTAAACTTATGGGATATAACTACTAAGGACGACCCTCTTTCGAATCTCATACACTTTCATTTTATGTTTTTTTAATTTTCACTTGCCGTCATTCCCTTTTCCCTTTTTTTATTTATTTTTCTATTTATTATTTTTAAATGCCTTTTTTTCTACTAATTTTTTATTTATTTTTAATTTGTATTATCCCGCGGGTCCATCAACCGAGGGGTAATGTCTTTTGTATCAATATTTTTAAATTAATATGTTCAAATGCCTTTTTTTTTAATTTTATATTATTTTTAATTATTAAATAATCTATTCTCTTGGTTTTGCCTAAAAACTACGTGATAGTTCTTTTACATGAATTCTCAGAATATAGCATTTTTCTATTTTTGTAATCTTTAATTGAGTTATTCCCTCGGTTTTGCCAAAAAAAACTGACGTGTTTGTTCTATTGCATGGATATTTCATAGAACTAAACTCTAGAATTTCATTTAACCATTGTGTTTCATCGTCACTCTCTTAACGAAAAACCTGGGCAATTTTCATCAAAACTCTTCCAACATCTCTTTTCAACATCAACTCTTACACCTTACTCGTTGAAGCTTTGTCATCACGTTTGAGGTACATAACTCACCACTGAGATGGTGTTAGTTTTAGAAATATCCATAGAAATGGCGTTATTTTAGAAATATTAATAGAAATAGTGTTAGTTTTAGAAATGTTGTTAGAAATGGTGTTACATACTAAATGTTCATAGAAATGGTAATACCATTGTTTATTGTATTATTCATATATGTTGTTTTTTTTAAATGATTCATCATAACTTGTTGTTTTAATCTTTAATCATGTTCATGCAATGTGTTTGTAACTTTTTTTATAAATAGTCAATGTAACTTGTGTTATAAATGTGTTAGAAATAGTAACATTGTGTCTTTTTATTACCTGTGTTTAAATTTGTTTTAGAAATAAATCATGTGTTGTGTTATTACTTATGTGTTAGAACTTAGAAATACTCAATAGTGTGTCTTCTTATAACTTAAATTTGTGAATTATTTTGGATGAAGTGTTGTGTATATTTATAATTAGTATGTTTATATGGTCTCTCTCTACTGCATATTTCTAGTTAGTATGTTTCTATGATCTGAATCATTTTGGATAAAGTGGTGTGTGATATGGATTTGAAGTTCAAGTTGGTGTCTTTGTTATATGTTTCTATTCTTCTTAATTTACACAGACATGGGTGATTCGACAAGCACCTCTCATACAACCTCTATTAATACAAAAAGTAAAAGAAAAACTAGAGGTTCCACGATTTTGACCAATGTGAAAAAAACCACAAAACGGTGTTCGCTTCCATGTTAATTTTGATGTAAGAACTGGTAAGGCTTATGGTGAACATGTTGGTGATTTTAGGAGTTACTTAGTATTATAAGGTAGAAGAAAAGTGAGTATTTTTATAGATAATAGGCACAACATTGATGTTGATTTGAAAGATAGCATATGGACCGATATTACAGTATTTATTATGAATTTTATGATTTTTTTTACAAGTATATAGATGACCATTTATTTTTTTGGTCTTATACTATATTATGTAAACATAGGAAGTGTTTGTAGTTCCATATGATAAAATGTTGAAAAAGACATGGCTTGGATATAGTGGTGAACATTGGAGGGGCTTTAAGACACAACTCACATAGATTATATTAAATATCCAAGTGATGAATTAGAACCTCCATATGTGAAGTATCCATTTTTTTATAAGAAAGTTTGGGAGGATTTTGAAAAGCCTCGCACCCTCTTGATTTTTAGGCTAAGAGTAAAAAAGGAGAGGAAAATAGAGATAGAATATATATCCACACAGATTGTCTCGTGGAGGATATGATAAACTTGAAGAGAAAATGATTAATGAAAAATAAAACAAAGGTAACTAGAGCAGAGAGATCCTTCTAGAAGCCTTGATCACAATCCATCTCTACCATCAAGCCATGAGAAATGGAAGAGGGAACGTTAAAGACCAGATGACTCGTTCACATCAGAGACTACTCGCGAAGTGGTTGAAAATATTGTAAGTGCATACTTATTCTAACATTAACTATTTTAGTTGATTCAATTTGGTAAAGATGAACTTGATATGTGTTATAGGATGTACTGGTTAAACATCCTAAGTTAGTATTTTCATTCTACGAGATCGTCATGACATCTTGGTATAAGGGACTAAAATCGAGGAGCGTGTAGGGCGTGTACATGGTCTTGGAAGAGGTGTCGGCTTGAAGTTATATTTTGGATCATCGCAATCAATTAACAGAGTAAACCGTAAGAGAGAAATTCAAGAGATACTTGCTGAAAAGTTAGGGGAGGTATTAAAATAGGAGCGAGAAATGTGGAATCAGGAGGCGATGGATAAGTGGACTCAGGAGGAACGTGGGAGGGTTAATCAGGAGGAGCAAGGGAGGATGTTGCAGAAGGAGCGGGACGATGATTTAGAAGTTGCAAGAGAGTGTCTAAGAGGAGCGGGAGAAGTTGACTGAGGAAGAGCGAGAGAATTTGTCTGTGTAACTACGGGAGAGTTGTACCCTCAATGTGATTGAGGTATAAGTATAAGTTAAAAAATTTTGTTATGTGTTATTGTTATTGTGTGTGTGTGTGTGTGTGTATTTTAATTTTTGTATTGTATTTCGGTTGTTTTTATGATGTAGCAATTGAAATCAATGGGGTATTCAACCACCCAATTTCAGATCAGTTGGACTTACTTGAGAAAGTTGTTATGGATGGTGCAAGCATGAAAGATAGTTGTTATACCCTGTAGCATAATATTGAGACTATACCACCTCAACTAGATAACACTCAGAGACTATCAAGGACGATATAGGAGATTCCATACATTTGCGATTTTACATTAAAACATGAACCAAAACAATATTTTATACTTTATAAGAGTTGTCTTAAGGAATAGCCATACTACATTTGTGGTGCTCGTAAGTATAAATTTTATGATGATTTCAATTTATATTCATTGTTCTCATACTTTAACATAAAAATTTGAATTTTCATTAACTTTTAATTAGGTTCATGCATGAGATGTATGTTGAAAGGAATTAAGAAAGTATTGTTTCTTAGATCCATTGAACATTCAGTTTCAAGGTACGTAAGCAAACATTACTAAGATGTACATACAAAATAAGTTGGCTAATGAGAATAAAGAATGTTACATGGGACCATTTTACCATGTGTGAGTATATATTAATTTGTGTTTTCATTTATAAATCAATTTTATACACATTATTAATTATTCTTAATGTTTATGCAGGAACCATTGACAACTGATTATTGTATGTCCGAAGCAAGATATTGTAGTTATGTTATGCTCGTTACACTATAAACTTAATGAAGATATGCATAACATTTTGAGCAGGTAAGTGATATTATTTGTAATACTCAAATTTTAACTTTAGTTTTGAATAGTTTTTATTCATGTTTAATTTTTACCGACATGTAGAGCTATGGAGGGATACAAATTTGTGAAATGTAATTAACTTGGTAGAAAGCCAAAGTTCTCTTTCCCAAAAGTAAGTATTAATTTTTCTTTTTGACATTCTTTTATTGTATTACTTGTGCTTTTTTTATATTAATTAGTATTTATATGAAAATTATTTGTATTCACGAAATCAACCTGACAAGTTTTCGTGTGGATATTATGTTATGAGACATATGTTAAATATTGTCTCCGGAGGCATTATGAATTCATGGGTTAAGGTATTAACTTTATCCATATACATGTAATTTATTTGTATTTTTTAAGTTAATGTTGTTGTTGTTAGCTTGTCATAATTTAAATTTTGCTCAAATTATAGGTGTTTATCAACGAAGCACCATTCTCACAAGAGGACATAGATGACATGCGATCACGTTGGATAGGTGCCTTCCTATATTATTATAAATTTCAACAACCCTAGTTTTTCTTGGTTGTTGTAAGCATTGTATGAAGGTTGTCATTATAAGTGCAAATATGTATAGGTTCTTTTGGTAGAGGTTTTGTGTATCCCAAATGTCATTATAGGTATTGTAAGCATTGTACATTTGATTTTGTAAATAATGTAAATTTGGTATTATGTGTTTATATTCTCTATAAGATAAAATGATCTGATTATGTCACATAATTTGTAGTTTCCATCTAAAAAATGATATAGGTCATTCAAAATGAGATTTACAATAAATTATAAATGACAAAAAAATAGGTTATACCTCTTGGTTATTATATCAAAACTGACGTAGATAGTGGCCTTTTTCCCTCGGTTATTAACAAAAACTGAGAGATACATGGCGCGCGCGACATCGTTTTAAAAATGAAAAAATGATGTTGTTGAGGATCGAACCAATGACCATTTCAGCTATCCCCTCGGTTATTCAGAAATCGAGGGGTAAAGTGGCAAGTTTTCATGTCGTCCTTCGGTACCTCGCTTGATTAACCAATGTAAAATCTTATTCGCACCCGAGGTAAAATAGGTATATTTGTAGAAGAAATGGGTTGGTCAAACCCAACTTATCTTCATAAGAACGAGATTGAAATGTAACACTGTCAATATGATGTTTGTCTTTATTATTCTCAAGTAAATACTGCACCAAAATCATATTAAATCTAACAAAACCTATTGTTCCTTTTGGATTGGCTGCATTATGCAAAACAACATGAAGTGTATAAGATATTTTGATGAAGAAATGACAAGTGTGGGACCTAATGTTCCAACATGTGTGCAACATCTAACCCTTGTCAACAGTCCAACATTGTAGCTGTTTTGAGCGTGTTTTCTGATTGGATATCGATCATATTTGTTGCTATATTTTAGAAATGCATTTATTATATTTGTTTGGCTGATTAAAAGGATCAAAACAAATCAATAAGATTTAAATTTCAATTCAAATTTAAATCAATTTTTTTTGGAGGTTGTTGCAAAAAAAAACTAAATCCTCTACAAATCTGGACATGATTAAATCTTTTTCCTGTTGGAAGAAAATGTTAGAGCAAGAGTTGTCTCTACAAGTCGTCTCTTTGTTTTGATGATAACAATGGTATTTGTGAAAGAACCATTTTATGTTCTAACGTGTGTTGTGTGGAGATCATAATCATAAAGATATCAGATCCAACAAGCACCAGCCAAACGAGCGTAATTGATTATATGTGAAGTTACTATGTGTGACACAAGTGGCAAGAAGCAAGTATGCTTCTGTATCTGATCATAATCAGTCAGATCCAAGGATGTCGATATTGTTGTTTCAATGCTCTTGTGGATGCTCTTTGAGAGTGGTAATGATTATGAAGATAACGAAGCTTCTGAAGAGATAATCTTCTAGAGAACCGAAGTGCTGAAGATTCCAATGACTTGAAGTTCTGAAGGTTGAAGGCTCTGAAGACCAAGTGCTGAAGACTCTGAAGATAGATTCCTAATGAACAAGCTCTGAAGTTTCGGAAGACTTGAAGCAGTAAAGGATAACGGATTTAAAGACAAGTGCTGAAGTTCTGAAGGTTAATTCCTAATGGACGACTTCGAAAGACTGAAGACTTGGAGTTTCAGATATCCGGTTAAGAAGTCTCTACTCATGCTTCAATTAATTACCATCAGAAGCCTCTGAAGTTTTGAAGACAAATGTTACCGTTGTGAATGACCGTACACAGCGCCCAAGAAGATATATCCCGTCACTTCTTCTACAGTAAAAAAAAGATATGGCAGTACAACTTTCATCATTGCATAACGAATCTTTTCAAACAGCCAACGGCTATATTTTACTTGGCTATTTAAAGGAAAGGATAACTAATTATTGATAAGGTTGTTGGAACTAAAATGGCATAATCATCCAAAACCACAACAATCAAAGTGTTGATATCTCAGTTGTTGCTTAACCATGAAAAGATCATAAATCAACAACACAACAATCTGAGAATCTGAGTTCGTTGTTGCTACATCAAGATTATTAATCTACAACAACAACAACCAAATAATTATGAACTCGAAGAAGACAAAGAAATCAACAAGTCATCAAATAACACCAACTACATCATCTTGGAGCTCATTGAAGATCTGAAGCAAGGGAGCTATTGTTCAAAGCTTGCTCAACAAAGAAGATGAAGAATTCTTAAGATGTAATTTACTTGTCAAATTATGTACATCTTAGAATCATGTAGTTTGCAAGGAGATGTTGCTCATATCTTGTTGTAACTCTTAGAAGTTACATCGTACTTAAACAGAGGAGAATCTGCTTGCAAGGAAGCACCTCACTAATCTCCAGTCTGCCAATTCTACTTAAGAATTGAGATTCCTCTAGTGGACGTTATATCCAGATTGGATCCCTGAACGGGTCACTGTTGATGGAAGCCTCAAGTAGATCACAGGTTGATCGGAATACTTGGGGAGACGGGGGCTGCTGGTCATCGTGAAATCCTGGCTAGAGATCTTGAAAGATCTTGGAACGTTGGGTCAATGATAGTCATATCTCAAAGAGGATCATATGTTGATTAGACTCTTGTGAGTTCCCTGATGGAACTCATTGTGATTCCTCCAGTGAATGTTATATCCAGGTTGGATCCCTGAACGGTTCACTGCGATAGATACCTCAAGAGATCATTGGATGATCTGGAAACTTGAGAAGACAATGACGTAAGTCACTGTGTTCCTTGAGCGATCCTGGGTGGATCAGAGGCTTGAGATGACAATGACGCGAGTCATTGTGGGTTAGTCACAGTGCGGCTGTGCAGGTTGTTAGTCACCGTCTATGTACCCGTGTATCTGTAATCTAGTTTGATTATAGTGGATTAAGACCTTGAGTTCAAGGCGAAATCACCTTGGAAGGGTGGGTGAACCAGGATATATCGTGTGTTCTTTACTCTTGTTATGCTTTTAGTTATTGTTTATGTTTCTGTATTAAGTATCAGAACCTTACATAAGTAAGTCAGAACCTTGCAGCTAAACTCTGATAAGCTTCTACACTGCAAGTTCTGGATGATGCGTATCTTATTCAGACTCTCCCTGTCACCTATGCTTTACGCATTGCCAACTCTGAATGCTACTTCGCAAGTCAGAGTCTCTCAACGAACTCTGATGTTCTCTTAGCGGTTTAATGATAAGAGGCGAAAACTTGTTAAGAGTGAATACACAATTCAACCCCCCCTTTCTTGTGTCTTTCTCGCACCTTCAGAAAAGGCCAAAAGATTGCATATTTATTTAAGGAGACTCAAACCTAATGTTTGGAGTGTGAAAGTATTGAAGATTCGAGTGTTAGAGTTTATAGTTTGAGTATTTGTTTCTGTTGTTGTTTGTGCACCACTTTAGCGCTTATTATCATATCTAAAGGCATAAAGTTTGGTTTTTATTTGAGTTATAAATCAACATTCATTATTTTGATTATTGTAGTGATCACTTGGGATTAGTGGTTGACAGAAAATGAGAGGGTTTCTCATATTTAGGGGGGATTCTAATTAGAAAGGAACGAGCATAATTAACAAGAGGGGCATTGAACATGGGTTTGTTCATCTAAGACATTTTGTACTAATTCTATTGAAGAGTGGATTTTTTTTCTTGGGTTGAAAGCCCCCCAAACGTAGGTGTTGTTTGTACTAAACTAGGTTAATAATTCTTTGTGTTCTTTTATTGCTTTATCATTTATCATCTTGTTTATAAATAATCTGTCAATTATGGTTTAAGATGTTAAACACCTTAGCTTAAGCATCTGGTCCAACATCTGTCCGCTTAAGAACAAAATTTCAATTGACATCAGAGCATGCACCTTATTCTGTTTAGGTGAGCTCTAGGTAAGATATTTTTTGTTCAACTGGACTACACTAAGTATGGAAGGTCTCTCAATAGACCACTTGTTTTGGATTGCACCAACTATGATTATTGGAAAGCCAAGATGGTTGGTATTCTTATATCTATGGACAATAAAACATAGAAAGATGTTATAAAAGGTTAGAAACTTCTTGTGATACCTCTTAAGATGTAACGTCAACTTTAAAGCGTGAAGTTGATTATACAAATGTTTAAGATGATGAAGCTCTTGGAAATTTCAAGGTATTGAATGTTATTTTCAATGGTGTTGACAAAAACATGTTAAGATTGATCAACACATGTACTGAAGCCAAAGAAGCATGAGAGTTTCTCAAAAATTCTCATGAAGGCACATCCAAGGTTAGAATGTCAAGGCAGAAACTCCCCACTACTAAGTTTGAGAATCTAAGAATGAATGTAGATGAATTTATTTATGACTTCAACATCAGATTGCGCAACACTGCCAACACCTCTTTTTCATTAGGAGAAAAGATATCTGAAGAAAATCTTGTAAGAAAAATCCTCAGATCCATTTCTAAAATGTTTGATATGAAGGTCACATATATTGAACTCATTGGTTCTTTACAAGCCTTTGAGATGGCTTTGAATGACATATCTGAAAAGGAGAACAAAAGTATAGGTTTTGTGTCCAAAACTGAAGAGGATGAAGATCAAGGTGAAGAAAGTATTTCATATATTATAGCCCTTATTGGAAGAAAGTTTAATAAAGCTTTAAGAAGGCTGGACAAAAACTGGAGGATAAATGTCCTAGACAAGGTGTCAAATGTCAGTCCCCTGAACTAGAGCAAAAATAATCACAAACTTAACAGAGGCAAAAGAGCACAATGTGATGAATGTGACGAATTTGGTCACATTAAATCTTAAAATCCTACTTTTCTAAAGAAATGAAAAAATGGATTGTCAGTCACTTGGTATGATTTTAATGATGAAAGTGAAGGAGAAATAGCAAATAATATGATGGCTTTCATTGACAAATATGACTCTTGTGGTGAGTCTAGTGATGAAGATATCTCATAAGAATAACTAGTTGAAACATATATACTTTTCCTCACTTAGTGGAAGGAATATTACCTAAGATAAGAGAAACAAAAGAAGACCATAAGTGCTATTCTCTTGGAAAAAAGAGAAGTTTGGCTCAACCATTGCAGATCTGGAAGAGGAAGTCACATTGTTAAAATCCAAACTTGACAATATGACAAAATTTGTACATATGTTAAACAATGGTTCTAGTATGTTAGATAAGATCTTGGAAGTTGGGGAGAAATTCAGGAATATGAAAGGTATAGGGTTGGACTACAGTTACATGAACAAAAAGGTCAAAATTCCTTCTAAGAAGTTTGTTTCCTTTAAGAAGAAGACTGAGTTACTGATGAAGGACCGTATGTCCCAGCTCAATATGTGTACCCTCATAACAGAGGCAACAAGAACTCATCTTGGAG
Source organism: Lathyrus tuberosus (assembly GCA_022829125.1). NCBI lineage: Eukaryota > Viridiplantae > Streptophyta > Magnoliopsida > Fabales > Fabaceae > Lathyrus > Lathyrus tuberosus. The sequence continues at coordinate 2,114,424 of JALAZF010000432.1, read as the reverse complement.
GTGACACCATTGTGGTAGATATGGTCATACGAGACCCTTTTGCTATAGACTATATGGATATCCTCATTCATATAGTTAGCTAAGGCTCAACAAAAGGAAAGGGAAGAAAACTCAAGCAAAGAAAGTGTGGAAACCCAAGGAAATTATTTCTTGTCTCATAACTCATACATCTCTTAGATTTTCCTCAAGAGTATATTGGTAATTTAATAATGGATGTTCAAGGCACATGGCTGGTGAAAAGAGCTATCTTGAAGAGTTAAAGTCCTACTCTAATAGTTATGTTATCTTTGGTGATGGAGCTAGAGGAAGAATCAATGGCATAGGCAAACTAGTTAGTCCAGGTTTTCCATATCTTAATGATGTGTTAATGGTAGAAGGATTGACTGCTAACTTGATAAACATTAGTCAACTATGTTATCAAGTCCTGAATGTGAACTTCAACAAGTATGAATGTACTGTTTCTAGAAAAGTTTAGGTGGTGTTAATGAAAGGATCCAGATCCAAAGACAGATGTTTACCTATGGATATCTCAAAACAAAAGTCAGACCTCAACATGCTTGATGTCCAAGGTTGATGAGACTAAGTTATGGCATAAAAAACTTGTTCATCTCAACCTCAAGAGTATGAGAAATATCATAGCTGAAGATGCTGTCATGGGATTTCCTAATTTCAAGATTAAAGAAGGGGAAATTTATGGTGAATGCCAAATAGGAAAACAGATCAAGATGTCCCACAAGAAGCTCCGTCATCTTGCCATCACCAAAGTTTTAGATTTACTTCATATGGACCTCATGATGCCTATGTAAGTTGAAAGACTAGGTGGGAAAAGATATGTCCTTGTGTGTGGATGGTTTCTTTAGGTATACTTAGGTCAAATTTATTAAAGAAAAATCTAACACTTTTGATGTTTTCAAAGAGTTATGTCAACAACTTTAAAGAGAAAAAAGGAGTGGGGTAGTAATGATAAGAAGTGATTATGGCAAAGAGTTTGAAAACTCTAAGTTTTCTGAGATTTGTTCATCTGAAGGGATTGGTCATGATTTCTCAGCATCTATCACACCTCAGCAGAATGGAGTGGTTGATAGGAAAAATAGGACCCTACAAGAGTTAACTAAAGTTATGTTGCATGCCAAAAACTTACCTTACTATTTCTGGGCTGAAGCAATGAACACAACTTGTCACACTTACAATCGTGTGAGAACAAGATGTGGAACCAAAGCTACTCAAAATGAACTATGTGTAGCGAGCGATTTTGGACGCGGTTCTTAAGCGCTGGTCGCTCTCTGCGGTTTGAGCTTAAACTACAGGTCGATTCATTTTTTATCCTATTGTGAGCTGACTAAGGAAGGGAAATAGATGTCTCCAATTAACCCTGCTTTGCATACTGAGTTTAAACAGCGGTCTGTTAGGTTACGGATGCTATCAATGTGGAGGGGCCTTTGTACTGGTTATTTGTATTTTCGCCAATACTGTTTTCTTTCTTTTTTTACCTGGGCAGAAGGTTTCTGGCGGGGAACAAGGATTAGGATGTTAGGACTGATGCTTTTGAATTACTGCTTTTAATTGATGGAGATATGGGATTTGGGTTTTTTGTTTAGTGTGCTCGCTAAGATCTTTTCTTTCGATCTTATGCCTACGTATTCCCGTTTACCGAAACAGGGAAATCAGAGCGTTCGTAGTTCCTCCTATTCTATGGGAGGAAAAGGGTGTTTTGGTGTCTTGTTCAAAGCCCAAGACGTGAAGCGAAAGGTGATTTGTATCTTGTTCAAAGCCCAAGATGTGAAGCTGAAAGATCTATTTGTGTCTTGTTCAAAGCCCAAGACGTGAAGCTGAAAGACCTCGACTTTAGAGAGAATTTGTCATCTCTAAAGAGGGGGAAGGAGAATTACTTTAACTGGGATACGCGGATCCGAGCAATGCCATAATTTCCGAAGAAAGGGTTTTAACCTGAAGGAGAAGACTTTAACTCAGTGTAGAGCAATGCCATCTTTCCTTAGGAATTTCTCATGCTAAAAGAGGGACAGTGGCATGGATATAGATGATCCAGAGGCTTGCCGCTTACAGCGATTAGATGAAAGGAAAGGAGTTGTTGATGTTTGTGTACTGTGAACGAGGCACAGCTTTGATGCTAAAAGGTTGATTGCATCAACCAGTGGTTTTCTTATACAAAGCCTAAGAGGAGGCTAATTTCCGCTAGGAAAATCATTATACAAAGCCTAAGAGGAGGCTATTTTGTGTCTCGTACAAAGCCCGAGAGAGAGGCTAAAAGTTTTTGACCCGACGATAGAGTCTTTGTGTCTCGTACGAAGCCCGAGATAGAGGTTATTGTTTGTTTGACTCTACGAGGGAGTCTTTGTGTCTCGTATGAAGCCCGAGATAGAGGCTAAAAGTTTGACTCAACAAGAGAGTCTTTGATACTCAACAAGAGAGTGTTTTTGTATCTCGTACGAAGCCCGAGATGGAGGCTAAAGGTTTGTTTCAGTTGAGTGACAGATCCAATCTACTGATTTTAAAAGAGAAAATCAGTTCTTATATGAGCAACACTGTACTCAGGGATTTGATTTGAGGATCAGGGATATTTCCTTCTCTTTGAGGAAACGGGAAATCCAAAGGGTATTGAGACTGTCCGAGTCTGCGGGTTTCCTTCCTATTTAACGAAGGGGGTCACTTGAGAATGTCTTTGAGACTCAAGGAAGTTAGACTGTCCAAGTCTAGAGTTTTTTTCTTTTGTACTATGCTATGAGAAATAGTAGTAGACTCTATGAAAGGACTGTTCTATGAGGATGACTAGGTTCTGTTCCTATACCTCTAGGAGGTCTTCGGGACAATTTGTACGAAGCCCAAGAGGAGGCTGGAAACTTTTAAGAAGCCAACGGGTCCTTGTACGAAGCCCAAGAGGAGGCTATCATTCCCGGAGGAAGAGATCATTATACGAAGCCTAAGAGGAGGATATGAATACTTCTAAGAAGCCGTAGTGTCCTTGAATAATGCCCAAGAGGAGGCCGATGCTTTTAAGAAGCCCGTGGGTCTATCATCTCCTTTCCATTAGGAGAGATAACTCTTTTAAAGATAAAAACCACTTGTAAACGTGCGAGGTTTACTATCCAGCGACTTTTAGCTTTTGAAGAGGGTTCCTTAGTTAAGGTCCAAGATTATGACCGTAGTGGGTACCCAAACCCCGAGACATTCAAGGCAAGCTATCCACAAGGAATAGATCAAGTCAGGAAAGTTCGAGAATTTGGAAGAAACTCAAAGATGCCATTCACGGAGAATACATTCATCTTGGGGAGTAGAGCTTCTTGACGATTCCTAAGGAGGACAGCCGAAGAGAAGACTGTATCTGGTGCTCCTATTGGGGATCTAGGCGTCTATTTCTACGAATAAATGAAACGGCGTCACCTAGTTCTAGACGTAGTTGCCGGGGAAACTCGAAATATCTATACTATTATTACACAGTAGATATGAGTTTATGAAAGGAGACTTACAGTGAGCAGCCCCACAATACAGTTATATATATATATGAGTTTGTGAAAGGAGACTTACAGTGAAACAACCCCACAATACAGTTATATACATATGAAAGCGGTAAATGAAAGCGGATAAACACTTACTCGGTTGTAGAGCTTCCATGCTGTTTGGTTAGTTGTTCAACAAAGAAAGATTGAAAACGACAGTATATTCAAAATCAAGGGAGAAAGTGCTTTGAAAAAGAAAGATTTGGGGCTTACAGCTCAAGGAGAGACCCAGGGTTTTATCAGTGAGCACACTGTTTGACTTTGTACAGCGGGACTTATACAAGTGACTGGGGCCCAAAAAGGTTTTCTGTACAAAGGGATGGGTCTTACACTCTCTCAAGAGGCCCAAAAAAGGTTTAAAGAAAAGAGAGGGGCTTATAACACGAGGGTAGGCCCAAATGATTTTTCATTTAAAATGGCGATTGCGCCGAGGTTTTCTTTTAACGCAGAGGGACTTATGCAATAAGTGAGGCCCAAAATGTTTTGGTTAAAAGGGGGATTGGGTCTTACACTCTAATAGAGGCCCAAAGTGTTTTGAATGAGTCTTATAGCTCAAGGAGAGCCCCAGATGATTTTTATTTTTAAACGGGCGACGATCGCGCCGTTTACTTGTACAGAGGGACTTATACAATGAGTGAGGCCCAAAAAGTTTTTGTACAAGGGGGGATGGGTCTTACACTCTCTCAAGAGGCCCAAAGAGTTTTGAAAATGATTTATGAGGGTTGAATTAATCCAAAACCCTAATTTGTTTTCAAAATGTATTTAATTGAATAAAAATTCAATTAAAATGATCAAAAATTGTTTAACACATGGAAAACAAATTGTGATCTTGGATTAATGCTTCAAAAATTAAGTATTGACCTACAAAATAATTAGAAAGCATTAAAAGTTGCAAAATCAACGTAGAAAAAATATTTAAAATGTCAAAAACAATTAAAATATTAATTCTTTGCAAAAATATCAATTATATGAAATAAATAATATTTTTGGGATTTTTTGTGAAAATAAAATATTTTAACATTTTTGTGAATTATTAAAAAAAGAATCAACTCAAAATCATTAAAACTCAGAGAGAAATTAATTTTTGAATCAATTAAACAAAATCACAAAATTCAAATATTTGAATTTCTAAAAATGGCGCCAAGAACAGCTGAAGAACACGCGCGTGTTCTTGGTTTCTCAGATTTGCATTTTCTATCCAATCTCCATGAATACGTAATCATATCATGCAACCCACATATCATTATGCTCGTCTCAACCTTACGATCATGTCTATGTACTTTAATTTCATTTAAATTAAACATACAACAAGAAATCACGAAGAGACCTCAAGAACCCTAATTTCTGCATGAAGGCTAGGATTTTTGATACACGATTCAAACAATGCAATTAATAGAGGGAAAACATTCCATGCATGATTATGAACATATGGCCAAATTATTGTGCGTGGAAATATGCATAGATTGAGAGATGACCAAGTATATGCTTACCTCCAAGCCGTGACAGCAAGTTCAAAGTGATTTTTGATTTGGAGGTGTTACAGATGAGTGGTGATGATCTGAACAGCTTCCCTACACCCTATGGATCGTGTTTGGATGGTTGGACTTGATTGAAATTGGCTGGATCATTTTGTGGTACCTCAGCTGCACTTTGGTTAAAACCTTGAGCAACCAGCTGGTGATTTTGTGAAATTGATGTTTCAGAAGTAATCTAAGTGTTTGATCAGCTCATATGTGATGTATGTGAGGTGTGTGAGTGATTGGTTTGATTGGAATTGCTCTCAAACTCAAAACCCGATAGTGACTTGCCTTAGAAGGCAAAATTGGAGTGAAAGAAGAGATTTTGAGGAAAGCATCTGTTAGATGGCTTTGGTGTACTCAAACTGACCACAATTGAGCTCTATTTATAGTAGAGCAAGTTTGTTTTGCAAGGAATAGTGCATGGCAGCTGGTAAGTAGGTTTCCTCAATGTTGGCCAATGGAAATGCAAGTCTCCTCTAGCCATTGACTAGAGGTTAGGGCACAGAGCTTTGGTTCCCTTGGTCTTGGATAAGTCTTGACTGATTTCAGATGAGAATGGCTCAGTCCATGCCACCTTGATGGTTTCATTGAATGCCTCATCCCAAATTTGAAGTCTTGTCCCTATTTTGGCCATTTTAGGTTCAACATGCTATTTCTTGTTCCATGGACGTTGGAGGCTTGGCTCAGTGATTGTCCCCTTTAAATTCAATCCTTTGAGGTGTCCAAGTGGATAGAAGCAATTGAATTTGGCTGATTTTGGCAAATCGACCAAAGTTGCAAATTCTGCCTTGCCTTGACAGATTTCAGCAAGGCAACTTGGCAATGATGTATCTCATGGTGTAGGTTGAATTTGGCAATGTTCTTGGCCATTTTGGAAAGCTCTTACATGATACAACAACTGTTTGAACAAGTTTGGTTTTGATCTCTTTTGATTCCAAGTGAAAAATCCCCCTACATTTGGCAAAAAGTGAGGCAGAATCTGACTTAGTGAAAATTTCACTAAGTGTGGGAAAAAGTGACATTTTCACTTTTCAGCCACTTTGGTCACTCCATAACTCAAAATCCTTAATGAATTGGAATGACTTGTAGTTGAAGTTTTTGTAGGTGATAATGAGGGCTACAAATCCATCTTTGGATGAGAAAAAATGGCCTTGTGGTTTAGGAGTTATGGTCCTCCAAAGTTGGTACCTTTGCCACTTTATTTTTAACTTAGAAAAATTTCTAAGTTTTATGGTTACCCCTTTTACAAGTTATCTCACTTTTCTTGATTTTTCTTGATGAATGATGATTCAAATCATACATTAACATCATTTTAGGGTTAAAAATACATTTTGGTGAAAAATCTCAAAAAGTCAAAGTTGACTTTTGTGCACAGTTGACTTTTTATTAGATGAATTCCAAACTGTGCAATTCTTCAGGAAATCATGTCCTTGACCTAAATAAAACTTGATGGACATGTTCCATGGGTGTCATAGGGTATATTCAATCATGTATTAGGGTTTGGGAGCATGTCTTGGTCAAAAGTCAAAGTTACAGTTGACTTTTCTCTTAAAACCCTAATTGTGGTGCAGATGAAATTGAGACTTGTTGCTCAAGCTTCTTGGATCAATCCATGGTTCCAAATGGATCAATATGGTATATTAGAGACCCTCAAATCATGTCTTGAGGTCTTGGCTCATGGTTTGTCCCAAAAGTCAACTTAGGGGTGAATTAGGTCAAGAAACCCTAATTCCTGATTTTTGATGAATGCATCCCCTGAGGCAAAATTGACTTGATGCATGGGTTCATGAGGTTCCATGAAGTATATTAGGTCATGTTTTGGATCATTGCCTTGTGCCCAGATGAAAATTTCCATCTGGAGGCCCTGGTCGACCAAAACCCTAATTTGGTGACACTGTCGATCTTGAGACTTGATCCACCTAGAAGGGAGCAGCCTTGTGCTTAATCCTTGAAGTGGGAGTCCTTTTTGATCCATTTTGGATATTTAAGAGATTAGACAAGTTGAATATCATGTCATTTCTTGATTGATCCTTTGTCTAAGCACTCAGAGAGGGCTTGAAACCCTAATTTTGATTGTATTGGATGCTCACCCATCTTTGGGGAGACTGATGAAGCATGATGGTTCATCCATATTGTGATGATGATTTTCACAATGATGGGAAATCTAAGTGGTCAAAATTTGGGGTATTACACTATGGAAAGGGAGAAAACCAACATTCAAATACTTTCATGTATTTGGTATCAAGTGATACATCTTGACAGATCGTAAGCAAAGAAGTAAGATGGATCCCAAGAGTGATGAGGGAATTTTTCTAGGATATTCCATCAATAATAGATCTTTCAAGGTATATAACAAATGTACCAAAACAATGATGGATTCAATAAATGTTGTCATTGATGATACTCCTGAAGATAAACAAGAAGATGAAGAAAAAGATGATGTATCTCCTTAACAGATATATGTCCTAGACAAGGGGTCTGACAATGAATCTGGAAGCACAAATTCCGAAGATACTTATATCAACAAGGGACCATCTATCAGAATTCAGAAGGATCATCCCATTGAAAATGTCATAGGAAATTTGAATGATGGATTCATCACCAGATCAATATATATGATTTCTAACTCTTGCTTCATCTCCAAGATTGTACCCAAGAATAACAAGGAAGCACTAACTGACTCATTTTAGATAAATGTCATGCAAGAGGGACTGTGTCAGTTCAAAATAAATAATGTATGGGAATTAGTTTCAAGACTTGAAGATTGGTACCAAATGGATCTACAAGAACAAATCTGATGAACATGGTGATGTTACAAGGAACAAGGCAATGTTAGTTGCTCAAGGGTACACTCAAATAGAAGGAGTTTATTTTGATGAAACTTTTGCTTTAGTTGCTAGACTTGATTCCATTAGATTGTTACTTGAAATTTCCTACATGTTTAAATTCATATTATTTCAAATGGATGTTAAAAGTGCCTTCATGAGTGGTTATCTTAATGAGGAAGTTTATGTTGAGTAGCCAAAGGGATTTGTCGATCCTAATTTTTCAGATCATGTGTACAAGTTAAAGAAAACTCTTTATGGTTTAAAGTAATCCCCAAGAGCTTGGTATGAAAGATTAATTGAGTTCCTGGTCAACAATGGATATGAAAGAGGTAGAATAGATAAAACACTCTTTGTGAGGAGTGATGGAGGAAAGCTCATGATCACATAGATTTATGTTGATGACATAGTCTTTGGTGGGATGTCAAACTAGATGGTGGAACATTTTGTCCAACAAATGAAGTCTGAATTTAATATGAGTCTTGTAGGTGAACTCACTTACTTTATTGACCTTCAAGTAAAGCAAACAGAAGACAACATTTTTGTATCTCAAAGCAAGTATGCTCAGAGTATAGTGTAGAATTTTGGGCTTGAAAATGCAAGTTACAAGAGAACTCCTGCTGCAACACATGTGAAAGTAACCAAAGATGAAAAGGGTGTTGATGTAGATCTAAGTTTATACATAAGCATGATTGGAAATTTGCTCTACCTCACAGCAAGCAAACTTGACATCACCTTCTTTTTATGTGTTTATGCAAGATATCAAGCTAAACCCAAGGCTAGTCATCTCACTCAAGTGAAGAGAATTTTAAAGTATGTAAATGAGACTTGTGACTATGGTATTCTCTATTCAAATAGTACCAATTCAATACTAGTAGGTTATTGTGATGCTAATTGGGATGGAAGTGCAGATGATAGAAATAGCACTTCTGGTGGATGTTTATTTCTTGGAAATAATTTAATCTCATAGTTCAGCAAGAAGCAGAGTTGTGTCTCATTATCTAGTACTGAAGCTGAGCATATTGCTGCAGGGAGCAGTTGCACTCAATTGCACTGGATGAAACAGATATGAACCAGTACAATGTCAAATAAGATATCATGACATTATTTTGTGACAAATTGAGTGCTATTAATATTTCAAAGAATCATGTTCAACACAGTAAAACCAAGCACATTAACATTCATCTTCATTTCATAAGGGTGTTTGTGGAAGATAAAATTGTAAGTCTTAAGCATATAGCAACTGAAAAATAATTGGCTAACATATTCACTAAGGCTCTGGATGAAACTTAGTTTGAACAACTAAGGAGTGCACTTGTGTCGCAACTGCAAAAAACAACCAGCGGAAACAGAACAGAAGAGTCGCCAGCGAACGTTATTTATCCCGACGCAGGAAAAGGAAACGATCGAAGAAACCTCAAAAGGGAAAGACATGGTCATCGCAACCATAGCCCGGGTTCAGGATTCAGTTACGCGAGGGGAAGGTATTAGCACCCCCTCGCATCCATCGTACTCGATGGGATCCACGCTTGTTGTCTAATCAAAGGGTGAGTTATCTAAAGCCTACTGCTAAACACAAACGGGAAGAGAAAAACAAAAACGGACTCGCAAGGATTATCGCAATCCTATGCCTACGTATCTTCGTGGGCGAACGAAGAATCAGAGTCGACGTAGTTCAACGGACTACGCACTAATGTGGGGGAAGGTTGCTCGCTAAGACATCGTCGTCTTGTGCCTACGTATCCGTAATCGCATGAGAGAGAGGAAGTCAGAGCAGTTGTAGTTCGACCAATGGGTCGGTAAGTGTTTTTTATGAGCGACGAGCTCTTTTCCTGAAAATGATTTGAAACCCAACAATCCCGAAGGATAAAAATGATTTGAACTTGGTTTGTGTTTTTTAGACAGAAGTGGATTGAAGTTAGTTTGAAACCCACAATGCACTAAAGTCTATGACATAGGAGCGAATGCGTCGCATGGTCGCCCCTAATGGGACGTATGCTAAACACTCTAGAAAAGTGAAGGGAGACCCCTCATTCTTCATTTCCCATGTAATTAAGGCTCGTGGAACACAATGCTCGTTGTATTTATTAAGTGTTTTGGACTAGTTTTTGGGATGAAAAGAGAAGACTCAAAGGTTGAAGAGAAAACAACTAAGGGATCTCCATCCTAGAAGTTATCATGCAATGGTGGCCCTATAGTTGAGGTAAGAAGGGGAATTCTACCTAATGTTAGCATACATGGATTGAAAGCCTAATGTCTCTCCTACCTCGAACTTAATCTGAAATTAAGTCGAGCTAGGAATCCTAAGGGATCATGTGAAGAAACACAAGTAAACATTACTCTAATCAATCACAAAACAAAAAAAAATCTAAGACTTAAACAAGTCTCAAGATTTAGGGGAGGAGAAAGAAGTAAGAGATGAAGGAGAAGATGCAACAAGATATGAGATGAAAACATCATATATAATCTTTCTAGATCAGCACTAACATCTAATGTATACACTTCAAAACAAACTTCAAGAATGGAAGTCAAAACAATTAGGCAAAACAATGCACTAATGAACACACCAATGATTTAAAATCAATCAAGAAGTATTATCAATCATCACACCAAGTGAAGTGAAGTAAAATGATATGAGAACCAAGATGGGGAAGCAAGTAAGTCATGTCACATTCATCTCATGTTAATGATCAAAGGAAGAGCAAGAGGGTTCAAAGCATGCATCTTAACCACAAACAAACATTTGTTCATAAAAAGATCATGTAAGGCACACCTCAAAAGGACAAACATGTGAGATTAAGGCATGAACTCAAGCAAGGAAGTAGCATATCCATGTATATCAATCCAAACATCCACTCATGAATGGCAAGAAGAAACATCAAGGATCAACTTCAAAACATGCATCAAAACTAGGCAAACATTCACTTAAGTCATCCATTTAAGAAACAAGAGATCATATGAGGCAAGAAGTGAGAAAAGGTCACACAATGGACATCAAATCAAGAGGACCAGAATCTTACACATGTCATCCATATTTGGGGAGACTGATGAAGCATGATGGTTCATCCATATTGTGATGATGATTTTCACAATGATGGGAAATCTAAGTGGTCAAAATTTGGGGTATTACAGATGCCCCTATTTAATCTTCTTAGACCCGAAGGTGTGAATGACGAAGGGATTCGGGCATTCGAGGTGCAAGAGGATTAAATATCGGAATACCCGAAATTTTGATGGCGGTTATGAATGGTAGCTTACGCATTCATCTTCTTTAGCTAAGCAATGATGCCTAGAAAAGGTAAACTTCCCCTCGATCCTGGTCTCCTACCAAGAACTGGTCTTAGTCTCTTTTGAAATAAACTTCCCCTCGATCCTGGTTTCCTACCAAGGAACTGGTCTCAGTTATGGAAACAAACTTCCCCTCGATCCTGGTTTCCTACCAAGGAACTAGTCTTAGTTTCTGATTTAAACTTCCCCTCGATCCTGGTTTCCTACCGAGGAACTGGTCTTAGTTTCTTTTGAAATAAACTTCCCCTCGATCCTGGTTTCCTACCAAGGAACTGGTCTAAGTTTCTTTTGTCAATAAAATTTACTGACAAGGGACGCTATTCGTAGCAGCTTTCCTTCAAACATCTCGCCGAATTTTCCCGGGGAGATGCCATTTGAGTGGAAAAAGTTTTGATGTCAGACTTGCTGGGGAACCCATTAGTCTGAGTTGTAGAGGTACACAAACTTCTCTGTTTTGGAGATGCCATTTTTCGATTCTACTGGGGAAAGCGAGTCTCTTGAGAGACTGTTTTCGTTTGGGGTTACATCATACTTTTCTCGGGATCTTCCCGGAGAAATGCCATATGATGGGATCCAATTTTGAGGTGTCGATGACCTTTTCATCAGTGGTTTTTCGGAGCAAAACTGGCATGCTGTCGAATCTCTGATCACGAGGCTTTCTCTGTGGATTTTCCTTAATCCGGGAAAGCAAGGATATCATCTTCAATGGCGAAGAGTGATGCTTATTGAAAGTTTTCTCTGGCTTTTCAAAGGTTCAAGTTATCAAAGTGGTCAAGGACCAACTTCTTTCCAGAATTAAACTGGAAGCGAGGTTGTTCAGACACAGTATTTCCTGACGAGGCAAGAACTGACAACTCGATTGAGAGGACTTCTACCACTAGGGGACAGGACCGACTAGAGTGATAGTGATGCAATATGAAATGTGAATGCAAATAAAAAATGCATGATGTATGTATGTATGTGCTGACAAAACAGACGCAACATACAGACTAAGAGATGAACACAATTGGATACTCAGCCATCGCGGGGCGAAGAAGTACCGTTGATTCAAAATAGCAATTCCACCTTGCTTAGGAGAGATAGTCCCGTTGGGAGCTATGTTGATCGGGCTTAGGAGATGAGAACTCGGCCGAGGATGTCAGACGAAACATGGTCTCTGACACAGTTGATCCCTTCATTCAGGCGAACTGGTTTAGAAGGAGTACTTTGATTCTGCACTTTGAAGTTCGCTTACTTCGGGAGAAGCGATCGATGTTCTTCTGATGTTCAACAGTAAAAAGAAATGCCATCTTTAATTTAAAAGCAGAAAAAGTTTAACAAGTAAATTTATTTTTGTTTTATTTCAAGAATCGCTGATTAAGTTTAAACAACGTCGTTCTGTAAAGCTAAAACAAGTAAAGAATTACAAACAAAAGCACAAGGGCTCAAATTTTATTGATAAGATGGAGATCAGCCAAACGCGTGATTCCAAAGAGTATATACAAAGTTAGAAAATGGTAATTTATAGGGAAAAGGGCTACGTTGAAACATAACGACCACTATCCTTCTACCAACTTTGAGTTCGGGACATCCTGAGCTTCCGTCGAAGATGACCTTTGACTGGAGATTTCCTCCGATAGATGATGCTGTAACTGCTGCTGAGGGACTTGCCTCTGTTGAACATAGTTACTTGCCATTATCCCTAATTTTTGCCTGGATTGTACTATGAGATTTCCAATCCATCGGGATGATTTTTTTCATGTCTCTAACTTTTGCCTGGACCGCCCTTTCGGGTTTTCAATCCACCAAGACGTTTTTTTTTATTTTATTTTAGGCGAAGTATTTCTTGACTACATCAACATTCGTGGGGTAGGAAAATTCCTCTCCGTCCATGGTTGCAAGTCTCAAGGCGCCGCCTGAGAAAGCTTTCGTGACCACATAGGGGCCATCATAATTTGGGGTCCATTTGCCCCGAGAGTCAGTGAGAAATGATTGTATCTTCTTGAGCACGAGGTCTCCTTTTCTGAAAATACGAGGTCGGACCTTTTTGTCGAACGCCCTTTTCATTCTCTATTGATATAACTGACCGTGGCATAGTGCCGTGATTCTCTTTTCTTCGATCAGGTTCAGTTCGTCGTGTCGACTTTGACACCATTCAGCTTCGGTAAGCTGAGCTTCCATCAATACCCGGATTGATGGGATCTCTACTTCTATGGGGAGCACTGCTTCCATGCCATATACTAGAGAGAAAGGGGTTGCCCCTGTTGAAGTGCGGACAGATGTTCGATAACCGTGAAGAGCAAAGGGTAGCATTTCGTGCCAATCTTTATAGGTTACAACCATCTTTTGAACGATCTTCTTGATGTTCTTGTTAGCCGCTTCTACCGCTCCGTTCATCTTGGGTTGGTAGGGAGATGAGTTATGGTGTTCGATCTTGAACTCTGCACACAACTCTTTCATCATCTTATTGTTCAAGTTAGATCCATTATCAGTAATGATCTCGCTTGGAACACCATAACGGCAGATGATATTGTTTTTGATAAATCGGACCACCACTTGTCGGGTTACATTGGCGAATGACGCTGCTTCGACCCACTTGGTGAAATAATCAATGGCTACCAGGATGAACCGATGTCCGTTTGAAGCCTTGGGCTCAATCATACCAATCATGTCGATTCCCCATATGGAAAAAGGCCACGGGGAAGAAAGAACTTTGAGATGTGATGGCGGTACATGAATTTTGTCTGAGTATATCTGACACTTGTGACACCTCCTCATGTACTTGTAGCAGTCGGATTCCATGGTCAACCAATAATACCCGGCCCTGAGAATTTTTCTCGCCATTGTGTGTCCGTTGGCATGAGTGCCAAAGGATCTTTCATGAATTTCTTTCATGAGCATGTCTGCTTCTGGTCTGTCGACACATCAGAGCAAGACCATGTCAAAATTTCTCTAATAAAGAGTGTCACCGCTCAGGAAGAAGTTTCCGTCCAATCTTCTGAGGGTTTTCCTGTCTTTTCTGAGTGCCCCAGATGGGTACTCTTGTTTCTGAAGGAAGCATTTGATATCGTGATACCAAGGTCTGTCGTCTATGACTGCTTCAATCGCGAAGATGTAAGTGGGCCGTTCAAGGCGCATGATGTCGATCTTAGGTATGTCATTCCATCGACCTACACTAATCATGCAAGAGAGAGTGGCTAATGCATCAGCCATGTGATTCTCATCACGAGGGATGTGATGAAAGTCAACTCTGTTGAAGAAGGGTAACAACCTTCTTGCATAGTCTTTGTAAGGAATCAATCCTGATTGGTATGTGTTCCAATCTCCTTTTATCTGGTTAATAACCAGGACTGAATCGTCGTATACATCCAAGTTTTTGATCCTTAAATCAATCGCTTCTTCGAGACCCATGATACATGCTTCGTATTCGGCCTCGTTGTTCGTACATTTGAACGTAAGTCTAGCAGTGAAAGGAATGTGGGTACCCTGAGGGGTAACAATGATTGCCCCAATTCCGTTTCCATAATGATTGACTGCTCCGTCAAAGATAAGTCCCCACTGGGAACCTGGTTCTGGCCCTTCACTGGGTAGCGGTTCATCGCAATCTTTCATCTTTAGATACATGACATCTTCGTCTGGGAAGTCAAGCCCGATTGATTCTTGATCGTCAATCGGTTGATGAGCCAAATGATCGGCTAAAATACTTCCTTTAACGGCTTTCTGAGCATGGTACTCTATGTCATATTCTGATAGTAACATCTGCCAACGGGCAATCCTTCCCGTGAGAGCATGTTTTTCGAAAACGTACTTGATTGGATCCATTTCGGAGACCAACCAAGTAGTATGACGAATCATGTACTGGCGAAGACGTTTGGCTGCCCAAGCCAAAGCGCAACAAGTTTTCTCAAGCATTGTGTACCGAGTCTCGCAGTCGGTGAATTTCTTGCTTAGATAGTAAATGGCAGACTCTTTCCGTTTAGTTTCGTCTTGTTGGCTAAGTACACATCCCATTGAGTCCTCTAGGACTGTGAGGTAAATGATCAGTGGTCTCCCTTCCACTGGAGGTGATAGAATCGGAGGATTCAACAGATATTCCTTGATACTGTCGAAGGCGGTTTGGCAATCTTCTGACCAAACGCAATCCTGGTTCTTTTTGAGTAATTTGAAAATCGGCGCGCATGTCGCGGTCATAAGGAATATGAATCTGGAGATGTAGTTCAAACGTCCCAAGAATCCTCTGACTTGTTTTTCAGTTTTCGGAGAAGGCATTTCTTGAATGGCCTTGACCTTGTCAGGATCAACTTCAATTCCTTTATGGCTGACGATGAACCCTAGTAGTTTCCCTGAACGGACACCGAAGGTGCACTTGTTAGGATTCAAGCGGAGCTTGAATTTTCTTAGACGTTCGAACAATTTTGACAGATGTTCAACGTGCTCATCCTCTGTTCTTGATTTTGCAATCAAATCATCGACATATACCTCGATTTCTTTGTGTATCATGTCATGAAACAGAGTAGTCATGGCCCTTTGATAGGTTGCCCCGACATTATTCAAACCGAACGACATTACCTTGTAACAAAAGGTACCCCATGGGGTAATGAACGAAGTTTTCTCCATGTCTTTCGGCGCCATTTTGATCTGATTATAGCCCGAGAATCCATCCATGAAGGAGAATACTTTGAACTTTGCTGTGCTGTCAACCAGCATGTCAATGTGTGGTAAAGGAAAGTCGTCCTTTGGACTTGCCTTGTTTAGATCTCTGTAATCAACACACATTCTGACCTTTCCATCCTTTTTGGGAACGGGTACGATGTTGGCTAACCATTGAGGATATTCAGATGTAGCGAGGAAACCCGCGTCGATCTGTTTCTGTACCTCCTCTTTGATTTTGATGGCCATGTCCGGGTGAGTCCGTCTCAACCTTTGATTTACTAGCGGACATTCCGATCTTAGCGGTAAGTGATGTTCCACGATGCTGGTATCCAACCCTGGCATATCCTGATAGGACCAAGCGAATACATAGGGGAATTCTTTGAGAAGCTTTATCAAACTTTCTTTGACAGTTGGACTGAGCAGTGCTCCGATCCTGATTTCTTTTCTCTCTTTTTCTGAACCCAAGTTTACCGTTTCCAACGGCTCTTTGTGAGGTTCAATGGACCTTTCCTCTTCTCCGAGTAGTCGGGAGATCTCTTCTAGAATTTCGTCGTCATTTTCTTCTTCAGCCTCGAATACCGGGAACTCAAAGTTGGGAGAAGGCATCGGATCGTATGTTTCAACGGGGTATAAAATAAGCAATCTGCATGACGTGATGATTCGTGTTTAGAAGAGATAGAGAAAATGCAAGTGTGTGCAGTGTATTTATTTTACTGCTTGTTTTTATTTTTGAATTGTTTTTTTTAGGATTACCATTTTCTGAAAAAAGCGAAAAGAGAAAACAGCAATAAATGCGGAAATTACAGAACGACGTTATTTTATTAATGAACAAGTCGAATCTTGAAACTACAGCCCTATAAAACAAAACTCACTCGCTCTGGGCAAAGCGAAGAGGGAAGTTTACAGAAAGCGAGCCCTATCAAAACATCCGTTTCACCTGGGCAGGGTGAAAGGTTAAAGATGGCAATTATTTTGACCGACGAACGACCTTCGGAACCTCGACAGCAACCCATTGGCGGCGAACTCCTCGGTGAATCACAAAGTCTGGTACCTTCCTTGATTTGTCTTCAGAAATGACGCTGATTTCTGGTGGAGTAGGATCATTGGAATCTGTCTCCCAAGCAGAGTTGTCGTAGGAGGATTCCTCTGTTGCATTTTGCATAGCATTTGTGCTCTCAGCTGTATCTCCCCATCCAGTTGACTGGATATCTTCGAGCCTGATACGAGAGCTTTCGGGAGCGGTGTACTTGACCATATAGTCGTATTTTCCACTCGGTTGTCCCAAGGTGTCCCAAACTTCTTTGGAACTGGAGAAGTCATCCCTCTCGATGATGTTGACCTCAGGAAAAGCATAGTTGATGAATTCTAGTCCTGCAAACGTTGCGAATTCATCTTCATGTTGAGTAGTTTCCGAATGACCTGAGTGTTGATCCCATGACATGGCGGGGACACAGGTATTCTATTCAATGGCGCTCAGCTGAGTTTCATTACTCGGCTGACTTTCTTGCCCCAAGTTTCCTGGGTAAGGCTGCCACATTGGCAGACCATCCATCGGGCCATAGTAATTGTGATCAAAGTTTTCTTTCATCAGAGTGTCTTCCTCTAATGAATTTGGCGGAGCACGGCATCCTTCCGGATCACAATCTCCGTAGATCATTTCGACATCTGATCTTGGTATAAATCTCGGACTTTCTGTAGGAAAGCAAAAAGGCATAGGCACCTCTTCCTGAGACATATAGCCGTCCTTGTTAAGGTAGGACTTCCATTCTTCATCTGTGTCAGAGGGATCTTCCTCATTGATAGCATGAACTTTCTGAGACACTGGGTGAAGAAAACCTCCACTGTGGAAGAAGTTTTGAAGGGGATGAAGACTTTCATCGTTGGCGGCTGTCTGGGTATAGGTCGCAGAAAAACCAAGACCCTTCTTTGTTTTATTGTCAATAGGAATGACAAGCCGTCCCCATCCTGTCGTATCGGTACTCTCGACCGCTTTGATAGCATCTTTGTATGAAGAAATTGAAGTTCCTTCTTCGGATTGATCGTTCTTGCTCACCGATAGTGCTTGGAACTGAGTTCCAATAACCTCTTCGGGTTCTACACAAGCAGATGATGATAGGTTTCTCACAAGCAAGGCTTGTTCCCCACAGACTGTGACAAGTTGGCCGCTCTTGACGAACTTTAGCTTTTGGTGGAGGGTTAAAGTAACCGCTCCAGCCTGATGTATCCAAGGTCTTCCTAATAAATAACTGTATGTTGCCCGGATGTCCATGACCTGGAAAGTGACTTGGAAAGTGTGAGGACCAATAGTTATGGGAAGATCAACTTCGCCGATAACCGCTTTTCTGGATCCGTCGAATGCTTTGACGACGACCTCGCTGACTCTCATCGGAGGGCCCTTGAATGATAATTACATCAAGGTAGACTTTGGCATAACATTCAGGGCTGACCCTGTGTCTACCAGTACGCTGGCTAAAGCATCGTCCTGGCAGTTAACTGTAATGTTGAGCGCCATGTTATGACGACGACCCTCTTCAGGTAATTCCTCATCACTAAATCCCAAATTATTGCAGGAAGTGATGTTAGAGACAATGCTATCGAATTGTCTGATTGTTACATCCTGTTCCACAAAGGCTTGCTCCAAGACTTTCTGTAGAGCCTCTCTGTGTGCTTCTGAACTGAGTAACAGTGATAATACTGAGATCTTTGAAGGAGTCTGTAGCAGTTGATCAACAATGTTACATTCACTCCTTTGGATGAGCTTTAGCATCTCATCCTTGTCTTTTGAAAAGTCGGGATTACCAGATTGACTGACTGGTGGATCAGGAATTTCCGCCTGAAGTTCCTTTTCTTTGTTGGATTCTCCAACCCCTCGGTTGAAGATTCGACCGCTCCGTGTTACACGACTGATGTCTGCAATATTCACGATGGAGGGTAATGGAATTTCCTTTCCATTCTCGATTATTGCTGCACCGTATTTGTAAGGGATTGCCTTAGCTGATTCATACGGTAGTTGCCCCGATAGATAGATGACTATGGGAACCTTCTGATTTTTCTGACCATCATAAGTAATCTCGATCCGTTCCTGGTTGGGAACTTTAGATTCGTCAAGTAGAGGAATGATGGCAAAAACATCCCTGGTCCTATGATGACTAGAGATTGTGACAACATCCTCAACTTGATCGGCAAGGTAGTTTGGCGTCCAGTTGATGGGTCCAGAACCTGGATATGGACGAATTTCTCCATGATCGACCTGACCCTGAAGAGCTGCTCTCACAAGGTAACACCCTTGGTTACTTTCCGAACAGACGCTACAACTGTCATAGTTGTGTGGTGGCACCTGGCCACGCCCACTTTGAATACAATGTAACCTCACTAGGTTACCTTCCATTGATCGGACATCCTGACTTTGACGACGAGTAGGATTCCTGTTATTGATACTAATCTGCTGAGTATCTTCGTCCATATAGATTGGCATCCACCAGTGATTTAACAAGTGCTGAAGTGCCTCCTGGACAAGGGTACAACCTCGATCGTTTTCGCAACTCGCTTTACAATTTTGATAGTCATGTGATATTAAGAATCCAAGTCGGACCTGCTCAGCATGTAACTCTACCAGGTTGGTATCCATTACGCGGATGTCGAAGATCTGAACCATGTTGATTTGATAGGAGTTCCTATCATGGTAGTCTTGGATCCATCCAAGATCCATCTGACGCTGGAGGGCCTCTTGTATGAAAAAGCATCCCTGTTTGTTTACCGAGCAAATCAGACAGGAACTGTAATCGTGCCGCGGCAGATTATGATACTGGCTTTGCCTTGAGTGCATCGCCACCAAGTTGACATTCATCGCACGGATGTCGTGGTTTTGAATGACGTTGGAATTCGTGTAAACCATGTTAACTCCACGAACTCGGTGCTCTTGGATCCATCCAAGATCCATTTGTTCCTGTAGAGCTGATTGCACTACCGAACATCCTTGGTTATCTTTAGAGCAGATATCACACTGGTGATAATTATGAGGTGGAACATGGCTATATCCACTCTATCTACAATGCATCTTGACCAGATTGGTTTTCAACAAGAGTACATCATGAATTTGATAAACATTGTTAGTCTCTTTCTCAATCGGATTGACTGCAGCTTTCTCGTGTTGAGGCAGCGGGTTCGTAAGAACATTAGGATTCGTATCTTTGAAAGATAAGAGCCCGCTCCTAACAAGCTTTTGCACGTCGGATTTGAAATTGAGACAAGTCTCAATGTTATGCCCTGAACCTCCTTGATGATAAGGGCATGTTTGATCCGCTTTAAACTAAAAAGGCGGATTTTCCAGAACTGAAAGGGGAGACTTAGTCTGAATGTGCCCCTTAGCCAGCAGTAACGGAAACAGCTCTGCGTACGTTACGGGTATATGATCAAATCTTGGTGGCCGTATTGTACGGTTGTTGTTATATGGAGGACGAGCCTGCTGAAGAGGCTGTTGTGTCCTTTGTTGGTCAGGTTGGCTCTGCGCAACCAGAGGTTGATACATAGGAACAGGCGCGGGGCCGATAGCAGGAGTAACAGCTGCTACTGGCTGATAACGACGCCTTTGCTTTCCGAGAGAGATATTCCCAATATCTTGCTCTTTTTCCTTAGGGAGAGCACTACTGTATTTTTTAGTACCGCTCATCGATCCAGTGTCTTTTACCAAACGTCCTTCTCGGACGGCTTCCTCAAGACGTACGCCCATGCCGACCATTTCGGTGAAATCACTAGGCGCACTGGCAACCATTCGGTCATAGTAAAATGAGCTTAAGGTCTTTAAGAAGATTTTTGTCATCTCTTTTTCCTCAAGAGGTGGACAAATTTGAGCGGCAATTTCACGCCACCTTTGAGCATACTCCTTAAAGGTTTCCTTTTCCTTTTGCGACATTGATCTGAGTTGATCTCTGTCGGGTGCCATGTCCAAATTGTATTTGTATTGTTGGACGAAGGCAGTACCAAGATCTCTGAATGTACTGATCGTAGTACGGTTTAAACCCATGTACCATTTGAGTGCGGCACTGGTTAAACTATCCTGGAAGTAGTGAATCAGCAGGTCCTGATTCTCCGTCTGAGCTGACATCCGCCGAGCGTACATCACCAGATGGCTCTGAGGGCAAGAGTTACCCTTGTATTTTTCAAAGTCGAGCACTTGGAACTTGTGCGGGACTTTCATATCTGGGACCAAGCAGAGGTCTGCGGCGTCCTTTCCAAATAGATCCTGACCGCGAATGGCTTGCAGCTCTTTCTGCATTTCCAAGAACTGCTCCTGGAATTCATCCATTCTGTCAAACATAGTTTCCTTCTTACCAGAAGGTGTCTGTGGAATCTGTCCTTCCGGGACAGTGTGCACCACAGGGGGTGGTATCGTGACTACGGCAGTAAGTCTTGGTGCCTCCCGAAGTTTGTAACCTTCAGGCGTCTTCAGTATGCCCCTAGCATCTTCGCTTTCCCGAAGTTTGTAACCTTCAGGCCCAGCGGCTTCTGTTGCGATTCCCTGATCTTTAGTGATCAGCGGAACATATCCTTCCGTGATATAGTTAACAGGCATGCCCCAAGGATGATCTTTCGGCATCTGATACCTAGGATCATACTTTTCTATGATGGGCGTTGAGGTGATCTCTGAGATCACAGTTCTTTGTAGCTGAGCTTCTGCCATGGTTTGCATGTTGTTACGAAGCTTTCTCATATCCTCTCTCAGAGCGTCGATCTCTTCTTTCAACTCTCTGTTTTCTTCCTAAAGATCATCCATCTTTTTCTGACGATTGGCCCGAGTATTATACGAATGAGACAGTTTGACTCTAGAATCGAGACACAAACGTGAGATTCGTAGGTAAGGAGAATACGCGATGTGAGAATGATGAATGCAATGATTATATTAATTGATTTTTTTGGTTTAATCAAAATAAACTTCGACAATTAGATTGGAAATATCAAACAGTGGGGAAACCCCTTTTTATTGAATTCCAAAGGATTACAGAAATGGAAATACAGTAGATTACAAAGTGCAGAAACAGAAACCTAAACTAATGGGTCCCGAGTCCTCTCTGAGGAGAAACCGGGTGCTGATTCCGGTATCTTCCTTTTCTTTGACTGGGGCGCTTGGGCCGTTGTCGGGTTGTCATTCCTTTTCCAAGTGAAAGGAGTGAGCAAATTCCTTTGGTCATCTTGATTCTCTACAGCATGCTGCTCCAAAATTTCAATCAGAGCATCTTTCTCTTTTAGTAGTTGCTGTATTTGGATACACTCTACGTCGAGGGTGCGGTACTTGTTCTTCCAAGATCTTCTTTCCTTTTGAACTTTGTTGAGAGTAACCTGAAGCTTTTCAGTTTCCTTCATGAAGTACATGACAGTTTCCCTTGGTGGAAGAATTCCGTAACGAGGATAAGGCATCTTTAGCTTGAGAGCTCTAGTTTGTACCCAATGGAGATAAGGCTCCATCGAGACACAGTCCGGTTTTCCCAGAGACTCTCGTCCTTTCTTATGAACATGTTTCCAAGCTTGCACTATTTCCATCTTTAGTGCTCTGTCACTTTCTCCTTCTTTGAAGAAAAGACCTTCCAGATGAACACCCAGTGCGATGTGTCTCATCGGGTATCCAAATTGACGAAGAACTAATATCGGATGATAGTTGATTCCTCCTTTAGTTCCTATGAGGGGTACGCTGGGGAAGTTTCCACAACGGTCAATGATTCTGATTCCCTCATAAATCCTATTACACCAATCTATATCGGAATTGGTGAGAGACATGATCTTCTGCTACCAACGTAAGACACTCTTGCAATCCCAAAAAGCAGCAGACTTGGGCAAGTGAGAGATAAACCATTTGTAAAGCAGAGGTACACAGCATGTGATCCCCCTCCGCTGTACAAATTTCCCAAGTGTACAGAATGATACGCATCTGCGAGCAAAGTCGGCACAGGGTTTCCAATGAGAAAAACCTTAATAGCGTTGATATTGATGAAGTTATTGATGTTGGGAAACAAAAATAACCCGTAGATGAGCAAGACAAAGATGCTTTCAAAAGCAGTCCCGTTCCCTATACTAGCGAAGTATAGAGCCTTTTTTTGTCAAGAACTGGGCTGGCAAACCTTGGATGCCACCCTTAGTGGTCATGTGAGTCCTGACCTCAGACTCGTCCAAATGAATTGCTCTTGCAATGATCTGATTCTTTGGAATTTCTTCCAGTCCAGAAAATGGAGCTCGATCTGTAATGTGTAAATCAGTCAGATGAGAATACTCCTCCAGCGATGGTGATAGCTGGTAATCCAGGAATGTGAAACAGTGATAAACCGGATCGTAGAATTGAATGAGCGCGTCCATGATTCCCTCAATCACATGGACTCTTAACAGTGGTAGCAAACCACCGTGCTTGGCTCTGAAAGCCTCTGGGTTAACGATCATCCTTCCTAACCTTCTCAAATCCCCTAGTTTTGGAACCTTGAAGGTATACTGGCGAGTTCTCCTTCTACCGAAATCCATTAGCGTAATCTTTTTCTCTGATATTTGCAATCACAGTCTTAGTTTAATTTGAAAAACAGAGAGACTAGAAGAGAAAGTTTTTTTTTTTTTTTTTTTTTTACTGTTTTATTAAATGGATGCATGAATGCAGCACACAAAAACATAGAAAAAACATGGGGTCAGAGGGTCGTTGTCATGAAGTCAAGGCTCTACCCATCCCCAAAGGTTTATACTAGGGTGATTTTTGTACCTGTACTCATTATCATCAGCTCCTCCCAGGAAGGCAGACAACAAGCAGATCACCAGCGAGTTGTGTGCAATCTTAGAGTAAGTGCTATTCACCGAGAATAAATCACCAGCCTCAAATGAGGGTAGTATCGTGTAACAACTATTTCCGATAGTTTCCGCACTACGAAAGGGTTTGGCTCCTCAGCTTCTCAGACTTAACAACCGGCCCATTGGCTAGAAGAGTGAATGGGTTGCGTTGCTCAGCCTCCACTGAGGTTGATGGTCGACCCCGTCGCCATCACTTATCTTAAGTGTATACTCATTCTTTCCACATACGCCATCACCCGCATTCCCATTAGCAGAAAAATAAACATGTATAGCAATTAGGAAAAGCAGTATATATATTTTTCCTAATCATCCTAGACTTATAAAGCTAAGAATCCTAAGTTCCTGACAGAAATGGGTTCCCCGGCGGAAGCCCCAATCCGTGGTATTCACACAATTGAAGAGAAAAAAAGGTTTGTCCAAGGTTTCCACCTTAAACGTTTAAGAAAGAAGATTTGGCCCCACGGTGGGCGCCATTTTTCTGTAGCGAGCGATTTTGGACGCGGTTTTTAAGCGCTGGTCGCTCTCTGCAGTTTGAGCTTAAACTACAGGTCGATTCATTTTTTATCCTATTGTGAACTGACTAAGGAAGGGAAATAGATGTCTCCAATTAACCCTGCTTTGCATACTGAGTTTAAACAGCAGTCTGTTAGGTTACGAATGCTATCAATGTGGGGGGGCCTTTGTACTGGTTATTTGTATTTTTGCCAATACTGTTTTCTTTCTTTTTTTACCTGGGCAGAAGGTTTCTGGCGGGGAACAAGGATTAGGATGTTAGGACTGATGCTTTTGAATTACTGCTTTTAATTGATGGAGATATGGGATTTGGGTTTTTTGTTTAGTGTGCTCGCTAAGATCTTTTCTTTCGATCTTATGCCTACGTATTCCTGTTTACCGAAACAGGGAAATCAGAGCGTTCGTAGTTCCTCCTATTCTATGGGAGGAAATGGGTGTTTTGGTGTCTTGTTCAAAGCCCAAGACGTGAAGCGAAAAGTGATTTGTATCTTGTTCAAAGCCCAAGATGTGAAGCTGAAAGGTCTATTTGTGTCTTGTTCAAAGCCCAAGACGTGAAGCTGAAAGACCTCGACTTTAGAGAGAATTTGTCATCTCTAAAGAGGGGGAAGGAGAATTACTTTAACTGGGATACGCGGATCCGAGCAATGCCATAATTTCTGAAGAAAGGGTTTTAACCTGAAGGAGAAGACTTTAACTCAGTGTAGAGCAATGCCATCTTTCCTTAGGAATTTCTCATGCTAAAAGAGGGACAGTGGCATGGATATAGATGATCCAGAGGCTTGCCGCTTATAGCGATTAGATGAAAGGAAAGGAGTTGTTGATGTTTGTGTACTGTGAACGAGGCACGGCTTTGATGCTAAAAGGTTGATTGGATCAACCAGTGGTTTTCTTATACAAAGCCTAAGAGGAGGCTAATATCCGCTAGGAAAATCATTATACAAAGCCTAAGAGGAGGCTATTTTGTGTCTCGTACATAGCCCGAGAGAGAGGCTAAAAGTTTTTGACCCGACAATAGAGTCTTTGTGTCTCGTACGAAGCCCGAGATAGAGGCTATTGTTTGTTTGACTCTACGAGGGAGTCTTTGTGTCTCGTACGAAGCCCGAGATAGAGGCTAAAAGTTTGACTCAACAAGAGAGTCTTTGATACTCAACAAGAGAGTGTTTTTGTATCTCGTACGAAGCCCGAGATGGAGGCTAAAGGTTTGTTTCAGTTGAGTGACAGATCCAATCTACTGATTTTAAAAGAGAAAATCAGTTCTTATATGAGCAACACTGTACTCAGGGATTTGATTTGAGGATCAGGGATATTTCCTTCTCTTTGAGGAAACGGGAAATCCAAAGGGTATTGAGACTGTCCGAGTCTGCGGGTTTCCTTCCTATTTAACGAAGGGGGTCACTTGAGAATGTCTTTGAGACTCAAGGAAGTTAGACTGTCCAAGTCTAGAGTTTTTTTCTTTTGTACTATGCTATGAGAAACAATAGTAGACTCTATGAAAGGACTGTTCTATGAGGATGACTAGGTTCTGTTCCTATACCTCTAGGAGGTCGTCGGGACAATTTGTACGAAGCCCAAGAGGAGGCTGGAAACTTTTAAGAAGCCGACGGGTCCTTGTACGAAGCCCAAGAGGAGGCTATCATTCCCGGAGGAAGAGATCATTATACGAAGCCTAAGAGGAGGCTGTGAATACTTCTAAGAAGCCGTAGTGTCCTTGAATAATGCCCAAGAGGAGGCCGATGCTTTTAAGAAGCCCGTGGGTCTATCATCTCCTTTCCATTAGGAGAGATAACTCTTTTAAAGATAAAAACCACTGGTAAACGTGCGAGGTTTACTATCCAGCGACTTTTAGCTTTTGAAGAGGGTTCCTTAGTTAAGGTCCAAGATTATGACCGTAGTGGGTATCCAAACCCCGAGATATTCAAGGCAAGCTATCCACAAGGAATAGATCAAGTCAGGAAAGTTCGAGAATTTGGAAGAAACTCAAAGATGCCATTTACGGAGAATACATTCATCTTGGGGAGTAGAGCTTCTTGACGATTCCTAAGGAGGACAGCCGAAGAGAAGACTGTATCTGGTGCTCCTATTGGGGATCTAGGCGTCTATTTCTACGAATAAATGAAACGGCGTCACCTAGTTCTAGACGTAGTTGCCGGGGAAACTCGAAATATCTATACTATTATTACACAGTAGATATGAGTTTATGAAAGGAGACTTACAGTGAACAGCCCCACAATACAGTTATATATATATGAGTTTGTGAAAGGAGACTTACAGTGAAACAGCCCCACAATACAGTTATATACATATGAAAGCGGTAAATGAAAGCGGGTAAACACTTACTCGGTTGTAGAGCTTCCATGCTGTTTGGTTAGTTGTTCAACAAAGAAAGATTGAAAACGACAGTATATTCAAAATCAAGGGAGAAAGTGCTTTGAAAAAGAAAGATTTGGGGCTTACAGCTCAAGGAGAGGCCCAGGGTTTTATCAGTGAGCACACTGTTTGACTTTGTACAGCGGGACTTATACAAGTGACTGGGGCCCAAAAAGGTTTTCTGTACAAAGGGATGGGTCTTACACTCTCTCAAGAGGCCCAAAAAAGGTTTAAAGAAAAGAGAGGGGCTTATAACACGAGGGTAGGCCCAAATGATTTTTCGTTTAAAAATGGCGATCGCGCCGAGGTTTTCTTTTAACGCAGAGGGACTTATGCAATAAGTGAGGCCCAAAATGTTTTGGTTAAAAGGGGGATTGGGTCTTACACTCTAATAGAGGCCCAAAGTGTTTTGAATGGATCTTATAGCTCAAGGAGAGACCCAGATGATTTTTATTTTTAAACGGGCGACGATCGCGCCGTTTACT
The DNA here is from genome assembly GCA_022829125.1 of Lathyrus tuberosus. NCBI lineage: Eukaryota > Viridiplantae > Streptophyta > Magnoliopsida > Fabales > Fabaceae > Lathyrus > Lathyrus tuberosus. Next base: position 2,087,461 of record JALAZF010000432.1, on the reverse strand, counting down.
TGTACAGAGGGACTTATACAATGAGTGAGGCCCAAAAAGTTTTTGTACAAGGGGGATGGGTCTTACACTCTCTCAAGAGGCCCAAAGAGTTTTGAAAATGATTTATGAGGGTTGAATTAATCCAAAACCCTAATTTGTTTTCAAAATGTATTTAATTGAATAAAAATTCAATTAAAATGATCAAAAATTGTTTAACACATGGAAAACAAATTGTGATCTTGGATTAATGCTTCAAAAATTAAGTATTGACCTACAAAATAATTAGAAAGCATTAAAGTTGCAAAATCAATGTAGAAAAAATATTTAAAATGTCAAAAACAATTAAAATATTAATTCTTTGCAAAAATATCAATTAAATGAAATAAATAATATTTTTGGGATTTTTTGTGAAAATAAAATATTTTAACATTTTTGTGAATTATTAAAAAAAGAATTAACTCAAAATCATTAAAACTCAGAGAGAAATTAATTTTTGAATCAATTAAACAAAATCAAAAAATTCAAATATTTGAATTTCTAAAACTGGCGCCAAGAACAGCTGAAGAACACGCGCGTGTTCTTGGTTTCTCATATTTGCATTTTCTATCCAATCTCCATGAATACGTAATCATATCATGCAATCCACATATCATTATGCTCGTCTCAACCTCACGATCATGTCTATGTACTTTAATTTCATTTAAATTAAACATACAACAAGAAATCACGAAGAGACCTCAAGAACCCTAATTTCTGCATGAAGGCTAGGATTTTTGATACACGATTCAAACAATGCAATTAATAGAGGGAAAACATTCCATGCATGATTATGAACATATGGCCAAATTATTGTGCGTGGAAATATGCATAGATTGAGAGATGACCAAGTATATGCTTACCTCCAAGCCGTGACAGCAAGTTCAAAGTGATTTTTGATTTGGAGGTGTTACAGATGAGTGGTGATGATCTGAACAGCTTCCCTACACCCTATGGATCGTGTTTGGATGGTTGGACTTGATTGAAATTGGCTGGATCATTTTGTGGTACCTCAGCTGCACTTTGGTTAAAACCTTGAGCAACCAGCTGGTGATTTTGTGAAATTGATGTTTCAGAAGTAATCTAAGTGTTTGATCAGCTCATATGTGATGTATGTGAGGTGTGTGAGTGATTGGTTTGATTGGAATTGCTCTCAAACTCAAAACCCGATAGTGACTTGCCTTAGAAGGCAAAATTGGAGTGAAAGAAGAGATTTTGAGGAAAGCATCTGTTAGATGGCTTTGGTGTACTCAAACTGACCACAATTGAGCTCTATTTATAGTAGAGCAAGTTTGTTTTGCAAGGAATAGTGCATGGCAGCTGGTAAGTAGGTTTCCTCAATGTTGGCCAATGGAAATGCAAGTCTCCTCTAGCCATTGACTAGAGGTTAGGGCACAGAGCTTTGGTTCCCTTGGTCTTGGATAAGTCTTGACTGATTTCAGATGAGAATGGCTCAGTCCATGCCACCTTGATGGTTTCATTGAATGCCTCATCCCAAATTTGAAGTCTTGTCCCTATTTTGGCCATTCTAGGTTCAACATGCTATTTCTTGTTCCATGGACTTTGGAGGCTTGGCTCAGTGATTGTCCCCTTTAGATTCAATCCTCTGAGGTGTCCAAGTGGATAGGAGCAATTGAATTTGGCTGATTTTGGCAAATCGACCAAAGTTGCAAATTCTGCCTTGCCTTGACAGATTTCAGCAAGGCAACTTGGCAATGTTGTATCTCATGGTGTAGGTTGAATTTGGCAATGTTCTTGGCCATTTTGGAAAGCTCTTACATGATACAACAACTGTTTGAACAAGTTTGGTTTTGATCTCTTTTGATTCCAAGTGAAAAATCCCCCTACATTTGGCAAAAAGTGAGGCAGAATCTGACTTAGTGAAAATTTCACTAAGTGTTGGAAAAAGTGACATTTTCACTTTTCAGCCACTTTGATCACTCCATAACTCAAAATCCTTAATGAATTGGAATGACTTGTAGTTGAAGTTTTTGTAGGTGATAATGAGGGCTACAAATCCATCTTTGGATGAGAAAAAATGGCCTTGTGGTTTAGGAGTTATGGTCCTCCAAAGTTGGTACCTTTGCCACTTTATTTTTAACTTAGAAAAATTTCTAAGTTTTATGGTTACCCCTTTTACAAGTTATCTCACTTTTCTTGATTTTTCTTGATGAATGATGATTCAAATCATACATTAACATCATTTTAGGGTTAAAAATCCATTTTGGTGAAAAATCTCAAAAAGTCAAAGTTGACTTTTGTGCACAGTTGACTTTTTATCAGATGAATTCCAAACTGTGCAATTCTTCAGGAAATCATGTCCTTGACCTAAATCAAACTTGATGGACATGTTCCATGGGTGTCATAGGGTATATTCAATCATGTATTAGGGTTTGGGAGCATGTCTTGGTCAAAAGTCAAAGTTACAGTTGACTTTTCTCTTAAAACCCTAATTGTGGTGCAGATGAAATTGAGACTTGTTGCTCAAGCTTCTTGGATCAATCCATGGTTCCAAATGGATCAATATGGTATATTAGAGACCCTTAAATCATGTCTTGAGATCTTGGCTCATGGTTTGTCCCAAAAGTCAACTTAGGGGTGAATTAGGTCAAGAAACCCTAATTCTTGATTTTTGATGAATGCATCCCCTGAGGCAAAATTGACTTGATGCATGGGTTCATGAGGTTCCATGAAGTATATTAGGTCATGTTTTGGATCATTGCCTTGTGCCCAGATGAAAATTTCCATCTGGAGGCCCTGGTTGACCAAAACCCTAATTTGGTGACATTGTCGATCTTGAGACTTGATCCACCTAGAAGGGAGCAGCCTTGTGCTTAATCCTTGAAGTGGGAGTCCTTTTTGATCCATTGTGGATATTTAAGAGATTAGACAAGTTGAAGATCATGTCATTTCTTGATTGATCCTTTGTCTAAGCATTCAGAGAGGGCTTGAAACCCTAATTTTGATTGTATTGGATGCTCACCCATCTTTGGGGAGACTGATGAAGCATGATGGTTCATCCATATTGTGATGATGATTTTCACAATGATGGGAAATCTAAGTGGTCAAAATTTGGGGTATTACACTATGGAAAGGGAGAAAACCAACATTCAAATACTTTCATGTATTTGGTATCAAGTGATACATCTTGACAGATCGTAAGCAAAGAAGTAAGATGGATCCCAAGAGTGATGAGGGAATTTTTCTAGGATATTCCATCAATAATAGATCTTTCAAGGTATATAACAAATGTACCAAAACAATGATGGATTCAATAAATGTTGTCATTGATGATACTCCTGAAGATAAACAAGAAGATGAAGAAAAAGATGATGTATCTCCTTAACAGATATATGTCCTAGACAAGGGGTCTGACAATGAATCTGGAAGCACAAATTCCGAAGATACTTATATCAACAAGGGACCATCTATCAGAATTCAGAAGGATCATCCCATTGAAAATGTCATAGGAAATTTGAATGATGAATTCATCACCAGATCAATATATATGATTTCTAACTCTTGCTTCATCTCCAAGATTGTACCCAAGAATAACAAGGAAGCACTAACTGACTCATTTTAGATAAATGTCATGCAAGAGGGACTGTGTCAGTTCAAAATAAATAATGTATGGGAATTAGTTTCAAGACTTGAAGATTGGTACCAAATGGATCTACAAGAACAAATCTGATGAACATGGTGATGTTACAAGGAACAAGGCAATGTTAGTTGCTCAAGGGTACACTCAAATAGAAGGAGTTTATTTTGATGAAACTTTTGCTTTAGTTGCTAGACTTGATTCCATTAGATTGTTACTTGAAATTTCCTACATGTTTAAATTCATATTATTTCAAATGGATGTTAAAAGTGCCTTCATGAGTGGTTATCTTAATGAGGAAGTTTATGTTGAGTAGCCAAAGGGATTTGTCGATCCTAATTTTTTAGATCATGTGTACAAGTTAAAGAAAACTCTTTATGGTTTAAAGTAATCCCCAAGAGCTTGGTATGAAAGATTAATTGAGTTCCTGGTCAACAATGGATACGAAAGAGGTAGAATAGATAAAACACTCTTTGTGAGGAGTGATGGAGGAAAGCTCATGATCACATAGATTTATGTTGATGACATAGTCTTTGGTGGGATGTCAAACTAGATGGTGGAACATTTTGTCCAACAAATGAAGTCTGAATTTAATATGAGTCTTGTAGGTGAACTCACTTACTTTATTGACCTTCAAGTAAAGCAAACAGAAGACAACATTTTTGTATCTCAAAGCAAGTATGCTCAGAGTATAGTGTAGAATTTTGGGCTTGAAAATGCAAGTTACAAGAGAACTCCTGCTGCAACACATGTGAAAGTAACCAAAGATGAAAAGGGTGTTGATGTAGATCTAAGTTTATACATAAGCATGATTGGAAATTTGCTCTACCTCACAGCAAGCAAACTTGACATCACCTTCTTTTTATGTGTTTATGCAAGATATCAAGCTAAACCCAAGGCTAGTCATCTCACTCAAGTGAAGAGAATTTTAAAGTATGTAAATGAGACTTGTGACTATGGTATTCTCTATTCAAATAGTACCAATTCAATACTGGTGGATGTTTATTTCTTGGAAATAATTTAATCTCATAGTTCAGCAAGAAGCAGAATTGTGTCTCATTATCTAGTACTGAAGCTGAGCATATTGCTGCAGGGAGCAGTTGCACTCAATTGCACTGGATGAAACAGATATGAACCAGTACAATGTCAAATAAGATATCATGACATTATTTTGTGACAAATTGAGTGCTATTAATATTTCAAAGAATCATGTTCAACACAGTAAAACCAAGCACATTAACATTCATCTTCATTTCATAAGGGTGTTTGTGGAAGATAAAATTGTAAGTCTTAAGCATATAGCAACTGAAAAATAATTGGCTAACATATTCACTAAGGCTCTGGATGAAACTTAGTTTGAACAACTAAGGAGTGCACTTGTGTCGCAACTGCAAAAAACAACCAGCGGAAACAGAACAGAAGAGTCGCCAGCGAACGTTATTTATCCCGACGCAGGAAAAGGAAACGATCGAAGAAACCTCAAAAGGGAAAGACATGGTCATCGCAACCATAGCCCGGGTTCAGGATTCAGTTACGCGAGGGGAAGGTATTAGCACCCCCTCGCATCCATCGTACTCGATGGGATCCACGCTTGTTGTCTAATCAAAGGGTGAGTTATCTAAAGCCTACTGCTAAACACAAACGGGAAGAGAAAAACAAAAACGGACTCGCAAGGATTATCGCAATCCTATGCCTACGTATCTTCGTGGGCGAACGAAGAATCAGAGTCGACGTAGTTCGACGGACTACGCACTAATGTGGGGGAAGGTTGCTCGCTAAGACATCGTCGTCTTGTGCCTACGTATCCGTAATCGCATGAGAGAGAGGAAGTCAGAGCAGTTGTAGTTCGACCAATGGGTCGGTAAGTGTTTTTTATGAGCGACGAGCTCTTTTCCTGAAAATGATTTGAAACCCAACAATCCCGAAGGATAAAAATGATTTGAACTTGGTTTGTGTTTTTTAGACAGAAGTGGATTGAAGTTAGTTTGAAACCCACATTGCACTAAAGTCTATGACATAGGAGCGAATGCGTCGCATGGTCGCCCCTAATGGGACGTATGCTAAACACTCTAGAAAAGTGAAGGGAGACCCCTCATTCTTCATTTCCCATGTAATTAAGGCTCGTGGAACACAATGCTCGTTGTATTTATTAAGTGTTTTGGACTAGTTTTTGGGATGAAAAGAGAAGACTCAAAGGTTGAAGAGAAAACAACTAAGGGATCTCCATCCTAGAAGTTATCATGCAATGGTGGCCCTATAGTTGAGGTAAGAAGGGGAGTTCTACCTAATGTTAGCATACATGGATTGAAAGCCTAATGTCTCTCCTACCTCAAACTTAATCTGAAATTAAGTCGAGCTAGGAATCCTAAGGGATCATGTGAAGAAACACAAGTAAACATTACTTTAATCAATCACAAAACAAAAACAAATCTAAGACTTAAACAAGTCTCAAGATTTAGGGGAGGAGAAAGAAGTAAGAGATGAAGGAGAAGATGCAACAAGATATGAGATGAAAACATCATATATAATCTTTCTAGATCAGCACTAACATCTAATGTATACACTTCAAAACAAACTTCAAGAATGGAAGTCAAAACAATTAGGCAAAACAATGCACTAATGAACACACCAATGATTTAAAATCAATCAAGAAGTATTATCAATCATCACACCAAGTGAAGTGAAGTAAAATGATATGAGAACCAAGATGGGGCAGCAAGTAAGTCATGTCACATTCATCTCATGTTAATGATCAAAGGAAGAGCAAGAGAGTTCAAAGCATGCATCTTAACCACAAACAAACATTTGTTCATAAAAAGATCATGTAAGGCACACCTCAAAAGGACAAACATGTGAGATTAAGGCATGAACTCAAGCAAGGAAGTAGCATATCCATGTATATCAATCCAAACATCCACTCATGAATGGCAAGAAGAAACATCAAGGATCAACTTCAAAACATGCATCAAAACTAGGCAAACATTCACTTAAGTCATCCATTTAAGAAACAAGAGATCATGTGAGGCAAGAAGTGAGAAAAGGTCACACAATGGACATAAAATCAAGAGGACCAGAATCTTACACATGTCATTCAAAGCAAACAAGAGTCCCCAAGCATTCATTAGATCATATGAGAAAGCATCACAAAGAAACTAGTTCAAGGACAACAAAGGAGTAAGGCCAAAACATAGTCAACTTGTAAAATCAACCACAATTAGGAAAATGATCAAATGAGAATGATTCCAAAGCCAAAAACAAGCCAAAACAGTACATGATCATATCAAATAATCATCTCAAGCTTCACTTAAGCACAAAGGATAAAAAAGATCCAAACTAGGTCAAGTATAAAAAACAATTCATTCAATGTTCAAGCCACATGTAAGCATCAACCAAAAATAGAAGCATGACTTATAAAAATCCAAATAAATTATAAAACTCATGTTATATCTATCCAAAATGGATGTACAAAATATCTCAACAAGGATCACAAAATTTCATCACCAAATGGATCAAAACATCACACATATCAAGCTAATTGAGCTACAATCGAGGAGCATCAAAAGTTAAATGGAAAACAATCAATAATTGATCATCAAGGCATAAATATGACACTCAAACATTCCTCAATCAAGTATCAAGACATGAAAAAAAAATCAGCTCAATAAGGCATGGTAAAGTCATCCAAAACATAAACCCTAGCTAATGGTCCCAATGGAAAACCAATTCACAAATTAAAACAAAATAAAATATGAAAATAAATGGAAAAATAAAATAAAAAATATAGAAAATATCTCAACACCTTGAATATTCACAAACATATTTTTTGTATATTTTTAGAATGATTTTAACAATTAAAATGAAAATCAAATTGAAGTGAAAAGAAATAAGAAAACAAAAAAGAAAATAATGAAGCAGGGGGGTGAATAAGCAAAAACAGTCACAACAGGATATAGTTCAATACGCGCTGGGCATCAAGATCAGGGAGGGGGTGTGAAAAGAAAATCAACTAGGCCCAAGATCAAATTTCAGAAACAAAACCAAAAAAAACAAGCACGCGTGGCCTCACTTATCCACATCACCAACACGTCATCGCCACACCAGCAGGTCAAAGATTCAAACTCGCTACATCACCAATACACATAAGATGCTGGAGCCCTAGCTCCAGTCATCTTCTCCGACAACTCTCACCGGAGATCCCTGCAAACTTCACCAAAACTCACAAAATTTGACAACATGTTGCACGTTTTTTCATGAAGATTCAGAATATGGCAATAAAAATCATTGATAACTGCTCTAACACCCTAAAAAACGAGCACGAAAATTTCACACATAAACTGAAACTTCACATAATCAAAACAAAAATGCACCAAACATGATCTACCAATGCATAATACTCCAGATCCAACAATAACAAGTCAAAAACACTCAGGAAATGAGAGAATGGAGTTGATGAAATCTTACTTAATGGAGAAGCTCTGTTGGCTCTTGAACTCTACAGAAACTTCAAGTGAATCTTCCTAATGACTTCTCTATGTTTTATTGGTAATGAATCAAGCTGAAACTTCAAAAGATCTTAAGGAAGGTGTAAGATGCGAAGAGAAAGAATTTTGAGGGAGAGAGCACTTGCTTTGATCCAAATCTGAGCCAAAATGAAATTCTCCTTTCGTTTTAGGGTTTTGGAGGCTTATATATGTGACTTGGCACGTGAGTGAGGGGTGGAAAGTTTGTTAGAAGTTTTGGTTTGAAATTTTGAAAAAAAATAGTAAGAGCATGTGCATACGGGTTATCACATAGGAGCAATTTTTGTGTGATTCTTCTGAGTGGAAAAAGGACGTGAGGTGAGCATGAAGCTTGCACGTGATAGGGAGAAGTGTGAGCAAACTTGTTGACCTTTTGTACATTTCCCAAATTTGAAAAAAAAAACATTTGAAAATGGTGCATGGTACGTGTGACTTTGCTTAGACATTTGTAGTAACATTTGGCAAAATTGATTGATGAAGGTACGTGCGAACCAGGTGTACACAAGGCCATGCTGCATGGTGATGCTTCAAAATTCATGTTGATGCAACCATGTTTGAATAATCATAACTTGATGGTTGTTGGTTCAAATGGTGAAAACTTGAAATGGCATGAAACTAGGAAGTGTAATGAACAATCTTGATGTTCAAATCAACTTGAGATAAGGCTTATAAAGTTATGAAAAATGCCATTGAAATCATCTCCATAAAACTAATTGAACCTGCCTAGAAATTCCAAGTCACAAATGCAATTTGACAACTTGGTGACACCACTTTTGAACCTTCATAACTTGGGGAGTTTTAATCCAAATGAGGCAATCTTGGACTTTTTGGAAAGGTGGGATTGCAAGCTACAACTTTCATTAGAACTTGAGTTTAAGATGAAGCTTGGAAGTCCTTCAAAAATGAGTTAAAACATTGGTATACCAAACTGAATTTTAACACTTAGAAAAAATTCTAAGTGATTAAATATGAAAGTTTGAAATTGTCAACTTCCAACAACCATAACTTGCTCAATAATTATCCAAATAAAGCATTCTTTATATGGTTGGAAAGCTTGGAATAAGTAGTACAACTTTCATGTTTGAAGATGAATGAAATGAAATCTTGAACATGGAAAAAACTGGCCATGAAAGTAGTTGCTAAACCATAAAAACTTGCCAAAAATAGTAAGTTCTAGAACAATACTTTTGCCAAAAATGGAAACTTTCCAAATTCTTGATTTTTGATAATTCCTTTGGCATTTCTTGATCAAACCTCATCCATTGTTCATATTTGACTTGAAAAACACAAATTTGACCTCAAAAAGTCAGGAGTTGACTTTTTCACTGCCCAGTTGAATTTATCCCCAATTCTACTGATTTTCAATCATCTGATCAATTGAATGCCTTCTGCTTCAAATTGGTGATCAATCTTCCATCCCTAGACACTTGAGAACATACAGGAGGCCATGGAATCAAGTCTTGCTCAAAGAATCAGAAATAAACTGATTTTATCACAAACCCTAATTTTGGTCCTCACAGTCTAGGAGATGAATGCACATCTTCAAAACCCTAATTCCTCTGATCATGATGTGGAACTCTTTAAACAAAGATGATGAAAAGGCTTCCAAATTCTTGCTCATAAGGGTATCACATACCCAAATATCCAAAACCCTAGATTGATGACCACAGCCAGGAGAAAGTACTCCACTTCAAATCTTTTGCCAAATTCAACCATTTGATGAAGTGATAGACACATTAAGATGTTTTGAGACTTGAAAGACCCTTGTAGCTTGAGTGATGGTGATATTAAGAACATCTCTTCCCTTGATATCTTGAATAATATTCATCTATGCACACACGATCTCTTGCTTGGACCTCTGAGAAACACACTCTCCTCTTGAGCTAACCAAGATGCATTGATCCCATGCTTAGAACAAATGATATGCACAAATGATAATGAAAAATGAAATGAAACATAATCCAGTTAGGGTTAGAAAGAGGAGGGAAAATTTTGGGGTGTTATAACTTGGTATTTGCATTTGTGAGAATTTGTAGAAATCAATTCACGGGGAACGTGCAAGAATACCTTTTCTCTCTCTTAAGACCAATGTTGCACGTAAAATAAGTTTAATTGCAAAGATGATTTATAACTGGTCCATCGTTACAAGCAAGAATACTCTTCTTATCTTTCTCCATTGTACTTAGAAAATTGTTCACTCTCCCTTATCTCAAATTTTTCCATTCTTTTCAAAAATGAGTCACTCATCTGGAAAATCTAAAGCTAAGAAGGTCAATATGTTGGAAGAAAAGTATGGGAAAAAGGTTAGGGCTCCAGAGTCAAAGAAGAAGGATCTCTAATAATTCCTAAACAATCCTGGATCTTTTATGTTATTCTTTGGGTTTGGTTCTAAGTTACTCTAGTTGGTACTCATCTATGTTTATGGTTTAGTTGATATTAACAATATATGAGTATCTATTCTACACCTATTATAGTTTTGATACCCTCTGATCTAATTCTTTCTGACCTTTTCCAAATTGTGGAAAAAAAGGAAGTAGTGGTAGTAGTGTTCTCTAAGTAACCTAACTACTGATTGTATCCAGTCAGCAGATGCTCACATGCTGAAGCATCTGGCCTTTGAGCATGTGTGAGCTAATCTACTGATTGTATATGGACTCTGATGTTTTGATGATTATTGTGTATTAGTGGTGAGTGCTAATTGGCCTGACTGACTAGACTGACTACTGACTACAGAATATGTGCATGCATGAGTGATTGTGTGCCTGACTATATGGGAGCATTGTGTTTGAAATATTTTTTGATGTAGCAACCACATTGTAGCGAGCGATTTTGGACGTGGTTCTTAAGCACTGTCGCTCCTTGGGGTTACTACAGTTCGATTCATTTTTTATCCTATTAAAGCTGATGAAGGAAGGGAAATAGATGTCTCCAATTAACCCTACTTGCATACCGAGTTTAAACAGCGGTCTGTTAGGTTACAGATGCTATTTTGGTAGTGGGGCCTCTATTAAGAATAAGTATCCTCTTCCAAGAATTGATGATTTGATGGATCAGTTGGTAGGTGCTTGTGTGTTTAGTAAGATTAATTTGAGATCAGGTTATCATCAGATAAGAGTGAAAGAGGGGATTATTCAGAAGACGACTTTTAGGACACGATACGTTCATTATGAATATTCTGTGATGCCGTTCGGGGTTTCTAATGCACCAGGTGTGTTTATGGAGTACATGAGTCGTATTTTCCACGAGCATTTGGATCATTTTGTTGTTGTGTTTATTGATGACATATTAATTTATTCTAAGTCCCGGGAGGAGCACGAGGAGCATTTGCGTGTTGTGTTGCAAAATTTGAAGGAAAAGAGACTTTTTGCCAAGCTGTCCAATTGTGAGTTCTGGTTGTCAGAAGTGAGTTTTCTTGGGCACGTGATTTTAGGTAATGGTATTGTTGTGGATCCATCTAAAGTGGAAGTAATTCTACAATGGGAGGCTCCTAGATCTGTTACTGAAATTCGAAGCTTTTTGGGTTTAGCTGGTTATTATCGAAGGTTCATTGAAGGTTTTTCTAAGTTAGCACTTCCTTTGACCCAGTTGACTTGTAAAGGGCAAGCGTTCATTTAGGATATTCGGTGTGAGGAAAGTTTTAATGAGCTGAAGAGAAGATTGACGACAACTCCGATTTTGATTTTACCGAATCCTAGTGAACCGTTTGTGGTATATTGTGATGCGTCTTTGATTGGGGTAGGTGGAGTGTTGATGCAAGATGGTAAGGTTGTGGCTTATGTTTTGAGGCAATTGAGGGTGCATGAGAAAAATTATCCTACTCATGATGTGGAATTAGCGGCTGTGGTTTTTGTGTTGAAAATTTGGAGGCATTATCTCTACGGTGCAAGATTCGAAGTCTTTAGTGATCATAAAAGTTTGAAATATTTGTTTGATCAGAAAGAGTTGAATATGAGGCAACGTAGATGGTTGGAATTTTTGAAGGACTACGACTTTAGCTTGAATTACCATCCTGGTAAAGCTAACGTGGTAGCCGATGCGTTGAGCCGGAAATCTTTGCACATGTCTGTTTTGATGGTTAAAGAGTGGGAACTTTTGGAATCGTTTAGGGATTTGAGTTTGGTGTGCGAATTGATGTCTGACGGTGTAAGGCTTGGTATGTTGAAGGTTACTAATGATTTTCTGTTGACCGTTAGCGAGAAACAGAAATTGGATGTGAAATTTGTGGATTTGATGTTGGTTGGAGAAAAAGATGCGAGTAGTGATTTTAGAGTGGATGATAATGGTGTTTTGAGGTTCCGAGGTAGAATTTGTATTCCTGATGATGCGGAGTTGAAAAGGATGATTTTGGAGGAAGGACACCGGAGTAATTTGAGTATACATCTGGGAGCTAATAAGAAGTACCAAGATTTGAAGAAGATTTTCTGGTGGTCTGGATTGAAGCGAGATGTGGCTCAGTTTGTGTATGCGTGTTTGACGTGCCAAAAGTCGAAGGTAGAACATCTGAAGCCTAGTGGTTTGTTGCAACCGTTGGATATTCTTGAGGGGAAATGGGATGGCATTTCTATGGATTTTGTAACAGGGTTGCTGAATACACTGAGGGGACATAATGCTATTTGGGTGGTTGTGGACAGACTGACTAAATCGGCGCATTTCATTCCGATTGACATCAGTTTTTCTTTGGAGAGGTTAGGTGAGATTTATATCAGTGTGATTGTGAAATTACATGGTGTTCCGTTGAGTATTGTTTCAGATTGAGATCCGAGGGTTACCTCGAGATTTTGGGAAAGTTTGCAAAAGGCGTTGGGTTCTAAATTGAGATTGAGTTTGGCTTATCATCCTCAGACGGATGGACAGACGGAGAGAACGATTCAGTCGTTGGAAGATTTATTGCGGGCTTGTGTTCTTGAACAAGGTGGTGCGTGGGATAGTTATCTTGCGTTGATTGAATTCACGTATAACAACGGTTTCCATTCTAGTATTGGAATGGCACCTTTTGAAGCGTTATATGGACGGAGATGTCGAACACCTTTGCGTTGGCACGAATCTGGTGAGAGTTCGGTGGTTGGACCGGAATTGATTCAACAGACTACAGACAAGGTGAAACTTATTCGTGAGAAAATAAAGGCTTCTCAGAGTAGGCAAAAGAGTTATCATGATCGAAGAAGGAAAGATCTTGAGTTTCAAGAGGGCGATCGTGTATTTTTGAGAGTTACGCCGGTAACGGGTGTGGGTCGTGCATTGAAGTCGAAGAAGCTTACTTCTCGGTTTATTGGTCCTTACCAGATATCCGCGAGAGTTGGTGTTATGGCTTATAGGGTGGCATTGCCGCCGAGTCTTTCGAATTTGCATGATGTGTTCCATGTTTCACAGCTTCGGAAGTATGTTCCAGATCCGTCGCATGTGATTCCGATGGATGAGGTAGAGGTAAGGGAGAACCTTACGGTTGAGGCATTACCAGTGAGGATTTTGGATCGCGAGTTGAAGCGGCTAAGAGGCAAGGATATTGCACTTGTGAAGGTAGTGTGGGGAGGCGCTGCTGAGGGCAATTTGACTTGGGAGTTGGAGAGTCGGATGCGTGAGTCGTATCCGGAGTTGTTCGTCTCAGGTAATATTTTCGAGGACGAAAATTTCTAAGTGGGGGAGAGTTGTAACGCCCCAGTTTTAGTTATTTTTATTTAATCGAGTCGTTTTGATTATTTTACTATTATATTATTTTATTTTTGACTTTTATTTGAAAATATATTATTTTTCATTGTTGTGATGTTTTATCGCGTTTTGGGAACGTTTGCGAGATATTTGAGTGTAGGGGTATTTTGGTCATTTCACTTTAATTTTTCTTAAGTTAATAAAAATAGAAATAGAAAGAGAGAAAATAGAAAGGAAAGAAAAAGAGAAGAAGAAAAAGAGGAAGAAAGAAAAGAAGAGAAGAAAAAGAGAGAAAACTTGGAAAATCTAGGAATCGATCAACCGACTTTTCTAAACACGATTAAATCGGGTAAGGGTGTGAAACTTGATTATATTATACTTGTGTATGATTATGTATGTATGTTTTTGGTTGTTATTGGATTGAAATGGAAATATAGAGTAAAACCCATAAATGTTGAAAGTGTTAGAAATTGATCCAAATGTGTCTGAAATCATGTTTTAGTGTTCCTTATTGTTGATACATGATAGATACATGTTGTTAGGCATTAATTTGGTAATTTTCTGGTGTTTTGGTGAGATTTGGGGTTGATTTTGAGTGATCCCGTAACAGAAAATTATGCAGGAAATTCAGGATTTTTTGCTGCCCATACGTGTAACACGCAGGGCAATACGCGTATTGGTTTGGGCAATACGCGTATGGCAAGGGGAATTTTGGGGCATTATGCGTATGGAAGTTCATTTTCTCGGCCATCTGCCCATTTGCGTAATGGTACGCGTAAGGTTGAGGGCAATACACGTATGAAGTTGGGCAATACGCGTATTGGAGTTTTTAGTGGGATTTTTAAGAGGAATTGGTCTCTGCCCATACGTGTATCAAGTTGGCCCATACGCATATGGAATGGGCGAGGGAGCAAGGCAATATGCGTATGGCTCAGGGCAATACGCGTATGGCTCAGGGCAATACGCGTATGGCCAGTAAGATTGCAGAATTGTATTTTTTCGCGATTACTTTTCTTGTTTAGTCCGTAACTTGTGTTCCGATTATCCGTTTTTAACATTCTTGGTATCGTTGAATAGCTATTGAACTGTACTTTCTTATGATGATGGTTTTGAGATTGTTGACTGATTTAATTAAGTCGGGAATTTGGAAACGGGTCGTTTTGTCGACTTTTACCGTTTTAATTGTGCGTAATTGATGTGTTATCATGTAATGTGCTGGTGATATCTGTTGTATGACTTGTGTGCTGATTATATGAGGTGAATGCATGTGTTTAAATGTTGTAATGAGGGTTGGTGGCCTTATGGAAATTAAATGCATTGTTTTGGGCTTGAATTGCAAAGCATGATTAATGTTGAGTGAGATGATTGCATATATATGTGCATTTGAATGTCATGAGTCATTGTATGCCAAGCATCATGATATACATTCTTGTGATGTCGTGTGCCCTTGTGGGTGTGAGCGACGAAATCGATTCCAGAGGGAATCCACTATAACATCGTGCGCCTTATACAAAAAGGTGTGAGCGATGATTATGGACGATCGTGTGCCTTATACAAAGAGGTGTGAGCGATGATTATGGACGATCGTGTGCCTTATACAAAGAGGTGTGAGCGATCGGGTCATGTGCCTTATACAAAGAGGTGTGAGCGACGGGGAACATCATTTTCCCGATGGGGAGTTACATTAAGTAACAAGCGATGGTTCCAATAGTTCCTGAGTGAACTAGTGTTGAGATTGACGGATGGATGGTACCGCATTTGCATTGAGTCGTTGTGTCGGTCTCTTTGCATTTGCATAAATCATGAATGGATTGATTTTGTGTGGATTTGTGAATGGAATTGATGAGTTGAGATACATATATATATGTTGTCGATAAATGCATGAAGCTTGATTATATATGCCTTGGTGATGGTTATATGAGATATGCATTGTGTTGTTTTATGTTTGAATTCTGGTGTAAGTTGTGGTGAGAATATTCTACATTTGTATTTTTGTGTTATTACATAGTTATATGCAATTATATTATGATTGTGTTTCTCACCCTTCTGCTGTTTTTGAATGCTCTATGAGGCATTGTAGATTAGATTGCTGGAGGTCTTTTTGTGAAGCTTAGGTCTTCATTCTTTTGTCGGTCGGCTCTGATATGTAGCACCGGGTAGTCGGGGAGACTGTTGTGATTTATGTGTATATGTATAGATATCTTTTGGATTGTACATGTATGGATATGTGTATGACAGACAAACTCTTTATGTGATATATATATATATATGAGATTCAGTTGTAGATTTTCTGCTTTTATTCTGAATCTGAATTGTGGGTAGTAGGAACTAAGTTCCTCTGTTAATTGCTACCTGATTGTTGCATATCTTTATGAGCAGGTATATTGTGTTTTGTCTCAATTGATGTGACTCCTCAGTCTATGCCATGAATGTTTTAATTATACTCTGATAAAATTTTTATCGCTTTAATTATTTGGGGGTATAGATTGGGGGTGTTACACTTAAGGTCTCTTGGTTTGTGATCATCCTCGCCAAACCTCTTAAATCCTCTAGTTTTGGAACCTTGAAGGTGTACTTATGAGTTCTCCTTCTACCGAAATCCATTAGCGTAATCCTTTTCTCTGATATTTGCAATCACAGTCTTAGTTTATTTTGAAAAAACAGAGAGACTAGAAGAGAAAATTTTTCTTTGATGTAATGTTTTTTAGATGAATACATGAATGCAGCACACAAAAACATAGAAAAACATGGGGTCAAAGGGTCGTTGTCATGGAGTCAAGGCTCTACCCATCCCAAAGGTTTACTAATGAAATTTGTACCTGTCTCTCTTCATCATTAACTCTTGTCAAGAAAACACCAGCGGGCCGGGAACAATGCTAGGTGATGTTTTTTGAAGAGTCCTCTGAAGAGGGTGGCATCGCATGACAACTATTTCCGATAGCCTCTGCGCCACTAAAGGGGTTTTTCCTAGGTGTATACTCAATCTTTCCACATGCGGCATCACACGCATTCCCATTAGCGGAAAAATAAACACATATATCATTTATGAAAAGCAGTATATATATTTGTCCTAATGTCCTAGACTTTTAAAGCTATGAATCCTACGTTCCTGACAAAAAATGGCTCCCCGGCGGAAACGCCATTCTGTGGTTTCGACACAAGAGATGAAAAGAAAGAAGAAAAACAGAGAAGGGCCCCACGGTGGGCGCCATTTTTCTGTAGCGAGCGATTTTGGACGTGGTTCTTAAGCATTGTCGCTCCTTGGGGTTACTACAGGTCGATTCATTTTTTATCCTATTAAAGCTGATGAAGGAAGGGAAATAGATGTCTCCAATTAACCCTGCTTGCATACCGAGTTTAAACAGCGGTCTGTTAGGTTACGGATGCTATGTGGTAGTGGGGCCTCTCTTATGTTTATTTTGACAGAATGACGGATTTATTCTATGGACAGGAAGTTAGGACTGATGTTTTTCAATTGATATGGGATTTAGGATTTTTGTTTAGTCTGCTCGCTAATATTTTTCTTTCAATCTTATGCCTACGTATTCCCATTTTCCGAAATAGGGAAATCAGAGCGATCGTAGTTCCTCCTATTCTATGGGAGGAAAAAGATGTTTTGGTGTCTTGTTCAAAGCCCAAGACGTGAAGAGAAAAAGGTGATATGTATCTTGTTCAAAGCCCAAGATGTGAAGCTGAAAGGTCTTTTTGTATCGTGTTCAAAGCCCAAGATGTGAAGCTAAAAGGTGTTGTCTTTAGAGAGAATTTGTCATCTCTAAAGGGGTCTGTCTGTCACAACCGTTTATAAAGGAGAGTTACTTTAACCGGGATGTGTTAATCTGGTAATGCCATAATTTCCTTTATTGGGGATTTCTAACCTGAAGGAGAAGACTTTAACTCAGTGTAGAGCAATGCCATCTTTCCTTAGGAATTTCTCATGCTAAAGGAGGGACAGTGGCATGGATGTAAATAATCCAGAGGCTTGCCGCTTACAGCGATTAGATGAAGGGGAAGGAGTTGTTGATGTTTGTATACTGTGAACGAGGCACAATTTTGATGCTAAAAGGTTGATTGGATCAACCAGTGGTTTTCTTATACAAAGCCTACGAGGAGGCTATTGGCCCAACAAGAGGGAGTTTTTATGTGTCTCATACGAAGCCCGAGAGAGAGGCAAAAAGTTGATTGGCTCAACAAGAGAATCTTTTATACTCAACAAGAGAGTGTTTTTTGTATCTCGTACGAAGCCCGAGATGGAGGCTAAAGGTTTGACTCAATAAGAGAGTGCTTTAGACTCAACAAGAGAGTGATTTTGTATCTCGTACGAAGCCCGAGATGGAGGCTAAAAGGGTTTGACTCAACAAGAGAGTCTTTTATACTCAACAAGAGAGTGCTTTTTGTATCTCGTACGAAGCCCAAGATGGAGGCTAAAGGGTTATGTTTCAGTTGAGTGACTGGTCCAGTATGTTGGTTAAAAGAAAATCAGTTCTTATATGGGTAACACTGTACTCATGGATTTGATCTGAGAATAGGGATTATTTCCTGTTCTTTAAGGAAACGGGGAATCCAAAGGGTATTGAGACTGTCCAAGTCTGCGGGTTTCTTCCTATTGAGAATATCTTTGAGACTCAAGGAAATTAGACTGTCCAAGTCTAGAGTTTTATCTTTTGTACTATGCTTAAAGAAACAGTAGTAGACTCTTGGAAAGACTGTTCTATTAAGATGACTGATTTCTGTTCCTATACCTTTAGGAGGTCGTCGGGACAATTTGTATGAAGCACAAGAGGAGGCTGGAAACTTTTAAGAAGCCGAGGGACAATTTGTACTAAGCCCAAGAGGAGGCTATCATTCCCGGAGGAAGAAATCATTTATACGAAGCCTAAGAGGAGGCTATGAATACTTCTAAGAAGCCGACGGGTCCTTGTACAATGCCCAAGAGGAGGCGGGGATGCTTTTTAGGAAGCCTGTGGGTCCTTGTACAATGCCCAAGCGGAGGCCGATGCTTTTAAGAAGCCTGTGGGTCCCCAAACCCCGAGAAATTCAAGACAGGATATTCACAGAGAATAGATCGATCCAGGAAAGTTCGAGAATTTGGAAAAAAACTCAAGGGATGCAATTCACAGAGAAGAGATCGTCTATGGGGAATAGAGTTTTTTGACAATTCCTGAAGGTGCTTTTAAGAAGCCTATGGGTCCCCAAACCCCGAGAAATTCAAGACAGGCTATTCACAGAGAATAGATCAAGCCAGGAAAGTCCGAGAATTTGGAAGAAACTCAAGGGATGCAATTCACGGAGAAGAGATCATCTCTGGGGAGTAGAGTTTCTTTGACAACTTCTACGAGTGACAGTCTGAGAAAGGGTTCAAAAAGAATATGCCTTTCACATCTCCATATTGTTTAACCCCAAGAGGAGGGAAGACTGTGTCTGGTAATCCTATGGGGATCTAGTTTTGACTATTTAAGAGTGATCAACGGGCTTAATGCTAGACGTAGTTGCCGGGGAAACTCTAAATATCTATACTATTATTACACAATTGATATGAGTTTATGAAAGAAGACTTACAGCGAAACAGCCCCACAATACAGTTATATGTATATGAAAGCAGTAAATGAAAGCGGATAAACACTTACTCGGTTGTAGAGCTTCCATGCTGTTTGGTTAGTTGTTCAACAAAGAAAGATTGAAAACAACAGTATATTTCAAAATCAAAGGAGAAAGTTCTTTGAAAAAGAAAGATTTGGGGCTTACAGCTCAAGGAGAGGCCCAGGGTTTTATCAGTGATCGCACTGTTGAATTTGTACAGAGGGACTTATACGAGTGACTGAGGCCCAAAAATTGTTTGCTGTACAAAGGGGTTTTGGGTCTTACACTCTCTCAAGAGGCCCAAAAGGTTTAAAGAAAAAGAGTGGGGCTTATAACACGAGGGTAGACCCAGATGATTTTTCATTTGAAATGACGATCGCGTCGAGATTTTCTTTTAACACAAAAGGGCTTATACAATATTTGAGGCCCAAAGTTGTTTTGGTTAAAAGGGGATTAGGTCTTACAATATCGCGTCGTTTACTTGTACAGAGGGACTTATACAATAAGTGAGGCCCAAAATTGTTTGTACAAGGGGGTTTTGGGTCTTACACTCTCTTAAGAGGCCCAAAGAGTTTTAAAAAAAAAGTTGTGAGGATTGAATTAATCAAAAACCCTAATTTATTTCCAAAATGTATTTTAATTGAATAAAAATTCAATTAAAATGATCAAAAATTGTTTAACATGTGGGAAACAAATTATGATCTTGGATTAATGCTTCAAAAATCATGTTTTTCCCTACAAAATGATTAGAAGTCATTAAAATTTACAAAATCAAGAGGGAAAAAATATTTTAAATGTCAAAAACAATTAAAATATTAATTCTTTACAAAAATATCAATTATATGAAATAAATAATATTTTTGGGATTTTTTGGTAAAATAAAATATTTTAACATTTTTGTGAATTAATAAAAAAAGAATCAACTCAAAATCATTAAAACTCAAGAGAGAAATTAATTTTTGAATCAATTAAATAAAATCACAAAATTCAAATATTTGAATTTGAGAGAAATGGCGCCAAGAACAGCTGAAGAACACGCGCGTTTTTCAGCTTTGCCCAGATTTGCATTTTCTATCCAATCTTACTGAATGCTTGACTATATCATGCAATCCACATATCAATATGCTCGTCTCAACCTCACGATCATGTTTATGACAATTAATTTCATTTAAATTAAGCATAAAACAAAAAATCACGACAAATCCTCAAGACCCCTAATTTCTGCATGAAGGCTAGGATTTTTGATACACGATTCAAACAAAGCGATTAATTGAGGGGAAACATTCCATGCATGATTATGAACATTTGGCAAAAGTATTGTGCGAGGAAATATGCATAGATTGAGAGATGACCAAGTTTAGGCTTACCTCTAGGTCGTGACAACAAGTTCAAAATGATTTCTGAGTAGGAGGTGTTACAGATGAGTTGTGATGATCTGAACAGCTTCCCTACACCCTATGGAGTGTGTTTGAATGCTTGGACTTGATGGAAATTGGCTGGATCACTTCATGGCATCTCAACTGCAACTTGGTTAAAACCTTGAGCAATTGACTGGTGATTTTGAGAAATCAGTGTTCCAGGTGTTGCTTAAGTGTTTGATCAGCTCACATATGATGTATGTGAGGTGTGTGTGTGATTGGTTTAGTTGGAAAAGCTCTCAAACTCAAAACCCGATAGTGACTTGCCTTAGAAGGCAAAATTAAAGTGAAAGAAGAGATTTTGAGGAAAGCATCTGTTTGATGGCTTTGGTGTACTCAAACTGATCACAATTGAGCTCTATTTATAGTAGAGCAAGTTTGTTTTGCAAGGAATAGTGAATGGCAACTGCTGAGTAGGGTTGGCCAATGTTGCCAAATGAAAATCCAAGTCTCCTATAGCCATTGACTAGAGGTTAGAGCATAGAGCTTTGGTTCCCTTGGTCTTGGATAAGTCTTGACTGAATTCAGTTGCCAATAGCTCAGTCCATGCCACCTTGGTGCTTCCATTGAATGCCCCAATCCAAAATTGGAGTCTTGTCCCTATTTTAGGCAATTCTAGGTTTGGCATGCTATTTCTTGTTCCAAGGACTTTGGAGGCTTGGCTCAGTGATTGTCCCCTTTAGATTCAATCCTCAGATGTGTCCAAAGTGATGACAAGGCTTGGAATTAGCTGATTTTGGCAAATCGACCAAAAGTGCAAAAATCTGCCTTGCCTTGGCAGATTTCAGCAAGGCATCTTGCCAATGTCATATCTCATGGCTCAAGTTGAATTTGGTGATGTTCTTGGCCATTTTGGAAAGCCCTTATATGATACAACAACTGTTTGATCATATTTGGTTTTGATACTTTTTGGATCCAAGTGAAAAATGTCCCTACATTTGGAAAAAAGTAAGGCAAATTCCAACTTAGTGAAATTTTCACTAAGTGTTGGAACAAAGTGACTTTTCTTGATTTTGATCACTCCATAACTCAAAATCCATGAGGAATTTGGACATAAATCAGTATGAAGCGTTTGTAGAGGGCAATGAGATCTACAACTCAAGCTTTGGATGGGGAAAAATGGCTTTGTGGTTTAGGAGTTATGATCCTCCAAAGTTGGTACCTTTGTCACTTTATTTCATAACTTAGAAAATTTTCTAAGTTTTTATGGTTACCCCTTTTACAAGTTATCCAACTTTCTTTCATTTTTCTTGATGAATGATGATTCAAATCACACATTAACATCATTTTAGGGTTAAAAATCCATTTTTGTGAAAAAACTCAAAAAGTCAAAGTTGACTTTTGTGCATAGTTGACTTTTTGTCAGACAAATTCCAAACTGTGCAATTCTTCAGGAAATCATGTCCTTGACCTAAATTAAACTTGATGGACATGTTCCATGGGTGTTATAGGGTATATTGAATCATGTCCTAGGGTTTGGGAGCATGTCCTGGTCAATAGTCAAAGCTACAGTTGACTTTTCCCGCAAAACCCTAACTGTGGTTCAGATGAAATTGAAACTTGTTGCTCAAGCTTCTTGGATCAATCCATTGTTCCAAATGGATCAATATGATATATTAGAGACCTTTAAATCATGTCTTGAGGACTTAGCTCATGATTTGTCCCAAAAGTCAACTTAGGGGTGAATTAGGTCAAGAAACCCTAATTCCTGGTTTTTGATGTATGCATTCCTTGAGGCAAAATTGACTTGATGATTGGGTCCATGAGGTTCCATGCAGTACATTAGGTTATTTTTTGGATCATTGGCTCATGCCCAGAGGAAAATTTCCAACTGGAGGCCCTGGTCGACCAAAACCCTAATTTGGTGACATTGACGATCTTGAAGCTTGATCCATCTAGAAGGGAGCAACCTTGTGCTTAATCCTTGAAGTGGGAGTCCTCTTGATCCATTGTGGATATTTGAGAGTTTTAGACAAATTGTAAGATCATGTCATTCCTTGATTGATCCTTTGTTTAAGAGCTCAGAGAGGGCTTGAAACCCTAATTTTGATTGTAGTGAATGCTCACCCATCTTTGGGGAGACTAATGAGGCATAATGATACACCCATATTGTGATGATGATTTGCACAATGATGGGAAATCTTAGTGGTCAAAATTTGGGGTATGACACACATTACATGTATTCGGATGTACTTCTATTAATCTTGTTGTTTGCTCTGTGTTTATGTGTTAGCTTGTGGTGTGCTTATGATGCTTAGTTTATATTGCACATCTTGTTAGTTATGATAGAGTTATTTTTCCAAAATTTTATAAAGGGGGAGATTGTTTTTCCTTTTGGAATTTCTCAGTTTGTATTCAAAACAACATGGAGTGTACAAGATGTTTTGGTGAAGAAAGGAAACATATAGGACCTGATGTTCCAGCATGTGTGCAACATTTGACCTTTGTTAGCAGGCCAATGTTGTAGCTATTTTGAGATGTTGAACACATTAGCTTAAGTATCTGGTCCAACATCAGTCCCCTTCAGAACAGAATTTCAAAAGCCATAAAAAGAAATTATGTCATATCTTTATGGAAGAGAAAATGAGAACCGCAATCATAAACCAACATGTGTAAAACTAGACGTTTTTCAACAATAGTAGAAATTAAAAATGTCACCATTAAACCTTCTGTAATACCCTATATTTTCTTAAATGCTCAATTGGATGTCAGTTGGGATCAACTGAGTTCCTGTGTACTTTATCTTTTGTTAATTGGAATAATTGAAGCTCCTAAGTGCTCTAAATGTTATCAGTTGGAACTGATAGAGTAACTAGTGAACTCTGAAGAGATCAATTATTGATAAAAGAGACAAACCAATATTAATAAGTATAAGAGAAGATATTTTGGTAACTTTAATATTTTGTCAATTGGTGCTAGATGACAAAATATTAAAGGGAGATATATATGCCATTAACTATTATATATATATATATATATATATGGTGGAAAAGAAAATAGAAAGAAAAAGAAGAAAGTTTGTAAGAAGAGAGAAAGAAGAAAAGAGGAAAAAGAGAAGAGAAAAGGAGAAAAAGAGGAGGAAATCATGGAAGAGGAAAAAGAGGAATTCTTCATCATCAATCTATCTCATTATCTTCAAGGTGAGTTCCATTAGATAGTATAACAATGGGGGAAAATATGAGAAATTGGTGGGTTAGGTTTTGTGGAAAAAATATGTTTAAATGTGAAATTTGATGTTGATGCATGATAATTTGATGAATTGTATGTTTAATAATTTTATACCATGTTTGTTAGAGTGTTTGAATGTATTTTGGTGGTTTGGGTGGAGGTTTTGTCCATGGAAGACCTGCTTTTCACGCTGCTGGAAATTCTGGTTTCGCATGGGTTGCACAGCGAGCTGTAGGCGAGCTATACACGAGCCTTCGCCCAGAGCTCGCACAGCGACCATGACTGACTTGTGTTTTTCCATTTCTTGTTTTCTTCATAACTTTTGAACTGTAACTCGGACTGAGGCACGGTCGGAAGCATTGGAAAGCAATTCCAATGCTCTATGTGATAAAAAGTGTAAATTAGATATATGCATTGGTTTGATAGGATAGATTTGAATTTAAAGAATGTGGAATATTATGTGAATATGTGAAGATGAACACCTAGTGTTGTGTTGAGCACTATGTGATTGGTTTGATCATTGATGAGTGGCTTGGCTCCAAAAGGCCTACCTATCATGTGATCTCAAATTAACTGAGAATGTAGGTAGAGGAATAATGATGATTTTGTGCCTTAGGTGAGATGTTTATGCTTTATGCATTATACTATTGTCATACCCTAATTTTTGACCATAAGATTCCACCTTTGTAGGCATCATTTTGCATATCTGCATGCTTTATCATTAACGGGTTTGTGCAGGAATTTTAATTTCAAGTGGAGATGGTTTTCGTTTTCTCAGTATGCTTCAAGATGCAAGTTGGATTCATAAGATTTTTTTTCTTTCAAAAGTTCTCAAGTTTATACAAGATTCAAGATTACAAGTTTAGAACTTTAATTATTCAAGTGCAAGAGAAAATTCTTATTTTGGGGTTCAAATTAATGAAAAAATTCAAAGTGTACATCAACTCAAAGAATAATATTAAATATTACAAAGTCCATCCAAGAATCACAGTTCAACTTCATGATTAATACTTGTTTTTGTCCAAGATCAATACAAAAGTTAAAACAGAAGTGGAAAAAGCTTAGGTCAATTCCAAGGTACAAAGCCCGAGTACAAGTCCTGTTTCAAAAAGTACAAAGTAAAATAAGAATATCCTTGGCAGTGTCTTTATTCCACCTTTGAGGTCACCGTGGCTACATGTTGCGTGAAGCTTCCAACCAAACGCATGTCTCCCTTTTAGCCAGTGCTCAAAATGCCTTACCATACATATTTTTTGCGCAGTCAGAGGAACATAGGAGGCTGCTAAATGCTTTTATCAAACAAAATACCGGGTTACTCTTCAACTTGGAATTGCGGCTGATATTACTTGCTTGGAACTTATTTTATGTTAGCAGCTTACAGCTCATCACGTCATCAAAGCTAACAACAACCAAATTCAAATATGAGAATTAATCAAGAGCAATCAAGATAGTATCAAGGCATTAATCATTTTTTTTCAACAAGTATCCAACATGTTCAGACCAAATCAAGGCCATTTCCAAAACAATTACGACATGCCCAAACAAGATTCATTTTGTTTCCACAATCGTGTGATACATGTCGGCACGAAAACAGAAAGGAATTAAACACGGTTCCAATTTCTAAGCCTATAAAATTAGAAAAATCACACGGCAGGATGGGGGAGATACGGGGATTGGAGAGCATTATCAGTATCAAAATACAGCATCAAAAACAAGCAGAAACATACACAGGAAAAATCATCATCACAAATATCCATTCCCACACCAGAAAATCACCTACAAAACCTCACACCTAAAATCCAGAACGCACAAACACCGTGCATCACCAAGCAACAGAGCAGAAAATCACACTCATACACACCATATTCACGAGGTATTCACATTCTAAGAAGAAAATTCACACAAGTTATAGGGACAAGAATTCACATAAATACATGTTCACACGCACAAACCTGAAAGAGGATCAAAGAAGCAGAAGAAAAACGAAAGCGTACCCGAAGTAGTCAACGAATCATTACACCGAAATTCTTCGAAGCTACTGCAAGGGAATCCGACGAAACACCTCATGAAGTCAAAGTCGATGAATCCGGTCACGGTTCACTCCACCCCCACCGGTGTCGTTTGAAGCCATAATCATCCGTACACTCAACAACCGTGAGAACCCTCCACTTCGCCGCTACAAGAGTCACCTTGACGGAACCAAATCTGCCGCTGGAGATAACTTTCGCCGGTGTTTCGCTTCAGGTTCGATTTCATTTGTTATCTTCTTCATTACTTTCGATTTGGAATTGATGTGATTTAGGTTTTAGGTTTAAGTTAATTTGGGAATTGAGAGAGAGTAGAAGGGAACGAGTGAGAAATGAGATGAAGATGCCGTGAGCGAAAGAGAAAAGGAGAAGGTAGTCGCGAGAGAGGTTGAGAGCGAATGGCGAGGAATTGAAAACCTGTTGTTGATGTCTTCCCTTTTTCTTTTTGAACATGATGTTGTTGTTAATCGGTCAGACCCGACCCTTCTTGTTACGACCCGACATATCTCTTTGAGAGGGCCTATCGGGCCTCATCTCTTATCTTCCCATTAGCCCAACAATTACAATTTTCTATTTTTAGTTTATTTATTTATTTTTGTTTAGTTTTATTCGTAGGATAAACTAATTTATTTCTTTTTAGTTTTAATTAATACCTTTTTTTTAAAATTATTAGTTAGGTAAATTTTTTAGTCTTAAGTTTAGTAATTAATATTTTGAATTTAAATAAACCCCTTTTTTAGATTTGTGAAATATTTTCTTATCTAAATGCTATTATTATTATTTTTTATTTAGATTTCATTTTTGTTATTGAATTTCTACTGACTTCATTTGCCCATATTCTTTTTCCAATTTTATTTTGTTTATTCTATTTTTCTAAAAATAATTGTTAGTGGCATTTATATGTTTTTTAATTAGTTTGTTTATATATTTAAATTTTCGTTTTTTTTAGTTAAGATTAATGGTGTTTCTATATTATTTATTTGTTTTCATTTAATTAAAACAAAATCAAAAACATTTTTCTTTTAGACTTTCTTTTTTTAATTTTCTCATTCTTGATTTAAAATTTAAGTATTTAGTTTTTCAACTACAAACTTTTGTGAACTTGTGATTTCAATTCCCGTCTGACTATTCTCTCACTCATATCCTGCACTCATGATGTAACAATGTTGTGTTGATCTTTGTTCCTCGCCTTGTTCAAACTTTTTTTTTTTAAACTCTCGATTCACATCGAGCCATTTTTTTTCCCTTATAAGTCGATTGCTTTTTAAGCATCGCCATCAACCTTTAGGTCCTATTCCCTTAGCAAGCGAGCAATAAATAACATAAATAATAACAAGATGTTCCTGTAGAGTACTACAGATGTTTAGGATGCTAATACCTTCCCTAGACGTAACCAACCCCCGAACCTTAGATCTCTTAGGTTTTTTTTTCGTTCTTGAACCTTTCCTTTGGATAAATCAAGGACGGTGGTGAATTATGAATTATGATTCAAGTTAATCCAATAGCTTGATATCCGATTCTCACCGCGACAGAAATGGCGACTTCACTGGGGAGATTTTATTTTTATTGAGGGTTTCCCCTAACTTGTTTATTTATGTTATTATTATTATTTGCTTGCTTGGTTTTCTTTTTGTGCAGGTTTGGGTACTTAGTGTGGTGAGACAAAGTCCTACACCCGGGCTAGAGTGAAATAAAGATAGGAAAACGGTGAGACTTCAATGATACTTTGAGGGAGTCGATTCCTGAAAAAGTAAATTGAGACTTCACCACTCAGTCTAGGCCCTCTCAAATGAAATATTTGTCCAACGAGTTCTTTCGTGAAGACGATACGGTTTCGATCTAAAGGCCCTCGGGACTGGGGACCGTAGTTACCTTTAACCCAACTTGGCCTATTAGGATGTAGTGTGTGGACTATGCGGGAGTCTATTTCTGCAATAGTCGTTACGCGATACTACACTCAGACGAGATTCTCTTGAGAATATTATTGACTACCAAGTGATTTAGAAAATCGATAATATTCGAAAGATGGATTGTAGACTCTGGGAACTTTGTAGAACCCGTTCGGCAGGTACAAATAAACCTCTAGTACATACCTTGGGAAGGGTAGACCATGGCTCCATGCTCGTGATCTTCGAACCTAAGCCTTGGCTTGTTTGCCTGTATATGTGTATATATGTATACATGTGTTTATGCATCCATTCATGCATTCATGAATAACCCTTTGGTTTCAAGGAACTCAATTGTTCTTTCATTTGCAAAATCAATAAAAATCCTGGATTATAAAATGAAACTTTTTTCAGCCTTTCCGAAATGTTTGCAATCTGCTTTTGAGTTCCTTGAAACCATTGCATTGCATTGCATATCATTGCATACATCTGTTTGTCCAGCAACTCATTCCCAGCTGTCTCTGTCTTCTAGCGTCACCCGTCCTTCGTCAAGTTGATTCCTCGACACAGATACCAGACTAGAGCTAACTACAGACGCATAATGGCAGAGCAAGAAACACACAATGCTGAGATGCGAATGGAGATTGACGACCTTAAGACAAGCATGGCAAAGCTCACTGAAATGCTCCAAGTCTTAATTGCTAGAGGAGAGCAATGCTGTTATGTTTGAAACTAGAAGGCCTCATCCTCGACCACAGTATGCTGACCACCCTGATATTACTATTGTTACTCCTATGGTTACTGCTCCACGACCAGCTCAAGCTCCTCAACGTCCAGCTGTTGGATAGAGTCAGTATCGTAGTAGGAATAATTTTGATCCTATTCCAATGACATACACTGAATTATATCCTGGTCTGGTTCAAAAAGGTTTGATTACCACAAGGCCTCTGCCTCCTCCTCCAAATCCTCTTCCAGCCGGCTATAGGACCGATCTTCATTGTGAATACCATCAAGGTGGTGCAGGTCATAACTTGGAAGGTTTTTTTGCACTGAAGGCTAGAGTACAAGAGCTGATCAGAATTGGTATTCTCTCCTTTCGTGACACCAATCCGAATGTCAAGAACAATCATTTGCCAGAGCACGCTAAGTGAGGCTTCAGCTGACTTCAGCAGACTTCAGTGTTTCAGACAGGACAACTCACTCTTGTTTCTGAGTAGTTACTAGACTTTTGTTTCTTATTGTTTGCATTTTCCTTATCTTGTATTAGCTGTTTGCTTTCAAATTATGTTTGTACTTTCATAATTAATAAAATGAGCATTGCGACTTTTGGATTCAATTCATTTGTGTTTGCTATTTACATCTTTATGCCTTCCTTTTCAAAAACAAAAACAAAAAAACAAAAAAACAAAAACAAAAATTATTTCTTTTCCACTTTCTTTTTCGATTATGCAAAGATTGGAGGGAGGATGATGAAAACGTCACACTCATAATTGTTGTTGGTATGCTTTCAAATCAAAACTTTGCTGAGGATGTAAGGCATTGTTTCAATTCCCAAACACTAGAGAAATAAGGAAGATAACCCCTCGTCAACCCCTTTGAGCTTAGAAGTAGGAGTTTCTTTCTTTACAAATAAAGACCCGCAATCTTTAACCTGGGGCAGGGTAGTTCTCAGTTAACTGGATTATGCATTCCAATACAAGAGTTTCATGCAAGACATCTTTCAACAAAAAGGTTGCATTCTCAATTTTTCCTTCGCACGCAATAAGCAAGTGTAGAAGATGTCTTTCAAGTCAAAAGTCGATGATGGTTCGCCGTAATCATTAAGCCAAGCAGTCACTTTCTTTAAAAAAAAAGATAAAAAAATCAAAAAAGGAAAAAGCCTGCTAAGTCGAAACCTGTGAAGGAGACTTAGGCAGACAAAAAACTGGGGCATCCCGCTGACTGTAAGATTCACGAGAAATAGTTTAGGCAAAAGTTAGGGATAATAAAAAGGAGAAATCTTTAAATCTTTACCATGAAATCCTCAATGAAAAAAACAACCAAGAGTTATAAGGAAGTAGTGACTGTCATCTCAAGAATCCCTTAACTTCTGAACCATCATCACTATCATCAATGCAATCCCTAACCTATGGGAACCTGAGTGCAAAGTCTGAGTTAACTGAGTGTAGGACTGGAGATCATCACGAAGATTGGGTGGGTACAAATAAACTTTAAGCCTTTATCCTTTGTTTCTTAAACCGTGAACCAGGCCACGTTATAACCCTCAAAAGACCTAATTGAAGCAAGGTTATTTTGAAAGCATACTACAACGAGGTTGCGTAAACTGACTCCTAAAGATCTTTGCAGATCATTTTTTTTGGCATCACGCCTTTTTGCTTTATCTTTCACTTTTAAACATCTTGAACCATCGTGTTCTAGCTGGTGACTCATATGCTTTTGCATCTTTCCAAAAATGATTTTGATTTCAAAAGTTGCTTGAACTTTGCATTTACTATGTTTGTATGAACACTTTTGTTTGCAAACTAGCTTTCCTCTTAAGGAATTTTCAAACATTTGAGAAACTTGATCAGTGATCCAATCAGGGGCAAGTTCCTTCCAGATCCTATTGAGAATCAGTTCAAGATTTGTTCAGTGCAAGTGTGACGCCCCCAATCTATACCCCCAAATAATCATAAAACAATAAAAATTTCATCAGAGTACATTTAAAAACATGGCATAGACCGGGAGGGTCACATCAATTTGAAACAAAACATACAACACCTGCTCATGAAGATATTCAGCAGTGGGGTAGCATACATTCAGAGGGAACTCAGTTCCTTACACCCACTTTTCAGAAATTAGAATAAAAGCGGAAAATCTAAAATCGGAATATCATATATATATATATCACATGAAAAGTTGGTCATACATCAAGTTATACATGCACACGCCAAAAGATATATATACATAATACACAATAATCACTAACGGCCTCCCTAACTACCCGGTGTCACATATCAGAGCCGACCGACAAAAGAATGAAGACATAAGCTTCACAAAAGACCTCCAGCAACTCTAATCTACAATTCCTCATAGAGAATTATAAAACAGCAGAAGGGTGAGAAAAACAACCATAATATAAATGCATATAATTATATATATCAAAATAAAAACACACATATCAAATTTTCTCACCACAATTATCACATGCCTACACATAAAGCATATACAGATTATATTCACATAATCCCATATTCACACATCATGCATATGTTTATACACACAAAACATATCATTCATAATTCAAGGCATTTAACACGAATGCACATCGATTCACAAATGCTATCACAAGCTCAATCACACAATGTCTCCATCCCCAATTGCATATTAATCATGCCCAATACATTTATCACAAATGCATATCACCATGTCTCACACATAATCAGTCAAATCATGATTTTCCACATATAAACAATGCAATCATAATTCATGCAGATGCAAAGAGACCGACACAACGACTCTCTATGCAAATGCATATGCTGTACCGACTCTAAGATTTCATATCTCATCACTAGTTCACTCAGGAACTCTGCTGGAACCATCGCTCGTTACATCACTGTAACTCCCCGTCGGGCCTACGATGTTCACCCACCGCTCACACCCACACGAGGGGCTCACGATGTTTATGGATCGCTCACACCCCACAAGAGGGGCTCACGACCCGATCGCTCACATCCCGAACGCGGGCACACGATCGTCTATAACCATCGCTTTAGGTCCTCTGGCTATTCTTACCTCATATTTTCGAGGCACACGATGTTATAGCCGATTCCCTCCAGAACCGCCGTCACTCAGGACGCAACAACAATGCATATCATGATGCTTGACACATAAGAACTCATGACAACCAATGCATTTTCACACATATATGCAACCATAACATGCATATATAATCAAATACAACACATTCCATTTATTTGCCTTTCGGCCACAATTCATCACCACAACATGTCATTACATGCATTCACATTATATAACGTCATAAAAGTCATACGATATCCATATCAAAAGCACATAGCATAATACACATCATTTACACAATATTAAAACGGCAAAAGTCGACAAAATGACACTATTCACATTTCCCGACATAATTTAATCGGCTAACAATCTCCAAAACATCATAATCATATTGTATAGCTCAATAGCTTTCCAACGACACCAAGAATGTAAAAATCGGATAATCGGAACAAAAGTTACGGACGAAAACGAAAACGACATTTTGAAAAATCACATTTTTCCATTCTCCAGGCCATACGCGTATTGCCCTGAGCCATACGCGTATTGCCCAAAATCCTCGCCATGCCATACGCGTATTGCCCAAGGTCATACGCGTATGAGCAGAAACCATTTTCTTCACAAAGATCCCATTTTAACTCCAATACGCGTAATGCCCTTAAGTGATACGCATACCATACGCAAATGGGCAGATGGCCGTGCAAAACAACATCTCATACGCGTATGGGCACATGGCTCGCCCACGTTACGCGTAATGCCAAGGTCCATACGCGAATGAACATGCCCCATACGCGTATGACCTGGAAAAACCAGAAAAATTTTCTGCAGAACTTTGTTCTGCGTTTTCCACCCCAAAATCATCCAATTTTTCACCTACACTCAGAAAATTACCAATACAATGCATAGCAACATGTATCTATCATTTACCAACAAGAATGAACACTAAAAACATAATTTCCAACACATTTAATCAAATTCTAACACTTTCAACAAAAATGGGTTTTGTTATATTTTTCATACAATCCAACCAAACAACAAACAAACACATACATAATCATACACATGTATAAGATAATTGAATTTCACACCCTTACCCGATTAAATCGATTCCTAGAAGTTGATTTGGAGATTCCTAGCTTTTTCCTCTTTTTCTCTCTTTTTCTCTTCTCTTCTTTTTCCTTCTTCTCCTTTTCCTCTTCCTATTTCTTTCTTTCTATTTTTCTCTCCTTTCTATTTCTATTTTCTTTCTATCTTAACAAAATAACTCAAAATGCCCAAAATACCCCTACACTCGAGTATCTCGCAAATGTTCCCAAAACGCGGTAAAATATAATCACATCGAAAAATAAGATAATTTCAGATAAAAGTCGAAAATAAAATAATATAATAATAAAATAATCAAAAACGACTCAAATAAATAAAAATACTAAAACTGGGGCGTTACAACTCTCCCTCACTTAGAAATTCTCGTCCTCGAAAATATAACCGAGACGAACAACTCCGGACACGACTCTCGCATCCGACTAACAAACCAACATGCCAACAAAAGGCACACCACGAATAACACAACAGACAAACCAACTTGCTAATAGCAGATACAACAACGACACGACAACGACGACAATAATAACGACAAGTTGCAAAGCCCATGAATACCATTCAAACCTTTCACCTAACACTTCCATTCTGAATCATCCCTTGGTCTCACCATTCCTACAGATTTCCAATGTTCCACCTAAGAACTCTTACAAGTCACACACACATATACGAAATGTGCCACATCACGCTTTCGCTACGCACTCTGATGACTCGAAATCATCAAAACTACCAATCTCACACCCAAAGTCTAACTCTTTCACATACTCACCAAACCACTGTTCACTTTTACTATTTCCAGCCTCACACTCCTCTGTGTTATCTCACACACCAGGCACTTGCCTCTGAACTGCTCAAACAACTCTAATTCTCGGACCATTAAAATAGACATACATAGAAATTTTCGACTTAACTCCTCAGTCACAACAATAACTTTTCCCCAAAGGATAATCCAAGCCCAATTCATAGCTCATCACAAATTCTAACCATTCTCGTTATCTCTATTCCTTCAGACCAAACCAGTAATCAATATTCTTATAATTACCAAACACTTCGAATCTAGAATCATAACAATAATACTTCCTATAATCCAACATAATACAACAGCAACCAAATCATTCCAGTTACCTAAACCTTAAAGTAAACACTTATTCTCAATCGTAATCCTATACTACTGTCCGTAATCCATACACAATTTCTTCTCTTGATAATGCAAATTCCAACCTATTGCAACAACCAACCAAAAAGGAACTCTCAAATATTACATCCACCCCTACGGTTTCCTCAAGATTTCTGTAATCTCAATACCATCAAAGAGTTTCAAATCGTTTGCAATTCGTCGCAATTCAAAACTCAAGCTATGCAAAACACAACCGCAAGTTCCCATACTACTCACTGGTTAACACGCAAACTCCTATTATCATCTTATTCCTTACCAACCCTTAGTAATACCCAATCATTATCCCTCAGAGACATTCCAACTTAATCTACATACACAAACCTCTAATCCGTCTCCTCTTCTGATATAAGAATTCTCCTCGACTCATCAACACAATCTGTAACCATCTCCTTACATTTCAAGTAATCCATTCCGCACCACTATCAAAGCCGGAAAGACACGTCCATTCCATCCAACATAATTCCCGTCTGCTATCAACAAGAGATTAAGGGTGATCAGTTCCTCAATTTGTCAATAGACAGCCGACAACCATGATGAGGCATAAACCGTCTCCACCAAACTATAATAGCATTCCTTACATCCTATGCACAAAACTACCGAAGGCACAAATCCTTAGTCGCCATAATCCTTACCTCCGCATCCCTTCTTGAACCAGAAACTACACTTATAATCTTGCAATCCCGAACACACTGAGCCAGCGCTCTACACCTGAAACAACATGGAGAAGTACCAGCTTCTCCCCCACTTATCTCATTCTAACCTCTCCAACTGTAAACACACCTAATCCATCACAAATCCTTTACCATAAATGGTCAAAGAACAATTTAAACAAACCAAAGAAATAATTACCGACCCCTATGCAGAAATATCGATAACCATCTTACCATCCCAAAAAGACCACAACAAATTCAAACGCTTCGCGCACTCAGACTAAATAAATGAATGAGTCGCTCCATTACCAATAATAGCAAATAAAGGCGTACTCTTAATAAAACAAGTACCTATAGTCAAACGATCCACACTAGTAGTCTCATCTCCTACCAATGCAACAGCCTTCCTACCAGTCTGAGCTTTCTTCGGTTTCGTACACGCCGTGCTAATATGACCTGTTCCACCACAGTTGAAACACTGCACATTAATTCTCTTACAATCCGCTGCGACATGTCCCGAACCTCCACACTTGGAACATTTCAGTTTATTCTTCTCACAATCAAGCCGAAGGTGTCGTACTTCCCCACACTTGTAACACTTAAAGTAACACCTAGGAGGACTAGACATTCCTCCTTCACTTGCCTTTTTCTCAAAATTCTCCCTTTGCTTACCCTTATCAGTTAGTGTGCCATAAGGACCACCACGAGACTGTTGTTTTCCTTTCCTGTCATTCACACTCTTATAGTGAGTAGAACGAGCCCTATAATCCTCCTCGTAAATCCTACAACTGTCCACCAAATCAAAAAACCTTCTAATCCTCTGATAACCGATTGCCCGTTTAATATCCGGACGCAATCCGTTCTCATACTTCACACACTTAGAAAACTCAGCAGTCGCTTCAGCATAATGAGGATAGAATTGTACAAGTTCCACAAACTTTGCTGTGTAATCCACAACAGACATATTGCCTTGTTTCAACTCCAAGAACTCAATCTCTTTCTTTTCCTTCACACCCTCAGGATAATACTTCCTCCGAAACTCTCGACCAAATAAATCCCAAGTAACCTCTTCATCATCCTCTCCCAGTACTTGGCGCAAACTAACCCACCAACCAGCTGCTTCTTCTTTCAGCATGTGAGTACCCAGTCTCACCTTATTCTCTTCAACACAATTCATCACATGGAAGATTCTTTCAACCTCCTCAATCCAAAATTGTGCACCATCAGGATCATATCTTCCCTTGAAGATAGGCAGTTCGTTCTTCCCGAACTCATCGTTACCCGTAACATTCAGTACACCCTGCACAGCCCGAGCCATATTCTATTCATTTCCAATAACAACAACTATGGTTAAACAAACAGCTCACCGAACCACAAGACCAACAAGGACTGACACAAACTGACACGGACTGGCTCTTATACCACTTAATGTGACGCCCCCAATCTATACCCCCAAATAATCATAAAACAATAAAAATTTCGTCAGAGTACATTTAAAAACATGGCATAGACCGGGAGGGTCACATCAATTTGAAACAAAATATACAACACCTGCTCATGAAGATATGCAACAGTGGGGTAACATACATTCAGAGGGAACTCAGTTCCTTACACCCACTTTTCAGAAATTAGAATAAAAGCGGAAAATCTAAAATCTGAATATCATATATATATCACATGAAAAGTTGGTCATACATCAAGTTATACATGCACAAGCCAAAAGATATATATACATAATACACAATAATCACTAACGGCCTCCCTAACTACCCGGTGTCACATATCAGAGCCGACCGACAAAAGAATGAAGACATAAGCTTCACAAAAGACCTCCAGCAACTCTAATCTGCAATGCCTCATAGAGCATTATAAAACAGCAGAAGGGTGAGAAAAACAACCATAATATAAATGCATATAATTATATATATCAAAATAAAAACACACATATCAAATTTTCTCACCACAATTATCACATGCCTACACATAAAGCATATACAGATTATATTCACATAATCCCATATTCACACATCATGCATATGTTTATACACACAAAACATATCATTCATAATTCAAGGCATTTAACACGAATGCACATCGATTCACAAATGCTATCACAAGCTCAATCACACAATGTCTCCATCCCCAATTGCATATTAATCATGCCCAATACATTTATCACAAATGCATATCACCATGTCTCACACATAATCAGTCAAATCATGATTTTCCACATATAAATAATGCAATCATAATTCATGCAGATGCAAAGAGACCGACACAACGACTCTCTATGCAAATGCATATGCGGTACCGACTCCAAGATTTCATATCTCATCACTAGTTCACTCAGGAACTCTGCTGGAACCATCGCTCGTTACATCACTGTAACTCCCCGTCGGGC
The DNA here is from genome assembly GCA_022829125.1 of Lathyrus tuberosus. Classification (NCBI taxonomy): domain Eukaryota; kingdom Viridiplantae; phylum Streptophyta; class Magnoliopsida; order Fabales; family Fabaceae; genus Lathyrus; species Lathyrus tuberosus. Next base: position 2,050,503 of record JALAZF010000432.1, on the reverse strand, counting down.
CTACGATGTTCACCCACCGCTCACACCCCACACGAGGGGCTCACGATGTTTATGGATCACTCACACCCAACAAGAGGGGCTCACGACCCGATCGCTCACATCCCGCACGCGGGCACACGATCGTCTATAACCATCGCTTTAGGTCCTCTGGCTATTCTTACCTCATATTTTCGAGGCACACGATGTTATAGCTGATTCCCTCCAGAACCGCCGTCACTCAGGACGCAACAACAATGCATATCATGATGCTTGACACATAAGAACTCATGACAACCAATGCATTTTCACACATATATGCAACCATAACATGCATATATAATCAAATACAACACATTCCATTTATTTGCCTTTCGGCCATAATTCATCACCACAACATGTCATTACATGCATTCACATTATATAATGTCATACAAGTCATACGATATCCATATCAAAAGCACATAGCATAATACACATCATTTACACACCATTAAAACGGCAAAAGTCGACAAAATGACACTATTCACATTTCCCGACATAATTTAATCGTCTAACAATCTCCAAAACATCATAATCATATTGTATAGCTCAATAGCTTTCCAACGACACCAAGAATGTAAAAATCGGATAATCGGAACAAAAGTTACGGACGAAAATGAAAACGACATTTTGAAAAATCACATTTTTCCATTCTCCTGGCCATACGCGTATTGCCCTGAGCCATACACGTATTGCCCAAAATCCTCGCCATGCCATACGCGTATTGCCCAAGGCCATACGCATATGAGCAGAAACCATTTTCTTCACAAAGATCCCATTTTAACTCCAATACGTGTATTACATCCCCTCATACGCGTAATGCCCTAAAGTGATACGCGTACCATACGCATATGGGCAGATGGCCGTGCAAAACAACATCTCATACGCGTATGGGCACATGGCTCGCCCACGTTACGCATAATGCCAAGGTCCATACGCGTATGAACATGCCCCATACGCGTATGACCTGAAAAAACCAGAAAAATTTTCTGCAGAACTTTGTTCTGCGTTTTCCACCCCAAAATCATCCAATTTTTCACCTACACTCAGAAAATTACCAATACAATGCATAACAACATGTATCTATCATTTACCAACAAGAATGAACACTAAAAACATAATTTCCAACACATTTAATCAAATTCTAACACTTTCAACAAAAATGGGTTTTGTTATATTTTTCATACAATCCAACCAAACAACAAACAAACACATACATAATCATACACATGTATAAGATAATTGAATTTCACACCCTTACCCGATTAAATCGATTCCTAGAAGTTGATTTGGAGATTCCTAGCTTTTTCCTCTTTTTCTCTCTTTTTCTCTTCTCTTCTTTTTCCTTCTTCTCCTTTTCCTCTTCCTATTTCTTTCTTTCTATTTTTCTCTCCTTTCTATTTCTATTTTCTTTCTATCTTAACAAAATAACTCAAAATGCCCAAAATACCCCTACACTCGAGTATCTCGAAAATGTTCCCAAAACGCGGTAAAATATAATCACATCGAAAAATAAGATAATTTCAGATAAAAGTCGAAAATAAAATAATATAATAATAAAATAATCAAAAACAACTCAAATAAATAAAAATACTAAAACTGGGGCGTTACAGCAAGTCCTTCTCAGAATTGGTTTATACAGAAGACTTTTTCAAGACTCATACTGGGGCAAGTTTTCCAAGTGCACAGTAATTCAGTAATTTTCAGCATCAATCCAAGCTGAAGCAATTATCAGTTCATATACAACAGTCAACTAATTTGGGGCAGTTTACTTGAAGAATCCCCATGCAGCTTTCCATTCTTCCTACAAGGATCGTCAACTTAATACAGTTTACCAGTGTGGCAGATTTGTGCTCAGTAGCATCTTTAATTCCAAAGCAGAATGGAAGTGATCTCTGTGTTGAGGAATCAGTATTCCAGTTTTGTCTTCTCCACAAAAGAGTCGAGTCGTGTCTTCGACGTCTACATCTGCATTTACATTTGCACTTGATCATATATGATGGCATAATTCATATACATATGCATAGCAAAAGAGTGTCATCCTCATTTGTACTCATTTGCATTCTCCATAGGTCATGTCGTTATCCACGCCTTACCTTATGGTCAAAGTCCAACTCACTTGGTACCTACCAAACAAATATTGTCGCTTTTATCCAATGCTTTCTTAGGTATCTCCTTGTTCAGATTCGTTCAACGCCGTCTTGGACGTTGTGATATCTTTACATCCAATGCCTTCTTGGATTTCACCTTTTGTCTCATTTGCGTCTGATGCCTTCTCAGATATTGTGAGTCATACCTTTCATCCAAAGCCATTATTGGATGACTGATTACTTTATCTCACATTCATCTAAAGCCAGTATTAGATATTGTGATCTTACCTTTCATTCAAATCCATTATTGGATGACTGGTTCCCTCTGTCCAATGCTTTCTTGGATCTCTACCTTGTTCACTTTGTCTAAAGCCGTTATTAGATATTGTGATTATACCTTTCATTCAAAGCCATTATTGAATGACTGGTCCCTTTACATCCAATGCCTTCTTGGATCTCACATTTTACCTCATAGTCATCTAAAGCCATTATTAGATACTGTGATTATACTTTTCATTCAAAGCCATTATTGGATGACTGGTTTCTTTTGCATTCAATGCCATTCTTGAATGTAGTCTTTGTTCACTTTGTCTAAAGCCATTATTAGGTATTGTGATTTTACCTTTCGTTCAAAGCCAGTATTGGATGATTGGTTTCTTTGCATCCAATGCCATTCTTGAATGTAGTCTTTGTTCACAATCATCTAAAGCCATTATTAGATATTGTGATTGTACCTTTCATTCAAAGCTATTATTGGATGATTGATTTCTTGCATTCAATGTCATTCTTGAATGTAGTCTTGGTTCACATTCATCTAAAGCCATTATTAGATATTGTGATTATACCTTTCATTCAAAGCTATTATTGGATGACTGGTTACTTTATCTCACATTCATCTAAAGCCATTATTAGATATTGTGATTGTACCTTTCATTCAAAGCCATTATTGGATGTCTGGTTTCTTTACCATCTGATGCTTTTCCAGATGGGTCCCTCTTTCTGATGTTCTTCCAGATCGAGTCTGTGTTCACATTCATCTAAAGCCATTATTAGATACTGTGGTTATACCTTTCATTCAAAGCCATTATTGGATGTCTGGTTTCTCTACTTTGTTCACTTTGTCTAAAGCCATTATTAGATATTGTGATTGTACCTTTCATTCAAAGCCATTATTGGATGTCTGGTTTCTTTACCATCTGATGCTTTTCCAGATGGGTCCCTCTTTCTGATGTTCTTCCAGATCGAGTCTGTGTTCACATTCATCTAAAGCCATTATTAGATACTGTGGTTATACCTTTCATTCAAAGCCATTATTGGATGTCCGGTTTCTTTACTTTATCTCACATTTATCTAAAGCCATTATTAGATATTGTGATTGTACCTTTCATTCAAAGCCATTATTGGATGTCTGGTTTCTTTACCTTGTTCACTTTCATCTGAAGCCATTATTAGATATTTTGAGTGTACCTTTCGTTCAAAGCCATTATTGGATACTAGTTTCTTTGTGTCTGATGCCTTCTCGGATTACATTATTTTGTCTCATTCTCATCTGTTGCCTTCTTAGATTTTGTGAGTTTACCTTTGTTCCAAAGCCATTATTGGATGTTTGGTGTTTTTTTTTCATCCAATGCCATTCTTGGATGATGTTTTCCAGATACTTTTCTTTGTTTTAATTCATGTCTGACACGACTGTAACACCTTTTCCCTTGTGGTACCATTCCCCATAGGATCCTTGTCTTTGCGTTCATTTCATATCATAACATTTCATGTCATGTCATATGCATCTCGTGGCACCTTATGGCAAAAATTGCGCATGTTTGTATTTTAGTCTCTCCTATCTCGTCGAGACGAAGATTTCAATCTTCATATCTCCGGATAGAAGAAACTTAAATAGGGGTATCTGTCATACCCTAATTTTTGACCATAAGATTCCACCTCTGTGTGCATCATTTTGCATATCTGCATGCTTTATCATTAACGGGTTTGTGCAGGAATTTTAATTTCAAGTGGAGATGGTTTTCCTTTTCTCAGTATGCTTCAAGATGCAAGTTGGATTCATAAGATTTTTTTTCTTTCAAAAGTTCTCAAGTTTATACAAGATTCAAGATTACAAGTTTAGAACTTTAATTATTCAAGTGCAAGAGAAAATTCTTATATTGGGGTTCAAATTAATGAAAAAATTCAAAGTGTACTTCAACTCAAAGAATAATATTAAATATTTCAAAGTCCATCCAAGAATCACAGTTCAACTTCATGATTAATACTTGTTTTTGTCCAAGATCAATACAAAAGTTAAAACACAAGTGGAAAAAGCTTAGGTCAATTCCAAGGTACAAAGCCCGAGTACAAGTCCTATTTCAAAAAGTACAAAGTAAAATAAGAATATCCTTGGCAGTGTCTTTATTCCACCTTTGAGGTCACCGTGGCTACATGTTGCGTGAAGCTTCCAACCAAACGCATGTCTCCCTTTCAGCCAGTGTTCAAAATGCCTTACCATACATATTTTTTGCGCAGTCAGAGGAACATAGGAGGCTGCTAAATGCTTTTATCAAACAAAATACCGGGTTACTCTTCAACTTGGAATTGCGGCTGGTATTACTTGCTTGGAACTTATTTTATGTTAGCAGCTTACAGCTCATCACCTCATCAAAGCTAACAACAACCAAATTCAAATCTGAGCATTAATCAAGAGCAATCAAGATAGTATCAAGGCATTAATCATTTTTTTTCAACAAGTATCCAACATGTTCAGACCAAATCAAGGCCATTTCCAAAACAATCACGACATGCCCAAACAAGATTCATTTTGTTTCCACAATGGTGTGATACATGCCGGCACGAAAACGGAAAGGAATTAAACACGGTTCCAATTTATAAGCCTATAAAATTAGAAAAATCACACGGCAGGATGGGGGAGATACGGGGATTGGAGAGCATTATCAGTATCAAAATACAGCATAAAAAACAAGCAGAAACATACACAGGAAAAATCATCATCACAAATATCCATTCCCACACCAGAAAATCACCTACTAAACCTCACACCTAAAATCCAGAACGCACAAACACCGCGCATCACCAAGCAACAGAGCAGAAAATCACACTCATACACACCATATTCACGAGGTATTCACAGTCTAAGAAGAAAATTCACACAAGTTATAGGGACAAGAATTCACAGAAATACATGTTCACACGCACAAACCTGAAAGAGGATCAAAGAAACAGAAGAAAAACGAAAGCGTACACGAAGTTGTCAACGAATCATTACACCGAAATTCTTTGAAGCTACTGCAAGGGAATCCGACGAAACACCTCATGAAGTCAAAGTCGATGAATCCGGTCACGGTTCACTCCACCCCCACCGGCGTCGTTTGAAACCATAATCATCCGTACACTCAACAACCGTGAGAACCTTCCACTTCGCCGCTACAAAAGTCACCTTGACGGAACCAAACCTGCCGCTGGAGATAGCTTTCGCCGGTGTTTCGCTTCAGGTTCGACTTCATTTGTTATCTTCTTCATTACTTTCGATTTGGAATTGATGTGATTTAGGTTTTAGGTTTAAGGTAATTTGGGAATTGAGAGAGAGTAGAAGGGAATGAGTGAGAAATGAGACGAAGATGCCGTGAGCGAAAGAGAAAAGGAGAAGGTAGCCGCGAGAGAGGTTGAGAGCGAATGGCGAGGAATTGAAAACCTGTTGTTGATGTTTTCCCTTTTTCTTTTTGAACATGATGTTGTTGTTAATCGGTCAGACCCGACCCTTCTTGTTACGACCCGACATCTCTCTTTGAGAGGGCCTATCGGGCCTCATCTCTTATCTTCCCATTAGCCCAACAAGTACAATTTTCTGTTTTTAGTTTATTTATTTATTTTTGTTTAGTTTTATTCGTAGGATAAACTAATTTATTTCTTTTTAGTTTTAATTAATAACTTTTTTTTTAAATTATTAGTTAGGTAAATTTTTTAGTCTTAAGTTTAGTAATTAATATTTTGAATTTAAATAAACCCCTTTTTTAGATTTGTGAAATATTTTCTTATCTAAATGCTATTATTATTATTTTTTATTTAGATTTCATTTTTGTTATTGAATTTCTACTGACTTCATTTGCCCATATTCTTTTTCCAATTTTCTTTTGTTTATTCTATTTTTCTAAAAATAATTGTTAGTGGCATTTATATGTTTTTTAAATAGTTTGTTTATATACTTAAAATTTTAGTTTTTTTTTAGTTAAGATTAATGGTGTTTCTATATTATTTATTTGTTTTCATTTAATTAAAACAAAATCAAAAACATTTTTCTTTTAGACTTTCTTTTATTAATTTTCTCATTCTTGATTTAAAATTTAAGTATTTAGTTTTTCAACTACAAACTTTTGTGAACTTGTGATTTCAATTCCTGTCTGACTATTCTCTCACTCATATCCTGCACTCATGATGTAACAATGTTGTGTTGATCTTTGTTCCTCACCTTGTTCAAACTTTTTTTTTTTAAACTCTCGATTCACATCGAGCCATTTTTTTTCCCTTATAAGTCGATTGCTTTTTAAGCATCGCCATCAACCTTTAGGTCCTATTCCCTTAGCAAGCGATCAATAAATAACATAAATAATAACAAGAGGTTCCTGTAGAGTACTACAGACGTTTAGGATGCTAATACCTTCCCTAGACGTAACCAACCCCCGAACCTTAGATCTCTTAGGTTTTTTTTTTCGTTCTTGAACCTTTCCTTTGGATAAATCAAGGATGGTGGTGAATTATGAATTATGATTCAAGTTAATCCAATAGCTTGATATCCGATTCTCACCGCGACAACTATGTTACCGTATGTGTTTATGCATGATATATATGAATGTGATTGTGTGATAACATGCTTAAAAGACTATAAGAATGGTGAGGAAATGTAGCGTGCAATTTTTATCGGTGACGCGACCACCTTACCGCAATAGTTGGAATTGGGTGTTATTTTTTTATTTCTTATTTATCCTATGAAGCTGGAAAGGGAATGGAAGCTATCTAAAACTAACCTTGCACGCAAATGTTTTCTTCAACAAATGCTAAGAGATTGGGGGGGGGGGGTCCGGGGTCAGGTTATACAAAGGGAAGTTCTCAATCACCCAGTGTATATATGGTTATTATAGACCTTTTATGAAATTGGTTTAAATACTTTTTGGTGTTTATCTGTTATGGGTTAGGAAAGTTTCTCCTTTTGGAGTGTTGAGAGAGTGTTTTTGTTGTTTTCGGGTTTTCCGTTGTTTTTGGGAAGGTACTGGACCTAAAGTTTTTGATTTGTGTGCTCGCTAAGATTTCTCAATCTTATACCTACGTATTCCCATAAAGATACTCGGGAAATCAGAGCAATCGTAGTTCCTCCTATTTCTATGGGAGGAAAGATGTTTGGTGTCTTGTTTAAAGCCCAAGATTGAAGTTGGATGGGTATTTGTGTCTTGTTCAAAGCCCAAGATTGAAGCTAAAGGTTATTTGTGTCTTGTTTAAAGCCCAAGATTGAAGCTAAAGGTTATTTGTGTCTTGTTTAAAGCCCAAGATTGAAGCTAAAGGTTTGACTGAGAGAGAATTTGTCATCTCTAAAGGGAGATCTCTCAACTGTTCATCACAAAATATTGGGTAACTGATTATAAAGGAAAATTACTTTTGGGATGTATGGAATCCAACAATGCCATAATTTCCTTTATAAGGGAGGTGTCCTGAAGGAAGAAACTTTAACTCAGTGTAGAGCAATGTTATTTTTCCTTAGGAGTCTTTCATGCTAAGAGAGGGACATTGGCAGGGATATAAATAATCCAGAGGTTTGCCACTTATAGAAATTAGATGAAAGAAGAGATTTTCCAGGATAAAAGAGGGACTACAACTTGGATTTTTGAATCAACAAGTGTGCCACTTACAGTAATTATCTGGAAATTGGTTTTTTTTATTGTCTGTTTTAATATGTGATGTACAGAGTAATGTCTTCCAACAGAGTGGAATCTTGATTTCCTCTGAGGGGTTGTTGATTCTTGTGTGCCTTGATCAAAGCCCAAGGTTGAAGCTGAAAGGCTGATTCTATTTAGGGAGTTTTATATCTATCTTGTACAAAGCCCAAGATTGAGGCTAAAAGGAGATTGACTCAGCTGGAGAATATGATCTATCTTGTACAAAGCCCAAGATTGAGGCTGAAAATGGATTGACTCCAATGGGGAAGTTTTATCTGTCTTGTACAAAGCCCAAGATTGAGGCTAAAAAGAGGTTGACTCCATTGGGGAAGTTTTATCTGTCTTGTACAAAGCCCAAGATTGAGGTTGGCCGTACTGAGGAAAATCATTATACAAAGCTTAAGAGGAGGCTGGTTAAGGAAATTCTTATATGAAGCCTATGATGAGGCTAGATTCTGCTTTGGATTATTGAAGTCAAAAAGCAGGTCCCATATGTATTGGGGAATCCAAAGGTTTTACTCTTTATGGGGATTTAAAGATGAATTGACATATCAGAGACCATGAGGCTCTGATTCTATTGAGGATTTGTTGGTGATAATTTGACCCTGACTAGGGAATTTCTTAAAAATGAAAGCTTAAATATTGAGTTTGAAAACCTATGGAGGTTTTAAATCTGCTTGAGATTAGTATGTTGATGAAATGATCAAAGTTTTTTCTTGTGTTTTTAGGAAACTTTTGGGTTTTTGTGAGATCCAAAAGAAGATAAGACTTTCCAAGTCTTACTTGTAGGAAGAGGTTGACTCTTAACTGGAGGTTGATCTTATATGATGCCTAAGAGGAGGCTGAGACTGTTCAAGTCTCTCCAGAAGTGGTAGGCTCTAGTGTAGATAGTGGTCTTTGTATGATGCCCAAGAGGAGGCTGAGGTTTTAAGGGATGAAGATCAACCCTAAAATGGTATGATGTTCTGGAATTCTGACTCTCCAGAGGATTCAACTAGTAGAGATGACTAAGTTCTGTCCTATGCCTGTAGGAGGTCTTTGGGTCCTTGTATTAAGCCCAAGAGGAGGCTGGGAACTTCTAAGAAGCCTGAGGGTCCTTGTACTAAGCCCAAGAGGAGGCTGGGGATGCTTTTAGGAAGCCTGTGGGTCCAAACCTAAGAAAAGTTCAAGAAAGGTTTCACCGGGAATAAGTCCTTTCTTTGCAGAACAGTTCTAGGGTTTGAAGAAATTCAAAAGAGGTTTCACCGGGAATTAATCCTCTTTGGGTAAATGAGTTTCTTGTACTTATATAATTCTAAGTTAGGACAGTCTTGAGAAAAGTTTCACTAGGAATAATGCGTTTCTCTGTTCCATATTGTATAAGCCCAAGAGGAGGCAAGACTGTATCTGGAATTTCCTATGGGGAACTAATTTTGAGTGTGTTGAAAGAGTAACCACTGGTTTGATCTAAACCTAGACCTAATTGCTAGGGAAAACTCTAAGCAACTATACACAAGCATATATATATATATATACAGATGAAATATATAAACAAGTATATATTGAAAAGATAGTGGAATTTACAGTTGTGCAAGCCCAAGCATTTTAACTACAGCTGTTTGGTTATTTATTCAAAAAAATTAAAGAAAGTTTTGATGATATTTTGAATTTGAATTTGAATAAAAAAGAAAGTTGTTTTAAAAAGAAGTTTGGGGCTTATACTCAAGGAGAGGCCCAGATGAATTCTTTTGAAAAGGCGACGATCGCGTCAATAGTTTTGAAAATCACAGAGGGACTTATACAATGAATGAGGCCCAAATTATTGTATTTACAAAGAGGATGGGTCTTATACTCTATTAGAGGCCCAAAGGTTTATTTTTATACAAGAGAGGGGACTTATAGCTCAAGGATAGGCCCAGATGAAAAACTGCGATCGCACCGTTTATTCTGAAAATCACGTAGGGGCTTATACAATGACTGAGGCCCAATTTATTTATGTACAAAGGGGGTTGGGTCTTACACTCTATTAGATGCCCAAAAGTGTTTTAAAAAATAAGAAAAAAGGGACTTACAACCAAAGGGAGGCCCAGATGAAAATTATTTTAAAAACGGCGATCACGCCGAGATTTTTAAAATCGTATCGGGACTTATACAATGACTGAGGCTCAAAATGGTTTATTTACAAAGGGATGAGACTTACACTCTATCAAGAGGCCCAAAAGGGATTGAAAAATGTTTGTGAGGGTGAAAACAATAAAAACCCTAATTTGATTTAAACATGCATTTTAATTTGAATAAAAATCAATTAAAATGATCAAAATTATCAAACATGTATGAAAAACAAGTTGTGATCTTGGATTAATATTTGAAAAATTATGTTTTATCCATAGAATGCTTTGAAAATCATTTGAATTTGAAAAATCAAGAGAAATAAATATTTTTAAATGCTTAAAAATAAATAAAAATAAATTCTTTGCAAAAATATTAAATATATAAAATAAATAATAATTTTGTGAAATTTTTGTTGAATAAAATATTTTAACATTTTTGTGAATTTTGAAAAAAAGGATCAACCAAAAATAATTAAAATTGAAGGAGAAATTAATTTTTGAAGTTGTAAAGAAATTGTGAAGAAAATGGGAGAAATGAAGTGGTAAAAATAAGAGATGGCCATCCCAAGGTTTGAACCCACACCCTTGGGGTGTGTAGCGTGTGATTTTTGTCGGTGACGCAACCACCTTACCGCATTGGTTGGAATTGGGTGCTACTTTCTGATTTCTTATTTATCCTATGAAGCTGGAAGGGAAAGGGAAACTATCTAAAACTAACCTTGCACACAAATGTTTTCTTTAACAAATACTAAGAGATTGGGGGGTCTGGGGTCAGATTATACAATGGGGAGTTGTCAATTAACCATCCTATATATGGTTATCCATAGATTGTTTGGCATTTTCTTATGTTATCTACTTACTAGTGTTTATCTATTGTAAATTTGGGAAAGTTTCTTCTTTGGGAGTGTTGAGAGAGTATTTTTTATTGTTTTTCGGATTTCTGATGTTTTTGGTAAGGTACTGGACCTAAAGTTTTTGATTTCTGTGCTCGCTAAGATTTCACAATCTTATGCCTACGTATTCCCGTTAAATAAAACAGGTAAATCAGAGCAATCGTAGTTCCTCCTATTTCTATGGGAGGAAAAATGATGTTTGGTGTCTTGTTCAAAGCCCAAGATTGAAGCTAAAGATTATTTGTGTCTTGTTCAAAGCCCAAGATTGAAGCTAGATGGTTTGACTGAGAGAGAATTTGTCATCTCTAAAGGGATATATCTCATATGTTTATCACAGTTGTTGGATAACTGATTATAAAGGAGAATTACTTTAACTGGAATGTATGGAGTCCAGCAATGCCATAATTTCCTTTATAAGGGATTTGTCCTGAAGGAAGAAACTTTAACTCAGTGTAGAGCAATGCCATTTTTCCTTAGAAATCTTCCATGCTAAGAGGGGGACATTGGCTTTGATGTAAATAATCCAGAGGCTTGCCACTTACAGCAATTAGATGAAAGATGAAGTTTAACAGGATAAGAGATGGACTACAGCTTGGATTTTTAAATCAACAAGTGTGCCACTTACAGCAGTTATCTGGAATTAGGGGTTTGTTTGATTGTCTGTTTTGATGTGTGATTTTACAGAGAAATGTCTTCATCCTGCAGAGAGAACTCTTGATTTCCTTTGAGGGGATGTTGATTTTTGTGTTCCATGATCAAAGTCCAAGGTTGAAGCTAAAAGGTTGACTCTACTAGGGAGTTTTATATCTGTCTTGTACAAAGCCCAATATTGAGGCTGAAAAGAGACTGAATCCTTTGGGGAGATCATTATACAAAGCCTAAGAGGAGGCTGGAAGGAATTGACTCTTCCGGGGAAATATTTTGTCTGTCTTGTACAAAGCCCAAGATTGAGGCTAAAAGGGATTGACTCTACTGTTGAGATGTTTTATCTGTCCTGTACAAAGCCCAAGATTGAGGCTAAAAGGTTAATTGACTAAGCTGGAGAGTATTTATATGTGTCTTGTTCAAAGCCCAATATTGAGGCTAAAACTGCTGAGGGAAAATCATTATACAAAGCCTAAGAGGAGGCTGGTTGGGGAATTTCTTATATGAAGCCTAAGAAGAGGCTAACTTCTGCTGAGGATTATTGAGATCCAGAGACATGTCCAAATTGGGGAATAAACTCTTGCTGAGGATTACAGAAGCGTTGAAATATCAGATGCCTTGAGGTTCTAATTGAGGGTTTATTGATAGTAATTTAACCCTAGCTGGGGAAATTTAAAGTGAGAGTTTAAAGATTGAGTTTTGAAACCTATGGAGGTTTTAACTCTGTTGGAGATTGATCAAATGATCAGGGTTTTTCCTGTTCCTTCAGGAAACTTGAGGGTGTCTTTGAGATCCAAGAGGAGATGAGACTGTCCAAGTCTACTGGTATGAAAAAGTTTATCTTTGTATGATGCCCAAGAGGAGGCTGATGTTTTAAGGGACGAGAATCAACCCTAAAATGGTCTGATATTTTGAGATTCTGACTCTCTGGAGGATTGAACTAGCAAAAGATGATTAGGTTTTGTCCTATATCTGTAGGAGGTCTTTTGGGTCCTTGTACTAAGCCCAAGAGGAGGCTGAGAACTTCTAAGAAGCCTGAGGGTCCTTGCACAAAGCCCAAAAGGAGGCTGGGGATGCTTTTAGGAAGCATGTGGGTCCAAACCTAAGAAAAGTCCAAGAATGGTTTCACCAAGAATATTCCTTTCTTTAGTGAACAGTTCCAGGGTTTGAAGAAATTCAAGAGAGGTTTCACCGGGAATTAATCCTCTCCGGGGAAATGAATTTCTTGTATAGATTTCTAGTAGTGATAGTTTTGAGAAAAGTTTCACCGGGAATAATGACTTTCTCTGTTCCATATTGTATAAGCCCAAGAGGAGGAAAGACTGTATCTGGAATTTCCTATGGGGAACTAGTTTTAATTGTGTGGAAAAAGTGACCACTGAGTTGATCTAATCCTAGACCTAATTGCTGGGGAAAACTCTAAGCAAGTATATACAAGCATATATATACAGATGAAATATATACTAGTATGTATAGAGGAAATAGTAGAACTTACAGGTGTGCAAGCTCTAACATTGTAATTACAGCTGTATGGTTAGTTATTCAAGAAATTGAAGGAAGTTTTGATAACAACTATGAATTTGAATCTAAATAAAACAAAAAAAGTTATTGTAAAAATAAGTTTGGGGCTTATACTTATGGAGAGGCCCAGATGAATTCTTTTGAAAAGGCGACGATCGCGCCGTAGTTTTGAAAATCACAGAGGGACTTATACAATGACTGAGGCCCAAATTTATTGTATTCACAAAAGAGGTGGGTCTTACACTCTATTAGAGGCCCAAGGTTTATTTTTATACAAGAGATGGGGCTTACAACTCAAGGAGAGGCCCAGATGAAAAACACCGATCACTCCATTATTTTGAAAACTGTACTGGGACTTATACAATGACTGAGGCCCAAAAAGGTTTATTTACATAGGGATGGGACTTACACTCTATTAGAGGTCCACTAATGTTTAAAAAAGAAGAAAAATGGGACTTACAACACAAGGGGAGGCCCAGATGATTTTGTTTTGAAAACGGCGATCGCGCCAAGATTTTTTAAAACGTACTGGGACTTACACAATGACTGAGGCCCAAAATGGTTTGTGTGACAAGGGATGGGTCTTACACTTTTCTAGAGGCCCAAAAATGTTTATGTGAAGTTTGAAAAATCAAAATTTAGAGAAAACCCTAATTTAGAATTTAAAAGATATAATTTTCAAAGGAAATTAAATAAAAAAATGATATAAAATATCAAATATATTCAAAAACAAGTTATCAACTTTGAAAAATATTTTGAAAAATCATGTTTAATCACATGAAAGATTGAAATTCATTTGGAATGAAAAGATCAAAGTGAGAATTTCATTTTAAAATGTTTGAAAACAAATAAAATGAAATAAATTACAAAAATTCTAACTATATTAAATAAATAATATAAATTGGATTTTTTTTGTAAAATAAAATAATTTAACATTTTTGAAAAGTTGAAAAAGGGCGCCAAGAACACTTTTTCTTGCCCGCGTGCCCTGTTTTGTCCAGATCTGCATTTTCTCACTTTTCTCTCTGATTACTCAATGGTTTTGCACGATTCAAACACCAATCTCACTCGTTTTTGAACAAGGATCACAATCATATAGATTAATTGCATTTATATTAAGTGTGGAGTGAGAAATCAGAGGATGAACTCAAGAACCCTAGTTTCAGCATGAACACTATGAAATTCCATACACGATTCATACATAACAATTGATTGAGGGTTATAACTCTATATACATGCAGAAACAAGATGGTAACTCAAAAATTCATTTATGATGCATGTAATATGTAGTTTGAAGGTTTCAAGCTTACCTCTTGCAGCTGGTGATCGAATTCTATGTTGAAGGTGTTACAGATGTTGTGTAATGATCTAGACAGCTCTAATAGACCTTAAGTAATGTGTTTGAAGGCTTGGAATGGATTGAATCGGCCTATAACTTGTTGTGGCACCTCAACTGCAAACAGACCAAAAGCTTGAGCAAATGGATGGTGATTGTGTGATTCTGATGTTCCAGATGTGTTTCAGGGCCATGGATCACTCATATATGATGTATATGAGGTGTTGGCATGATTGGTTTGATTTGAATTGCTTCCTATTTCAAAATTCGATAGTGACTTGAAAAATAAGGAAAATCTGGTTTTTTGAGAGTGATTTTGAGGAAAGCATCAGTTTGGGTGCTTTGGTGTACTCAAACTGATCACAATTGATGTCTATTTATAGTGCAACAAGTTTGTTTTGGCATCAATTGTGAATGAAGGCTTGGACAGTCCCTTGGCCAATGGTGATCAAATGGAATCTCAAGTCTCCTTTAGCCATTGACTTGAGGTTAGGGCACAGGCTATGAGTCCTTTGGTTCAGAGATAAGGTTTGACTCAATTCAATTATTAATGTCTTGATGCTTGCCACCTTGTGAATCCATTGAATGCATTGAAACAAAATTGGAGTCTTTGAGATTCTTAGTCTTTTTAGGGGTCACATAGCTATATGTAGATCCTTGGACTTGGGAGGCTTGTGGATAAGATATTTTCCCTTAGATGTTATCCCTTGTGGTGTTCAAATGGATAACAAGACTTGTAATTGTCCAATTTAACTAACTCGAGCAAAATGCACAAATCTGTCTTGTAAAATTCAGTTTTGGATGACCAACTTTCAATGGATGTAACTCTTAGCTCAAGTTGAATTAGGATGAGTTCTTGTACATTTTGGAAAGCTCTCATGACATACTCTAACTTTGATGTCCAACATTGGTCTTGGTTCAGCTTGGATCAAGGTGAAAAATGGCCTCAAAGTTTGGAATAAGTGAAACAAATTCTGACTTGTTGAAAATTTCACTAAGTGTTGGAAAAAGTGGTCATTTTCACTTTTTGTGATTTTGATCAATCCATAACTCAAAATCCATGAGGTTTTGGAATCTCTTGTAGTTGACATATTTGAATTATGTAAGATGAACTTTCATTTGAGCTTTGGATGGAAGAAAAAGGCCTTAGGGTTTGGGAGTTATGACCTTGCAAAGTTGGTACCAAAGCCATTTTATTCCATAACTTAGAAAATTTTAAGTTTCTCATGGTTGCCCCTTTTGCAAGTTACCTAAATTTTCTTGATTTTTCTTGATGGATGATGATCAAAACCATACATTTACATTGTTTTTGACTTAGGCGAACCATATTTGTGAAAAATTTCAAAAAGTCAAACTTGATTTTGGGCACAGTTGACTTTTTGTCAGATGAATTCCAAACTGTGTGATCCTTTATAAAATTAAGTTCTTGACCTAATTCAAACCTAATGGATGGATTCCATAGGTGTTTTAGGGTGTCTTGAATCATGTCCCAAGATTTGGGAGCATGTCTTGGTCCAAAGTCAAAGATACAGTTGGCTTTTTCTTCAAAACCCTAATTGTGGTCCCGATGAAATTGAAACTTGTGAACCAAGCTTCTTGGATCAATACATTTTTGTAAATGGATCAATGTGGTGTATTTGAGGCCCTCAAATCATGTCTTGAGGTCTTGGTTCATGCCTTGCCTCAAAAGTCAACTTAGGGGTGAATTAGGTCAAGAAACCCTAATTCCTGATTTTTGATGAATGCACCCCCTGAGGCTATTTTTACTTGATGATTGGGTCCATGAGGTCCCTTTGAGCATCTTGGGTCATGCTTTGAAGTATTGGCTCATGCCCAGATGAAAATTTTCATCTAGAGGCCTTGGTCGACCAAAACCCTAATTTGGTGACACTGTCGATCTTGAGGCTTGATCCACTTGGAATGTTGCACTCTTGTGCTTGATTCTTGATATGAGAGACCTCTTGATCCTTCATGAGTGTTTGAGAGGTTAGACAACTTGAAGATCATGTCAACTCTTGATTGATCTTTTGTCTAAGTGCTCTGAGAGGGCTCAAAACCCTAATTCTTGATTGTGGTGAATGCTCAACATTCCTTGAGGAGATTGAGGAGGCATGAAGGTATATCCATATTGTGATGATGATTCTCACAATGATGGTAAATCTTGGTGGTCAAAATTTGGGGTATGACAGATGCCCCTATTTAATCTTCTTGGACTCGAAGGTGTGAATGGCGAAGATATTCGGACATTCAGGGTGCAAGAGGATTAAATATTGGAATATCTGAAAATTTGACGGTGGTTATGAATGGTAGTTTGCCCTTGCATCTTCTTTTGATAAGTAATGTTACTTAGAAAAGGGTAAAACTTCCCCTCGATCCTGGTCTATCAGCCACGAAACTGGTCTCAGTTTCTTTGTAATAAACCTCCCCTCGATCCTAGTTTCCAGCCACGGAACTGGTCTAAGTTTCTTTTGAAATAAACCTCCTCTCGATCCTGGTTTTCAGCCACGAAACTGGTCTCAATTTCTTTTGTAATAAACTTCCCCTCAATCCTGGTCTTCGGCCATGGAACAGGTCATAGTTTCTTCTTGTCAAGTTTCTTTCTTGACAAGGAATGCTATGCGTATAGGCTTTCATCAAACTACTCGCCGAGCTATACTGGGGAGACGTCATTTGATTGAAAAATTTGATGTTAGACTTGTTGGGGAAACCTATTTGTCTGAGCTGTAGAGGTGTGCAAGCTTCTCTGTTGGAGATGTCATTTGTTGACTCTACCAGGGAAAACGAGTCTCTTGAGAGACTGCTTTTTGCTTGGGGATATTACATCATACTTTTCTTCGAGATCATTTCGGAGAAATCCCATGTGATGTCATCCAATTTTGAGGTGTTGATGACCTTATTAACATCGAATTTCTTGGGAGAAAAACCGATGCATCGCCAAGAGTCTTTTGTTGATAGGATTTCTCTGGGGATTTTCCTTAATCCGGGAAAGCGAGAAATATCATCTTCAATGGTGAAGAGTTATGTTCTAAAGATGTCTGTCGAATGTCTTCTTGACTTTAAGAGGTTCAAGTTATCAAAATGGTCGAGGACAGTTTCCACTCTAGAAATAAACTGGGGAGAAATTGCTCAAACGATACATTTCCTGACGAGGAACGAACTCAAACTGGGATTTTGTCTTATTCGACGCGGAAAGGAAAACTGACAATTTGATCGACAAGAGGACTTTATCACTCGGCAATGAGTATGACCAGAGCGATAGCAATGTAATATGAATATGATTATGAATCAGTTCTACATGATGTATGTATGTGTATGCTGACAAAACTAACGCGACATACAGACTAGCAAATGAACACGACTGGATACTCGGCCACCGCGGGGGGATGAAAAGTACCATTGATTCAAGATAGCAATCCTGTCTTGCTTAGGAGAGGTAGACCCTGTGGGGGAGAAAGAATCATCAATCGGTTTTAAAAGGTGTGAACTCTGTCTAGGATATCAGATGGGACATTACATCTAAAACAGTCGATCCTTCACTCAGGTGCACTGGTTTAGAAGGAGTACTTTGATTATGCATTTTGAGGTTTAATCACTTCCGGAGAAGGTATCGATGTTCTTTTTTATGCTCAAAGTCAAAAGGAAATGCCATCTTTATTTTAAAAGCAGAAGAAAATTTTGACAATTAAATTCATTTTTGTTTTGTTTCAAGAATCGTTGATCATGTTAAAAAATGTCATTCTGTAAAGCAAAATAAATGAGAATTGCAAACAAAAGCTTTAGGGCTCAAATTTTATTGATAGAATGGTAATCAGCCAAGCGCATGATACCATAGAGTATTTAAAAAGTTTAGAAAATGGTAATTTAAGGGAAAAGGGGCTACATTGAAACATAACGACCGTTATCCTTCTACCAACTTTGAATTCTGGACATTCTGGGCTTCTGTCGAAGGTGACCTTGACTGAAGTTTTCCTGATGGATGGCATTACCGCTGGGGATTTAACCTTGTCGGATGTAGTTACTTGCCATGAATCCCTAACTTTTGCCTGGATTGTCTTTTGAGGTTTCCAATCCATCGGGATGATTTTCGCTTATGCCTCTAATTTTTGCTTGGACCGCATTTTCAGGTTTTCAATCCACCGAGACGTTTTTTTATTTAGGCGATGTATTTCTTGACTACATCAACATTCGTGGGGTAGGTAAACTCCTCTCAATCCACGGTGGCGAGTCTCAAGGCACCGCCTGAGAAGGCATTCTTGACCACATAGGGGCCGTCATAATTTGGAGTCCATTTGCCCCGAAAATCAGTGAGGAATAATTGTATCTTTTTGAGAACAAGGTCTCCTTTTCTGAAGACACACGGTCGGACCTTTTTGTCAAACGCCTTCTTCATTCTTTACTGATACAACTAACCATGGCATAAGGTTGTCATTCTCTTTTCTTCGATTAGGTTCAGCTCATTGTGTCGACTTTGACACCATTCAGCTTCTGTTAGCTTAGCTTCCATCAATACCGTGATTGATGGTATCTCTACTTCTTTGGGAAGCACTGCTTCCATACCATATACTAGAGAGAAAGGGTTTACCCCTTTTGAGGTACGGACAGATGTGCAATAACCGTGAAGAGTAAAGGGTAGCATCTCGTGCCAGTCTTTGTAGGTTGCAACCATCTTCTGAATAATTTTCTTAATTTTCTTGTTAGCCGCTTCTACTGCTCCTTTCATCTTAGGCCGGTAGGGAGATGAGATATGGTGTCTGATCTTGAACTCAGCACACAACTCATTCATCATCTTGTTGTTCAATTTAGATCCATTATCATTAATGATCTGGCTTGGAACACCATAACGGAAGATGAGATTATTTTTGATAAATAGGACCACCACTTGTCCGGTTACATTGGCATATGATGCTGCTTCGACCCACTTGGTGAAGTAGTCAATGGCTACCAGGATGAACCGATGTCCGTTCGAAGCCTTGGGTTCGATCATGCCAATCATGTCGATTCCCTATATAGAAAAAGGCCACGGGGAAGAAATAACTTTGAGATGCGTTGGCGGTACATGGATTTTGTCTACGTATATTTGACACTTGTGACATTTTCTCATGTACTTGTAGCAATCGGATTCCATTGTCAGCCAATAGTACCCTGCTCTTAGAATTTTTCTCGCCATTGTGTGTCCATTGGCATGAGTACCAAAGGATCCTTCGTGAATTTCTTTCATCAGCATGTTTACTTCTTGTCTATCTACGCATCTGAGCAAAACCATGTCGAAGTTTCTCTTATAGATTGTATGACCGCTCAGGAAGAAGTTACCTGCCAGTTTTCTGAGGGTCTTCCTGTCTTTTCTGGATGCCCCTGGTGTGTACTCTTGTCTTTGAAGGAAGCACTTGATATCATGATACCAGGGTTTGTCATCGATGACTGCTTCAATCATGAAGATGTAAGCGGGCCTTTCATGGATCATTATTTCAATCTTAGGTACGTCGTTCCATTGACCTACACTAATCATGGAAGAGAGAGTGGCTAGTGCATCAGCCATGTGATTTTCTTCACGAGGGATGTGATGAAACTCGATTATGTTGAAGAATGGTAACAACTAGGGCTTTGTAAGGAACCAATCCTGATTGGTATATATTCCACTCTCCTTTGGTCTGATTGATAACCAGGGCTGAGTCTCCATACACATCCAAGTTCTTAATCCTCAAGTCAATAGCTTCTTCGAGACCCATGATACAAGCTTCGTATTTGGCCTCGTTATTTGTGCATTTGAATGTTAATCTGGCAGTAAAAGAAATATGGGTACCCTGAGGTGTTACGATGATTACCCCAATTCCGTTTCCATAAGTGTTGACAGCTCCGTCGAATATTAGTCCCCATGCGGAACCTAGTTCTGGCCCTTCACTCGGTAGCGGTTCATCGTAATCTTTCATTTTCAAGTACATGACGTCTTCATCTGGGAAGTCAAATCCGACTGATTCCTGATCGTCAATCGGCTGATGAGCTAAATGATCGGCTAAAATACTCCCTTTGACGGCTTTCTGAGCATGATACTCGATGTCATATTCTGATAACAACATCTGCCAACGGGAAATCCTTCCCGTGAGAGCAGGTTTTTCAAAGATGTACTTGATCGAATCCATTTTAGAGATTAACCAAGTAGTGTGGCAGATCATATACTTGCAAAGACGTTTGGCTGCCCAAACCAGAGTGCATCAAGTTTTTTCGAGCATAGTGTACCGGGTTTCACAGTCGGTGAATTTCTTGCTTAAGTAGTAAATGGCAGACTCTTTTCTCTTTGTTTCGTCTTGTTGGGTAAGTACACAACCCATAGAGTCTTCCAAGACTGTTAGGTAGATGATCAGTGCTCTTCCTTCCACTGGAGGTGATAGGATTGGTGGATTCAACATATATTCTTTGATACTGTCAAAAGCTTTTTGGAAATCTTCTGTCCATGCGCAGCTTTGATTCTTTTTGAGTAGTTTGAAGATTGGCGCGCATGTCGCAGTCATAAGGGATATAAATCTGGAGATGTAATTTAGACGTCCCAAAAATCCTCTGACCTGTTTTTCAGTCTTTGGTGAAGGAATTTCTTGAATGGCCTTGACCTTGTCAGGATCAACCTCAATTCTTTTCTGGATGACGATGAATCCTAAAATTTTTCCCGAGCGGACACCGAACGTGCATTTGTTGGGATTCAAGCGGAGTTTGTATTTCCTCAGATGCTCGAATAACTTTAACAAGTGTGTCATATGCTCTTCTTCTATATTAGATTTGGCAATCATATCATCTACATACACTTCAATTTCTTTATGCATCATGTCGTGAAACAGAGTTGTCATGGCCCTTTGATAGGTTGCCCCAGTGTTCTTCAAACCGTACGACATTACCTTGTAACAAAAGGTGCCCCATGGGGTGATGAATGAAGTTTTCTCCATATCTTCCGGCGCCATTTTGATTTGATTATAGCCCGATAATCCATCCATGAAGGAGAAGACTTTGAATTTTATTGTACTGTCTACTAGCATGTCAATGTGTGGCAGGGGGAAGTCATCCTTTGGACTCGCTTTGTTCAGATACCTGTAGTCTACACACATTTTGACTTTTCCGTCCTTTTTCAGAACTGGCACTATGTTGGCTAGCCATTGAGGATATTCTGAGGTGGCAAGGAAACCTGCGTCGATCTGTTTCTGCACTTCCTCTTTGATCTTGATGGTCATGTCTGGATGAGTCCGTCTCAGTCTCTGTTTCACCGGAGGACATTCTGCTTTTAACGGTAAATGATGTTCCACGATGCTGGTATCCAACCCTGGCATGTCCTGATAGGACCAAGCAAATACATCTGGAAACTCTTTGAGAAGTTTTATCAAGTTCCTTCTGATAGCTGGACTGAGTAGTGCTCCAATCTTAATTTCTTTCTTTTCTTCCTCTCAACCCAAATTGACCATTTCCAACGGCTCTTTATGAGGCTCAATAGACCTTTCCTCTTGCTTGAGTAATCGGCAGATCTCTTCTGGAATTTCTGCATCCCCTTCTTCTTCAGCTTCAAATACTAGGAATTCAAAGTTGGGAGAAGACATTGGGTCGTATGTTTCAATGGGGTTTAAAACAAGCAATATGCATGATATGATGATTTGTTTTTTTTAGCAAAGACAAAGAGAATGCAAGAGTGTGTGCAGTGTTTTTTCTGAAAAATGCTTGCTTTCATTTTGGGTTGTTTTTAGGATTAACATTTTCTGAAAAAATGAAAAGTGAAAACAGCAATAAATGCGGGAGTGACAGAATGACATTATTTATTTATGATTTGTCGATTCTTGAAATAAAGCCCTAAAAAACAAAACTCTGTCGCTTTGGGCGAAGCGAAGAGGGACATTTACAAAAAAGTGAGCCCTATAAAAACTTCCGTTTCACCTGGGCAGGGTGAAAGGTCAAAACAAAGATGCCAATTACTTAGACTTATGGACGAATTTCGAGATATCGACATCAACCAAATGGCGACGAACTCCTCGGTGAATCGCAAAGTCTGTTATCTTCTTCCTTGGTTTGTCTTCAGAAATGCCGCTGATTTCTGGCGGAGCAGGATAATTGGAGTCTTCTTCCCAAGCAGAATTGTCATAAACGAACTCTTCTGTTGTATATTCCCTAGTGTTTTCACTCTGAAGAGGATCTCCCCATCCAGTTGGCTGGATGTCCTCGTATCTAATGCGAGAGCTTTCAGGAGCGGTGTACTTGACTAAGATGTCGTACTTGCCACTCGGTTGTCCTAAAGTGTCCCATACTTCTGTAGGAATAGAGGAGTCATCTTCCTCTATGACGTTGACCTCAGGAGGGGGACAGATCTGAGTGGAAATTGCACGCCATCTCTGAGCATATTCTTTAAAAGTTTCTTTGTCTTTTTGTGACATTGCTCTGAGTTGATCCTTATCTGGTGCCATGTCCAAATTGTATTTATGCTGATGAATGAAGGCTGCCCCGAGATCTCTGAAAGTACTGATCTTGGTGCGGTTTAAACCCATGTACCATTTGAGTGCGGCACCGGTTAAACTGTCTTGGAAGTATTGGATCAATAGCTGTTGATTTTCTGTCTGGGTTGACATTTTTCGAGCGTACATCACCAAATGACTTTGAGGGCAAGAGTTGCCTTTGTATTTTTCAAAGTCAGTCACCTTGAATTTGTGCGGGATCTTTACATTAGGGACCAAACAGAGGTCTGCGGCGTCCTTTCCGAATAAGTCTTGACTGTGAATGGCATGCAGTTCCTTCTGCATCTCCAAGAATTGTTCCTGGAACTCATTCAACCTTTCGTACACGTCTTCGTTTCCACCAGAAATTGTTTGCAGAATCTGCCCTTCTGGGACAGTGTGTACCACTGATTGTGGTATAGACATCATAGTGGTGACTCTGGGCGCTTCAGTGCCCTGAAGTTTGTAACCTTCAGTAGTTGCTGTCGTAACCCTTGCATCTTCACTTTCCCGAATTTTGTAACCTCAGGTCCAGTGGTTTCTGCTATGGCTTCTGGGTTTTTAGTGACCGGTGGGATATATCCCTCTGGTATAAAGTTGAGAGGCATGCCCTAGGGGAGACCCTTGGGCATGTTATATCGAGGATGATTCTCACGTGTCTCCATTATGGGCGTAGATGTGATCTCTGAGATTACAGTCTTTTGATGCCGCTGCTCCTGAGCTGCTTCCAGGGATTGCATGTCACTGTGAAGCTTTTCTAAACTTTCGTTTAGAGCGTCGATTTCTCCTCTCAGCTATCTGTTTTCTTCCTCGAGATCGTCCATTTTCTTTTGTCTATTGGCCCGAGTATTGTATGAGTGAGACAATTTGACTCTAGAATCACGACACATACGTGAGACTCAAAGATAAGAAGAATGCGTTATGTGAGAATGATGGATGATATGCAATGACATATTTTTAGTTTTTGTTTTAATAAAAAAGAAACTTCAACAAATAGATTGCAAATATCATACAGTGAGGGGAGACCCCTTTTATTGAATTCAAAAGATTGCAGTATGTTACAAAGAAAAGTACAATATTTTACAAAGTGATGTAAGGAAATGTCTAATCTCATGGATCCTGAGTCCTTTCTGAAGAGAGCTCAGATGCTGGTGTAGAGCGCGAATTTTGTCGGTGACGCGACCACCTTATCGCGGAATTGGGGTTTCTCCTCAATGAAGAGTGTAGCGAGCGATTTTTGTCGGTGACACGACCACCTTATCGCTGGGTTTTCCTCACCGTAATGGTAGGAGGGGTGCTAATTTCTGATTTCTTATTTATCCCATGAAGATGAAAGGGAAAGGGAAGCTATCTAAAACTAACCTCGCACGTGATATTAGGGGGTCCAGGGTCAGGTTATACAATGGGGAGTTGTCAATTACCCATCCTATATGTGGTTATCCACAAGATATTAGCTTTAGGTCTCGCTTTGTAATTGATGGTGTTTATCTGTTAATGGGTTGGGAAAGTTTCTTGGGAAGTATGAGTGAGTGAGTGAGTTGATGATGTTTGGGTTTTCCCGATGTTTTTGGTAAGGTACTGGACCTAAGTTTTGATTGATGTATGAAGGTACTGGACCTAGGTTTTTTTTATTAGTATGCTCGCTAAGATTTCAAAATCTTATGCCTACGTATTCCAATTTAAACGAAACAGGGAAATCAGAGCAATCGTAGTTCCTCTTATTCTAAGGGAGGAAAAAGATGTTTTGGTGTCTTGTTCAAAGCCCAAGATTGAAGCTAAAAGGAGTATTTGTGTCTTGTTCAAAGCCAAAGATTGAAGCTAAAAAAGGTTTGACTGAGAGAACTTGTCATCTCTAAAGAGGGATTGTTGATTTTTGTGTGCCTTGATCAAAGCCCAAGGTTGAAGCTAAGAGGTTGATTGACTCCACTGGGGGAATCCTTACCCAAAGCCTAAGGGGAGGCTGGATAAGACCGACTCAACAAGAGAGTGTATATGTTGGTGTCTTGTACAAAGCCCAATATTGAGGAAAAAAAGAGACTGACTCTTCGGGGATATCATTATACAAAGCCTAAGAGGAGGCTAGAAGTTTGACTTTTCCGGGGAAAATGTTTTATCTATCTTGTACAAAGCCCAAGATTGAGGCTAAAAGGATTTTGACTCCGTCGGGGAGGAAATCTTTATCTGTCTTGTACAAAGCCCAAGATTAAGGATAAAAGGAGACTATACTGACTTGGTTGAGGATATTTTAGGTGTCTTCTACAAAGCCCAAGACGGAGGCTAAAAGGATTTAACTCTGCTGGGGAGTAGTATTATCTGTCTTGTACAAAGCCCAAGACGGAGGCTGAAAAGAGTTTGACTCTGCTTGGGGAAATCATTCCTCAAAGCCTAAAAGAAGGCTGAGAGGAAGTGACTCTGCTGGGGAAGATATCTGTCCTAAGCTCAAGAGAGGGAGATTTATGTCTTGTACAAAGCCCAAGATTGAGGCTAAAAGGGTTTGACTGAACAAGAGACTGCTTTTATCTGTCTTGTACAAAGCCCAAGATTGAGGCTAAAAGGATTGACTCAACAAGAGAGTCTTTTTTTCTATCTCGTACAGAGCCCGGGATGGAGGCTAAAAGGGTTGAGTCAGCAAGAGAGTCTGGAAGTTGATCGACTCTACAAGAGAGTCTGAAAGGTGATTGACTCAACAAGAGAGTCTGAAAGTTGATTGACTCAACAAGAGAGTCTGAAAAGGTTAGCTCCGTTGGGGAGAATCTTTATACAAAGCCCAAGAGGAGGCTGACTGTGCTGAGGAAAAATCATTATACAAAGCCTAAGAGGAGGCTAACTTTTGCCGGGGATTGTTAAGATCCCGAGGCAGGTCCAAATGGGGAATTAACTCTTGTTGAGGATTACAGAAGAGTTGAGATATCAGAGACCTTGAGGTTCTGATTTGGGATAAGTTGACCCTGGTTGGGGAACTCTCAAGAGAGAGGCTGGGTTTCTGCTGGAGATTGATCCAGAGAGCCCGGGGTTTCTTCCTATACTGGTAAGGAACTTGAGAATGTCTTTGAGACTCAAGGGGATTACTCTATCCAAGTCTACTAGTGTGGAAGAGTTTTATCTTTTGTATAATGCCCAAGAGTAGGCACAGGTATTAAGGGATGAGGATCAACCCAAATATCCGATATTTGACACTGGAAAGACTGCTTTAGCAAAGGATGACTAAGTTCTGTCTTATACCTTTAAGAGGTCATCAGGGTCTTTGTATTGAGCCCAAGAGAAGGCATGAGAACTTCTAAGAAGCCGGAGGGTCCTTGTACAAAGCCCAAGAGGAGGCGGGGATGCTTGTAGGAAGCCTATGGGTCCCAAACCAAGAAAAGTTCAAGAAATGCTATTCACCGAGAATAGATCATTTAATAAAAGTTTTGTGATTTGAAGAAACTCAAGAGATGCTATTCACTGAGAATAGATCAACTCTGGGGAGTAGAATTTCTTTGACAATTTCTAGGGGTGACAGGTTGAGAAAAGGTTCATGAGGAATATTGTCTTTCTCTTTGTTCCATATTGTTTAAGCCCAAGAAAAGGCAAGACTGTATCTACAAATCCTATGGGGATCTAGTTTTGTTTGTATTTAAGAGCGACCAACAGGGCTTTACCTAGTTCTAGACCTAGTTGCCGGGGAAAACTCTAAATAACTATACTAGTATATATACAGATGATATATGACAAGTAGTTAAAAGGGTATGAAAGAAGACTAACCGTGCGGAGCTTCCCACAATACAGTTATATATATATATATATATATATATATATATATATATATATATATATATTTGACATGTATTTAAAAGAATGAAAGAAGACTCACAGTGTGCAGCTTCCCCTAATACAGATATATATATATATATATATATATATATATATATATATATATATATATAAATATATATTAAAGCAAGTAAATGAAAGCAGATAAAATTTACAGGTGAGCAAGCTTCCATGTTGTATTGTTAGTTGTTTAAAGAAATTAAAGAAAGTTTTGATAACAACTGTATATTAAATCTAAATCAAAAGGGAATTATTTTGAAAAGATTATTAGGGCTTATACTCAAAGAGAGGCCCAAGGTTTTAACAATGATCGCACCATTGTTTTGAATATCGTACCGAGACTTATACAACGACTGAGGCCGAAAAAAGGTTTATCTACAAAAGGGTTGGGTCTTACACTTTATTAGAGGCCCAAAAGGTGTTTTAAAAGAAAAGAAATGGGACGTACAACACGAGGTAGGCCCAGATGATTTGATTTTGAACTGGCGATTGCACCGAGATTTTTTTAACGGAGAGGGACTTATACAATATCTGAGGCCCACAAATTTTGGTTAAAAGGGGATTGGGTCTTACACTCTATTAGAGGCCCAAAAAGTGTTTTTTAAGACAAGGAATGGGACTTACAACACGAGGGTAGGCTTAGAGAAAAATTGTTTAAAAATGACGATCTCGTCGAAGTTTCTAAAACTGTGTCGGGACTTATACAATACCCTGAGGCCTAAATTATTTTATTTACAAAGAGGTGGGACTTACACTCTAACAAGAGGCCCATGAGTGTTTGAAAAAAGATTGATGAGGGTGGAATTAATCAAAACCCTAATTTTGTTTAAAAATTATTAAAAATTATTGAAATAAGAATTAATCAAAACAATGTTTCAAAAATCATGTTTTTATCCATAAAATGATTAAGAATCATTTAAGTTTGGAAAATCAAGAAGTAACAAATATTTAAAATGCTAAAAAACAAATAAAAATTAATTCTTTGCAAAAATATCAAGTATATAAAATAAATAATGTTTTTTGGGAAATTTTTGAAAAATAAAATATTTTAACATTTTTGTGAATTATTAGAAAAAGAATCAACTCAAAGTCATTAAAATTGAATGAGAAATTAATTTTCCAAATCATTAAAAAATAACATGAAAAATAAAATAAAAATGGAACAAGTGGTAAAAAAGAGGTCTGGGGCGAGGGGGATTCGAACCCCAGACCTCTCACTCGCCAATACACAAAAACCAATTGATCAACCACTGGGGCGCAATGCCAATTCATAATATACATGGCAAACAATAATTATATAGTAAACAAGTTGGATTTCTAAAAAGGGTGCCATGTTCATCTTCAACCTCAAGCTCAGATGCGTGAAGGCTCGTATCTCACTCATTTCTCAATCATTTGACATGATTCAAACACCAAATTCATGCGTTTTTTAACATGGAACATGAAGGCAATATTTGATTTCATTTATTTTTAGTGTGCAACAAGTTACATTAACATGAATGTATGAACCCTAACTTTGCAAAAGCAATCGTGCAGACATGTTTGTGAGTTCTATGGTCAAATATTTTGAGGGAAAACACTCAACATATGATGATAATCAATTGGAAAAATTATTGTGCGAGGAAATATGCATGGTGTATGGAGATTGAGTTTTAGGCTTACCTTGCTGCAAGAAGAAATGGAACTCTGCACAAAGTGTGTTCTAGAAGGTGGATGATGATCTCTACAGCTTCACTGGATGGTATGGAGTGGATTGCAAGCCTTGGAAATTTTTGAAACTCCTTAGATCAAATTATGGTATCCCAACTGCATAATGGCTAGGTTGAAGAGTGAAATTTTGATGGAGGTGTTTCAGAAGTGGTTTAGATTTTTGGACAACTTCCATACCTCATATGTGATGTGTTAGAAGTGATGGTTTGAGTTGCTTGGCTCTGCAACTCAAAACCCGATAGCACTTGCTCAAGAATAAAGAAATTTGGCACTTAAAGAGGGAATGAGAGAAAGCAATGTTGTAAGCTGCTTTGGGGTGATCTGAATGATCAGTTAGGACCTCTATTTATAGTAGAGGAGTTGTGTTGAAGTGGTTCTCTTGAAGCCCAGAGGATAAGGCCATGGTTCAATGGTCTTGGCTTGGCATAAATGCCTTTTGCACTAGGTGTAACAGGTGCCCCAAATAGATTAGCTATGTATTGATTGATTCCACATTCTTTAGTCATTTTAATTGTTTTTTGATCAGAGAACTTGACTGAGGAGAGTGAGAATCTTGAAAGTGCACTATTCCATATTAATTCCCTTTGAATTCAAGGCATATGTGCCAAAAACTCATTAATTCTCAAGGATAAGCTCTTGGCATTTCAGTCCAAGTTTGTTGGTTGGATAAGATGCATTATGATCAGATTGGATGAATTTGGCATAGTGATCCTTGGCTTTGAATCAGAAATCGTGGAGAGCAAGCAAACATGCAAACTGGTTTTTCCAAAACAGTTGCAGCAACATGACTTTGAGCTGCTGTATCTCTTGATTTCCATGGAGTTTTTTTCATGCCGATGGACCCTTTGAATTGCTAGCAATATGCACAACAACTTTGATGTTTACACCTTGAATTGATTCATCTTGCAACTGTGTGAAAAAGTGCCCCAAGTTTTGGTGTTTCACTTGAAATCTGCCTTGGGCAGAATTTTTCTAAGTGTTGGAAAAAGAAGCATTTTCATGTTTTCAGCCACTTTGATCACTCCATAATTAAAAATCCATGAGAAATTGGAATGAGCTGTAGTTGACACTTTTAAAGTATGCCATGAGATCTACAAATCCAGCTTTTGACCATCCAAAATGGTTGCTTGGATCTCAAGTTATGGTCCTTGGAAGTTGGTACCCTAGCCACTTTGTTCCATAACTTAGAAAAATTCTAAGTTTTTATGGTTACCCCTTTTACAAGTTAACTCACTTTCTTTGATTTTTCTTGATGAATGATGATTCCAATCACACATTAACATCATTTTAGGGTCAATGAACCATAATTGTGAAAAATCTCAAAAAGTCAAACTTGGTTTTGTGCACAGTTGACTTTTTATCGGACGAAATCCAAATTGTGCGATCCTTTGTGAAATCAAGTCCTTGACCTAAATCAAACCTAATGGGTATATTCCATAGGTGTTATAAGGTGTATTGAATCATGTCCCAAGGTTTGGGAGCATGTCTGGATCAAAAGTCAAAGGTACAGTTGACTTTTTCCTCAAAACCCTAATTGTGGTCTAGATGAAAATGAAACTTGTGCATCAAGCTTCTTGGATCGATCCATTGTTGCAAATGGATCAATGTAGTGTGTTAGAGACTCTCCAATCATGCCTTGAGGTCTTGGCTCATGTTTTGTCCCAAAAGTCAACTTAGGGGTGAATTAGGTCAAGAAACCCTAATTCCTGATTTTTGGGTAAATGCATCCCCTAAGGATAAATTGACTTGATGATTGGGTTTATGAGGTCCCTTGGAGTATCTTAAGTTGTGCTTTGAAGAAATGGCTCATGCCCAAAGGAAAATTTCCACCTGGAGGCCTGGGTCGACCAAAACCCTAATTTGGTGACACTGGCGATCTTAAGGCTGGATCCACTTGGAATGTTGCAACCTTGTGCTCTATTCATGATATGGGAGTCCCCTTGATCCATTTTGGGTGTTTTAGAGGCTAGATAAGTTGAAGATCGTGTCATTCCTTGATTGATCCTTTGTCTAAGGCTCTGAGAGGGCGTGAAACCCTAATTTCTGATTATGGTGAATGCTCAACCATCTTTGAGGAGATTGATGAGGTATGATGGTTCATCCATATTGTGATGATGATTTGCACAATGATGGGAAATCTTAGTGGTCAAAATTTGGGGTATGACAGATGTCCCTATTTAATTTTCTTGGACCCAAAGGTGTGAATGGTGAAGGTATTCGGGCATTCGGGCATTCGGGCTGCAAGAGGATTAAATATCGACATACCCGAAATTTTGATGGTGGTTATGAATGGCAGTTTGCCTATCCATCTTCTTTTGCTAAGCAATGATGCTTAGAAAAGGTAAAAAGCTTCCCCTCGATCCTGGTTTTTAGCCACAGAATTGGTCTCAGTTTCTGATATAAACTTCCCCTCGATCCTGGTCTTCTGCCAAGGAACTGGTCTCAGTTTCTGATGTAAACTTCCCCTCGATCGTGGTTTCCTACCAAGGAACTGGTCTCAGTTTCTGATATAAACTTCCCCTCGATCCCGGTTTCCTACCAAGGATCTAGTCTCAGTTTCTTTTGTCAATAAACTTTCTTGATAAGGGATGCTATTTGTAGCGGTTTTCCTCAAACTTCTCGCCGAATTTTCCTGGGGAGATGCCATTTGATGGGAAAAAGTTGAAGTCAGACTTACTGGGGAAACCCATTCGTCTGAACTGTAGAGGTGCACAAACTTCTCTGTTTTGGAGACGCCATTTGTTGACTCTACTGGGGAAAACGAGTCTCTTGAGAGACTGTTTCTTGTTTGAGGATATTACATCATACTTTCCCTCGAGATCTTCTCGGAGAAATGCCCTGTGATGTAATCCAATTTTGAGGTGCTAATGACTTCCTTATCACTGACTCTCTTGGAGAGAAAAAATTAATGTGTTGCTGAGAGTCTTTAGTTGTGAGGCTTTCTCTGGGGGATTTTCCTTAATCCGGGAAAGCAAAGATATCATCTTCAATGGAGAAGAGTGACGTTCGTCGAATATCTTCTTGCCTTTCAAAGGTTCAAGTTATCAAAGTGGTCAAGGGCCAACTTCAATCTAGAAATAAACTGGAGGAGAGACTGTTCAGACGCAACATTTCCTGACAAGGCAAGAACTGACAACTCGAGTGAGAGGACTTTTATCACTAGGGGATAAGACCAACTAGAGTGATAGTGATGCAGTATGATTATGAATGCAAATCAATAATGCATGATGTATGTATATTTATGCTGACAAAACTGACACGACATACAGACTAGTGAACACGACTGGATACTCGGCCACTACGGGGGACGAAGAAGTACCATTTGGTCCAAAATAGCAATTCTGCCTTGCTTAGGAGAGACGGCCCTCGTGGGGAAAAACGTTGGTCGGACTTAGGAGATAAGAACTCTGTCGGGGATGTTAGATGAAAAATGGTCCCTGACACAGTTGATCCTTCATTCAGGAGTACTGGTTTAGAAGGAGTACTTTGATTCTGCACTTTGAAGCTCAATTACTTCCGGAGAAGCGATCGATGTTCTTTCGATGTTCAATAGTCAAAAGAAATTGCCATCTTTGTTTTAAAAGCAGAAAAATGTGACAAGTAAATTCATTTTTGTTTTATTTCAAGAATCGTTAATCATATTTGAAATTCTGGTATCAGACGTGTGATGTTAAGGTGTGATGTCACAACAACACACTCTGCATAATGGACAGCAAAAACAGTAAAATAACACCAAGAACTGTTGACCCAGTTTGGTTACAACCAACCTACTCTGGGCGTTACCAAGCCAGGGATGGAATTCACTACTAGTAGATATAATTTACAGACTCAACAACCCGTTGACAATCTCCTAAACTTATACTCTACTAATGACTTCCTACCTAAGAAACCACTTAGATATGAGAACACCACTAAATCCCTTACAAATACTCAAAGAAACCACTTTGAGTACCCTTGATCTTACTTCCTAGCTTTGATCAAATGACACAACTCTCTTTGCTTCACAGCTTTAGAGAGGACAGAAACTCAACACCTATTCAAACCCTAGAATAGTGTAAATACAAGCACTTTAAACAAACTCTAGACACTAAGCCTCCTGCTCTTGATCTTCTAAATGTTTTCTGTACTTTTTCCTTTGGTCTTGTGTGCTTTAAATAGCTCCTGAATTGGGCTTGGACTTGTCACAATATTTGATCAGATATGTTAATTAAAACTGAATCTTCAAAACAGATTTTATCCCCAAAATCTGTTTAAATCTTCAACCTTTTAATTCTCCAACAGATCTGTAATCAAATCTCCCATGGAACAGAAAATATCTATCCCAAGATATTCTCATCCAATGAGTCAACCACTCTCCACAATTCCAGCTAATACGCGTGCCCTAACAACATCTCCTACTATTGTTAATTATGCAGATCTGATGTTACAACATCACCTGTGTGACATTAGACATCCAACTTCAGCACTTAACTACTTAACACAACCCAGTGTTAAGACTTCAATGTTACAACATCAGCACCTTGACATCAACATTGAACATGCTTTGTTTTACCAAAATTCCAGCCAATCCAGGAACTAACAATCTCCCCATTTGGCTAATTTTGGCTAAAACACTTTCTGCACTCTGCAATCAACTTCTGCACTCTGCACCTTCAGAGATTTCAGCAGCGGAATAAACTTCAGAAATTTGAAACTCATTAGCAGCAGTTTGACAATCTTCAAAGTCTTCATCACTTGATCTGCTGCAGCACCATCTTCATTATTGACAACAACCAATTGGTGCTCCCCCTCTAAAACATGACCCAGCATCACAGCTGTTCAGAAGCTCACAATTTGTAGCAATTTACTCCCCCTAGATGTCTACTTGGCTGCACTCTTCAAATGTCATGATATCTTCACAAGTTCAGTCAAAACTCCCCCTTAATGCAGCAACAACCTTTTCAACTAAACACCTTTTAGCAGCATCAATCTATCTCCCTCTTAAAATCTGCATCACATTAGCAGCATATGGCAATAATACTCTTGACTATCTTGGCTAATTTCTCCCCCTTTTTAGCCACAATTAGACAAGCTTCTATAAGAAGCCCTATTAACTATAGTCAGAACACCCTAGCTCTCCTTGTTAGCCTTTCAGTTAGTAAACAGGCAAAACAAATCATAGAAGGAAACTAAAAACAGTGCATAAAACAGCACAATATTCAACTTACAAACCCATCATAGCAAAAAAACGAAACTAAAACTACTGAAGGCAAGAGAAGATAAGCTAGTCTTCTTCTGAACTAGATTGTTCTCCAGGATTCTCTTCCTCCTCCTCAGAGCTATCCCCACTGGCATCAACTTCATCTTCCTCAGAGCCATCAACATTGTTCTCAACATCATCACCACTGTTCAGTTTTAACTGCTGGATCAGCTTTTCAAGTCTCTCTTTTCTAACCAAACTAGTACTTATGACTGCATCAAGGTCATTGCACATGGTCTTCAATTCTCCGATCAGTTCAGCCTTTGTAGTCTTCTTCTTGACTTCAGCAGTTGGAGTTAGAACAATATCTGGAACATGATGTCCTGAAAATAGTTTAGGGTGTAGGGACAAGGCTGTCTTCCTCTGGCAGGCTATGTCTGAGCTTGTTAAAGTTTCAGGATGTTGCTCCAAGATGATACCACACACAAGAGATGGGAATGCTATGGGTAACTTGATAGCGTTTGTTTCAGCATGTTTCACCACTTGTTCAAAGATGTAGCTGCCATAGTCAAACTTAATCTTCTTCCCGACAGTACAGATAAACCTGCCCAATCCAACAACGATTATTGTCTTGTGGTTTGTTGGCACCCAGTTGGCAGCACCAATTCTGTGAAGAATTGCATACTTGATGCTAAGTTTACTAGCTGGCAACTTCCTTTTCAATGGCCAAACCCTTATCTGACCAGCTGTAATCTCTTTACATATATCATTATCAGTCATCTCAAGTTCACTATACTCTTCACCATCTCTTCCTAGATACTTATTGATAGTACTAGGAGAGAAATTAATGCACTTTCCTCTCACATAAACTTTCATGAAATCAATGCTCTTTTTATCAGTAATATTCCTAGCAATGTTGACAACAAATTCTTTGACAAGACTTTCATAGCACTTAGGAAACTTGGTCACAGTTTTTACCAATCCAGCCTCAGTAATCAGCTCCATGATATCCTTTATTTCTAAAGCTTCTTTCCCAAGCTCCCTTTCAAGAGCAAGTCTTCTTTGACAGATGAACTTCCACATCGACGCACTACTTGCATAATGGAATGAAATGTTATCAACCGGAACCTCAGGTATTTTGTCAGCAATTCTCTTCAAGATTGTCTTTCTGACAGGAGTGATGTCTTGAACATCATCCTCAACATCATACTCTGATTCAGATTCTTCCATTAGCTTCCTTTTTCTGGGATTCACATCAACCTTACTCCATGCTTTTGTTGGCCCAACAACAGTCTTTTTCCTCTTCTTATCAGAAGCCTTCTTTGACGATGATTCAACCATCTTCCCTTTTCTTGTTCTTAGTCTCTTGGACAGACTAGGCACTGCTCTTCCAATGACTTCATCATCAGACAAGTCATCAACATCAATTACATCAGTAGTTTCAGCCTCCCTACTAAGCGATGTTCTAACCTCCTCTTCAACATCTGCTTCACCATGAATATCATCAACCGAAGTGGGTTCAGCAGATGTCCTAACATTCTCCTCAACATTTGTTTCTTCATGCATGTCTTCACTCTGATCAGCATCTTCAATAACTGTCATTGCAAGTTGTTGAAGACTTGACTTACCTTCCTGCATGTTGTCTTTCTCAGCTGGCATCCGATTCAGTGGGATTGAAATTCCTTTGACAGGTATGCCTTTGCCCAGAATCTTTGAGGCAAGATTACCCATCCTATTGTCTACATCAAACTTCTCTTCAATAGTTTGAGACGTATATGATTTCGGCACAGTTTTGTCCCCAAATAACACACTAGTAACAACCTTCTTTGTTTCAGGATTCTTGAAGATAGTAGTAGGTCTCTTAGGAGTTAGTTTAGTGGGTCTCGAAGTACCTGATTCTGGGAGCATCATTGAGATAGGTTCTATATTCAAAGCTTCTTCTGCAAATCCCTCTTCTGAAGAAACCCTAGCCTTATCTCGCGAAGAGCTTTGAGCGACAGATTTCTTTGATGGAGACGACGTC
Source organism: Lathyrus tuberosus (assembly GCA_022829125.1). Taxonomy (NCBI): domain Eukaryota; kingdom Viridiplantae; phylum Streptophyta; class Magnoliopsida; order Fabales; family Fabaceae; genus Lathyrus; species Lathyrus tuberosus. Next base: position 2,014,802 of record JALAZF010000432.1, on the reverse strand, counting down.
TGGTTTGACATGGTTCCCTTGAGGCAGTATGAGTTCAGATGATTCTTCTTGTTGACGAAGACGAACGGACGGAAGATATGCTCTTTGATGAACCGTGATCTTGCTACACTAGAGAATGATGGTCTGAGGTATGGCGCCAGTTTTTCAGTATTTTTTAAAGACCAATTACTAATTTTCTCCCTCCATAAAGACTTTCCTTTTACATTAGGACTCATTAACTCTGAGTGACCTTTCAGCATCCTGATATCAGAGTCTGATGTTATAACATCAACTAGAGCATCACTAGTTGAATCTCCTTCAAGAGAGGTCCACTGATAACAGTTGTCTTTGGTTCTGGCACCCTTCATAACAATCTGATTATGCTCATCAGAAACCACACACTCATGCTTAGTGTAGTTTACCTTGTAACCTTCATCACACAACTGGCTTATGCTGATCAAATTTGCACTTAAGCCACTGACAAACAGAACATTGTCAAGTTCAGGTCTACCATTACCTTGCACTTTCCCAACTCCTGCAACAACACCTTTTTCTCCATTGCCAAATATGACCTCATGAGAGGGGCAAGGTCTAAGATCATCAAACATGGATCTACATCCAGACATGTGCTTGGAACACCCACTGTCAAAATACCATGCTCCTTCTTTATCACCCATGTGAGCCAATAAGCACTTCACCTTCTCCTTAGGTACCCATTGTTTAACAACTTTGGGCCTGTGCTCTCTCCATCTATTTTGAGGTTGAGGGTATCCATGCAGCTTGTAGCAAGAGTACTGCATATGTCCAAACCTTCCACAGTAATAGCATCTCACCCTTTCATTTCTGAATCTTCTTCCATGATGAGATTGCTTATGCTGCCATCCATAATGTGATCTCCTCCTACCATAACTGCCCTGCCATCTATTATGTTGATATCTTCTCCCATAAGACGGCTGAGAATGTTGTTTCTTGGATTGTCTCCCATGATGGCGTGGCTTTCTTCTTCCATAGATATAAGGAGCAGCATTGGTGAATCCATAACCATAACCATACCAGTTGTCCTGATGTTGAGACATCTTATGAGACATGTGCTGTTTGATCTGAGCAGCTTGCATGCTCTTATGGTATTGCGGGGGCATATACTGACTAGCTCCCTGTGGCTGCTTTCTCTTCTGATAGGGACCAGTCTTCTTCTCAATCTTCTTAGGTTGTGAAACATCAGCTTTCTTAGGGGTAGGATCCTGCTTCTTTGGCTGATGTTGAGATAAAAGTTGTGACACTTCCTTCTTTGAACCTGAAGTGCTTCCTTCTGAAGTTCCCTTGTCCTCAGCCACATAACCTATCCCAGCTTTGTCTCCAGCAGCTTTTTCTGACTGAAGGATCTTGTCGAGTGTGTCTATACCACAGCTCAGCATCCTGACAGACTTGGTCATTTGATCAAGATGAGCTCTAACTAGCACCACTTCATTTTCCAGATCAGTCTTTTCATTCTCTAGCTGAGCAATTTGTTGCTTGTGGCACTTGTGTTCATGACAAATCTCAGCACTCTTTAAACACAACTCTTGATAGGTGGATGCCAACTCCTCATAAGTTACTTCTCCATCACTAGAATCATCATCAGATACAACAGCTCCTGTTAGGGCTCTAACATGCTTTGCTGACTTACCTTCACTTTCACTATCTGAGTCAGACCAGGAAACTGTCATGCCCTTCTTCTGCTTTTTCAGGAAGGTGGGACATTCTTTCTTGACATGTCCATACCCTTCACACTCAAAGCACTGCATTCCTTTATCTTGGGCAGTTTTCTCTTCATCCTTCTTGCTGGTGTTAGAAGTCATGTTCTTGACATTAGGCCTGGAGTTATTATTCATTCTCTTGAATACTTTGGTGAACTGTCTTCCCAACATCACTATGGCCTGAGACAGATCCTCCTGGGATTCAGATTTCTTCTCTTTCTCTTCTTCACCATTTGTCACCAGGGCTATACTCTTTGGCTTCTTTTCTGGTTCTTCCTCATTCAACCCAAGCTCAAAGGTTTGAAGAGATCCAATGAGCTCATCAACTCTCATCTTGCTGATGTCTTGTGATTCTTCAATGGCAGTAACCTTCATCTTATACTTCTTAGGTAGGGGGACCTAAGGATCTTCCTCACAAGCTTTTCATCTGACATCTTCTCACCAAGAGCACTAGATGCATTGGCCAGCTCAAGAACACTCATGTGGAAATCATGAATGGTCTCATCATCCTTCATCTTCAGGCTTTCAAATTTTGATGTTAAAATCTGAAGTCTTGACATCTGACTCTAGATGTTCCTTCATGAGTAGCCTGCAAGATATCCCATGCTTGCTTAGCAACTTCACAGGTATTAATTAACCTGAAGATATTCTTATCCACTCCATTGAAGATTGCATTCAGAGCTTTGGAGTTTCCAAGGGCAAGCTCATCTTCCTCCTTGGTCCACTCTTCTTCAGGCTATGGCTTAGAGGTGCCTTCTCTATCTTTACCAGCATCATCCTTCTCACACATGACAGGAGCTTTCCATTCTTTAATAACAGCCTTCCAAGCCCTACTGTCCAAGGATTTTAAGAAGGTGGTCATCCTTGGCTTCCAATAGTCATAATTGGATCCATCCAAAATAGGGGGTCTGTTGACGAATCCTCCAACTTCTTTGTCCATCTTTACACCAGAAAGTAACTTTCCTAGATCTCACCCAGAGACAGACAGGATGCCTGCTCTGATACCAATTGAAATTCTGGTATCAGACGTGTGATGTTAAGGTGTGATGTCACAACAACACACTCTGCACAATGGACAGCAAAAATAGTAAAATAACACCAAGAATTGTTGACCCAGTTCGGTTACAACCAACCTACTCTGGGGGCTACCTTGCCAGGGATGGAATTCACTACTTGTAGATATAATTTACAGACTCAACAACCCGTTGACAATCTCCTAAACTTATACTCTACTAATGACTTCCTACCTAAGAAACCACTTAGGTATGAGAGCACCACTCAATCCCTTACAAACACTCAAAGAAACCACTTTGAGTACCCTTGATCTTACTTCCTAGCTTCGATCAAATCACACAACTCTCTTTGCTTCACAGCTTTAGAGAGGACAGAAACTCAACACCTATTCAAACCCTAGAATAGTGTAAATACAAGCACTTTAAACAAACTCTAGACACTAAGCCTCCTGCTTTTGATCTTCTAAATGTTTTATGTACTTTTTCCTTTGGTCTTGTGCGCTTTATATAGCTCCTGAATTGGGCTTGGACTTGTCACAATATTTGATCAGATATGTTAATTAAAACTGAATCTTCAAAATAGATTTTATCCCCAAAATCTTTTTAAATCTTCAACCTTTTAATTCTCCAACAGACCTGCAATCAAATCTCCCATGTAACAGAAAATATCTATCCCAAGATATTCTCATCCAATGAGTCAACCACTCTCCACAATTCCAGCTAATACGCGTGCCCTAACAACATCTCCTGCTGTTGTTAATTCTGCAGATCTGATGTTACAACATCACCTGTGTGACATCAGACATCCAACTTCAGCACTTAACTACTTAACACAGCCCAGTGTTAAGACTTCAATGTTACAACATCAGCACCTTGACATCAAAATTGAACATGCTTTGTTTTACCAAAATTCCAGCCAATCCTGGAACTAACAATATTAAAATGTCGTTCTGTAAAGCTAAAACAAATAAGAATTGCAAACAAAAGCACTAAGGCTCAAATTTTATTGATAGGATGGAAATCAGCCAAACGCGTGATTCCATAGAGTATTTGCAAAGTTTAGAAAATGGTAATTTAAGGGAAAAGGTCTACACTGAAACATAACGACCGTTATCCTTCTACCAACTTTGAACTCTGGACATCCTGAGCTTCTGTCGAAGATTACCTTGACTGGAGTCTTCCTGATGGATGGCATTACTGCTACTGGGGGATTTGTCCCTTTGTTGGACGTAGTTACTCGCCATAAATCCCTAATTTTTTCCTGGATTGTACTTTGAGATTTCCAATCCACCGGGATGATTTTTTTTATTATGTCTCTAATTTTTGCTTGGACCGCCCTTCCGGGTTTTCAATCCACCGAGACGTTTTTATTTATCTAGGCAAAGTATTTCTTGACTACGTCAACATTTGTGGGGTAGGCAAATTCCTCTCCATCCATGATTGCAAGTCTCAAGGCACCGCCTGAGAAAGCTTTCTTGACCATATAGGGGCCATCATAATTCGGAGTCCATTTGCCTCGGGAATCAGTGAGAAATGATTGTATCTTCTTGAGTACGAGGTCGCCTTTTCTAAAGACGCGAGGTCGGACCTTTTTGTCAAACACCTTCTTCATTCTTTGCTGATACAACTAACTATGGCATAGTTCCGTTATTCGCTACTCTTCGATCAAATTCAGTTCGTCGTGCTGACTTTGGCACCATTCGGCCTCTGTTAGCTTAGCTTCCATCAATACCCGAATTGACGGGATCTCTACCTCTATGGGGAGCACTGCCTCCATGCCATATAGTAGAGAGAAAGGGGTTACCCCTGTTGAAGTACAGACATATGTGGGATAACTGTGAAGGGCAAAGGGTAGCATCTCGTGCCAGTCTTTATAGGTTACAACCATCTTATAAACAATCTTCTTGATGTTCTTGTTAGCCGCTTCTACCGCTCTGTTCATCTTAGGTCGGTAGGGAGATGAGTTATGGTGTTCGATCTTGAACTCTGCGCACAACTCTTTCATCATCTTGTTGTTCAAGTTAGATCCATTATCAGTAATGATCCGGCTAGGAACACCATAATGGCAAATGATATTGTTTTTGATAAATCGGACCACCACTTGTCGGGTTACATTAGCGATTGATGCTGCTTCGACCCACTTGGTGAAGTAATCAATGGCCAGCAGGATGAACTGGTGTTCGTTCGAAGCTTTGGGTTCGATCATACCAATCATGTCGATTCCCCATATGGAAAAAGGCCATGGGGAAGAAAGAACTTTGAGATGTGTTGGCGGTACATGGATTATGTCTGAGTATAACTAACACTTGTGACATCTCCTCATGTACTTGTAGCAGTCGGATTCCATGGTCAACCAATAGTACCCTACTCTCAGAATTTTCCTCGCCATTGTGTGTCCGTTGGCATGAGTACCAAAGGATCCTTCATGAATTTCTTTTATCAGCATGTTTGCTTCTGGTCTATCTACGCAGCGAAGCAAGACCATGTCAAAGTTTCTATTATAGAGTGTATCACCGCTCAGGAAGAAGCTCCCTGCCAATCTTCTGAGGGTGTTTCTGTCTTTTCTTAATGCCCCAGGTGGGTATTCTTGTTTCTGAAGGAAGCACTTGATATCGTGATGCCAAGGTTTATCGTCTATGACTGCTTCAATCGCGAAGATGTAAGCGGGCCGTTCAAGGCGCATTATGTCAATCTGAGGTATGTCATTCCATTGACCTACACTAATCATGGAAGAGAGAGTGGCTAATGCATTAGCCATGTGATTCTCTTCACGAGGGGTATGGTGAAACTTGATTCTGTTGAAGAATGGTAACAACCTTCTCGCATAGTCTTTGTAAAGAATCAGCCCTGATTGGTATGTGTTCCAATCTCCTTTGATCTGATTGATAACCAAGGCCGAGTCGCCATATACATCCAATTTTTTTCTCCTTAAATCAATTGCTTCTTCGAGACCCGTGATGCAAGCTTCGTATTTGGCCTCACAGTTTGTACACTTGAATGTCAATCTGGCGGTGAAAGGAATGTGGGTACCCTGAGGTGTTATGATGATTGCCCCAATTCCGTTTCCATAATGATTGACAACTCCGTCAAAGATAAGTCCCCATTGGGAACCTGGTTCTGGCCCTTCACTGGGTAGCGGTTCATCACAATCTTTCATTTTCAAGTACTTGACATCTTCGTCTGGGAAGTCAAATCCGACTGATTCCTGATCGTCAATCGGTTGATGGGCCAAATGATCGGCTAAAACACTTCCCTTAACGGCTTTCTGAGCGTGGTACTCGATGTCATATTCTGATAACAACATCTGCCAACGGGCTATCCTTCCCGTGAGAGCAGGCTTTTCAAAGACATACTTGATTGGATCCATTTCAGAGATTAACCAAGTAGTGTGACGAATCATATACTAGCGAAGACGTTTGACTGTGATAGTTCCTGGATTGGCTGGAATTTTGGTAAAACAAAGGATATTCAATGTTGATGTCAAGGTGCTGATGTTGTAACATTGAAGTCTTAACACTGGGCTGTGTTAAGTAGTTAAGTGCTGAAGTTGGATGTCTGATGTCACACAGGTGATGTTGTAACATCATACCTGCAGAATTAACAACAGCAGGACATGTTATTAGGGCACGCGTATTAGCTGGAATTATGGAGAGTGGTTGACTCATTGGATGAGAATATCTTGGGATAGATATTTTCTGTTACATGGGAGATTTGATTGCAGGTCTGTTGGAGAATTAAAAGGTTGAAGATTTAAAAAGATTTTGGGGATAAAATCTGTTTTGAAGATTCAGTTTTAATTAACAAATCTGATCAAATATTGTGACAAGTCCAGCCCAATTCAGGAGCTATATAAAGCGCACTAGACCAAAGGAAAAAGTATAGATTGAAGATCAAGAGCAGAGGCTGAGTGTCTTAGATATTTGTACGAATAGTGAGTAAACCATTCAAGGGTGAATTGGTGATCTGTCCTCTCTAAAGCTGTGAAGCAAAGAGAGTTGTGTGATTTGATCGAAGCTGTGAAGTAAGATCAAGGGTACTCAAAGTGGTTTCTTGGAGTGTTTGTAAGGGAATGAGTGGTGTTCTCATACCTAAGTGGTTTCTTAGGTAGGAAGTCATTAGTAGAGTATAAGTTTAGGAGATTGTCAACGGGTTGTTGAGTCTGTAAATTATATCTACAAGTAGTGAATTCCATCCCTGGCTTGGTAGCCCCCAGAGTAGGTTGGTTGTAACCGAACTGGGTCAACAATTCTTGGTGTTATTTTACTGTTATTGTTGTCCATTGTGCAGAGTGTGTTGTTGTGACATCACACGTCTGATACCAGAATTTCAATTGGTGTCAGAGCAGGCATCCTGTCTATCTCTGGGTGAGATCTAGGGAAGTTACTTTCTGGTGAAAAGATGGACAAAGAAGTTGGAGGATTCGTCAACAGACCCCCTATTTTGGATGGATCCAATTATGACTATTGGAAGCCAAGGATGACCACCTTCTTAAAATCCTTGGACAGTAGGGCTTGGAAGGCTGTTATTAAAGAGTGGAAAGCATCTGTCATGTGTGTGAAGGATGATGTTGGCAAAGATAAAGAAGGCACCTCTAAGCTAAAGCCTGAAGAAGAGTGGACCTTGGAGGAAGATGAGCTTGCCCTTGGAAATTCCAAAGCTCTGAATGCTATCTTGAATGGAGTGGATAAGAACATCTTCAGGTTAATCAATACATGTGAAGTTGCTAAAGAAGCGTGGGATATCTTGCAGGCTACTCATGAAGGAACATCTAGAGTCAAGATGTCACGACTTCAGATTTTAACATCAAAATTTGAAAGCCTGAAGATGAAGGATGATGAAACCATTCATGACTTCCACATGAATGTTCTGGAACTGGCTAATGCATCCAGTGCTCTTGGTGAGAAGATGTCAGAGGAAAAGCTCGTAAGGAAGATCCTTAGGTCCTTACCTAAGAGGTACAAGATGAAAGTGACTGCCATTGAAGAAGCTCAAGACATCAGCAAGATGAGAGTTGATGAGCTCATTGGATCTCTTCAGACTTTTGAACTTGGTTTAAATGAAGAAGAACCAGAAAAGAAACCCAAGGGGATTGCTTTGGTCTCCACTCCTGCAGAAGATAAGGTAGTCAAAGATTCTCAGGAAGATTTGTCACAAGCCATTGCAATGTTGGGAAGGCAGTTCAACAAAGTGTTAAAAAGATGGAACAATAACTACAAGCCTAGTGTCAGGAACAGTTCCTCTGACACCACCAATCCAAAAGAGAAAGATGAAGAGAAGACTGCTCAGGATAGAGGTGTTCAGTGCTTTGAATGTGAAGGGTATGGACATGTCAAGAAAGAATGTCCCACATTCTTGAAGAGGCAGAAGAAAGGCATGTCAATTTCCTGGTCTGAATCTGATAGTGAAAGTGATGGTGAGTCAGCAAAGCATGCTAGAGCCTTAATAGGAACTGTTGTGTCTGATGATGGTAGTGATGAAGAAATAACTTATGAGGAGCTAGCTTCTACTTATCGAGAGCTGTGTTTGAAAAGTGCTGAGATTTGTCAAGAAAACAAGTATCATAAGCAACAGATTGCTCAGCTTGAAAATGAAAAAGCTGATCGGGAAGACGAAGTTGTGCTAGTTAAGTCCCAACTGGATCAGATGACTAAATTCATTAGGATGATGAACAGTGGTACTGCTAATCTTGATAAAATTCTTCAGTTAGAGAAATCTGCTGGAGATAAATTAGGCATAGGATATGTGGCTAGCCCTTCAGGAACAAAAAGGGAGATGTCTCAACCGTTGTCTCAACATTAACCTACGAAGGTTGTTCAGCCCCAGAATGCTGAGAAGAAGAATGACCCTCATCAGAGGAAGATACAGCCCCAAGGAGCTAGTCAGTATATACCTCCCCAATATCACCAGAATATGCAAGCTGTCAAGTTCAAGCAGAACATGTCTCAGCAGAGGTATCAACATCAGGAAAAATGGTATGGTTATGCTTACAACAATGCTGTGACTTATGGAAGAAGGAAACCTCATCACCATAGAAGACAGCCTAAGAGACAACATCATCTATACAGCAGAAGACAATTCAACTATGGAATAAGGAGACAACAGTATGGGTGGCAGCCACAGAATTATCATAGTGGGAAAAGATTTAACCACTTTAGAAACGGCAGAGTCAGATGCTTCTATTGTGGCAGGATTGGTCATATGCAGTCCTCGTGCTTCAAGCTTCACGGATATCCTAATTCTGCTCATCAACCCAAACAGCAAGAGGTTAGGCCTAAGGTGATGAAGAAATGGATACCTAAAGTTACCAGCTTGATAGCTCACACGTCCTTGAGGGTTTCTACCAAAGATGACTGGTATTTTGACAGTGGGTGTTCAAGACACATGACTGGAGTAAAGAATCTGCTTGTTGATGTAAAACCTCAGTCTTCTGGGTATGTTACATTTGGTGATGGGATCAAAGAAGAGATAAAGGGAATTGGAAGACTGAACTGTGACAGTACTCCCAAGCTGGAGAATGTTCTTCTTGTTAAAGGACTAGCAGCTAATTTGATTAATATTAGTCAACTTTGTGATCAAGGATTCAAAGTAGACTTCACAAAGTCCGAATGTAATGTGAAAGATGACAAAGGAGAAGTCATTATGAAGGGAGCCAGATCTAAGGACAATTGTTATCTTTGGGTGCCGCAAAATTCAAATTCCTCCACGTGTGTGCTTGCTAAAGAAGATGATGTCAAAATCTGGCATCAGAAGCTGGGACATCTTCACCTAAAGAGAATGAAGAGAATTATCTCCTCAGAAGCAGTCAGAGGGATTCCCAAACTCAATATTGAGGAAGGAAAGGTGTGTGGAGACTGTCAAAAAGGAAAGCAGACAAAGATGTCTCATCCGAAGCTTCAACATGACACCACCTCCAAAGTATTGGAACTCCTTCATATGGATTTGATGGGACCTATGTAGGTCGAGAGTCTGGGTGGAAAGAAATATGCTTATGTTGTTGTGGATGACTACTCAAGATACACCTGGGTGAATTTCATCAAAGACAAATCTGAGGTGTTTGATGTCTTTAAAGAGCTCTGTCATAAACTCCAAAGAGAAAAGGAGAGTAAGGTCATCAGAATTAGAAGTGATCATGGAAGAGAGTTTGAAAATAGTAAGTTTGAAGAATTCTGCTCGTCTGAAGGTATAAGTCATGAGTTTTCATCTCCTATCACCCCTCAGCAAAATGGAGTTGTTGAGAGGAAGAACAGAACTATACAAGAGTCGGCTAGAGCAATGATTCATGCCAAGAAACTACCTTATCACTTCTGGGCTGAAGCCATGAACACTGCCTGCTACATTCACAACAGAGTTACCCTAAGAAAAGGCACTTCATCCACTCTATATGAACTATGGAAGGGAAGAAAACCTAATGTTAAGTATTTCCATGTGTTTGGTAGTAAATGTTACATTCTAGCTGATAGAGAGCAGAGAAGGAAATTAGATTCCAAAAGCGATGAAGGGATATTTTTGGGGTACTCCATTAACAGCAGAGCTTATCGAGTCTTCAACTCTAGGACCAAAGTGATGATGGAGTCAATCAATGTTGTGATTGATGATGAAGAAAAGCATGAAGTTGAGGATGTCATAGACGATGTTGGAACATTAACTGATGAGGTAGCTGTTGAAGTTGAAGAAAGAAATCCATCCCCAAGTACTGCTCACACTGAGCCTGAGCAACCTCATAAGGATCCTTCTATCAGGATTCAGAAGGATCGTCCTAAGGAGCTGATCATAGGTGATCCAAATTCTGGAGTAAGAACTAGGTCTAGAGATATCATAGCTAGCTCGTGCTTCGTATCCAAAATTGAGCCAAGGAATGTCAAGGAAGCTCTGATAGATGAATTTTGGATAAATGCTATGCAAGAAGAATTGGAGCAGTTCAAGAGAAATGAAGTCTGGGATCTTGTGCCAAGACCAGAAGGGATGAATGTTATTGGAACAAAGTGGATCTACAAAAACAAGTCAGATGAGCTTGGAGTGGTTACAAGAAACAAAGCGTGACTTGTTGCACAAGGCTATACTCAAGTGGAGGGAATTGACTTTGATGAGACGTTTGCTCCAGTGGCGAGACTAGAATCCATCAGACTACTTTTGGGTATGGCTTGTAACCTAAGATTCAAGCTGTTCCAAATGGATGTGAAGAGTGCCTTTCTAAATGGCTATCTGAATGAAGAAGTCTATGTAGATCAACCTAAAGGATTCACTGACTCAAACTTCCCCAATCATGTGTTCAAACTGAGGAAGGCACTGTATGGCTTAAAACAAGCTCCAAGGGCCTGGTATGAGCGGTTGACCGAATTCTTAGTAGCAAATGGGTATAGAAAAGGAGGCATTGACAAAACCTTGTTCGTCAAGGAAGAAGGAGGAAAATTAATGGTAGCCCAAATTTATGTGGATGACATTGTATTTGGGGGAATGTCAGATGCCAGGTAAAACAGTTTGTCCAACAAATGCAATCAGAATTTGAAATGAGTTTGGTTGGAGAACTTAGCTAGTTCCTTGGGTTGCAAGTCAGACAAATGGAGGATTCTATCTTTATTTCTCAAAGCAAATATGCTAAGAGCATAGTAAAGAAGTTTGGCCTAGATAAAGCCAATCACAAAAGGACACCTGCTCCCACCCATTTGAAGCTATCCAAGGATGAGAATGGAGTAAGTGTGGATCACAGCTTGTACAGAAGTATGATTGGGAGTTTACTATATCTCACTGCAAGCAGACCTGATATTTCCTTTGCTGTTGGAGTGTGTGCTAGATATCAGTCTGATCCTAAGGTAAGTCACTTGAATCAAGTGAAGAGGATTCTGAAATATGTAAATGGCACAAGTGACTATGGAATACTATATAGCCGTGATTCTGGGACAGTTTTAGAAGGATATTGTGCTGCTGATTGGGCTGGAAGTGCAGATGATAGAAAAAGCACTTCAGGAGGGTGTTTCTTTCTAGGGAACAATTTGATTTCCTGGTTCAACAAGAAGCAGAATTGTGTATCTCTCTCAACTGCTGAAGCGGAGTATATAGCAGCAGGAAGTAGTTGCTCTCAGCTGGTATGGATGAAGCAGATGTTGAGTGAATACAATGTTAAACAAGATGTTATGACTTTGTACTGCGATAATCTGAGTGCAATTAATATATCTAAAAATCCTATACAGCACAGTAGGACAAAGCACATAGACATAAGGCATCATTTCATAAGGGATCTGGTAGAAGAAAAAGTTGTTACCTTGGAACATGTAGCCACAGAGAACCAGCTGGCTGACATATTCACTAAAGCCTTGGATGCAAACCAATTTGAAAGGTTAAGAAGCAAATTGGGAATCTGCATTTATGGAGACTGAATCTGCTAGAGGGGTTGTGGGCAGTTGGGGTGGTTCTGAAAATGTGTAGTCAACTTCTAACTGAAGTTTGCCTAATTATGGCTAAAAAGGGGGAGAAATTAGCCAAGATAGTCAAGAGTATTATTGCCATATGCTGCTAATGTGATGCAGATATAAAGGGGGAGATAGATTGATGCTGCTAAAAGGTGTTTAGTTGAAAAGGTTGTTGTTGCATTAAGGGGGAGTTTTGACTGAACTAGTGAAGATATCATGACATTTGAAGAGTGCAGCCAAGCAGACATCTAGGGGGAGTAAATTGCTGCACATTATGAGCTACTGAACAGCTGTGATGCTGGTTCATGTTTTAGAGGGGGAGCACCAATTGGCTGTTGTCAATAATGAAGATGGTGCTGCAGCAGATCAATTGATGAAGACTTTGAAGATTGTAAAACTGTCGCTAATAAGTTTCAAATTTCTGAAGATTATTCCGCTGCTAAAATATCTGAAGGTACAGAGTGCAGAAGTTGTTTGCAGAGTGCAGAGGTTGTTTTAGCCAAAATTAGCCAAAGGGGGAGATTGATAGTTCCTGGATTGGCTGGAATTTTGGTAAAACAAAGGATATTCAATGTTGATGTCAAGGTGCTGATGTTCTAACATTGAAGTCTTAACACTGGGCTGTGTTAAGTAGTTAAGTGCTGAAGTTGGATGTCTGATGTCACACAGGAGATGTTGTAACATCAGACCTGCAGAATTAACAACAGCAGGACATGTTATTAGGGCATGCGTGTTAGCTGGAATTGTGGAGAGTGGTTGACTCATTGGATGAGAATATCTTGGGATAGATATTTTCTGTTACATGGGAGATTTGATTGCAGGTCTGTTGGAGAATTAAAAGGTTGAAGATTTAAAAAGATTTTGGGGATAAAATCTGTTTTGAAGATTCAGTTTTAATTAACAAATCTGATCAAATATTGTGACAAGTCCAAGCCCAATTCAGGAGCTATATAAAGCGCACTAGACCAAAGGAAAAAGTACAGATTGAAGATCAAGAGCAGAGGCTGAGTGTCTTAGATATTTGTACGAATCTTGAGTAAACCATTCAAGGGTGAATTGGTGATCTGTCCTCTCTAAAGCTGTGAAGCAAAGAGAGTTGTGTGATTTGATCGAAGCTGTGAAGTAAGATCAAGGGTACTCAAAGTGGTTTCTTTGAGAGTTTGTAAGGGATTGAGTGGTGTTCTCATACCTAAGTGGTTTATTAGGTAGGAAGTCATTAATAGAGTATAAGTTTAGGAGATTGTCAATGGGTTGTTGAGTCTGTAAATTATATCTACAAGTAGTGAATTCCATCCCTGGCTTGGTAGCCCCCAGAGTAGGTTGGTTGTAACCGAACTGGGTCAACAATTCTTGGTGTTATTTTACTGTTATTATTGTCCATTGTGCAGAGTGTGTTGTTGTGACATCACACCTTAACATCACACGTTTGATACCAGAATTTCAGACTGCCCAAGCCAAAGCACAACAAGTTTTCTCAAGCATGGTGTACCGAGTCTCGCAGTCAGTGAACTTCTTACTCAAATACTAGATGGCAGACTCCTTCCTTTTTGTTTCGTCTTGTTGACCAAGTACACAACCCATGTAGTCTTCCAAGACTGTTAAATAGATGATCAGTGGTTTTCCTTCCACTGGAGGTGATAGAATTGGTGGGTTCAACAAGAACTCTTTGATATTGTCGAAGATAGTTTGGCAGTCTTCTGTCCAAACGCAGTCCTAATTTGTTTTAGTAATTTGAAGATTGGAGCGCACGCCGCGATCATGAGGAATATGAATCTGGAAATGTAGTTCAGACGTCCCAGGAATCCTCTGACTTGTTTTTCAGTCTTTGGAGAAGGCATTTCTTGAATAGCCTTGACCTTGTCAGGATCAACCTCAATTCCTCTCTGGCTGACGTTGAACCCTAGCAGTTTCCCTGAATGGACACCGAATGTGCACTTATTGGGATTCAAATGGAGTTTGTACTTTCTCAATCGCTCGAATAGCTTTAACAGGTGGGTCACATGCTCCTCCTCTGTTTTGGATTTGGCAATCATATCATCGACATATACCTCGATTTTTTTGTGTATCGTGTCATGAAGTAGAGTAGTTATGGCCCTTTGATAGGTTACCCTGGCGTTCCTCAAACCGAACGACATTACCTTGTAACAAAAAGTGCCCCATGGGGTGATGAATGAAGTTTTCTCCATGTCTTTCGGCGCCATTTTTATCTGATTATAGCCCGAGAATCCATCCATGAAGGAGAATACTTTGAACTTTGATGTACTGTCTACCAGCATGTCAATGTGTGGTAAGGGAAAGTCATCCTTTGGGCTTGCTTTGTTCAGATCCCTGTAATCTACACACATTCTGACCTTTCCGTCCTTTTTCGGAACTGGTACTATGTTGGCTAACCATTGAGGATATCCGATGTGGCGAGGAAACCTGCGTCAATCTGTTTATGTACCACCTCTTTGATTTTGATGGCCATGTCTGGGTGAGTCCGTCTCAACCTCTGTTTTACTGGCGGACATTCTGACCGTAATGGTAAGTGATGTTCCACGATGCTGGTATCCAACCCTGGCATGTCCTGATAGGACCAAGCAAACACATCGAGAAATTCTCTGAGAAGCGTTGTCAAGCTCTCTTTGGCAGTTGGACTGAGCAGTGCCCCAATCCTGATTTATTTTCTCTCTTTTTCTGAACCCACGTTGATCGTTTCCAACGACTCTTTGTGAGGTTCAATGGACCTTTCCTCTTGTCTGAGTAGTCGGGAGATCTCTTCTGGAATTTCGTCGTCAACTTGTTCTTCAGCCCCAAATACCGGGAACTCAAAGTCGGAAGAAGGCATCGGATCATATGTTTCAATGGGGTTTAAAACAAGAAATCTGCATGACGTGATGATTTATGTTTAGAAGAGATAGAGAAAATGCAAGTGTGTGTGCAGTGTATTTTCTTTGAAAACTGCTTGTTTTTATAGTTTGAGTTATTTTTTAGGATTACCATTCTCTGAAAAGCGAAAAGAGAAAACAACAATTAATGCGGAAATTAAAGAACGACGTTATTTTATTTATGAACAAGTCGATTCTTGAAACTACAGCCCTATAAAACAAACTTTATCGCTTTGGGCGAAGCGAAGAGGGAAATTTACAGAAAGCGAGCCCTATAAAAACATCCGTTTCACCTGGGCAGGGTGAAAGGTTAAAGACGGCAATTACTTTGACTTATGAACAATCTTCGGAACATCGACAACAACCCATTGGCGGCGAACTCCTTGGTGAATCAAAAAGTCTGGTACTTTCCTTGATTTGTCTTCAGAAATAACGCTGATTTCTGGCGGAGCAGGATCATTGGAATCTGTCTCCCAGACAGAGTTATCGTAGGAGGATTCCTCTGTTGTATTTTGCATAGTATTTGTGCTATCAGGAAAATCTCCCCATCCAGTTGGCTGGATGTCTTCGAACCTGGTACGAGAGCTTTCGGGAGCGGTGTATTTGACCATGAAGTCGTATTTGCCACTCGGTTGTCCTAAGGCGTCCCACACTTCTTTGGAACTGGAGGAGTCATCCCTCTCGATGACGTTGACCTCAGGAAAAGCATAGTTGATGAATTCTAGTCCAGAAAGCTTTGCCAATTCATTGTCGTACTGGATATTTTTTGAATGACCTGAGTGTTGATCCCATGACATGGTAGGGACGCAGGTATTCTGTTCAATGATGCTCAGCTGGTTTTCATTGTTCGGCTGATTTTCTTGCCCCAAGTCTCCTGGGTACGGCTGCCAGATAGGCAGACCATCCATTGGACCATAATAGTCGTGGTCAAAGTTATTTTTCATCAGAGTGTCCTCCTCTAATGAGTTTGGTGGAGCACGACATCTTTCTGGATCACAATCTTCGTATATCATTTTGACATTTGACCTCGGTATAAATCTCGGACACTGTGCAGGATAGCAAAAGGGCGTAGGCACCTTTTCCTGAGACATAAAACCGTCTTTGTTGAGATAGGACTTCCATTCCTCATCCGTATCAGAGGAATCTCCCTCGTTGATGGTATTGACTGCTTGATGCACTGGGTGAAGGAAACCTCCACTGTGGAAGAAGTCCTGAATGGGATGAAGACTTTTATTATTAGCAGCTGTCTGGGTGCAGGTTGCAGAAAAACCAAGACCCTTCTTTGTTTTATTATCAGTAGGAATGACAAGCTGTCCCCATCCTTTTGCATTGTTATTCTCGATCACTTCGAGAGCATCTCTGTATGAGGAAATCGAGGTTTCTTTCTCTGATTGATTCTCATTGCTTACCGAAAGTGCTTGGAACTGAGTTTCAACAACCTCCTCGGGTTCTACACAAGTAGATAATGACAAGTTACTCACGAGCAAGGCTTGCTCCCTACAGATTGTGACGAGTTGATCGTTCTTGACGAACTTCAGTTTCTGGTGAAGCGTCGAAGTGACTGCCTCAGCCTGGTGTATCCAAGGTCTTCCTAATAAACAACTGCATGTTGCCCGGATGTCCATGACCTGGAAAGTAATTAGGAAAGTGTGAGGACCGATAGTTATGGGAAGGTCGATTTTGCCGATAACTGCTTTCCGAGACCCATCAAGCGCTTTGACGATGACCTCACTGCCCCTCATCGGGGGTCCTTTGAATGATAGTCGCATTAAAGTGGACTTTGGCATAACATTGATGGCTAATCCTGTGTCTACCAGTACGCTGGCTAAAGCATCGACCTGGAAGTTAACTATGATATTGAGCGCCATGTTGTGGCTTTTGCCCCCCTCTGGCAAATCCTCATCACTGAATCCTAAGTTGTTGCAGGAAGTGATGTTAGAGATGATGCTATCGAACTGTCGTATTGACACATCCTGTTCCACAAAGGCCTGCTCTAAAACTTTCTGTAGAGCCTCTCTGTGGGCTTCTAAACTGAGTAAAAGTGATAGCACTTAGATCTTTGAAGGAGTTTGTAACAGTTGGTCAACGATGTTATATTCACTCCTTTGGATGAGCTTCAGCATCTCATCATTGTTTTTTGAAAGGTCGGGATTACTGGATTGACCGACTGGTGGATCAGGAGCTTCTGTCTGAAGTTCCTTTTCTTTGTTAGGTTCTCCAACTCCTCGGTTGAAGATTCGGCCGCTCCGTGTTACTCGACTGATATCTACAATATTCACGACGAAGGGTAATGGAATTTCCTTTCCATTCTCAATTGTTGTTGCACCGTATTTGTAAGGGATCGCCTTAGCTGATTCATACGGTAACGGTCCCGGTAGATAGATAACTACAGGAGCCTTCTAATTTTTCTGACTGTCGTAAGTAACTTCAATCAGTTCCTGGCTAAGAACCTTTGATTCGTCCAGTAGAGGGATGATGGTACAAACATCCTTGTTCTATTGATGATCAAAGATTATGACAATGTCTCTGATTTGATCAGTAAAGTAGTCCGGCGTCCAGTTAATTGGCTCGGGACTCGGACACAGGTGAATCTCTTTACGATCCAACTGACTTTGAAGAGCTGCCCGCACGAGGTAGCATCCTTGGTTATTCTCCCAGCAGACTCTACAACGTTCATAGTTGTGTGATGGCACCTGGCCACGCCCACTTTGAATGCAGTGTAACCTCACTAGATCTATTTCCGTAGATCGTACATCCTGACTTCGATGCCGAGTAGGGTTCCTATCAACCACACTGATTTGTTGCGTGTCTTCATCCATATAGATTGGAGGCCACCAGTGGTTTAACAAGTGTTGTAAAGTTCCTTGAATGAGAGCGCACCCTTGGTTAATATCACAACATACTTTGCAGTTCAGATAATCATGCGAAGTGAGAAAACCAAGTTCGACCTGCCTGGCGTGTAACTCCACCAAGCTGGTATTCATCAGACGAATATCAAAGGTTTGAATCATGTTGATCTGATAGGGATTCCTATCATGGTAGTCCTGGATCCATCCAAGATCCATCTGACATTGGAGGGCCTCTTGTACAAAAGAGCATCCCTGTTTATTTACCGAGCAAGTCAGACAGGAATTGTAATCGTGTCGCGGCAGATTATGATACTGGCTTTGCCTTGAGTGCATCGCCACCAAGTTGACATTCATTGTACGAATGTCGTTGTTCTGAATGACGTTGGAATTCGTATAGGTCATGCTGACTCCACGAACTCGATGCTCTTGAATCCATCAGAGATCCAATTGATCCAGTAGAGCTGATTGCACCACAAAACATCCTTGATTGTTCTTAGAGCAGATATCACACTGGTGATAGTTATGAGGTGGCACATGGCCATATCTGCTCTGTCTACAATGCATCTTGACCAGATTGGCCCTTAACAAGAGTACATCATGAATTTGATAGGTGTTGTTAGACTCTCACTCTATCAAATTGACTGCAGCTTTCGCGTGTTGAGGCAGCGGGTTCGTGAGAACATTCGGATTCATATCTTTGAAAGATAAGACCCCGCTCCTAACAAGTTTTTGCACATCGGATTTGAAACTGAGACAGTTCTCTATGTTATGCCCTGGTCCTCCTTGATGGTAAGGACAAGTCTGATCCGTTTTGAACCAAAAAAGCGGATTTTTCGGTACTGTAAGAGGAGACTTAGTTTGGACATGCCCCTTGACCAGTAGTAATGGAAACAGTTCTGCGTACAACATGGGTATAGGGCCAAACCCTGGTGGTCGCGTTGTTCGGTTGTTGTTGTATGGAGGAGGAGCCTGCTGAAGAGGCTATTGTGTCCTTTGCCGAAATTGCTGTTGATTAGGTTGGCTTTGCGCAACCTGAGGTTGATACGTAGGAATAGGCACAGGATTGATAGCAGGAGTTACCGCCGCTACTGGTTGATATCGTCGCCTTTGCTTTCCGAGAGAGATATTCCCGATATCTTGCTCTTTTTTCTTAGGGAGAGCACTACCATATCATTTTGTACTACTTGATGATCCAACGTCTTTTACTAAACGTCATTCTCGGACTGCTTCCTCAAGACGAACTCCCATGCCCACCATCTCGGTGAAGTCACTGGGCGCACTGGCGACCATTCTGTCGTAGTAAAATGAGCCCAAGGTCTTTAAGAAGATCTTCTTCATCTCTTTTTCCTCAAGAGGTGGACAAATCTGAGCTGCAATTTCACTCCATCTCTGAGCGTACTCCTTAAAGGTTTCCTTGTCCTTTTGTGACATTGATCTGAGTTGATCTTTGTCCGGTGCCATGTCCAAATTTTATTTATATTGTTGAATGAAAGCAGCGCCGAGATCTCTGAATGTGCCGATCGTAGCGCGGTTTAAACCCATGTACCATTTGAGTGTGGCACCGGTTAAACTATCCTGAAAGTAATGAATTAGTAGCTCCTGGTTCTTTGTCTGAGCTGACATTCGCCGAGCATACATCACTAATTGACTCTGAGGGAAAGAATTACCCTTGTATTTTTCAAAGTCGGGCACTTGGAATTTGTGTGGAACTTTCACATTGGGGACCAAGCAAAGGTCTGCGGCGTCCTTTCCAAATAGATCCTGCCCGCGAAGGGCTTGCAGTTCTTTCTGCATTTCCAGGAAATGTTCCTGGAATTCATTCATTCAGTCGAGCATACTTTCGTTTCCACCAGAAGGTATCTGTGGAATCTGTCCTTCCAGGACAGTGTGTACCACAGGCGGTGGTTTAGTCATTATGGCCGAGACCCTCGGTGCCTCCCGAAGTTTGTAAACTTCAGGAGTTGCTGTCATGCCCCTTGCATCTTCGCTTTCCCGAAGTTTGTAACCTTCAGGCCCAGCGGATCCTGCTGTGGTTCCCTGATCCTCAGCGATCGGCGGAACATATCCTTCACGGATATAGTTAAGTGGCATGCCCCAGGGGCGATCTTTTGGCATCTTGTACCAAGGATCATACTTCTCCACTATGGGCGTAGATGTGATCTCCGAGATCACAGTCCTTTGCTGTTGCATCTGAGCTTCTACTAGAGTTTGCATGTCGTTATGAAGCTTTCTCAGATCCTCTTTCAGAGTGTCGATCTCTTCTCTCAACTCTCTGTTCTATTCCTCAAGATCATCCATCTTTTTCTGACGATTGGCCCGAGTATTGTACGAATGAGGCAGTTTGACTCTAGAATCGAGACACAAACGTGAGATTCGTAGGTAAGAAGAATGCGTTTATGAGAATGATGAATGCAATGATTATTAATTATTTTTGTTTATTTAAAGTAAACTTCGACAATTAGATTGCAAATATCAAACAGTGGGGAAACCTCGTTTTATTGAATTCAAAGGATTGCGGAAATGGAAATACAGTAGATTACAAAGTGCTGGAAAAGGAAATCTAAACTAATGGATCCTGAGTCCTCTCTGAAGAGAGATCAAATGCTGGTTCAGGTGCTTTCCTTTTCTTTGACCGGGGCTCTTGGGCCGTTGCCGGGTTGTCATTCCTTTGCCAAGTGAAAGGAGCGAGCAAATTCCTTTGGTCATCCTGATTATCTACAGCATGTTGCTCTAAAATCTCAATCAGAGTATCTTTTTCTCTTGACAGTTGCTGTATTTTCCTACACTCCACATTGAGAATACGATACTTGTTCCTCCAAGACCTATTCTCCTGCTGAACTTTGCTGAGAGTAACCTGAAGTTTTTCCGTCTTAGCATAAAATAAAGGGCAGAGTCCCTTAATGGAAGAACTTCCTGACGAGGGTAAGGCATCCTCAGCTTGAGAGCTCTAGTTTGTACCCAGTGGAGATAAGGCCCCATTGAGACACAGTCTGGTTTTCCTAGAGACTCTCGTCCTTTCCTATGAACGTGTTTCCAAGCATGCACTATTTCCGTCTTTAGTGCCCTGTCATTTTCTCCTTCCTTGAATAAAAGACCTTCCAGATGAGCATTCTGTGGGATGTACCTCATCGGGTATCCGAATTGACGACGAACGAGAATTGGATGATAGTTGATTCCCCCCTTAGTTCGTATAAGGGGTACATTTGGGAAATTTCCACAACGGTCAATGATCCTGATCCCGTCATAGATTCGATTACACCAATCGATGTCAGAGTTGGTAAGAGACATGATTCTCTACGACCAACGTAAAGTAATATTTTTATCCCAAAATGCTGCAAACTTGGGCAAATGGGAAGTGAACCATTTGTAAAGCAAGGGTACACAACACGTGATCATTCCTCCGCTGTATAAATTCCTTAAGTGTACCGAATGATACGCATCTGCGAGTAAGGTCGGTACAGGGTTTCCAATCAGGAAAATCTTAATGGCGTTGATATCTACAAAGTTATCGGTGTTGGGAAACAAAAATAACCCGTAGGTGAGGAAAACAAAGATGCTCTCGAAAGCGGCCACGTTCCCTATACTGGCAAACTATAGAGCTTTCTTTGTCAAGAACTGGGCTGGCAAACCCTGGATGCCACCCTTAGTTGTCATGTGAGTCCTGACTTTTGACTCGTCCAAATAAATTGCTCTTGCAATGGTTTGATCCTTTGGAATTTCTTCAAGTCCAGAAAAGGGAGCTTGATCAGTAATATGTAAATCAGTCAGGTGAGAGTACTCCTCCAGCGTTGGTGCAAGCTGATAATCCGGGAATGTGAAACAGTGATAGATCGGATCGTAGAACTGGATTAACATGGACATGACTCCTTTAATTACGTGAACCCTTAACAAGGACAGCAGTCCTCCATACTTGGCTCTGAAAGCCTCATGGTTGGTGTTCATTCTCGCCAAACCTCTCAAATCCTCTAGTTTTGGAACCTTGAAGGTGTACTTATGAGTTTTCCTTCTACCGAAATCCATTAGCGCAATCTCCTTTCTATGATATTTGTAATCATTGTCTTAGTTTAATTTGAAAAAGAGAGACTAGAAGAGAAGATTTTCTTTGTCTTAATGTTTTTTAAATGAATGTATGAATGCAGCACACAAAAACATAGAAAAAACATGGGGTCAAAGGGTCGGTGTCATGAAGTCAAGGCTCTACCCCCCCCCCCAAAGGTTTATACTGGTGATTTTTTGCACATGTCTCTCAAAATCATTGATTCCCTTAGAGATAACATCAGCGGGTCCGGAACCGTGCTAGGTGATGTATCTTAGAGCAATCTCAGATGAGGGTAGTATCGCGTGATAACTATTTCCGATAGCTTCCGCACTACAAAATGGCTTAAGTATGCTAAAAACCTCAGCTTCTCAGATAACCCAGTCGACCACACTACTTTCAACAACCGAAGTCGTATAGGCAATGTATCTGCAAAGGGAGTCTCCACTGAGTTTGATGGTCGATCGGGGACTCTTAACTGGAATTCACTCCCAGTAAGATTACTCGCATTGCCATCACCTATCTTAGGTGTATACTCAATCTTTCCACATGCGGCATCATACGCATTCCCATTAGAAGAAAAATAAACACAGATATCAATTAGGAAAAGCAGTATATATATTTATCTTAATCATCCTAGACCTCTAGTCTTATGATCCTATACAGACAATGACTCCCCAAAAAAGTCGTCATTTCTGTGACATGAATTTAGGGTTTCAACCAGAGAGATAAGAGAAAAAAACCCTGCGTGGCCCCACGGTGGGCGCCATTTTTCTGTAGCGAGCAATTTTGGACGTGGTTCTTAAGCACTGTCGCTATGGGGTACTACAGGTCGATTCATTTTTTATCCTATTGAAGCTGACTAAGGAAGGGAAGTAGATGTCTCCAATTAAACCTGCTTGCATACTTAGTTTAAACAGATGACTGTTGGTTTACAGATGCAGTTTAGATTATGGGCCTCTCTGCTTATTTTGCTAAGAATGAAATGACGGGACTATGCTATTGGTAGGATGTTATGACTGATGCTTTTCGATTGATGTATGAAGGTACATGATTTTAGGTTTTTGATTAGTGTGCTCGCTAAGATTCTTTTGCAATCTTATGCCTACGTATTCCCGTTTAACGAAACAGGGAAATCAGAGCGATCGTAGTTCCACCTATTCTATGGGGGGAAAAAAGGCATTTTGGTGTCTTGTTCAAAGCCCAAGACGTGAAGCTAAAGGTGGTTTGTGTCTTGTTCAAAGCCCAAGATGTGAAGTTGAATGGTCTATTTGTATCTTGTTCGAAGCCCAAGATGTGAAGCTAAAGGGTTTTGACTTTAGAGAGAATTTGTCATCTCTAAAGGGGGTCTGTTTGTCACAACTGTTGGGTGACTGATTATAAAGGAGAATTACTTTAATTGGGATATGTGAATCCAGCAATGCCATAATTTCATTTATAGGGGATTTTTAACCTGAAGGAGAAGACTTTAACTCAGTTTAGAGCAATGCCATCTTTCCTTAGGAATTTCTCATGCTAAAAGAGGGACAGTGGCGTGGATATAAATAATCCAGAGGCTTGCTGCTTACAGCAATTAGATGGGGGGAAAAGGAGTTGATGATGTTTGTATACTGTGAACGAGGCACATATTTTGATGCTAAAAGGTTGATTGATTCAACTGGGGTTTCCTTATACAAAGCCTAAGGGGAGGCTACTGGCCCAACAAGAGGGTGTTTTTATGTGTCTCGTACGAAGCCCAAGAGAGAGGCTAAAAGGGTTGACTCAACAAGAGAGTTCTTTTATATGTGTCTTGTACGAAGCCCAAGACGGAGGCTAAAGGCGCTTGACTCAACAAGAGAGTCTTTGTACCTCGTACGAAGCCCGAGATGGAGGCTGAAAATGTTTGACTCAACAAGAGAGTCTTTTATACTCAACAAGAGAGTGTTTTTGTATCTCGTACGAAGCCCGAGATGGAGGCTAAAAAATGTTTGACTCAACAAGAGAGTCTTTTATACTCAACAAGAGAGTGATTTGGTATCTCGTACGAAGCCCGAGATGGAGGCTAAAAAAGGTTATCTCCGCTGGGGAGAATCATTGTACAAAGCCCAAGAGGAGGCTAGGGTGCTGGTGACTGTTTCAGTTTAGTGATAGGTCCAGTATGTTGGTTAAAAGAGAAAATCAGTTCTTATATGGGTAATGTTGTACTTTGAGATTGATCAGAGGATCAGGGAGATTTCCTGTTCTTTAAGGAAATGGAAAATCCAAAGGGTATTGAGACTGTCCAAGTCTACGGGTGTTTTGAGAAATCGATTCTCAGGTAATGAATGATCTTTGTATGATGCCCAAGAGAAGGCTGGTATGTTAAGGGATGAAGGTCAACCCATTAACTGATCTGACACTTGACTCAGAAAGACAGCTCTAGCAAATAGATGACTAGGTACTGTTCCTATACCTGTAGAGGTCTCTGGGTCCTTGTACTAAGCCCAAGAGAAGGCATGGGAGCTTTTAAGAAGCGGAAGGGTCCTTGTACAACGCCCAAGAGGAGGCGGGGATGCTTTCAGGAAGCCTGTAGGTCCCCAAACCCCGAGAAGTTCAAGTCATGCCATACATCGAGAATAGATCAAGCCAGGAAAGTCCGAGAATTTGGAAGAAACTCAAGAGATGCCATTCATGGAGAAAGGATCATCCCTGGGGAGTAGAGTCTCTTTGACAATTTCTAAGGGTGACAGTCTGAGAAAGGGTTCACCAAGAATGCTGCCTTTCACGTCTCCATATTGTTTAACCCTAAGAGGAGGGAAGACTGTGTCTGGTAATCCTATGGGGATCTAGTGTTGTTTGCATTTAAGAGTGACCAACAGGGCTTTACCTAGTGCTAGATGTAGTTGCCGGGGAAAACTCTAAATAACTATACTAGTATTACATAGTTAATATTTGACACGTATATAAAAGTTTGTGAAAGAAGACTTACAGTGAACAGCTCCACAATACAGTTAGATATATATATATATATGAAAGCGGATAAAGAAACGGGTAAATACTTACTCGGTTGTAGAGCTTCCATGCTGTTTTGTTAGTTTGTTCAACAAAGAAAGCTTTGATAACAATATTATATTCAAAATCAAAGGAGAAAGTGCTTTGAAAAGATTGTTGGGGCTTACAGCTCGAGGAGAGGCCCAAGGTTTTATCAGTGATTGCACTGTTGTTTTGTACATTGTACAGGGACTTATACAAGTGACTGAGGCCCAAAAAGTTTTTCTGTACAAAGGGATGGGTCTTACACTCTCTCAAGAGGCCCAAAGGGTTATTTTTGTACAAGTGGTGGGGCTTACAGCTCAAGGAGAGGCCCAAAAGTTTTGTTTAAAAAGGCGACGATCGCGTCGAACTTTTTGATGGTATCGAGACTTATACAATAAGTGAGGCCCAAATTATTTTGGTTTTCAAAAAGGGTTGGGTCTTACACACTACTAGAGGCCCAATGATTTTTAAAGAGTGGGACTTATAACACGAGGGTAGGCCCAAGGGTTTGATTTTTGAACTTGCGATCGCGCCGAGATTTTCTTTTAACGCAGAGGGACTTATATAATATCTGAGTCCCAAAATTGTTTTTATTAAAAGGGGATTGAGTCTTAAACTCTATTAGAGGCCCGATGATTTTGAATGGGTCTTATAGCTCGAGGAGAGGCCCAGATGATTTGTTTTAAACGGGCGATGATAGCGCCGAACTTTTTGAAAATACAAGGGGACTTATACAATGACTGAGGCCCAAAAGGTGGTGTATTTACAAAGGGGTTTGGTCTTACACTCTAATATAGGCCCATGAGTGTTTGAAAATGATTTGTTTGAGTGAAAATCAAGGAAACCCTAAATTTGTTTTCTTTTAAAAGGAAATATTTAAAGAAAATCAAATAAAAATGATAAAAATACCAAATAAGTTTGAATAAACCACTTGTGATTTTTGTTGAGGGTTTGAAAAATGAGGTTTTTATCACAAGATAAATTAAAACTCATTTAGTTTTAATTTTCATAGTAAATATTCACTTTTAAATGCTTAAAAACAATTAAAAAGGAATTTATTCACAAAAATACTAATTATATTAAATAACTAATATAAATTTAATTTTTTTGTGGAATAAAATATTCTAACATTTTTGTATTTTTTGCAAAAAGAACCAATAAAAAATAATTAAAATTGAGGGAGTTATTAATTTTTCAAATCATTAAAAATAATAAGAAAAACAATAAAAAAGTGGAAAAAATAGCAAAAAGAGGATCTGGGGCGAGGGGGAGTCGAACCCCAGACCTCTTGTGTATAGGGCGCGCGCCTTACCACTGGGGTGGTGATACATCCGTTGATTGAAACACGACCACAAATATACAAGGCTTGCCTTGTTTTTGGCCTGGCCCAAGGCAAGGCAAGCCAAGATTTTGGTTGAAAACGTGAAGGCCATAACTTTCTCATTTCTCCATGGATTGGGACAAAATTCAGGTCTATCCTGCCTAGAATTTCACAAGGAATCCAATGGTGGTGGTATTTTTTTTTTCAGATCATGCTCCTATTGAAAAACCCGATAGTGGTTTTGAAATAGGCCATGATTTACATTTTCTATGCCATCTCTTGGTACAAGCATGAATTACATGATAAATTAGTGCAAACACAACACATATAACATGTATAAGAGATGCATGATCAGTAGACATCAAAAGAAAGCATGGTTCAAAGAATCCAAGTTGTGATGCTTACCTCTTTTTGGAGCTTTTGTGCAATCTGCCAAGCCACTTGTTCCAGAAATGATTTGATGCTTTGGACACCCTCAAATGATCTCTTAGAAGCTTTTAGGATGGTTGGAATCAGCTGGAAACCTCAGGAGCAAGTTTGAGCTCTTTCTTGCAAAAGGGGCAAAAGTGTCCAAAATAGCAACTCTCTCAAATGGTGTTCCAGATGTTGGGAACCATTTGGGACAGTTCAAGGATGATATTTGGAGTGTGTTTGAGGTTTTATCTGGTTTGGAAAGTGACTGAATCAAGACATGGCTTGAAAAATGCACAAAAGTACTATTTTGAGGTTTTGAGAGGTAACTTTGGGATTTTGGTGTTACAGGCCACTTGTGAGAGTTTGGACAGCTTAGATATGATATATTGGATGTGTTTGGATCATAAGCTGTGGTGGAATTGCTCTCTAACTCAAAAACTCAGAGTTACCTTGCTAAAGAAGGCATTTTTGCCAAGAGAAAGAGATTTTGAGGAAAGCAAGTGTTGTAGTGCTTTGGTGTACTCAAACTGAACACAATTGAGCTCTATTTATAGTAGAGCAAGTTTTTTTTGGCTACAATAGTGAATGGCAACTACAGCAGAGGTTTGGCCAATGTTGAGCAATGAGAATCCAAGTCTCCTCTAGCCATTGACTAGAGGTTAGGGCACAGGCTGCTGGTCCCCTTGGTCTTGGATAAGTCTTGACTGAATTCAGTTGGAAATGGCTCAGTCCATGCCACTTTGGTGCATCCATTGAATGCTCCAATCCAAAATTGGAGTCTTGTCCCTCTTTTAGGCATTTCTAGGTTTGGCATGCTATTTTTGGTTCCAAAGACTTGGGAGGCTTGGGATCAGAGTTGGTTCTTCCTTGGTCCCCCCTTGAGGTGTTCAGATGGATAGAGTTGCTTGCCCTTTTCAAAATTTGAGCAAATCAGGCAAATCTCCAAAATCTGCCTTGCCATGACAGTTTGCAGCAAGGCATATTGGCATTGTCATATCTCATGGCTCAAGTGGACTTTGATGGAGTTCTTGGCCATTTTGGAAAACCCTCATATGATACAACAACTGTTTGACCATAATTGGTTTTGATACTTTTTGGATCCAAGTGAAAAATGCCCCTACATTTGGAAAAAAGTAAGGCAGATTCTGACTTAGTGAAAATTTCACTAAGTGTTGGAAAAAAGTGACATTTTCACTTTTTGTGATCTTGATCATTCCATAACTTAAAATCCATGAGGAATTGGAATGAGTTATCTTTGAAGCTTTTATAGAGTGTCATGAGAGCTACAAATCCAACTTTGGATGGGGAAAAATGACCTTGTGGTTTAGGAGTTATGATCCTCCAAAGTTGGTACCCTAGCCACTTTGTTCCATAACTTAGAAAATTTCCTAAGTTTTTATGGTTACCCCTTTTACAAGTTATCCCACTTTTCTTGTTTTTTCTTGATGAATGATGACTCCAATCACACATTAACATCATTTTAGGGTTAAAAAACCATAATTGTGAAAAATCTCAAAAAGTTAAAATTTGACTTTTGTGCACAGTTGACTTTTTATCAGATGAATTCCAAACTGTGCGATCCTCTATGAAATCAATTCCTTGACCTAAATCAAACTTGATGGATCGATTTCATAGGTGTCATAGGGTGTATTGAATCATGTCTTAGGGTTTGGGAGCATGTCCTGGTCAAAAGTCAAAGATACAGTTGACTTTTCTCGCGAAACCCTGATTGTGGTTCAAATGAAATTGAAACTTGTTGCTCAAGCTTATTGGATCAATCCATTGTTGCAAATGGATCAATGTGGTGTATTAGAGACCCTCAAATCATGTCTTGAGGTCTTGGCTCATGCTTTTCCCCAAAAGTCTACTTAGGGGTGAATTAGGTCAAGAAACCCGAATTCTTGATTTTTTGTGAATGCATCCCCTGAGGTTAAATTGACTTGATGATTGGGTCCATGATGTCCCATGGAGCATCATAGGTTATGCTTTGAAGCGTTGACTCATGCCCAGAGGAAAAATTCCATCTGGAGGCCCTGGTTGACCAAACCCTAATTTGGTGACACTGGCGATCTTGAGGCTTAATCCACTTGGAATGATGCAACCTTGTGCTTGATCCTTGATGTGGGAGTCCTCTTGATCCATTGTGGATATTTGAGAGGCTAGACAAGTTGAATATCATGTCATTCCTTGATTGATCCTTTGTCTAAGAGCTCTGAGAGAGCTTGAAACCCTAAGTCTGATTGTAGTGGATGCTCACCCATCTTTAGGGAGACTAATGGTTCATCCATATTGTGATGATGATTTGCACAATGATGGGAAATATTAGTGGTCAAAATTTGGGGTATGACAGATCCATCTGTTCCTGTAGAGTGGATCGCACCGCAGAACATCCTTGATCATTTTTAGAGTAGATATCACACTGGTGATAGTTATGAGACGGTACATACCCATATCCACTCTGTCTGTGATGCATCTTGACCAGGTTGGTTCACAATAAGAGTACATCATGAATTTGATAGCTGTGC
This sequence comes from Lathyrus tuberosus, assembly GCA_022829125.1. Classification (NCBI taxonomy): domain Eukaryota; kingdom Viridiplantae; phylum Streptophyta; class Magnoliopsida; order Fabales; family Fabaceae; genus Lathyrus; species Lathyrus tuberosus. The sequence goes on along the minus strand of JALAZF010000432.1, from coordinate 1,985,661 downwards.
TTAAACTCTCTATCTAATAAATTTACCGCAGCTTTCTCGTGTCGAGGCAACGGGTTCGTCTGAACATTTGGATTTGTATCCTTGAAGGATAAGACCCCGCTCCTAACAAGCTTCTGCACATCGTATTTAAAGCTGAGATAGTTTTCTATGTTATGCCCTGGTCCTCCTTGATGGTAAGGGCAAGTCTGATCTGCTTTGAACCAAAAAGGCGGATTTTCTGGTACTGTAAAAGGAGACCTGGTTTGGACGTGCCCCTTGACTAGCAGTAATGGAAACTGTTCTGCGTACAACATTTGGTGGTCGCATTGTACGGTTGTTGTTGTACTGAGGACGAGCCTGCTGAAGAGGCTGTTGTGTCCTTTGCTGATATTATTGTTGATTTGGTTGGCTCTGAGCAACCTGAGGTTGATACGTAGGAACAGGCGCAGGGTTAATAGTAGGAGTTACAGCTGCTACTGGTTGGTACCGTCGCCTTTGCTTTCCGAGAGATATATTATTAATATCTTACTCTTTTTTCTTAGGGAAAGCACTACCGTATCTTTTGGTACTGTTTGATGGTCCGGTGTCTTTAACTAAACGTCCTTCCCAGACTGCCTCCTCAAGATGAACTCCCATGCCTACCATCTCAGTAAAGTCACTAGGCGCACTGGCGACCATTCTGTCGTAGTAAAATGAGCTCAAGGTTTTCAACAAGATCTTTGCCATCTCTTTTTCCTCGAGAGGTGGACAAATCTGGGCGGCAATTTCACGCCATCTCTGAGCATATTCCTTTAAGGTTTCCTTGTCCTTTTGCGACATGGCTCTGAGTTGATCTCTGTCTAGTGCCATGTTCAGGTTATACTTATATTGTTGAACGAAGGCAGCACCAAGATCTCTGAAAGTGACGATCTTAGTGTGGTTTAATCCCATGTACCATTTGAGCGCGGTACCGGTTAAACTATCCTAGAAATAGTGAATCAGTAACTGTTGGTTCTCTGTCTGTGTCGACATCCTCCGAGCGTACATTACCAAATGACTTTGAAGGAAAGAGTTGCCCTTGTACTTTTCAAATTCAGGAACCTTGAATTTGTGCGGAACTTTCACACTGGGGACCAAACAAAGGTCTGCGGCGTCCTTTCCAAATAGATCCTTACCGCGAATAGCTTGCAGTGCTTTCTGCATCTCCAGGAACTGCTCCTGGAATTCCCTTATTTTATCATCCATACTTTAATTTCCACCAGCAGGTATTTGTGGAATCTGCCCTTCCGGGACAGTGTGTACCACGGGTGGTGGTACAGTCATTACGGCAGTGACTCTTGGTGCTTCCTGAAGTTTATAACCTTTAGGAGTTGCTGTCATGCCCCTGGCATCTTTGCTTTCCTGAAGTTTGTAACCTTCAGGCCCAGCGGTTCCTGCTACAGTCTCTGGAACTTCTGAGATCGGCGGAATATATCCTTCAGGGATATAGTTGAGTGGCATGCCCCAGGGATGATCTTTAGGCATGTTATACCGAGGATCATACTTCTCCATTATGGGCGTCAATGTGATCTCTAAGATCACAGTCCTTTGTTGTTGCATCTGGGCTGCTGCCAGAGCTTGCATGTCATTGTGAAGTTTCCTTAGATCTTCTTTCAGAGCGTCGAGTTCTTCTCTCAACTCTCTGTTCTCTTCCTCGAGATTATCCATTTTCTTTTGTTGACTGGCCCGAGTATTGTACGAATGAGACAGTTTGACTCTAGAATTGAGACACAAACGTGAGATTCGTAGGTAAGAAGAATGTGTTATGTGAGAATGATGAATGATATTCAATGATTATATTAATTTTTTTTTGTTAATCAAAAGAAACTTCGATAATTAGATTGCAAATATCATACAATGGAAACCCCGTTTTATTGAATTCAAATATTGCGGAAATGGAAATACAATAATTTACATAGTGCTGTAAAAGGAAATGTCTAAGATAATGGATCCTGAGTCCTCTCTGAGGAGAGCTCATGTGCTGGTTCTGGTATTTTCCTTTTCTTTGACCGGGGCTCTTGAGCCGTTGTCGGGTTGCCATTCCTTTGCCAAGTGAAAGGAGCGAGCAAACTCCTTTGGTCTTCTTGATTCTCTACAGCGTGTTGCTCTAAAATTTCGATCAGAGCTTCTCTTTCTTTTAACAGTTGTTGTATTTTCTTACACTCCACATTGAGAATACGATACTTGTTCTTCCAAGACTTCTTCTCCTGTTGAACTTTGTTGAGAGTAACCTAAAGTTTTTCCGTATCAGACATAAAATAAAGGACAAATTCCTTTAACGGAAGAACCTCCTGACGAGGGTAAGGCATCCTCAGCTTGATAGCTCTAGTTTATACCCAGTGGAGATAAGGTTCCACCGAGACACTGTCTGGTTTTCCTAGAGACTCTCTTCCTTTCCTGTGAACATGTTTCCAAGCATGCACTATTTATGTCTTTAGTGCCCTGTCATTTTCTCCTTCCTTGACGAAAAGACCTTCCAGATGACCATTACGCGGGACATGCCTCATCGGGTATCCAAATTGACGACGAACTAAAACTGGATGGTAATTGATTCCTCCTTTAATTCCTATGAGGGGTACATTAGGGAAGTTTCCACAACGGTCAATAATTCTGATCCCGTCATACCAATCGATGTCAGAGTTGGTAAGAGACATGATTCTCTACAACCAACGCAAAGTACTCTTATGATCCCAAAAAGCGGCAGACTTGGGTAAATGGGAATTGAAGCATTTGTATAGCAAAGGTACACAACATGTGATCATTCTTCCGCTGTATAAATTCCTTAAGTGTACAGAATGATAAGCATCTGCGCGCAAGGTCGGTACAAGGATTCCAATCAGAAAAACCTTAATGGCATTGATATCAATGAAGTCATCAATGTTGGGAAACAGAAATATCCCGTAGGTGAGCAGAACAAAGACGCTTTCGAAAGCGGTCACGTTCCCTATACTAGCAAAGTACAGAGCTTTCTTTATAAAAAACTTGGCTGGCAAACTCTGGATTCCACCCTTAGTGGTCATGTAAGTCCTGACTTCTGACTCATCCAAATAAATTGCTCTTGTAATGGTTTGATCCTTTGGAATTTCTTCCAGTCCAAAAAAGGGAGCTTGGTCAGTGATCGGTAAATCAGTAAGGTGAGAGTACTCCTCCAGTGTTGGTGCTAGTTGATAATCCAGGAATGTAAAACAGTGATAGACCGGATCGTAGAACTGAATGAGCGTAGCCAGGATTTCTTTAATTACATGGACCCTTAACAGAGACAACAGTCCTCCGTATTTAGCTCTGAAAGCATCAGGGTTGGTGATCATCCTTGCCAACCCTCTCAAATCCTCTAGTTTTGGAACCTTGAAGGTGTACTTGTGAGTCTTCCTTCTATCGAAACCTATAACGCAATCTTTCTCTCTGACATTTGCAATCATTGTCTTAGTTTAATTTGAAAAAGAGAGACTAGAAGAGAAATTTTTACTTTTTTTAAAGTTTTTTTTTAATGAAATGAATGCATGAATGCAGTACACAAAAACATAGAAAAAACAGGGGGTCAAAGGTTCGGTGGCATGAAGTCATGGCTCTACCTATCCCCAAAGGTTATACTGGTGATTTTTTGTACCTGTCCTCAAAATCATTGACCCCTCTTGGGATAGCAACAACAGGTTGGTTCACCCGAGCGAGCTGATGTATCTTAGAGTAATCTCAAATGAGGGTAGTATCACGTGACAATTATTTCTGATAGCTTCCGCACTACAAAATAGTAACAATGTCTCAGCCTACTAAATCCTCAGTTTCATAGAATACCACAATCGAACAATCTGCTTTCAACAACCGAAGTCGTATAGGCATTGAATTCGCAAAGGGTCTCTCCACTGATTCGATGGTCGACCGAGGTCTCTTATTTGGGAGTCACTCCCTGTAAGATTACCCGTCTAGTGCCATCACTTATCTTAGGTGTCACTCAAACTTTCCAGATACGGCGTCACCCACAGTCTCATTAGCAGAAAAATAAACACGGATATCAATTAGGAAAAGCGATATATATATTTATTCCTAAAACTAACATCCTAGACCTCTTAAGAGCTATAGCCTAGTCCTAACAAATAAAATGACTCCCCAGCAGAGTCGCCATTTTTCTGTGGAAAATGGGGATGATGATGACTAGCTCTAACAATGACTCCCCAGCAGAGTCGCCATTTTTCTGTAGTGAGCGATTTTTGTCGGTGACGCGACCACCTTATCGTTGGGTTTTCCTCACCGTAATGGTAAGAGGGGGTGCTACTTTCTGATTTCTTATTTATCCCATGAAGTTGAAAGGGAAAGGGAAGTTATCTAAAACTAACCTTGCACGCGAAATGTTTAACTGAACAAAACGCTTAAAAGAGATTGGGGGTCTAGGGTCAGGTTATATAATGGGGAGTTGTCAATTACCCATCCTATATGTGGTTATCCACAGGATATTTGCTTTAGGTCTCAATTTGTAATTGATGGTGTTTATCTGTTAATGGGTTGGGAAAGTTTCTTGGGAAGTATAAGTGAGTGAGTGAGTTGATGATGTTCAAGTTTTCCCAATGTTTTTGGTAAGGTACTGGACCTAAGTTTTGATTGATGTATGAAGGTACTGGACCTAGGTTTTTTTTATTAGTATGCTCGCTAAGATTTCGCAATCTTATGCCTACGTATTCCCGTTTAAACGAAACAGGGAAATCAGAGCAATCGTAGTTCCTCATATTCTAAGGGAGGAAAAAGATGTTTTGGTGTCTTGTTCAAAGCCCAAGATTGAAGCTAAAAGGAGTATTTGTGTCTTGTTCAAAGCCCAAGATTGAAGCTAAAAAAAGATTTAACTGAGAGAACTTGTCGCCTCTAAAGAGGGGTTGTTGATTTTGGTATGCCTTCATCAAAGCCCAAGGTTGAAGCTAAGAGGTTGATTGACTCCACTGGGGGAATCCTTACCCAAAGCCTAAGAGGAGGCTGGATAAGATCGACTCAACAAGAGAGTGTATATGTTGGTGTCTTGTACAAAGCCCAAGATTAAGGCCAAAAAGAGACTGATTCTTCAGGGATATCATTATACAAAGCCTAAGAGGAGGCTAGAAGTTTGACTTTTCCAGGGAAAATGTTGTATCTGTCTTGTACAAAGCCCAAGATTGAGGCTAAAAGGATTTTGACTCTGTTGGGGAGGAAATCTTCATCTGTCTTGTACAAAGCCCAAGATTGAGGCTAAAAGGAGACTGTGCTGACTTGGTTGAGGATATTTTAGGTGTCTTGTACAAAGCCCAAGACGGAGGCTAAAAGGATTTAACTCTGCTGGAGAGTATTATTTGTCTTGTACAAAGCCCAAGATGGAGGCTGAAAAGAGTTTGACTCTGCTTGGGGAAATCATTCCTCAAAGCCTAATAGAAGGCTGAGAGGAAGTGACTCTGCTGGGGAAGATACTTGTCCCAAGCTCAAGAGAGGGAGATTTATGTCTTGTACAAAGCCCAAGATTGAGGCTAAAAGGGTTTGACTCAACAAGAGAGTGCTTTTATCTGTCTTGTACAAAGCCCAAGATTGAGGCTTAAAGGATTGACTCAACAAGAGAGTCTTTTTTTTTGTCTCGTACAGAGCCCGAGATGAAGGGTAAAAAGGTTGACTCAATAAGAGAGTCTAGAACGTGATTGACTCAGTAAGATAGTCTGGAAGTTGATCGACTCAACAAGAGAGTCTGAAAGGTGATTGACTCAACAAGAGAGTCTGAAAGTTGATTGACTCAACAAGAGAGTCTGAAAAGGTTAGCTCCGCTGGGGAGAATCTTTGTACAAAGCCCAAGAGAAGGCTGACTGTGCTGAGGAAAAACCATTATACAAAGCCTAAGAGGAGGCTAACTTTTGTCGGGGATTGTTAAGATCCCGAGGCAGGTCCAAATGGGGAATCAACTCTTGCTGAAGATTATAGAAGAGTTGAGATATCAGAGACCTTGAGGTTCTGATTTGGGATAAGCTGACCCTGGTTGGGGAACTCTCAAGAGAGAGGCTGGGTTTCTGCTGGAGATTGATCCAGAGAGCCCGGGGTTTCTTCCTATACTAGTAAGGAACTTGAGAATGTCTTTGAGACTCAAGGGGATTAGACTGTCTAAGTCTACTGGTGTGGAAGAGTTTTATCTTTTGTATGATGCCCAAGAGAAGGCACGGGTATTAAGCGATGATGATCAACCCTAAAATCCGATATTTGACACTGGAAAAACTACTTTAACAAAGGATGACTAAGTTATGTCTTATACCTTTAAGAGGTCATCAGGGTCCTTGTATTAAGCCCAAGAGAAGGCATGAGAACTTCTAAGAAGCCGGAGGGTTCTTGTACAAAGCCCAAGAGGAGGCGGGGATGCTTGTAGGAAGCCTGTGGGTCCCAAACCAAGAAAAGTTCAAGAAATGCTATTCACCGAGAATAGATTATTTAGTGAAAGTTCTGTGATTTGAAGAAACTCAAGAGATGCTATTCACCGAGAATAGATCAACTCTGGGGAGTAGAATTTCTTTGACAATTTCTAGGGGTGACGGCCTGAGAAAAGGTTCACAAGGAATACTGTCTTTCTCTTTGTTCCATATTGTTTAATCCCAAGAGAAGGTAAGATTGTATCTGGAAATCCTATGGGGATCTAGTTTTATTTGTATTTAAGAGCGACCAACAGGGCTTTACCTAGTTCTAGACCTAGTTTTCGAGGAAAACTCTAAATAACTATACTAGTATATATATATAGATGATATATGACAAGTATTTAAAAGGGTATGAAAGAAGACTAACTGTGCGCAGCTTCCCACAATACAGTTATATATATATTTGACATGTATTTAAAAAAATGAAAGAAGACTCACAGTGTGCATCTTCCCACAATACAAATATATATATATATATATATATATATATATATATATATATATATATATATATTAAAGCAAGTAAATGAAAATGGATAAAACTTACAGCTGAGTTAGCTTCCATGCTATATTGTTTGTTGTTTAAAGAAATTAAAGAAAGTTTTGATAACAACTGTATATTGAATCTAAATCAAAAGGGAATTGTTTGGAAAAGATTATTGGGTCTTATACTCAAAGAGAGGCCCAACGTTTTAACAATGATCGAACCGTTGTTTTGAATACGGTACTGGGACTTATACAACGACTGAGGCCGAAAAAAGGTTTATCTACAAAAGGGTTGGGTCTTACACTTTATTAGAGGCCCAAAAGGTGTTTTTAAAGAAAAGAAATGAGACTTACAACACGAGATAGGCCCAGATGATTTGATTTTGAACTGGCGATCGCACCGACATTTTTTTAACGCAGAGGGACTTATACAATATCTGAGGCCCAAAAGTTTTGGTTAAAAGGGGATTGGGTCTTACACTCTATTAGAGGCCCAAAAAGTGTTTTTTAAGACAAGGAATGGGACTTACAACACGAGGGTAGGCCCAGAGAAAATTTGTTTGAAAATGACGATCTCGTCAAAGTTTCTGAAACTGTATCGGGACTTATACAATACCCTGAGGCCCAAATTATTTTATTTATAAAGAGGTGGGACTTACACTCTATCAAGTGGCCCATGAGTGTTTGAAAAAAGATTGATGAGGGTGGAATTAATCAAAACCCTAATTTTGTTTAAAAATGGAATTAATTTTGTTTAAAAATTAATAAAAATTATTGAAAACATGTGAAAAATGAGTGGTAATCTTGGATCAATGTTTCAAAAATTATGTTTTTATCCATAAAATGATTAAGAATCATTTAAGTTTGGAAAATCAAGAAGGAAAAAATATTTTAAATGCTAAAAAACAAATAAAAATTAATTCTTTGCAAAAATATCAAGTATATGAAATAAATAATGTTTTTTGGAAAATTTTTGTAAAATAAACTATTTTAACATTTTTGTGAATTATTAGAAAAAGAATCAACTCAAAGTCATTAAAATTGAATGAGAAATTAATTTTCCAAATCATTAAAAAATAATATGAAAAATAAAATAAAAATGGAAAAAGTGGTAAAAAAAGAGGTCTGGGGCGAGGGGGATTCGAACCCCCGACCTCTCACTCACCCAATACACACAAACCAGTTGATCAACCACTGGGGCGCATTGCCAATTCATAATATACATGGCAAACAATAATTATATAGTAAACAAGTTGGATTTCTAAAAAGGGCGCCATGTTCATCTTCAACCTCAAGCTCAGATGCGTGAAGGCTCGTATCTCACTCATTTCTCAATCATTTGACATGATTCAAACACCAAATTCATGCGTCTTTTAACAAGGAACATGAAGGCAATATTTGATTTCATTTATTTTTAGTGTGCAGCAAGTTACATTAACATGAATGTAAGAACCCTAACTTTGCAAAAACAATCGTGCAGACATGTTTGTGAGTGCTATGGTCAATTTTTTTGAGGGAAAACACTCAACATATGATGATAATCAATTGGCAAGATTATTGTGCGAGGAAATATGCATGGTGTATGGAGATTGAGTTTTAGGCTTACCTTGCTGCAAGAAGAAATGGAACTCTGCACAAAGTGTGTTCTAGAAGGTGGATGATGATCTCTACAGCTTTAATGGATGGTATGGAGTGGATTGCAAGCCTTGGAACTTTTTGAAACTCCTTAGATCAAATTATGGTATCCCAACTGCATAATGGCTAGGTTGAAGAGTGAAATTTTGATGGAGGTGTTTCAGAAGTGGTTTAGATGTTTGGACAACTTCCATACATCATATGTGATGTGTTAGAAGTGATGGTTTAACTTGCTTGGTTCTGCAACTCAAAACCCGATAGCACTTGCTCAAGAACAAAGAAATTTGGCACTTAAAGAGGGAATGAGAGAAATCAATGTTGTAAGCTGTTTTGGGGTGATCTGAATGATCACTTAGGACCTCTATTTATAATAGAGGAGTTGTGTTGAAGTTGTTCTCTTGAAGCTCAGACGATAAGGCCATGGTTCAATGGTCTTGGCTTGGCATAAATGCCTTTTGCACTAGGTGTAACAGCTGGCCCAAATAGATCAGCTATGTATTGACTGATTCCATATTCTTCAGTCATTTTAATTGTTGTTTAATCAGAGAACTTGACTGAGGAGAGTGAGAATCTTGAAAGTGCACTATTCCACATTAATTCCCTTTGAATTCAAGGCATATATGCTAAAAACTCTTCAATTCTCAAGGATAAGCTCTTGGCATTTCAGTCCAAGTTTGTTGGTTCGACTAGATGGATTGTGATCAGATTGGATGAATTTGGCATAGTGATCCTTGGCTTTGAATCGGAAATCGTGGAGAGCAAGCAAACATGCAAACGGAATTTTCCAAGACAGTTGCAGTAGCATGACTTTGAGCTGCTATATCTCTTGACTTCCATGGAGTTTTTTTCATGCTAATGGACCCTTTGAATTGCTAGCAATATGCGCAACAACTTTGATGTTTACACCTTGAAATGATTCATCTTGCAACTGTGTGAAAAAGTGCCCCAAGTTTTAGTGTTTCACTTGAACTCTGCCTTGGGCAGAATTTTTCAAAGTGTTGGAAAAAGATGCATTTTCATGTTTTCAGCCATTTTGATCACTCCATAACTAAAAATCCATGAGGAATTGGAATGAGCTGTAGTTGACACTTTTAAAGTATGTCATGAGATCTACAAATCCAGCTTTGGACCATCCAAAATGGTTGCTTAGATCTCAAGTTATGGTCCTTGGAAGTTGGTACCCTAGCCACTTTGTTCCATAACTTAGAAAAATTCTAAGTTTTTATGGTTACCCCCTTTTTCAAGTTAACTCACTTTCTTTGATTTTTCTTGATGAATGATGATTCCAATCACACATTAACATCATTTTAGGGTCAATGAACCATAATTGTGAAAAATCACAAAAAGTCAAACTTGGTTTTGTGCACAGTTGACTTTTTATCGGACGAAATCCAAACTGTGCGATCCTTTGTGAAATCAAGTCCTTGACCTAAATCTAACCTAATGGGTATATTCCGTAGGTGTTATAGGGTGTATTGAATCATGTCCCAAGGTTTGGGAGCATGTCTGGATTAAAAGTCAAAGGTACAGTTGACTTTTTCCTCAAAACCCTAATTGTGGTTCAAATGAAAATGAAACTTGTGCATCAAGTTTCTTGGATCGATCCATTGTTGGAAATGGATCAATGTAGTGTGTTAGAGACCCTCAAATCATGCCTTGAGGTCTTGGCTCATGTTTTTTCCCAAAAGTCAACTTAGGGGTGAATTAGTTCAAGAAACCCTAATTCCTGATTTTTGGGTAAATGCATCCCCTGAGGCTAAATTGACTTGATGACTGGGTTTATGAGGTCCCTTGGAGTATCTTAAGTTGTGCTTTGAAGCAATGGCTCATGCCCATAGGAAAATTTTCACCTGGAGGCCTGGGTCGACCAAAACCCTAATTTGGTGATACTGGCGATCTTGAGGCTTGATCCACTTGGAAAGTTGCAACCCTGTGCTTGATTCATGATGTGGAAGTCCCCTTGATCCATTTTGGGTGTTTGAGAGGCTAGACAAGTTAAATATCATGTCATTCCTTGATTGATCCTTTGTCTAAGGCTTTGAGAGGGCCTGAAACCCTAATTTCTGATTATGGTGAATGCTCAACCATCTTTGAGGAGATTGATAAGGCATGATGGTTCATCCATATTGTGATGATGATTTGAACAATGATGGGAAATCTTAGTGGTCAAAATTTGGGGTATGGCAAAGAGGAGGGGGGTGCTACTTTCTAATTTCTTGTTTATCCCATGAAGCTGGAAGGGAAATGGAAGCTATCTAAAACTAACCTTGCACGCGAATGTTTAACTGAACATACGCTTAAAGAGATTGGGGGGTCTGGGGTCAGGTTATACAATGGGGAGTTGTCAATTACCCATCATATATGTGGTTATTCACAGGATGTTAGCATTAGGTTTCGCTTTATACTTGATGGTGTTTATCCGTTAATGGGTTAGGAAAGTTTCTTGGGAAATATGAGCGAGAGAGTGAGTTTTTGTTGATGTTCGGGTTTTCCCGATGTTTCTGGTAAGGTACTGGACCTAAAGATTGATGTGTGAAGGTATTGGACCTAGAGTTTTTGATTGGTATGCTCGCTAAGATTTCGCAATCTTATGCCTACGTATTCCCGTTTAAACGAAACAGGGAAATCATAGCAATCGTAGTTCCTCCTATTCTAAGGGAGGAAAGAGATATGTTGGTGTCTTGTTCTAAGCCCAAGATTGAAGCTAAAAGGTTGAGTATTTGTGTCTTGTTCAAAGCCCAAGATTGAAGCTAAAAGGTTTGACTGAGAGAGAACTTGTCATCTCTAAAGGGAGACATTTGGTCTGTTTATCACAACTGTTGGGTGACTGTTTATAAAGGAGAATTACTTTAACTGGGATATGTGAATCCAGCAATACCATAATTTTCTTTATAAGGGATTTTTTCCTGAAGGAAAAAACTTTAACTCAGTGTAGAGTAATGCCATTTTTCCTTAGGAATTTCTCATGCTAAGAGAGGGACAGTGACGTGGATTTAAACAATCCAGAGGCTTGGCGCTTATAGCAATTAGAAGAAAGAGAGGGTTTTCTGTTTTGACATATGATAATACAGAGAAATGACTTCCTATAGAGGGATTTTGATTTCCTCGGAGGGTATGTTGATTTTTGTGTGCCTTGATCAAAGCCCGGGGTTGAAGCTAAAAGGTTGATTGACACCTCTAGGGAAGTCCTTATACAAAGCCTAAGACGAGGCTGGGAATGACTGACTCAACAAGAGAGTTTTCTTATCTGTCTCGTACAAAGCCCGAGATTGAGGCTAAAAGAGACTGACTCTTTAGGGATATCATTATACAAAGCCTAAGAGGAGGTTAAAAGTTTGACTCCGTCGGGGAGGGTTTGTATGTGTCTTGTACAAAGCCCAAGATAGAGGCTGAACGGAGACTTGACTGACTTGGTTAAGGATATTTTAGGTATCTCGTACAAAGCCCAAATAGAGGCTAAAATGTGTTTGACTCTGCGGGAGAGTATTATCTGTCTTGTACAAAGCCCAAGATGGAGGCTGAAAAGAGTTTGACTCTGCTTAGGAAATTATTTCTCAAATCCTAAAAGAAGGCTGGGAGGAATTGACTCCGCTGGAGAAGATATTTGTCCCAAGCTAAAGAGAAGGTTATGACGATTTATGTCTTGTACAAAGCCCAAGATTGAGGCTAAAAAGGGTTTGACTCAACAAGAGAGTGCTCTTATCTGTCCTGTACAAAGCCCAGGATTATGGCTGAACAAGCTAAAGAAACCATTATACAAAGCCTAAGAGGAGGCTAACTTTTGCTAGGGGAAATCTTTATACCAAACCTAAAAGGAGGCTGCAAAAGATTGACTCAACAAGAGAGTGTTTTTATCTGTCTCGTACGAAGCCCGAGATTGTGGCTAAAAGGGTTGACTCAACAAGAGAGTGCTAAAAGGTGATTGACTCAACAAGAGAGTCTGAAAATTGATTGACTCACCAAGAGAGTCTGAAAAGGGTGACTGACTCAACAAGAGAGTCTGAAAAGGTTAGCTTCGCTGGGGAGAATCATTGTACAAAGCCCAAGAGGAGGCTAAAATGCTGTGGAAAGATCATTATACGAAGCCTAAGAGGAGGTTATCTTCTGCCGGGGATTGTTGAGATCCCGAGGCATGTCCAAATGGGGAATCAACTCTTGCTAAGGGTTACAGAAGAGTTGGGGTATCAGATGCCTTGAGGTTCTAAAATTGGTGATAAATAGACCCTGGTTAGGGAACTTTTTAGGAGAGAGACTGGGTTTTATAACCCATGGGTTTTAACTCTGTTGGAGATTGATCCAGAATGACTGGGGTTTCTCTTACGTTTTGTAGGGAACTTGAGAATGCCTTTGAGACTCAAGGGGATTTAGATTGTCCAAGTCTATTGGAAAAGTTTATCTTTGTATAACGCTTAAGAGGAGGCTGACTTTTTTAAGGGATGAGTATCAATCCTAAAATTGGTCTGAGGGTTTTGACTCTTTTTAGAAAGACAGCTCTAACGAAGGATGACTAAGTTATGTCCTATACCTTTAAGAGGTCTTCAGGGTCCTTGTATTAAGCCCAAGAGAAGGCATAAGAACTTCTAAGAAGCCGAAGGGTCCTTGTACAAAGCCCAAGAGAAGGCGGGGATGCTTTTAGGAAGCCTGTGGGTCCCAAACTAAGAAAAGTTCAAGAAATGCTATTCACCGAGAATAGATTATTTATTGAAAGTTCTAAGGTTTGAAGAAACTGAAGAGATGCTATTCACCGAGAATAGATCAACTCTGGGGAGCAGAATTTCTTTGACAATTTCTAATAGTGACAGTTTGAGAAAAGGTTCACCGAGAATACTGCCTTTCTCTTTGTTCCATATTGTTTAAGCCCATGAGAAGGCAAGATTGTATCTGGAAGTCCTATGGGGATCTAGTTTTGACTGTATTTAAGAGTGACCAACTGGATTTACCTAGTTCTAGACCTAGTTGTCGGGGATAACTCTAAATAACTATACTAGTATATATACAGTTGATATATGACAAGTATTTAAAAGGGTATGAAAGAAGACTTACAGAGGAGCAGCTTCCCACAATACAGTTATATATATATATATATATATATATATATATATATATATATATATATGAAAGCGAGTAAATGAAAGCTGTTAAAACTTACAGGTGAGCAAGCTTCCATGTTGTATTGTTAGTTGTTCAAAGAAATTAAGGAAAGTTTTGATAACAACATGTATATTTGAATCTAAATCAAAAGAGAAGTTGTTTTTGAAAAGATTTGTTGAGGCTTATACTCAAGGAGAGGCCCAGATGAAAAACAGTAATCTTACCGTTGTTTTATAAGCTGTATAGGGACTTATACAATGACTGAGGCCCAAAAGGTTTTCTGTACAAAAGGATGGGTCTTATAACTTAAGGAGAGGCCCAAAGATATTTTGAAAAAGAAATATGGGACTTACAACGCGAGGGGAGGCCCAGATGATTTTGTTTTAAAAGGCGACGACCGCGCCGTGATTTTGAAAATACAGTGGGACTTATACAACATCTGAGGCCCAAAATGGTTTGTATTTACAAAGGATGGGGTCTTACACTCTATCAGAGGCCCAAAGAGATTTAAAAGAAAAGAAATGGGACTTACAACACAAGGGTAGGCCCAATTGATTTTCGTTTTGAAATGGCGACCGCGCCGAGATTTTTCAACGCAGAGGGACTTATACAACATCTGAGGTCCAAAAATGGGTTGGGTCTTACACTCTATTAGAGGCCCATGAGTGTTTGAAAATTTAAAATCGGGAGGAAACCCTAATTTTAAATAAAAATGTTATTTTTGAAAGGAAATTAAATGAAAAAAATGATATAAAATACCAAATATATTCAAAAATAAGTTGTACACCTTGAAAAATATTTTGAAGAATTATGTTTAATTACATGAGAGTTTGAAATTCAATTGGTTTTGAAAGATCAAAGTGGGAATTCCATTTAAAATGTTTAAAAACAATTAAAATGAAATTAATTACAAAAATTCTAACTATATTAAATAAATAATATAAGTTGGATCTTTTTTGTAAAATAAAATATTTAAACATTTTAGTGAATTTTGAGAAAAAGAATCAATTCAAAAACATAAATGTTCAGAGAGAAATTAATTTTTGAATCAATTAACAAAAATAACAAAAATTCAAATATTTGAATATTTGAAAAAGGGCGCCAAGAACACCAAGTTCTTGCCCCGTGCCCTGTTTCTGCAGATTTACATTTTCTCACTTTTCTCCATGATTTCTCAATGGTTTTGCACGATTCAAACACCAATCTTGTCCGCTTTTGAACAAGGATCACAACCATATAGATTAATTGCATTTATTTTGAGTATTGAGTGAGAAATCAGAAGAAAACCTCAAGAACCCTAATTTCAGCATGAACACAATGAAATTCCATACCCGATTGATTCATGGCAATTGATTGAGGGTTATCACTCCATACATGATTATGAACATGTGGCAAAATTGTTGTGCAGTAAAATATGCATGCATCATGGAGTTTGAAGAGCTCATGCTTACCTCTTGCAACTGGTGATCGAGTTTGGTGATGGAGGTGTTGTAAGTTGGTTCCAATGATTTGGACAGCTTCCTTAGGTGCCAAGGATTGTGTTTGAATGCTTAGAATGAATGGAAATGATCTGGAAGTTGAGATGGTACCCCAACTGCAACTCTGCTAAAAGCTTGAGCAGTTGGCTGGTGATTTTGTGAAATTGATATTCCAGATGTTATGTAAGAGTTTGGATCACTTCTATATGTTATATGTGAGGTGTGTGTGTGATTGGTTTGGTTGGAATTGCTCTCAAACTCAAAACCCGATAGTGACTTGAGTTAGAAGGCAAAATTGGAGTGAAAGTGGGATTTTGAGGAAAGCATAAGTTTGGGAGCTTTGTGTAACACCCCAAAATTTTCCTTCTTGTTTTTAGCTAACTGGATTATGTTTCTTTGCATTTCTTGCATTAGCATTTATGCATAGCATTGGTTCTTAGCATGGGATCAAGGTACTTGGTTCATTTCAAAGGAGTCTCAAGCCTCAAGGTGGTTTGAGGAGTTCATCACATCCTCATAAGATCAAGAATGGCAAAGAGATTTCAAGTGAATCTTTCTCTCCTAATCAGATGGTTCAAATTAGGGTTTTGGTTCCAAAAGGCTTCTTGATGGGTTTTGCATGTTCAAATACATTCTCACGAGGTTCTATATGCTTACAAGCACTCATGGAGGAAGACTTGGCTAGTGATTCATTGTGGAGGATTTTCAGTGGATCAGTTACTTGTGAGGTAAGCAAAAGTCAACAGTTCAAAAGGAAAGTCAAGCATGGGTTTTCAAGGGTTCAAATCATGTTTCCCAAGTCCATGTACCTTTATTTGGTCAAGGAATAGCATGGTTGACATCATTCTTCAAGAATCAAGAGTTTGTGCAAAAGTTACTAAATTTAGAAAATGACCTATAATGAGAACTCTCCATTTTTGGCAATTTTTCCACCACATTCAAATTGACTTTTCATCATCAAGGAAGCTTCAAATGGATTTTCCTCCAACATGAAAGTTAAATATATTTCTCTCCCATTTCCAAAAAGTACTAGATGGTTTCCATATCATTTGTATAACTCAAGTTATGGTCAAAACAATGCAAGGTGTTTTTAAGGGTTTTCACATGTACCACTTTTTCCACCTTTTGCATTTTGGTACAAATTGACTTGTAATTGGTTCTATTGCTTCATGTCACATTACAACATCAAAGTACACCTCATGAGGATCATTTTTGGCCTTTGAATCAAGTGATTTCGTGCCATATTCATCACTTATTTCACATTATGCAAAATGGCAAGATGGTTCAAAACTCACAAATCAAGACATTTCAAGGCCCAATTCCAATCCATTTGTGATCAGCAAGGGAAGTGTGAGTGATTCATCATGAAAAGCATGAGCTTGCACGTGTGGATTAGTGGATTGATCACATATTGCAAATTTGCAATTCACATCAAAACTCATTAACCAAAGGATTAATCAATTGCTAATCATGATCAGTGCTCTAATGGGATGTATATAAGCTAGCTCATGCCTTCACAGCTAGGCCATGCACTCTCATTTGCTCAGATTTGAATTTTTGTTCTCACACTTTCTCTCTTCGAAACTCACTCTCCTTGGAGTTTCTTTGAGATTTCTCTTCACATTCTTGATCAGTGAAGAGAATAGAGCAAGAATCAACCACTGATTGAAGCTCATACTGAGGTTTTGGCCATAATCGGATTTGGATTCAACTTCTTCAAACTTCAAGATCTAGCACGATTCCTAGCTCTAGTTGCATTTATTTTGCAATTAGAGGTTCCAAGTAGTAGATCTGCAGCTTCCAGAGGGTTTTCTTGGCGTATTTCAAGTTCTACAAGGTTCAGGTAAGCTTGCTTTTCACCATCATAGAACTTGATTTTGTTGTGTGCATTATGATCTATGATGTTCACTGATCATTCTGATCTATTTTGTGTGAGTTTTGGACGTGTATCATGGGAGTATTTGATGATTGAAGTTTTTAGATCTAACTTGTTTTCCTTTAATTTGGCTCATGTGCTGATCATTTGGTGAAACTAATTGCATATTTGAACTCCTTGTTGAATTCTAGTCAAGATAGTATGCTCATGTATGATTTCTGGGAATTTTTGTGAAGACTCCACCGTGGGAGCCACCGGAGAAGACGACCGGAGCTAGAGCTCCGGCGTCTGGTTCACTTTCAGGTGAACTGAGGTTTCAATGAAGGTGATGATGTTTGGACCGTTGGATCGTTTGATCTGATGGTCATAGGTGTGCCACGTTTTTAATTTCTTCTTTTATTTTATTTGATTGTGTGTTTGTTAATCCATTTTAGTTAACATGTACCACCAATCTAAGCCACTCATCTTGTTGATTTTGTGATTTGATGATTTATTTGTGCACGTTTGATTAATCTACGGGTGTATGTTGGGCCAACGCATTAAAATCCTCATGTGCCTATCACGTGTTTCTATTTTAATTGCTGATGATTTGGTGTGTGCATGCTTACATTAATTATTGTGTGCGTGTGATCCTGGGCGTTGATCATGATTACTTATTGCTTTTGTTGACTGATTGTGATGTGTGAGATTAATCCAATGGCTGGGGTGAGTTGATTGTTTCTTTTTTGTTGGACTGCGCTCATTTTTGTTTGTTTGGACTGGACTTGCTTTCTGAACCCCCCTGTTGAGCCCATGTTTACTTTTAAACGTGAATTGCTTGCTGTTTGCACCCCCATGTTTATTTCAATTATTTTTATTTTCATTAATTGTTGCATTTCATTTTTTATTTTTAAAAATAGTTTTATGCATCAAAAAATTATGAAAAAAATCATGAATCATCCTTAGGATTTTATAAAATTTTTCCAATTTTTATTTTATTTTGTGCCTCTGAATTAATTGTTCAATTAATTTCTTTTTGAATTGTTTCATATATGCACACCCTGCCTTGCTGATTTTATTTCTCATCATCTACAAAATATTTTGAACCCATTATTTTTGCGTTATTTCATCAACGTATTGAAGTGCATAAAAAATTTTTCTCATATTTTTAAACTCTTTTCATATTGCATTTTGGTCCCTCTCTTTTGCATATTGATTCACAATTTCCATGTGACTTGGTATGATTGATTGAAAGACTTCTCTTGTGAATTTTTGCATGAGTTTTTAACATATTGTTTGCCCTTGGTTGAGGAGTCTTGAGAATTAATTTGGTAATTTTTGAAGATGATTTGCTCATTGTTTGAATGCTCTTTGTTTGAGGTCTTATTTTGTGCACATCTTTGATCATGTTTGATTACTTGTTTGAGAAGGCACTTGTGCCATTATTTGGGATTGTTTCTTTGACTTCATAAACCATGTTTGAATCATTATAGGTCATTTGATTGCAATTATAGGTCATTGGTGTGAGGTTGTAGCATATTTTGTGCACATATTCAATGTTTGATTTACATGCCTCTTTTTGACTTATCTTCTCACTTCTTCTCATCTATGCCTCTTCTTGGTTTGTATTTGGTTTGTGTATACCATGCCATATCTCTTCTTTGCATCTCATTTGATGTATGTTTCTGACCTTGGAGCTTTGCATTCATGTCATATGCTATTCATGTTTCATTTTGCATCCTTTAACATGCTTCACTTACATGCTTCCTTCTTCTTCTTCTAATGATTCTTAATGCTTGGATACTTGCTTGTATGCCTTATGTAACACTTGTATAGCATGTTTAGGCACATGTTTAGGTCATCCAAATTCTGAATTTGATTTTATTTGAAGCATTCTTGCATGATCACCTTGCATGTCCACTCATTCTTCTTCTACTCCTTCTTTGATGATCTTCTTGGATGTTAGGCCATTTGTTTGCATTCTCTTTGCTTGAGTTTGTTTGGTAAACATTATGGGTCACCTATAAGGTGTACATTCTGACTTGGATGAGTTTCATTTGGTTTGTAACCATTTCTCTTTGGGTTGTGACTAGTTTGAGTTTCATTTGTCTTATTGTTGCTTATGTTTGTTTTTGCTAACCATGTAGGGGCTAATCGTAAGTGAATGGGATGTGGATAGTTATCCACATTCTAACCTTCTCCTTTCTCTTTTAAGCTTTCATACTTGTGTTTGCTTTAGCATTTAAGATCCTTCTGTCTTCTCTCTCACTCTTTCTCGTCCCATGAATCTCAAGACTTGATTAAGTCTTGGATTCTTTTCCCTTAGAGCTACCTAGTCCAACTTAATTTTTGATTAAGCTTGGAGTAGGATTAGCATTAGGTTTTAGGTAGTCGTCCCTCCTAAGCCTCACTAACCATAGGTCATCCATGCATGATAACATTAGGACTCTTAGTTTCCCTTTAGAGTTTCCTTTGTGTCTTCTCTCTTCTCATCTCAAAACTTCTTGAAAACACGTAATAAAAGATAAAGTGTATTGCGCACGAGCCTTAAGCGTGGGAAGTGAGGAGTGAGGGGTTTCCCTTCATTCTTCTAGGGTACCTAGTGTACGTCCTGTTGGGGATGATACGCGAAGTATTCGTTCCTATGTCATAGACTTTGGTGCAATGCAAGTTATGAACTAACTTAAAAGACACTTCTGTCTAAAAAACACAAAACAAATTCAAATCTTTTTATCCTTCGGGACTGTTGGGTTTCAAACTTCATTTTCAGAAAAGAGCTCGTCGCTCACGTAAAAAATACTTACCCATCTGTGGTCGTACCCACGAACTACATTAGCTCTGATTCCTCTCTCTCGTCCGATTGAGGATATGTAGGCACAAGACATCGATTGTCTTGGCGAGCAACCTTCCCCCACAGTTCCCATCCAAACTACGTTGACTCTGACTTTCCCATTGCACTGAGGGAGTACGTAGGCCTAGGACAATGATAACGTCCTATCGAGTCACTTTTTTTTCTTCTTCGTTTCTTCGTTCTTTTCCGTTCCCGTTCGTTCTCCTTTCCAGTAGCAGTGGAGCTCTAGACGACGACACCCTTTGATGCAGACAACAAGCGTGGATCCCATCGAGTACGATGGACGTGTTGGGTGCTAACACCTTCCCTTCGCGTAACCGACTCCCGTACCCATTTCTCTTGGTCGTGAGACCATGTTCTTTCGCTTCCTTCAGGTTTATGTAGTGTTTCCTTTCCCTCTCTCGGGATAAATACACATTGCTGGCGACTCTGTGTTTTTTCGCGCCACTCTCGCGTTTGTACCGTTGGATGTGAATCTTTTGGGAGCGACAGCTGGCGACTCTGCTGGGGACAGGTTGACCTCTTGCTGGTCCATCCCCTTTAGCGAGTCGATCCCAGCGCTTGTCTGTTTTATTTCATTGGGTGTTTTTTGTGGTGCTTTATTTTGTTGTATATTACTGTATTGCTGTTTACTATATTTTGGCTTTACTGCTTTACTGTTTTTACTGCATTTTACTGCATTACCTTTCACTGTTATGCTGGACTATGCTGCGCTGTGCTGGTTTTCTGTTTGGTAGGTTGGGAGGTTCTGAGAGATGAGCCCACTACCCAGGCTCGAGCATACACATAGGTATTAGTGTGGGCAGGCGTGATGCTCTCGTGGTGTTGGCCACGTGAGGGTGATTACGATCCCCACAGTCAGACGAGGTTCTATCGAGAGATATCTGCTACTGTATGTTGATACAGGCCAGTAGTTATTCTCTTGAGGAACTGTTGACTCTGATGACCATTCCCGAGGACTCAGTAATAGCACTCCTCCCGAGAACGATAATGGCAGACCAGAAATGGCAAACCCATTACGATTCTCGACCCGAGAACCCAATGCTGGGAACTTGCCATAGGATCTTTTTTTTGAAAGTGAACCAGTGGAGGCGCTCCTCGATTGGCGATAGTATTGTACCCCGAGGGATGAATGTACTATTGCTTCTCGACCTCAGTGCCAGAAGCTGAGGACCTTTCGTTTTGGAGAATCAGTTGAGGCCTCCTCGATTGATGATGATGCTAAACCAGAAATGGTGAATGTATCATCATTTCTCGACATGAGAGCCCGAGATACTGAGGATCTTAGTACCCACATGTGAGAGGGATGGGTGTTTGCAGGTTTGCAGGTGACCTTGACCTTCAACCTACCTGGTTTTCTAGTTTTATCACTGTGGTTGCTTTTGTTCTGGGTTTTGGTACAGAGCCTTGATTTGTTCACTCAGCGCAGTGCAGCCAGTTTGTGTGGATGCCTTGATCCCATGTTTTGCATTGCATTCCATTTTTCTGACATTCATGTTTTTGCATTTCCAGGTAGCATCTATTCTTTTGATTCCAGTCAGAGGGCGTTCATAGGGATGGACACTAAGAGGGGTAAGAAGCACATCATTGTCTACAAGTTCCCGAAGATCACTCTAGGTCTGTTGAACAGTTTACAGAGTATGGTTGGTCTAGAAGTTTTGGGAGCCTTTGAAGAGAAGTATGGTTGGATATTATCCCTGGTTCGGAGCCTCGGTGAATATGAATATAATGGGCTACACACCTTGATGCAGTTTTATGATCCTTCCTTGAGGTGCTTTGTGATGCCAGATTATGTGTTGGTTCCTACCCTGGAAGAATACTCCAACATTTTGAGGATTCCTGTCAAAGAAGGTGTTCCTTTCTATGTTTCCCAAGGAGATTGTGATTTCCAAGCAGTGGCTGAGGCTCTTTATTTGAGCAGATCGACAGTGGAGGCTGACTTTTCTAAGAAGGGAAAATCCCGAGGCTATTACTTGGAGTACTTAGTGAAGAGGGCTCAGGAAGAAGCTAAGGAGAAGAGGTGGATAGCTTTCAATGCAATATTGGCTCTGTGTATATATGGCATTGTGTTATTCCCTAATGAGTCTGAGTTTGTCGATACGGATGCTATTCAGATATTTACAGCTCAGAATCCGGTGCCAACTTTGTTAGGTGATCTCCACTATGCCCTATACAACAGGAATGAGAAAAGACGAGGTGGGGTGGTTTGTTGTTGCGCATCTCTTTTTTACAAGTGGTTTGCCAAACGTTTACCCCGGTCTGGTGCTTTTGTGGATTCAAAGACTTCTTTAGAGTGGAGTAAGCGTCTGATGGGCCTAGCTGCTAAAGATATTCTTTGGGTGGATGAGGGATTATTGGGGACTGATATTTTGCATAGTGTTGGCAAGTATCCTAATGTACCCTTGATCGGAAGAAAAGGAGGTATTAACTACAACCTGTCTTTGGCTATCAGGAAGTTTGCGTACGCCCTAAAAGATCATCCAGCTGGAAAATATTTGGAAGAATCTTTGTATTTTCATATGACTGATGGTGTGACTATTGCACAAGAAGCTTCCAAAGCTTGGCTCAGCAGACAGAAGATAGGTAAAACCTTTTTGGGTAAACCCAATAATCAAGCTTTCGCTCCATATGTTGAATGGGTGAAGAAGAGGGTAGAAGAGTTCTATTTACCTTTTGATCGGGCGCCTCCCTTGTATCCAGAGATTGTGGAAGAGAGACTCACTATACCACTCGAAGAATTCGACAAGCAGCGTAAGTTGGTATCTGATCTGAGGGTGGAAAACTCTGATATGAGTAGTCAGCTACAGAATGCTCTACATGACAACTTGGAGTTGAAATGGAAAGTTCAAGACATGACAGCGCATCTAGAAAAAAGAGAGAAGGATTTCGCCGACAGAGCTCAGCACTTCAAAAAGGTCAGTATGGCTGCTGAATCACCAGGCAAAGCTAAAAGGAAAAACAAGAAGCTTTTGACTAAAGCAGAAGACAAGCTTGCCACGTATCAGGATATGTGGGAGGAGGTCAAGATTGAGAATGGAGAGCTGAAAGAAGAACTTCAGGTAGTTAAAGCAAGGAAAGATCGTTACTTTGCCAAGTGGAAAGAAGCACAGAAGGAAATTGAAGAGCTCAAGTTGCAAGCCGAGGTCAAGAAGTCGAGGCGCGAGGACAACAACGCTGAAGAGCAGATTGTTAAATTGAACCAAGAGATTGCAAAGAGGAACAAGTTGATCAAAGGACTGATAAACCAGCCTACACATCCTGACACTGTGGACCTTCTTGAGGAAGTTGAAGCTAGTTTGTTTGGAATTGATTTGTAGTTAATTTCGTTGTTTATCTTTTTTGGGATTACCATCAGGTTTGTTGATGGAGTCACCTTTGATTATGCTTGAATTTGTCTGTAAGAACTACTTTGTTTTCGATAATGGAATATTTGGTTTAATTATCTGTGCTCTGGCAGTTCTGGTTTTCAGAGAGGGTTTGTCCCTGTGGTTTGATCCGGTGGTATTTCTGGGTTCGGATTTATTTTTCGATAGTGTGTCTAATCCCTTGCCCGGTTTCATGGAATGGAATCAAAGCGGATGTGTCCTGGAAATGTTCAAATATGTTTGTTTGCATTTTTGCATTCGCATTTGCATAATCATAATCATTTTTGCATTGCAGGTTATCTCAGATTCTCTGGTTTTCTTATGCTTTCTCTTTTTGTCAGTCAGGATTGATCAACCAACTCATAGGTATTCTACCAGGCTTAATCAAAGCAGAGTGATGGACAAAGTTCAGGCAGACATGGCAGCTATGCAAGCTCGCATCGATCAATTCATGGAGATGATGCAGGATGTGGTGCAGAGTCAGAATGAATTCAGAACTTTAGTTCAGCCTTTGGTGTCGCAGGTTGATGAGAATGGTATCTTACACGGTGGTTTTCTTAATCGTGTTATTCCTCCGGGCGGAGGTGGTGCTGGTTTCAACATTCCTATTCCTGGCGCTGGTGGACAGGGTGGGATTCCTTCAGTGGTTGGAGAAGGAAGCACTATTCGAGCTATCCCTGGTCATCGTATTGATGATCAACATGATGATGTTTTCTCAGTCAGAAGCTTGGACGTTGGCCTATCTGTGGTCAGTGATGAGAGGATCCGTTTAATTGAGGCGCAATTGAAGGGGGTTGTGAAACAGGATGATCTGGGAATAAAGTTGGACGACCTAGGGTTGGTCCCTGATATTGTCATTCCACACAAGATTCAAATTCCTACACTGGAGAAGTATAATGGTTCTACCTGCTCGAGAACTCATATAAAGGCTTATAACAAGAAAATGGCTGCTCATGCCAAGGATGAAAAGTTAATGATGCACTTTTTCCAAGACAGCCTGTCTGGCGCGTCTTTGGAATGGTACATGGCGCTGGAAAGTAGAGATGTTCGTACTTGGAGAGACCTAGCTGCAGCTTTTATCAAGCATTACCAGTACAACACAGACATGGCTCCCAACAGAACTCAGCTGTTGAGCATGTCCTAGAAAAATGATGAAAGTTTCAAAGAATACGCGCAAAGGTGGCGTGAATTGGCGGCTAGGGTACAGCCACCAATTCTGGAAAAAGAGATGTTGGATATGTTTATGGACACACTGCCTAAGCACTATTATGAAAAGCTATTGCCTTGTTCTCTAGGCAAGTTTGCAGATGTGATTACTATCGGACAGAAAGTAGAGGTTGGAATTAAGGCTGGAAAAGTTTCTAGTGGTGACGGATCGTCCTCCGGGCATGGAAAGAAGCCGTTTGATGGTTATAAGAAGAAAGGAGAGACCAACGCTGTATCATCTCACAGGGGAAAAGGGAAACAGCGTCAGAGCAATAATCAACAAGTAGCATCGGTAACTATCCCAGCAACGTTACCTCCACCACAGCAATAGAGGAATAATGCTAATCAGAACAGGCAGCAGGGCCAGTATCAGAACAGATAAAGGAATGCAGAGAGGCATTTTGATCAACCACCAATGTCATATGCACATTTGTTGCAGCATTTGCTGCAGTTGCGTCTAGTTGCGCTCCGTACCCTGGCTCCACCAACAGGAGAACTCCAACGAGGCTACGATGCTAACGCACACTGCGACTTTCACTCTGGTGCTCCGGGGCACACTGTGGAGAAGTGTAGGGCGTTTCATCACAAGGTGCAAGACCTTGTAGACTCCAAAGCCATCAATTTCTTGAATGTTGGGCCCAATTTTATTCAAAACCCTATGCCTGATCACAATGGGCCGAGGGTGAATGCGATAATTGAGGAATGTGAAGCCTTGAATTTGATCATGGATTTTGAGGAGCTGAAGACTCCGTTGGCTGTGGTTAAAACAGGTTATTGAAGGGTGGCGTTTATCTGGGTTGTGATGAGAACTGCTCAGTTTGTTTAACGAAGGTTAATGGTTGTGATTCGTTGAAGACGGGTATCCAGAGTATGATTAATGAGGGCTGTTTACAGTTTGATAGAGGTAATCAGCAAGAAGAGGTTGTTAGTGAGAAGGTTGCTACTATCACCATTTCGTTCAAAATAATTACTATTTCTGGTCCGGCAAGGCCACCTCCAGTCATTATTACAAGGGCTGGACCTATTCCGTACGAGAGCTCTAAGGCTATTCCTTGGAATTACGGTGCTGAGGTGTTTGTCAATGGACAAAAGCAAGAATTATTGACTACTTCACCAGTGAGTGCTAGTCCTGAAGTTAAGGTTGAAGTTGATGCTATAACCAGAAGTGGTAGAGTGCTTACTCCTGTTAATGATCAACCCGGTACTTCTAGGCAAGATAGGGGAAAACAGACAATGGATGGTTCTGTTCAGACTCCAGTGATTACTGTTTCTACGGTAAAGCCGGTTGATGATGCTTTTTCTGAAAATGTAGAGGAGTTTATGAGACTCATCTGGGAAAGTGATTACAAGATCGTGGACCAGTTACATCAGACCCCGTCCAAGATCTCTATTCTGTCTTTGCTATTGTGTTCTGATGCTCACAGGAATGCTCTTCTGAAAGTTTTGAATGCAGCCTATGTTCCTCAAGAGATTTCTGTTAACCAGCTAGAAGGGGTTGTAGCACACGTGAATGCGGGTAATGGCTTGGGTTTTACAGATCTTGATTTGACTCCTGCTGGGAGGAATCATAACCAAGCCCTGCATATTTCGATTGAGTGCCGTGGTTCACTGATGTCACATGTATTGGTTGATACTGGATCATCGTTGAATGTATTGCCAAAGAAAGAATTAATGAAGTTAGATACCAGGGGACTTATTTGTACACCAAGTGACTTGGTGGTGCGAGCTTTTGATGGCTCGAAGAGATCTGTCTTTGGTGAGATTGTGCTTCCGATCAAGGCTGGGCCGGAAATCTTTGATGCAACATTTTATATAATGGATATTCAGCCAGCGTACAGCTGTTTGTTGGGTCGTCCTTGGATCCATGGTGCAAGCACTGTAACCTCCACTTTGCATCAAAAACTGAAATACATGGTTGATGGTCATGTAGTGACGGTGTGCGGAGAAGAAGACATAATGATTAGTCAGCTGTCGACCTTCAAATACATGGAAGTGGATGGTGAAATCCATGAGACGTTGTGTCAGGGGTTTAAAAAGGTGAAGGTTTCTGAAGAGGTTATCCAGTCTGAGACTATAGAGCAGCCTGCATTGGCAGATCAGCCTGAAGGTTCTATGTCTTCACTTAAAGACGCCAAAGCTGTGGTTGAAGCTGGTAGCTCACAGAGGTAGGGCCAGGTAGTTGAAGTTCAGGAGAAGAGGGATACTTATGGATTGGGATACAAGCCATCCAGGAGAGACAGGGATCCTCCCAAATTTTATGGCCTAATCCGTTTCACCAGTGCCGGTGTTTTCTTCGATAGAGTTAATGCCATTGAGGAAGAAGGGGACAGTGATTGTGACATGGATAGCTGGATCCGTCCTTGCGTCCCAGGAGAAAGTCTGTGCAAATGGTCTTGCGAGAAAGTCATTCAAGTGACTGGCTTCGAGTAATTGCTTTGTTTTCCTATTAAGTTAATCCTGCGTTCTGCCCAAGACGTAGTGATTTTATTTGTAGGGCTTTTAACTGTTGCATGTTTTGCTTTATCATGAATAAAGGACTTTTCACACTCAAATATTTTGATCTCTGTCTTTCTATTTTTATTTTTATGCATTAAAAACCCACATCAAAATGGAAATGTGTTTCTTTTGTTGCATACATAATAAAACACACCTCATCAATCATGCAGGTCTTTTTGTTCAGATGACACCGATCATGACTCAGCTATAGCTCAGTATGACTTTGACAATCCAATCTATCAGGCTGAAGAAGAGACTGACGAAGATTCTGAACTGCCCGAAGAGAGTTTGCCAGATTATTGAAGCAAGAGGAGAGAGTCTTCCTACCTCATCAGGAGGAAATTGAGATTGTGAATCTGGGAACCGAGGACGCCAGAAAGGAAGTAAGGATAGGGGCTGCATTGGAATACAGTGTCAAGGGAAGATTGATTGAAATGCTCCGTGAGTATGTGGATATCTTTGCCTGGTCTTACCAAGACATGCTTGGGCTCAATACTGATATTGTTGTACACCGGCTACCACTTAAAGAAGGTTGTGCTCCGGTCAAGCAAAAGTTGAGAAGAACTAAACCGGAGATGTCTGTCAAAATCAAAGAAGAGGTTCAGAAACAACTAGATGCCTGTTTTCTTGCCGTAACAAATTATCCTCCATGGGTTGCTAACATCGTGCCTGTACCTAAGAAGGATAGGAAGGTCAGGATGTGTGTTGATTACAGGGATTTGAACAGAGCAAGCCCAAAGGACGATTTCCCGCTCCCTCACTGTAGCGAGCGATTTTGGACGAGGTTCTTAAGCGCTGGTCGCTCTCTGCGGTTGAGCTTAAAACTACAGGTCGATTCATTTTTTATCCTGTTGTAAACTGAATAAGGAAGGGAAATAGATGTCTCCAATTAACCCTGCTTGCATACTGAGTTTAAACAGCGGTCTGTTAGGTTACGGATGCTATCAATGTGGGGGGGCCTTGTACTGGTTATTTGTATTTTCGCCAATACGGTTTTCTTTCTTTTTATCTAGGCAGAAGGTTTCTGGTGGGGAACAAGGATTAGGATGTTAGGACTGATGCTTTTGAAATACTGCTTTTGATTGATGGAGATATGGGATTTGGGTTTTTTGTTGATTGCGCTCGCTAAGATCTTTTCTTTCGATCTTATGCCTACGTATTCCCGTTTACCGAAACAGGGAAATCAGAGTGTTCGTAGTTCCTCCTATTCTATGGGAGGAAATTGGTTTTTGGTGTCTTGTTCAAAGCCCAAGACGTGAAGCGAAAGGTCTATTTGTATCTTGTTCAAAGCCCAAGATGTGAAGCAGAAAGGTCTATTTGTGTCTTGTTCAAAGCCCAAGACGTGAAGCTGAAAGGTCTATTTGTATCTTGTTCAAAGCCCAAGATGTGAAGCTGAAAGACCTCGGCTTTAGAGAGGATTTGTCATCTCTAAAGAGGGGGAAGGAGAATTACTATAACTGGGATACGCGGATCCGAGCAATGCCATAATTTCCTTAAAAGGGGTTTTAACCTGAAGGAGAAGACTTTAACTCAGTGTAGAGCAATGCCATCTTTCCTTAGGAATTTCTCATGCTAAAAGAGGGACATTGGCATGGATGTAGATGATCCAGAGGCTTGCCGCTTACAGCGATTAGATGAAAGGAAAGGAGTTGTTGATGTTTGCGTACTGTGAATGAGGCACAACTTTGATGCTAAAAGGTTGATTGGATCAACCAGTGGTTTTCTTATACAAAGCCTAAGAGGAGGCTAATTTCCGCTAGGAAAATCATTATACAAAGCCTAAGAGGAGGCTATTTTGTGTCTCGTACAAAGCCCGAGAGAGAGGCTAAAAGTTTTTGACCCGGCGATGGAGTCTTTTGGCATCTCGTATAAAGCCCGAGATGGAGGCTAAAAGATTGTTTGGCTCAATAAGAACCTTTTGTATCTCGTACAAAGCCCGAGATGGAGGCGAAAAGTTTGACTCAACAAGAGAGTCTTTGATACTCAACAAGAGAGTGTTTTTGTATCTCGTACGAAGCCCGAGATGGAGGCTAAAGGTTTGTTTCAGTTGAGTGACAGATCCAATATACTGATTTTAAAAGAGAAAATCAGTTCTTATATGAGCAACACTGTACTCAGGAATTTGATTTGAGGATCAGAGATATTTCCTTCTCTTTGAGGAAACGGGAAATCCAAAGGGTATTGAGACTGTCCGAGCCTGCGGGTTTCCTTCCTATTTAACGAAGGGGTCACTTGAGAATGTCTTTGAGACTCAAGGAAGTTAGACTGTCCAAGTCTAGAGTTTTTTTTCTTTTGTACTATGCTTTGAGAAACAGTAGTAGACTCTATGAAAGGACTGTTCTATGAGGATGACTAGGTTCTGTTCCTATACCTCTAGGAGGTCGTCGGGACAATTTGTACGAAGCCCAAGAGGAGGCTGGAAACTTTTAAGAAGCCGACGGGTCCTTGTACAAAGCCCAAGAGAAGGCTATCATTCCCGAAGGAAGAGATCATTATACGAAGCCTAAGAGGAGGCTGTGAATACTTCTAAGAAGCCGTAGTGTCCTTGAATAATGCCCAAGAGGAGGCCGACGCTTTTAAGAAGCCCGTGGGTCTATCATCTCCTTTCCATTAGGAGAGATAACTCTTTTAAAGATAAAAACCACTGGTAAACGTGCGAGGTTTACTATCCAGCGACTTTTAACTTTTAAAGAGGGTTCCTTAGTTAAGGTCCAAGATTATGACCGTAGTGGGTACCCAAACCCCGAGACATTCAAGGCAAGCTATCCACAAGGAATAGATCAAGTCAGGAAAGTTCGAGAATTTGGAAGAAACTCAAAGATGCCATTCACGGAGAATACATTCATCTTGGGGAGTAGAGCTTCTTGACGATTCCTAAGGAGGACAGCCGAAGAGAAGACTGTATCTAGTGCTCCTATTGGGGATCTAGGCGTCTATTTCTACGAATAAATGAAACGGCGTCACCTAGTTCTAGACGTAGTTGCCGGGGAAACTCGAAATATCTATACTATTATTACACAGTAGATATGAGTTTATGAAAGGAGACTTACAGTGAGCAGCCCCATAATACAGTTTATAATATGAAAGCAGTAAATGAAAGCGATAACCACTTACTCGGTTGTAGTGCTTCCATGCTGTTTGGTTAGTTGTTCAACAAAGAAAGATTGAAAACAACAGTATATTCAAAATCAAAGGATAAAGTGCTTTGAAAAAGAAAGATTTGGGGCTTACAGCTCAAGGAGAGGCCCAGGGTTTTTATCAGTGAGTGCACTGTTTGACTTTGTACAGTGGGACTTATACAAGTGACTGGGGCCCAAAAAGGTTTTCTGTACAAAGGGATGGGTCTTACATTCTCTCAAGAGGCCCAAAAAAGGTTTAAAGAAAAGAGAGTGGGGCTTATAACACGAGTGTAGGCCCAAATGATTTTTCGTTTAAAAAATGGCGATCGCGCCGAGGTTTTCTTTTAACGCAGAGGGACTTATACAATAAGTGAGGCCCAAAATGTTTTGGTTAAAAGGGGGATTGGGTCATACACTCTAATAGAGGCCCAAAATGTTTTTGAATGGGTCTTATAGCTCAAGTAGAGGCCCAGATGATTTTGATTTTTAAACGGGCGACGATCGCGCCGTTTACTTGTACAGAGGGACTTATACAATGAGTGAGGCCCAAAAAGTCTTTGTACAAGGGGGGATGGGTCTTACACTCTCTCAAGAGGCCCAAAAAGTTTTGAAAATGATTTATGACGGTTGAATTAATCCAAAACCCTAATTTGTTTTCAAAATGTATTTAATTGAATAAAAATTCAATTAAAAATGATCAAAAATTGTTTAGCACATGGAAAACAAATTGTGATCTTGGATTAATGCTTCAAAAATTAAGTATTGGCCTACAAAATAATTAGAAAGCATTAAAAGTTGCAAAATCAATGTAGAAAAAATATTTAAAATGCCAAAAACAATCAAAATATTAATTCTTTACAAAAATATCAATTATATGAAATAAATAATATTTTTGGGATTTTTTGGGAAAATAAAATATTTTAACATTTTTGTGAATTATTAAAAAAAGAATCAACTCAAAATCATTAAAACTCAGAGAGAAATTAATTTTTGAATCAATTAAACAAAATCACAAAATTCAAATATTTGAAAATCTAAAAATGGCGCCAAGAACACAAGCAAGAACACGCGCGTTTTCTGGGTTTCTCAGATTTGCATTTTCTATCCAATCTCCATGAATACGTAATCATATCATGCAATCCACATATCATTATGCTCGCCTCAACCTCACGATCATGTCTATGTACTTTAATTTCATTTAAATTAAACATACAACAAGAAATCACGAAGAGACCTCAAGAACCCTAATTTCTGCATGAAGGCTAGGATTTTTGATACACGATTCAAACAATGCAATTAATTGAGGGAAAACATTCCATGCATGATTATGAACATATGGCCAAATTATTGTGCGAGGAAATATGCATAGATTGAGAGATGACCAAGTATGTGCTTACCTCCAAGTCGTGACAGCAAGAGCAGATGTGATTTTGAGTTGGAGGTATTACAGACAAGTTGTGATGATCTGGACAGCTTCCCTACACCATATGGAGTGTGTTTGAACACTTGGATTGAATTGAAATGGACTGGATCAGTTTATGGCAAATCAGCTGCAACTTCACTTCAAACTTGTGTGGATGGCAAGTGATATTGAGATTTTGATGTTCCAGATGTTATGTGAGTGTTTGATCAGCTCATATGTGATGTATGTGAGGTGTGTGAGTGATTGGTTTGGTTGGAATTGCTCTCAAACTCAAAACCCGATAGCTACCTTGCTAAGAAAGGCATTTTTGCCAAGAGAAAGAGATTTTGAGGAAAGCATCTGTTAGATGGCTTTGTTGTACTCAAACTGACCACAATTGAGCTCTATTTATAGTAGAGCAAGTTTGTTTTGCAAGGAATAGTGCATGGCAGCTGGTAAGTAGGTTTGGCCAATGTTGTCCAATGAGAATCCAAGTCTCCTCTAGCCATTGACTAGAGGTTTGGGCACAGAGCTTTGGTCCCCTTGGTCTTGGATAAGTCTTGACTGATTTCAGATGAGAATGGCTCAGTCCATGCCACCTTGATGGTTCCATTGAATGCCTCATTCCAAATTTGAAGTCTTGTCCCTACTTTGGCAACTCTAGGTTCAACATGCTATTCCTTGTTCCTTGGACCTTGGAGGCTTGGCTCAGTGATTGTCCCCTTTAGATTCAATCCTCTGAGGTGTCCAAGTGGATTGGAGCAATTGAATTTGGCTGATTTTGGCAAATCGACCAAAGTTGCAAATTCTGCCTTGCCTTGACAGATTTCAGCAAGGCAACTTGCCAATGTTGTATCTCATGATGTAGGTTAAATTTGGCAATGTTCTTGGCCATTTTGGAAAGCCCTAACATGATACAACAACTGTTTGAACAAGTTTGGTTTTGATCTCTTTTGATTCCAAGTGAAAAATCCCCCTACATTTGGCAAAAAGTGAAGCAGAATCTGACTTAGTGAAAATTTCACTAAGTGTTGGAAAAAGTGACATTTTCACTTTTCAGCCACTTTGATCACTCCATAACTCAAAATCCTTAATGAATTGGAATGACTTGAAGTTGAAGTTTTTGTAGGTGATAATGAGGGCTACAAATCCATCTTTGGATGAGAAAAAATGTCCTTGTGGTTTAGGAGTTATGGTCCTCCAAAGTTGGTACCTTTGCCACTTTATTTTTAACTTAGAAAAATTTCTAAGTTTTATGGTTACCCCTTTTACAAGTTATCTCACTTTTCTTGATTTTTCTTGATGAATGATGATTCAAATCATACATTAACATCATTTTAGGGTTAAAAATCCATTTTGGTGAAAAATCTCAAAAATTCAAAGTTGACTTTTGTGCACAGTTGACTTTTTATCAGGTGAATTCCAAACTGTGCAATTCTTCAGGAAATCATGTCCTTGACCTAAATCAAACTTGATGGACATGTTCCATGGGTGTCATAGGGTATATTCAATCATGTATTAGGGTTTGGGAGCATGTCCAGGTCAAAAGTCAAAGTTACAGTTGACTTTTCCCTTAAAACCCTAATTGTGGTGCAGATGAAAATGAAACTTGTTGCTCAAGCTTCTTGGATCAATCCATTGTCCCAAATGGATCAATATGGTATATTAGAGACCCTCAAATCATGTCTTGAGGTCTTGGCTCATGGTTTGTCCCAAAAGTCAACTTAGGGGTGAATTAGGTCAAGAAACCCTAATTCCTGATTTTTTATGAATGCATCCCCTGAGGCAAAATTGGCTTGATGCATGGGTTAATGAGGTTCCATGAAGTATATTAGGTTATGTTTTGGATCATTGCCTTGTGCCCAGATGAAAATTTCCATCTGGAGGCCCTGGTCGACCAAAACCCTAATTTGGTGACACTGTCGATCTTGAGACTTGATCCACCTAGAAGGGAGCAGCCTTGTGCTTAATCCTTGAAGTGGGAGTCCTTTTTTATCCATTGTGGATGTTTAAGAGATTAGACAAGTTGAAGATCATGTCATTTCTTGATTGATCCTTTGTTTAAGCACTCAGAGAGGGCTTGAAACCCTAATTTTGATTGTAGTGGATGCTCACCCATCTTTGGGGAGACTAATGAAGCATAAAGGTACATCCATATTGTGATGATGATTTTCACAATGATGGGAAATCTAAGTGGTCAAAATTTGGGGTATTACACTCACATTGATGTGTTAGTTGACAATACTGCTCAGTATTCTGTGTTTTCCTTCATGGGTGGCTTCTCTGGGTATAACGAAATCAAGATAGCCCCAGAGGACATGGAGAAGACAACATTCATAACACCGTGGGGAACTTTCTGCTACAAAGTGATGCCCTTTGGATTGAAAAATGCAGGGGCAACTTACCAGCGGGCGATGGTGACTCTCTTTCATGATATGATTCACAAAGAGATTGAGGTCTAAGTTGATGACATGATTGCGAAGTCACAGACGGAAGAAGAACATCTGGTGAATCTTCAGAAGTTATTTTAAAGGTTAAGAAAATTCAGACTGAGGTTGAATCCAAACAAGTGCACCTTCGGGGTGAGATCAGGAAAATTGTTGGGGTTCATTGTTAGTGAAAAAGGTATTGAGGTTAATCCTGCGAAGGTAAAAGCCATACAAGAAATGCCTGTGCCGAAAACAGAAAAAGAGGTCCGTGGTTTCTTGGGGAGATTAAACTACATTGCTAGGTTCATCTCGCATCTCACAGCCACGTGTGAACCAATCTTCAAGTTGCTAAGAAAAGATCAAGGGTCAGGTGGAATGAAAATTGTCAAAAGGCGTTTGAAAAGATTAAAGAATACTTGCAGGAACCTCCGGCCCTTATGCCACCAGTGCCAGGACGACCTTTGATTATGTATCTCACGGTTCTTGAGAATTCAATGGGTTGTGTACTCGGTCAACAAGACGAGTCAGGTAGAAAAGAGCATGCCATCTACTACTTGAGTAAAAAGTTTACTGATTGTGAGTCAAGGTACTCGATGCTGGAGAAAACATGTTGTGCACTCGCTTAGGCCGCTAAGCGTTTGAGGCAGTATATGTTAAACCACACAGCCCTATTGATTTCGAAGATGGATCCGATCAAGTATGTGTTTGAGAAGTAAGCACTTTCTGGTAGAATAGCCCGTTGGCAGATGGTTTTGACAGAATACGATATTCAATATGTTTCCCAAATGGCCATTAAGGGAAGTGTTTTGTCAGAATATCTTGCCGAACAGCCAATTGAGGATTATCAATCGATGAAGTTTGAATTTCCGGATGAACATATCATGTATCTGAAGATGAAGGATTGTGAAGAACCTTTGCCTGATAAAGGACCTGAGATTGGATCTCAGTGGAAAATGGTTTTTGATGGAGCTGTTAATTCATATGGTAACGGAATCGGGGCAATCATTATGACTCCACAGGGTTCTCATATACCCTTCACTGCCCGATTGGCATTCATATGGACCAACAATGAGGCGGAGTATGAAGCATGCATCATGGGGTTAGAAGAAGCAATTGATTTGAGAATCAAGAACCTCGATGTTTATGGTGATTCTGCGTTGGTGGTTAATCAGATTACAGGTGAATGGGAGACTCGTCAAGCGAATCTTGTTCCGTATAACAACTATGCCAGAAGGTTGTTACCTTTCTTTGATAGAGTGGACTTCCATCACATTCCCCGAATAGAGAATCAGATGGCTGATGCGTTGGCAACGTTGTCATCAATGTATCAAGTGAATCATTGGAATGAAACTCCTTCAATCAGGATCATGCGCTTGGACAAACCTGCTTTTGTATTTGCAGTTGAAGGGGTATCAGATGGCAAGCCTTGGTATCATGACATCAAAGTCTTCTTGAAGAGTCAGGAATACCCAGCTGGGGCATCTTCCAAGGATAAAAAGACATTGAGGAGGTTATCAGGAAACTTCTTTTTGAACAAAGACGATGTGTTATACAAGAGAAACTTTGACATGGTCTTGCTACGTTGTGTCGATGAACACGAGGCAGGCCTGTTAATGGAAGAGGTTCACGAAGGTTCCTTCGGTACTCATGCCAATGGGCATGCTATGGCAAGAAAGTTGTTAAGAGCGGGGTATTATTGGATGACTATGGAGTCTGATTGTTTTAAATACGCCCGGAAATGTCATAAATGCCAGATTTATGCTGATAAGGTGCACGTACCGCCTACTCCTCTGAATGCTTTGTCGTCACCCTGGCCTTTTGCCATGTGGGGCATTGACATGATTGGGAAGATCGAGCCGACTGCTTCGAATGGACATCGTTTTATCCTGGTGGCTATTGATTATTTCATGAAGTGGGTGGAAGCGGCATCGTATGCCAACGTCACCAGATAAGTGGTAGCCCGGTTTATTAAGAAGGACATCATCTGCCGATATAGAGTCCCGGAGTGGATCATTACTGACAATGGTTCAAATTTGAACAACAAGATGATGAAGGAGCTATGCAAGAGCTTTAAGATTGAGCATCACAATTCTTCTCCCTATCGCCCGAAGATGAATGGGGCTGTTGAAGCGGCTAATAAGAACCTAAAGAAGATTTTGCAGAAGATGGTAGTGACATACAAAGACTGGCATGAGATGTTGCCTTACGCTTTGCACAGATATCGTACTTCGGTACGCACATCAACTGGGGCAACCCCTTTCTTACTGGTGTATGGTATGGAAGCAGTTCTGCCATTAGAAGTTGAGATTCCTTCTTTGAGAATTCTGACAGACGTGAAGCATGATGAAGCTGAGTGGGTGCGTTCCCGGCTGAATGAACTGAACCTCATTGAAGAGAAGAGATTGAAAGCCATTGCGCATGGCCGGTTGTATCAGAGCAGGATGAAGAAAGCCTCTGATCAGAAAGTCCGTCCTCGGTGTTTTCAAACTGGTGAATTAGTTCTAAAAAGGATCACTCCTCCTCAAAAAGATCATAAGGGCAAGTGGACTCCGAATTACGAAGGGCCATATGTAGTAAGACAGGTTTTCTCTGGTGGAGCCTTATTACTCTCAACTATGGATGGCGAAGATTTTTCGTCCCCTATGAACGCGGATGTAGTCAAAAAATACTTTGCATAAAAGAGACCCGCTGAACATAAAAAGAAGGTTCAGGCAAAAATGGGGCATCCTGGCGGACCATAAAAAGAAAAGGTTCGGGAAAAAATTAGGGATAAAAAGAAAAAAAAAATAATAAACCCGCAAGGTTGAAAACCTGAAAAGGCAACTTTGGCAAAAATGGGTATCCCGGTGGAT
This sequence comes from Lathyrus tuberosus, assembly GCA_022829125.1. NCBI lineage: Eukaryota > Viridiplantae > Streptophyta > Magnoliopsida > Fabales > Fabaceae > Lathyrus > Lathyrus tuberosus. The sequence goes on along the minus strand of JALAZF010000432.1, from coordinate 1,948,998 downwards.
TAAAAACCCGAAAAGGGCGATCCAGGCAAAAGTTAGGGATTTAAAAGCAAAGACTATGATCCGCGTTTGATCTGTGATCACTATTCACACTTGGAAAATTTGAAGGAAAGGAATCAGTCCAGTCAGTCACCTTCAAAGGCCAAAGTATCTACGGATAAACAAGTCATATGGGTTATAGCTGAGTCGAGTCATGGTGGATGTCTGTTCCCTACATTGCCGACATGTGTATTTTCTTTTACTTTTTACGCAATTACCTCTTTCCAGGAATTGCTTCCAAATGTAAATGCCTATTTACAGGCTGATCATTCAATAAAGTTTGCATTTCAGTCAAAGAGCTTTTGTTTTTGTTTTACCTGTTTTGTTTGTGAAAATGTCCGATATTTTTTATAAACATTACATGCTAAATGTTGAGCTTTGTGAAACAAGTTGGAAAACAGTGGCAATTTCTTAGGAGACAGTCACTATGATGATAATCAAAGTAATCATTTTTGCACGTAGACCTTTCCGTTGGTTTTGCAGGATGACAGGTGTACCTCCCCAGTAGAGCTCTCCCCAACTTTGAAGTTTGATTGTCCTCAGCAGTTTATTACTCTTCCCCATCAGAGTATCAAAGGTCGTCTTCCTCAATAGAGTATAAAGAAGTGATTCCCCAAGCGGAGTCGTTAAGGATCGTCCCCTTCAGTAGGATATAAGAGGTTTTCCCCCAGCCAGAGTTATGATTTGACTCACCTTTCTTCAGCAGGTGGTGTTTCCCCACAGAGTATGGGGTAGTCGTTTTTTCCTCAGCTAGTCAGGAAACATGTGTTTATCCCCTAGCAAAGTGGATGTTGACAACTACTATTTTCCAAGCAAATGTGTCGACGAGGATCGTCCCCCTCAACAGGAGTACAGAGGATTATATACCCAGCCGAAGTTGTGTTTGGATTACTATTCCCCAGCAAACGTTCAGAAGCTAATTGTTCTAAGGTGGATGTTGTTGTATCTCCAGCAGGAAGTCCGTGGACAAAGATGTTATCATCCCCACAGAGTCCTGGTGTCTACTTTCCTCAGTTGGTTAGAAAGTATAGTCTCAACGACAACGGCTTGATCTAATCCCCAGCAGGGTGAGGGTAAAGTTATTTCCCTAGTAGCAGATTAAGCTCATATCCCCAAGCAGAGTCTGGTGGTGAGTGGTATCCCCAGCAAGTCTTAAGTCCAATCGTTTTTGACAGGCGTCAAATCCAAGTTCTGAAACAGTCGGTCATCCCTAGCGGAGGAGTTTCCGTCTTTAGTACTCATCTCCCTCCCCAGCTGAGTGGGTATTCTCTCGGAGTTTCGTCCATCTCCAGCAGAGTTGTTGATCTTGATATTCCCCAACAGAGTGGATATTCTCTCGGAGTTTCGTCCATCTCCAGCAGAATTGGTGATTGTGATCTTCCCTAGCAGGGTGAAGTTTTCCTAAGCATTGTTCTTTGGTTTGATGACAACGTAGTTTGTCGTCCTCGGTGGAGCTGCTTCTGTCCTCAGCGTTTATTTCGCTGGGACGGTCTTTTGCATTGCATAAGCATTTGTTTTGCATGGCATCCTCCTAAACGCGTAGCATTTCCACTTTGTGCGGAGCATTACGGCAAAATTCAAACATATGCATCCGAAGCATAAGCCAGGTTTGGGTTTTCCTTCGTCAGGAAAGCCGGATTTCAGGAAGATATCTTTTGACTTTACTCCACAGGTGTTGGGTTTGGTCATTCAAAGCAATATTTGACATTCCCTTGCAGAGCTGTTTTGCTAGGATTGTGAACCCGTGATCTTTTTTTTACCCCTTCGTCCAGGTGGTCCTTTGGTTTATCCTCTCAAGGTTTTTACCGTCAGACACTCGTCCGTGTTTCCTTCAGCACCCATCCGTGTTTGAGCCTTTTTGTTTCAATACCCGTCCGTATTGACCTTTTGACGATACCCGTCCGTATTGAATCCTTTTACACCCGTCCGTGTACCTTTTCAGTACCCGTCCGTATTGAATCCTTTTTACACCCGTTCGTGTACCTTTTCAGTACCCGTCCGTATTGAACCTTTTTACACCCGTCCGTGTACCTTTTTGATACCCGTCCGTATTGAACCTTTTTACACCCGTCCGTGTACCTTTTCGATACCCGTCCGTATTGAACCTTTTTACGCCCGTCCGTGTACCTTTTCGATACCCGTCCGTATTGAATCCTTTTTACACCCGTCCGTGTACCTTTTCGATACCCGTCCGTATTGATATCTTTTACACCCGTCCGTGTACCTTTTCGATACCCGTCCGTATTGAACCTTTTTACACCCGTCTGTGTACCTTTTTGATACCCGTCCGTATTGAATCTTTTTAGACCCGTCCGTGTACCTTTTCGATACCCGTCCGTATTGAACCTTTTTACACCCGTCCGTGTACCTTTTTGATACCCGTCCGTATTGAATTTTTTTACACCCGTCCGTGTATCTTTTCGATACCCGTCCGTATTGAACCTTTTTACACCCGTCCGTGTACCTTTTCGATACCCGTCCATATTGAATCATTTTTACACTCGTCCGTGTACCTTTTCAGTACCCGTCTGTATTGAATTTTTTTACACCCGTCCGTGTACCTTTTCGATACCCGTCCATATTGAATCCTTTTTACACCCGTCCGTGTACCTTTTCGATACCCGTCCGTATTGAAACTTTTTACACCCGTCCGAGTACCTTTTCAGTACCCGTCCGCATTGAATCCTTTTACACCCGTCCGTGTACCTTTTCAGTACCCGTCCGTATCTGATATCTTTGATTCCTTGACACCCGTCTGTGTTTATTCCCAAGATAGCTAACACTCGTTTGTGTTTATTTCAAGACATTTCAATACATTGTTTGTATTGGTTTCCAACACTCGTACGTGTTGTGACAGTGCAGCATTTATTGCTTGTTCCCTAGTGGAGTCGTCTCTCCTTTGAGGATTGCAAATTTCAGGTTTCTTTTGGTATTCAATCCCCGTGAATCCTTTGAACGCATGACAGTTGTTGCTATCATACCTTCAGGACAAAGTTGATTGAATAGGGGCAGCTGTAACACCCCAAAATTTGCCTTCTTGTTTTTAGCTAACTGGCTTATGTTTCTTTGCATTTCTTGCATTAGAATTTGTGCATAGCATTGGTTATTAGCATGGGATCAATGTACTTGGTTCATTTCAAAGGAGTCTCAAGCCTCAAGGTGGTTTGAGGAGTTCATCACATCCTCAAAAAATCAAGAATGGCAAAGAGATTTCAAGTGAATCTTTCTCTCCTAATCAGATGGTTCAAATTAGGGTTTTGGTTCCAAAAGGCTTCTTGATGGGTTTTGCTTGTTCAAATACATTTTTATGAGGTTCTATATGCTTACAAGCACTCATGGAGGAAGACTTGGCTAGTGATTCATTGTGGAGGATTTTCAGTGGATCAGTTACTTGTGAGGTAAGCAAAAGTCAACAGTTCAAAAGGAAAGTCAACCATGGGTTTTCAAGGGTTCAAATCATGTTTCCCAAGTCCATGTACCTTTATTTGGTCAAGGAATAGCATGGTTGACATCATTCTTCAAGAATCAAGAGTTTGTGCAAAAGTTACTAAATTTGGAAAATGACCTATAATGAGAACTTTCCATTTTTGGCAATTTTTCCACCACATTCAAATTGACTTTTCATCATCAAGGATGCTTCAAATGGATTTTCCTCCAACATGAAAGTTGAATATATTTCTCTCCCATTTCCAAAAAGTACTAGATGGTTTCCATATCATTTGTAGAACTCAAGTTATGGTCAAAACAATGCAAGGTGTTTTTAAGGGTTTTCACATGTACCACTTTTTCCACCTTTTGCATTTTGGTACAAATTGACTTGTAATTGGTTCTATTGCTTCATGTCACATTACAACATCAAAGTACACCTCATGAGGATCATTTTTGGCCTTTGAATCAAGTGATTTCGTGCCATATTCATCACTTATTTCACATTATGCAAAATGGCAAGATGGTTCAAAACTCACAAATCAAGACATTTCAAGGCCCAATTCCAATCCATTTGTGATCAGAAAGGGAAGTGTGAGTGATTCATCATGAAAAGTATGATCTTGCACGTGTGGATTAGTGGATTGATCACATATTGCAAATTTGCAATTCACATCAAAACTCATTAACCAAAGGATTAATCAATTGCTAATCATGATCAGTGCTCTAATGGGATGTATATAAGCTAACTCATGCCTTCACAGTTAGGTCATGCACTCTCATTTGCTCAGATTTGAATTTTTTCTCTCACACTTTCTCTCTTCGAAACTCACTCTCCTTGGAGTTTCTTTGAGATTTCTCTTCACATTCTTGATCAGTGAAGAGAATAAAGCAAGACTCAACCACTGATTAAAGCTCATACTGAGGTTTTGGCCATAATCGGATTTCGATTCAACTTCTTCAAACTTCAAGATCTAGCATGATTCCAAGCTCTAGTTGCATTTATTTTGCAATTAGAGGTTCCAAGGAGTAGATCTGCAGCTTCCAGAGGGTTTTCTTGGCGTATTTCAAGTTCTACAAGGTTCAGGTAAGCTTGCTTTTCACCATCATAGAACTTGATTTTGTTGTGTGCATTATGATCTATGATGTTCATTGATCATTCTGGTCTATTTTGTGTGAGTTTTGGACGTGTATCATGGGAGTATTTAATGATTGAAGTTTTTAGATCTAACTTGTTTTCCTTCGATTTGGCTTGTGTGCTGCTCATTTGGTGAAACTAATTGCATATTTGAACTCCTTGTTGAATTCTGGTCAAGATAGTATGCTCATGTTTGATTTCTGGGAATTTTTGTGAAGACTCCACCGTGGGAGCCATCGGAGAAGACGACCGGAGCTAGGGCTCCGGCGACTGGTTCACTTTCAGGTGAACTGAGGTTTCAATGAAGGTGATGATGTTTGGACCGTTGGATCGTTTGATCTGATGGTCATAGGTGTGCCACGTTTTTAATTTCTTCTTTTATTTTATTTGATTGTGTGTTTGTTAATCCATTTTAGTTAACGTGTACCACCAATCTAAGCCACTCATCTTGCTGATTTTGTGATTTGATGATTTATTTGTGCACGTCTGATTAATCTAAGGGTGTATGTTGGGCCAACACATTAAAATCCTCATGTGCCTATCACGTGTTTCTATTTTAATTGCTGATGATTTGGTGTGTGCATGCTTACATTAATTATTGTGTGCGTGTGATCCTGGGCGTTGATCATGATTACTTATTGCTTTTGTTGACTGATTGTGATGCGTGAGATTAATCCAATGGCTGGGGTGAGTTGACTGTTTCTTTTTTGTTGGACTACGCTCATTTTTGTTTGTTTGGACTGGACTTGCTTTCTGAACCCCCCTGTTGAGCCCATGTTTACTTTTAAACGTGAATTGCTTGCTGTTTGCACCCCTATGTTTATTTCAATTATTTTTATTTTCATTAATTATTGCATTTCATTTTTAATTTTTAAAAATAGTTTTATGCATCCAAAAATTATGAAAAAAATCATGAGTCATCCTTAGGGTTTTATAAAATTTTTCCAAATTTTATTTTCCATTTTTATTTTATTTTATGCCTCTGAATTAATTGTTTAATTAATTTCTTTTTGAATTGTTTCATATATGCACACCCTGCCTTGCTGATTTTATTTCTCATCATCTACAAAATATTTTGAACCCATTATTTTTGAATTATTTCATCAACGTATTGAAGTGCATAAAAACATTTTTATCATATTTTTAAACTCTTTTCATATTGCATTTTAGTCCCTCTCTTTTGCATATTGATTCACAATTTCCATGTGACTTTGCATGATTGATTGAAAGACTTATCTTGTGAAGTTTTGCATGAGTTTTTAACATGTTGTTTACCCCTGGTTGAGGAGTCTTGAGAATTAATTTGGTAATTTTTGAAGATGATTTACTTGTTGTTTGATTTCTCTTTGTTTGAGGTCTTATTTTGTGCACATCTTTGATCATGTTTGATTACTTGTTTGAGAAGGAACTTGTGCCATTATTTGGGATTATTTCTTTGACTTCATAAACCATGTTTGAATCATTATAGGTCATTTGATTGCAATTATAGGTCATTGGTATGAGGTTGTTGCATATTTTGTGCACATATTCAATGTTTGATTTACATGCCTCTTTTTGACTTATCTTCTCACTTCTTCTCATCTATGCCTCTTCTTGGTTTGTATTTGGTTTGTGTATACCATGCCATATCTCTTCTTTGCATCTCATTTGATGTATGTTTCTGACCTTGGAGATTTGCATTCATGTCATATGCTATTCATGTTTCATTTTGCATCCTTTAACATGCTTCACTTACATGCTTCCTTCTTCTTCTTCTAATGATTCTTAATGCTTGGATACTTGCTTGTATGCCTTATGTAACACTTGTATAGCATGTTTAGGCACATGTTTAGGTCATCCACATTCTGACTTTGATTTTATTTGAAGCATTCTTGCATGATCACCTTGCATGTCCACTCATTCTTCTTCTACTCCTTCTTGGATGATCTTCTTGGATGATAGGCCATTTGTTTGCATTCTCTTTGCTTGAGTTTGTTTGGTAAACATTATGGGTCACCTCTAAGGTGTACATTCTGATTTGGATGAGTTTCATTTGGTTTGTAACCATTTCTCTTTGGGTTGTGACTAGTTTGAGTTTCATTTGTCTTATTGTTGCTTATGTTTGTTTTTGCTAACCATGTAGGGGCTAATGGTAAGTGAATGGGATGTGGATAGTTATCCACATTCTAACCTTCTCCTTTCTCTTTTAAGCTTTCATACTTGTGTTTGCTTTAGCATTTAAGATGCTTCTTTCTTCTCTCTCACTCTTTCTCATCCCATGAATCTCAAGACTTGATTAAGTCTTGGATTCTTTTCCCTTAGAGCTACCTAGTCCAACTTAATTTTTGATTAAGCTTGGAGTAGGATTAGCATTAGTTTTTAGGTAGTCGTCCCTCCTAAGCCTCACTAACCATAGGTCATCCATGCATGATAACATTAGGACTCTTAGTTTCCCTTTAGAGTTTCCTTTGTGTCTTCTCTCTTCTCATCTCAAAACTTCTTGAAAACACGTAATAAAAGATAAAGTGTATTGCGCACGAGCCTTAAGCGTGGGAAGTGAGGAGTGAGGGGTTTCCCTTCATTCTTCTAGGGTACCTAGTGTACGTCCTGTTGGGGATGATACGCGAAGTATTCGTTCCTATGTCATAGACTTTGGTGCAATGCAAGTTATGAACTAACTTAAAAGACACTTCTGTCTGAAAAACACAAAACAAATTCAAATCTTTTTATCCTTCGGGATTGTTGGGTTTCAAACTTCATTTTTAGAAAAGAGCTCGTCGCTCACGTAAAAAACACTTACCCATCTGTGGTCGTACCCACGAACTACATTAGCTCTGATTCCTCTCTCTTGTCCGATTGAGGATATGTAGACACAAGACAACGATTGTCTTGGCGAGCAACCTTCCCCCACAGTTCCCGTCCGAACTGCGCTGACTCTGACTTTCCCATTGCACTGAGGGAGTACGTAGGCCTAGGACAATGATAACGTCCTATCGAGTCACCTTTTTTTCTTCTTCGTTTCTTCGTTCTTTTCCGTTCCCGTTCGTTCTCCTTTCCAGTAGCAGTGGAGCTCCAGACGACGACACCCTTTTGTAATACCCCAAAATTTGCTCTCCCCTTTTGGCATCATAGCATGGCATTATCATTTATCATATCATATCCATCTCATTAACATTACATTGCATTTAACATAGAAAAATGAAGCATGGCATCCTTCTTACCATCAGGGCATGTGATCAGGTGGAAGGTGGACAATCAAGGAATCATTCAAAGCACAAAAGGTCAATCAAGTGCCCTCAAGGCAAGCCAAGAGGTCTCTCATGTCTCATACTATCCCAATTGATCTTCCACAACCTCAAGAAGGTGAGATACAATGGGAGATTGAAGCATTACATCTTTCACTATGCAAGAGGTTCAAAAACTGAAGGAAAACCCTCAAAAGAGATAGCTCATTGATCCAAAATCATCCTCAAAAGGCATATATCATCCTCCTTTAAGAAGGTACACAACATACTCTAAGGAATTTGAAATTGAAGACTGCACATTTTTCTCCTAGGAGGTGGGCACCAAAATTAGGGTTTCCAATTAAATCAGGGTATCTCTGATTTTTTGGACAAAACTTGATGTCATGGTATTCCATATGTCCCTAAGTGTATGTATGTGGAAAATTACATCTCACTTGGTTTTAGAAGTGGTTCAATTGGAAGAAAGATCAAGAATCAGAGAAATTGGGGCAAAGTCAAATAATCAGAGGAAAAAGTCAACTCTTGACTTTTTGAGCCCAAAATCATGAAATTCATGTTACATATGTCCAAGGTACAAAATTTGGTCAAGAAACTCCAAAGGAATCATGAAAAATTCAAGATGTAGAAAGTTGCCATTTTTGGATGAAGTAGGGTTACTAAAAATAGCAAGTTTTGCCCATTTTGCATCAGAGTTTGAACCAAGGCCATTTAAAATTGAAGCACCAAATGAAAATTCCACTCGGCCACAACAAAAGATCTTGTTTTAAGCTTCAAATCCATGTGTGGAACATCTCCATTGGATAAAAATTGAGTGAGATATGATTGATCAAAGTTTGAGCAAAGTAGGTTCAAAACTAGGTCATGACCAAGATTTTCAGGGCACGCGCGCAGTCATTTTCTCAAACACTTGGTGGGCCAAATGTATTGATCAATTACTCATGATTAGAGGCTTCAAATGGAAAATCTTTCAACATCAAAGTTGTTCCTCTATGTGAGATCTTCAAAGTTGGTGTTTATCAATTTTTCATCTGATCAAAGGTTAAGGAGTTATGATGGCTCAAAGAATGGTCATTGCAACTGAAATTTGACCAGGTCACAACCAGGTCATGCCACAAGTCTGCACACCCATGTACCAGTTCTTGGCCTATCTGTTTAAGGTCATTTTTAGACATGTTTGAGACCTCATTCCACTTCAATTTCCAAATCAATATTGTGCTCCAATGCATCCTCTTTCCAATGAACCCATAAACTCCCTAATGCAGCCATTGAGTAGAGAGAAAAACCTCCACAAACTACCCTATGTTGGCATGGATACATTGACAGCATGTTGCATGATTTTGGTTCAAACACACCACAAACACTTCCTCACTTCAGTTTCCTCTTTCAACCAAGCACAAGTCAATTACACCTTGCACACTTGCCTTGGCATACATGAGAATGGAAAGAAATAAACGTGCTAAGCAAGTTTCTTCTACCACCAGCCGTGCCATTTCATTTCCCTCCTCACTTCCACCATAACGCCATGGACCTCCACCACTATAGCACAACCACAGCTGACTCGCCCTAACTAACTTGGCTCAGTTAGTTAGAGGCAGCTCAGTTAACTCAACTTGGACTCAGTTGACTCACTCACTTAACCACCTCTGGTTCATTTCTAACTCACACTATAAAGCCAAATTTCACTCACATTTCTAAAAACAACACTGATTTCTCACATTCACTTCAGAATTCTCCTCTCATTCTCTCTGATTTTGCTCATCTTCTTCTCTACGATTTCAACTCCATTGTGCTCCCATTGATCATTGCTTGGGGTGGTTGAATCAAGAGCAACAAGAACAACTCCATTTCTGCAAGTTCAGCATCATTGCAAGCTTCAACATCCTTCATCTATTTACGAATCCATAGCATTTATTTTGCTAAGTTTGAAGATCTAGAAGCTCAGCATATCAAGCTTTCCTCTGGTTTTTCTCAACATCTCCAATTGCTCCACATTTTCAGGTTTCATCATTCAACTTTGCTTCAGTTGATTTTCATTAATTTTAGTTTGTTTTTGTTAATTTAAGCTTGATAGAAGCTCTGCTTACTCCGGCTAGTTGATAGAGCTTCTTAGAAGCCTAGATCCAAAACTTAGGGCATGATTTAATCTCCTCTGTTCTCTATGTGTGTGCTTGGTATGTGAAAAACAATTGTGAATTCTTAATCTACGTGAGCTCAGCTTCATTTTGGTATAAAATTTGTGCATTTCTGGGACATGTGTGAGTTGCAGACGGTGGTGGTGTGACCGGAGAAGGTGACCGGAGGTCATCTCCGGCCGGTGACTTCAATAGCTAGGGTTTTTTCATGTTTTAATCGTGTCCGTTCATTTTGCGCGATCGTGTGGCTTGTATGGTGACAGCACATTAAAAGGCATGTGCTTGTCACATGCGTATTTTCTGAATCCACTTAAACATTGTGTGGCATGGTACATGGTAATGAGTGTGTGTCCTCATCCGCGTGTGTTGGATCTGCGTACTTTGACTTTGGCTTGACCTTGACTTGATCTAATGGCTATTGATGAGTCAATTTTGTTGACTGGAGTGCATGGTTACTATGGTGTTTTGCGCGTAATTGGACCTATGACAGATTGCTTTTCGCACCTCCTTTTTAAAAAGCCCAAACACTTTGAACTGTTGGTTTACTATATTTGCACCCCACTCTTGTTTTCTATTTCCTTTTATTTTCTTTATTTTATGCACGTTTACTTCTTAATTTTTAAAAATATCAAACATCATCATAAAATTCCACAAAAATTCATGAGCATCATTAAAACATTTAGGAAATTTTCCATGATTTTATTTCTTGATTTTATGACCTTTTTACCCCTGGTCCATAATTTTCTTTGAATTTCCATTTAGATGCATTCTAAGCATGATACATGAATTTGTTTAATTTTGTTCTTGCTCATTACAAACTGTTTTGACATGATTCTTTTTGCATTGGTTCACCAATACATTGAAGCATGCTAGATGATTTTTGTTTGATTTTTTAAGTCACTTTATCACATGTCTTGATGCCTATATTTGCACCACTTTGCATGATGTTTCAATTTGACCTAATTGCTTTGTTTGAAGTCATTTTGCTCTGAATTTTTACATGCTATCTTGATGTACGATGCATTTCTGACCTAGGCATTCCAATAATATGCTGGCATAATTTTCATGAATCCATTTGGTCTTTGTTTGATGCATTACATTGGAAGTATAATCCATGGCATGTCATTACAACTTTAGTGCATGTTTACATGAATTCTTTTGTGCATATTTGTATGAGCATTTGCATATGTTATGAGCCATTCATATGATATTATAGGTCTTTGATACACATTATATGTCATCCTTGCATGTTGACTTTCAATTTGAACTTTGTGCATCATTAACATGTATTGTTTGCACTTTCTTTTTGAACTTTCATTTCAATTCTTCTTATATTACTTCTTGAATGTCTTGAAGTTGATTCATAAATACTTTTGAGATGTTTATAAACCATTTTCCATTTAGTTTCAATTCTGGTTGTTGATTTACATGTTCCATTTATGCATGTCCTCTTCATTTCTTTCCATCTTTCATCTATCCCTTCTTCTTGTGACATGTTTAAATGCTAATGGATGATGATTATTGCTTATTCACTTGCACTTGTATGATGATATTCACTTGTTGTCCATATGATGCTCATTCTGGTTGTGGTTCTAGGATTTGTTTCCTCATTTAATTCTTTTGAGTTTCATGATGCATTACATGTTCTTTTACTTCTTATACATGTTTACTAACCATGTAGGGGCTTTGGTAAGTTTCAATTGAGTGTGGATAAGGAATCCACATTCAACTTCTATCCTTTCTCTTCTACAATTCCATTTTATGTTTTGTTAAGCATTTATGTGCTTTCTTTTAATAACTCTTTACTTTCCCTTTTTGAATTACAATTCATCTTCTACTTTAGAAGTGAATTGTTTAATTCTTTCTTTCTTTAGACTTTAGGTTGAAACCTCACAAACCTTTAGGATCACTCCCTTTAATCTTCAATTAGGATTGAGTCTTAGTCCATATAGGTTTTACCTTTTCTCCTCTCTTGAGTCTCTTTTCTCATCTCAAAGAAAATTCAAAACATATAATAAAGGTAGGCATTTATTGCATTTAGGCCTTTCATATAAAGAAAAGATTATAAGGGGTCTTCTCTTGTAATCTTAGAATGTGTAGCATATAGCCCATCTTGGGTCAATGTGTTAAACATTTGATCTTGTATGAGGGACTTAAATGCAGTACTTGTTGAAGGTGCAAATAATAAAAAAAAAAACTTCTTCATTTCTTAATCAACAAAAACACTTAATAAATACAAGTACGCTAGTGTGTTTGAACCTTGACAATTGGAACTAAGTGTGGGGGTCTTCTTCACCCTTAGTGTGCTTTCTTACTCATTCCATCTTGGAATGTGAGAATGTACACATTCCAATGACTAAGATTCAGATACACTATCATATGCAAACAAATGAAAAACTATTAAAAGACAAAAACAAACAATAACGTCTGTCCTTCGGGAATTCTTTTCTCATCTCATTCATTCTCAACGCACGAACGCGCTTCTACTCGTTCTCTTGCAAGACGGTAACGCACTCGGACCAGCGAGCCTGCAACACCTGAGCTAGAACGTAAGCCGTTCTCTAAAAAACACAAACAATTCATCCCTAGTGAGGGGAACTACGTCGCTCTGATTCTCATGCTCCCGATGAGATACGTAGGCAGTGGGGTAGGGCCCATGCGAGCACTTCTTTTATTTTCCCTACATTTGTTTCTCTTTCTCTTTCTCTTTCTTTCTTTCAGTTCCTTTTTTTTTTTCAGCATTCTTTTCCTACACCCTTTGATTGAAGCAGCAAGCGTGGATCCCATCGGGTACGATGGACGCGAGGGGGTGCTAATACCTTCCTCTCGTGTAACCGACTCCCTTACCCATTCTTTTGGTCGTAAGACCATGCTCTATCCTTTCCTTCAGGTTTATGCGGTGTTTCCTTTCCCTCTCTTGGGATAAATACACATTGCTGGCGACTCTGTTTGGTGCCACTTTCGCGTTTGTACTTGGATGAAAATCCCGGGAGCGACAGCTGGCGACTCTGCTGGGGACAGGTTGACCTATTGCTGGTCCATCCTAAGCAAGTCAATCCTAGCGCTTGTCTGTTTTTCTTTCATTGGGTGTTTACTGTTGTGCTATATTTACCATTTTATTGTATGGTTATTTACTGCTTTACTGTACATTACTGTATTTACTGCTTTTTAGCATTACATATCATATTATTACTGTTGTGTTAGACTGTGCTATTTTCTGTTTGGCGGGATGGGATTTCTGAGAGATAAGCCCATTACACAGGCTTGAGTATACACTTAGAATTAGAGTGGAGAGTAGTGGGACCTACGTGCCGTTTGGAGTGCGTTGGGTGTTCACGAAATTCACAGCTAGACGAGGCTATCTTGGGACACGTCGTGGCATGCGCATCTTGCGTATTCCAGGATGTAGATCTAGAGAGCTGTCGACTCTAGTGACCTATCATGAGGACCTTAGTGGAAATATCCCTCTTTAGTGGTGACAATGGCAGACCACATTCTGTGGCAAACCCATTCGCACCCGAGGGCCCACTTTGGAACTTGCATAGGATGACTTTTATTTTCTAAGGGGAGTCAGTGGACGACCTCTTTGATTGGCATAGCATTGTATCCTACGGGCTGAATGTGCTATTGCTTCTCAAACCTCCGAAGCTGACAAGCCTTATTTTCTAAGAACCACATGTGAGTATGGGCGGGATGTTTACAGGTTTGCAGGAAACCCAGCCTCCTACCTACCTTACTTGTGATTCTATGAGGATTTTAGACATTGTATCCTATGATGGTGATTTAAGTGTTCATCTCAGATATTGCCAGATTCAGTACAGAGACACAGTGCACACAGTTCAATACAGACACCGACACTTGATTACCTGATCACATGCCCTTTTGCATTGCATTATCATATCATAACAGTTATGTTTGTCATTTTCAGGTGCATAATACATTTCTGATTCCAATCCATGGGTTCAACAGAGATCGTTGCCGAGAGAAAGAACAATGTGTCTTACAAGTTTCCAGATCCTGTCTTGGATTCATTGCTCAAAGTTATAGATATGGCTGGTCCGGGTATTCTTGATAGATTTCAGAAGAGCTACGGGAATTTGGTTGGGATGGTCCGTACAATCACCAAGTATGAACATGATGCTTTGCACACTCTGCTGCAGTTCTACGAGCCTTCGTTGAGGTGCTTTCTTTTTTCAGATTACATTTTGATGCCAACACTGGAAGAATTCTCATTTATTTTGGGAATTCCGATCACGTCGGCAATACCATTCTTCTCTGGTAGTTCTCCCAGCGTAAAAGAAATTGCTGCTGCTTTACAAATGGATCAGGCAGTGATAAAGAGTGGCGTGAGCAGTAAAAATGGAGTTAGCGGATTTCATTTAGAATTTCTGTCTGGACAGGCCCAGGAGGCTGCAAGTGCTAAAAATTGGACGGTTTACAATTCCATTCTGGCTCTCTGCATATATGGCCTAGTTTTCTTTCCCAATCAGCAAGACTTTGTGGATATGCAAGCGACAAGAGTTTTCGTTCTTAAAAATCCAGTCCCTACTTTGTTAGGAGATTTTTATCATTCCGTGCACTATAAGAATTAGAAAAGGAGGGGAGGATCTGTTAGTTGTTGTACTCCACTGCTGAGTCATTGGTTTTTCAAACATTTGCCTCAGACAGGTGCCTTTGTGGAAACCAAAGATGTGGCGAAATGGTCTAAACGATTGATGAGTTTAACTGCTGATAACATTGTATGGTTTGACCACCGGTTATTGAGAGTAGAGCTTGTCACAAGATGCGGAAATTTTCCAAATGTGCCTTTGATTGGCAGAAAAGGAGGGATCAATTATAATCCAGTTTTGGCCATCCGACAGTTTGGGTATGCTTCCAGGGATCCTCCTACAGAGCAAGATGTGGAAGAATCTTTATTCTTTACAGGAACTAAAGATGCGAAGGTGGTAGAAGTAGTGAATGCTTGGAAAGATAAGCACAAAATTGGAAAAGCAGTTTTTGGAAAAGGAGATTGTAGATCTTATCCTGAATATGACAGGTGGATTGAGACGAAAGTAAAGGAATTGCTTTTACCCTTTTCAAGGGGACCTCTTTTATGTTCAGTACAGCCAGAACAACCCACTATGGTGGCTATTGAAGAATGTGAGAAGTGGAAGAAAATGGTCAGAGAGTTGCAGATAGAGAATTCTGGAATGAGCAGATGTCTTCATAAAGCTCTAGCTGACAACAAAGAGTTGGAAAAGAGAGCCTTGAAAGCGGAAAAAACCTTGGCTGACAAAGAGGAAGATTTTGATGACCGAGCTCGGTACTTTCGGAAACTTACTTTGGGAGCAGATGACACTAGTCAGGCTCACAAGATTACAAAACAGGCTTTAGCCCGAAGCAAGGATTCATTAGCTCAACTTCGTCAAGCTTGGGATGAAGTCAGAATTGAAAATGCCGAGTTAAAGGATCAGTCGAAGACTAAAGACGAGGAGCTTAAAAAGGCACATGAGCAGAGGAGAAAGTATCGGGAAAGTCTCGATAAAAGTCAAGAGCAGTTAGAAGAAGTTAGAAGCCAGTTGAAGAATACCAAGAAAGAGCTTGAAGAAGCCATGATAGAAAGAGAGATACTCAAGACGCAAGCTGGCATAAAGAGACACAAAGGAGTGCATGATGACGAAGCTCTTATGCTGCATATGGGTTCTTTAACTGAAGCTCTTGAAAAAAGGGATGTCTTGATCAAAGAAATGATTGAAAAGCCGAATCACCAGCGTACCCGTATACTTTTTGAGGAAATCAAGTATTCAAGTGATAGGCTGAAGGATGTGGAATTGTCAGATTGATGTTCTTTTCCCTGTATTTTGTTGTTAATGGCTACCATCAGGCTTGTTGATGGATCCATTTTTTTTCCTTATATTGCATTTGCGGTTGAACCTTTCTTAAATGTACTTGAATATTTCGTTGAATGAGTATGAGCAGTTTTATTCAGAATTATTCCTTATCAGATAGCTGCACACAAGCACATGACCACGACACGTCTCTTTATATCACGATTTCTGGTCTTCAGATTTCTGTGGATTGGATTGGAATCAGGGTATAAAAGCACCTAGGAAATGACAAACATAGCATTGCATGGCATTGCATATCATTTTGCATTTTTGTTACTTGCTTTTCAGGTACTCGTTGCAGGGTCTCTAACCTTTATTTGGTTTCAGGCAGTATAGCGGAGAATCATATTCACCGATATTCGACGCGAAGAAATCAAGTAAGAATCATGGATCAAGTGCAAAGTGATTTGGCCGAAATGAGGGCGCGTATGGACCAGTTCATGACCCTCATGACTGGCATGGCGCAAAATCAGGAGAGGTTGAGGCTTCTGGTCGAGCGTCCAGACAATGGGCCCGAAGGTGATCAACATGACAATTCACAGGGACACGGCATCCCTCCTCCCGGTGGCAACCCTCCTCCTGGTGGTAACAATCGGGGTAATGGAAATGGTAGGCATGCTGGTGTTACTCTTGAAGATACTCTGGAAGACCAATTTACTCTACTAGATGCTGATGTGGGTAATCAAGGTGATCGAAGGTATGAGGAGTTAGCAGAAAAGATCAGGGCCATAGAATGCAAGAACTCTATGGGTATTGATGTTACCAGCTTGGGGCTGGTCTCAGGAGTCAGAATTCCCCCTAAATTCAAACCTCCTACTTTTGATAAGTATCACGGCAATGCGTGTCCCCAAACGCATCTTCAAGCTTACTTTGGGAAGATTTCAGCCCATACGGATGACGAGAAGCTATGGATGCACTATTTTCAGGACAGTCTGGCTGGGGCGTCCTTGACCTGGTATATGAAGTTGAATAGAGCTGCTGTGAAGAGTTGGAAAGATCTGGCAGAAGCGTTCCTGAAGCAATACCAGTATAATATTGACATGGCGCCCAACCGCACTCAATTGCAGGGGTTGTCACAAAATGCCAAGGAGAGTTTCAAAGAATATGCACAGAGGTGGAGGGAAATTGCTGCCCAGGTTCAACCTCCCTTGTCAGACAGAGAAATGGCGGATATGTTTATGGGCACCTTGCAAGGGGCTTATCTTGATAGATTAGCTGCTTGTCCGTCAACTGGATTTGCTGATATTGTGATTGCGGGAGAAAGAATAGAAAGTCTGTTAAAGCTTGGAAAGATCCAGGATGTGAGTGGGGCTGGCTCTTCGGGGACGAAGAAACCGTTTGCTAGTAACCAGAAAAGAAGAGAAGGTGATACGAATGCTGTGTTTAGAGGACGAGGCAGAGGGCGTTCTCGAGCTTATTATCAGGTAGATGCTGTAACAATCCCGACACCGTCTGTTCAGAAACAACAACCCCAACAACAAGTTCAACAGCAACAACCTTTTTTCCAGCAAAGGTCTAGACAGAGGGATCGTAAGATGGATCCTCTCCCTATGACTTATGTCGCGCTGTTGCCCCGGCTACTCGAGTTAAAGTTGGTAGAACTCCGTACTATGAAAGCTCCGGTTGCTGGAAACCTGCCACCTAACTTCGATGCTAATGCTCGTTGTGAGTTCCACTCAGGTGCTCAGGGGCACTCCATTGAAAAATGCTGGGCTTTCCATCATAAAGTACAAGATTTGATTGATGCTAAAGCCATCAATTTCTCTCCCGCTCCTAATATTACTCAGCATCCCATGCCTGATCATAGTGCAGCAAATGTGTACGCTATTGAAGATGGGAGGAGATTGAATTTGGTGTTAGACGTTCATCAAGTGAAAACTTCTTTGTTGATTGTAAAAGATCGTTTATTGAAGGGACAGGTGTTCCCGGGCTGTAATCAACATTGCTCTGAGTGTATGAATCAGGAGAACGGCTGTGATAAGTTGAAGATGGGTTTACAGAATCTGATCGATGAAGGATGTCTACAGTTCGACAGAGTCGTGAAAGACACTGATGAGATATCAACCGTGACCATCTATTACACTCCCGCTGAGATTCAAATGCCGGTCAATGCAGTTCCCGTGGCGAGTGTTGCGCCAGAAGGGGCCAGTCCTGTCACTATCACGGTGCCAGGACCAATTCCGTTCACATCTACGAAAGCTATCCCATGGCACTATGGGGCAGATGTATATTACGAAGGTAAAAAGCAGGAAGTTGAATCATCAGTCAGCCCAAATATTGATAATGTAGGGGGTGTAGGGGGCTTTACAAGGAGTGGAAGGTTGTTCGCTCCCCAAACCTTGAGAAGTGATAAAGAGGCAGAAGCTGCAGCAAAGGCTAAGGGTAAACAGGTGGTTGAAAGTGCGCCTACACCTGAAGCAGAGACAAAGATTACTTTTGATAAGGAAATGGAAGAATTTATGAAGATAATCAAGAAAAGCGATTATAAGATTGTGGACCAACTGAATCAGACCCCTTCAAAGATTTCAATCTTGTCACTATTGATGTGCTCTGATGCGCACCGACAGGCGTTGTTGAAAGTGTTGAAGAGTGCGTACGTGCCACAAGAAATTACTGTTAATCAGCTCGTGGGCGTAATCTCCAATGTTAATGTTAGCCATGGCTTGGGCTTTACAAGTAGAGATTTGACTGTTGAAGGAAGAAACCATAATAAGGCTTTGCATATCACGATGGAGTGTAAGGGCGTAGTGTTATCTCATGTACTGGTAGACACTGGTTCATCACTCAATGTCTTGCCCAAGAAGGCATTAATGAAGCTGGAAGTTGACGGTTTGATCTTAAGGCCTAGTGAATTGGTGGTCAGAGCATTCGATGGAACTAGACGATCTGTGTTTGGTGAGGTGGAATTGCCCGTACAAATTGGACCACAGGTATTCAAATCCACGTTCCATGTAATGGACATACAACCTGCATATAGCTGCCTATTGGGACGCCCTTGGATTCACGGAGCCGGGGCTGTTACTTCTACTCTACATCAAAAGCTGAAGTATGAGTTTGAAGGGCAGGTTGTGACAGTGTGTGGGGAAGAAGACATCTTTGTGAGTCACTTGTCCACGTTCAAGTATATTGAAATGGATGGGGAAATTCATGAGATGCTGTGCCAATCATTTGAAGCAGTCAACATTGACGATGCACCTGAGTCTTCTTCTGTACCAGCTGGGGCCGGTACCTCCATTTCATCTTACAAATAAGCTGTCGAAGTCGTTAGGGCAGGCAACGCCCAAGGTTGGGGCAGGTTGATAGAGACCCCAATGAAGGAAGACAAATTTGGTATTGGTTATCATCCCTCTACAACTTCAGATGCGGGGGGCAGAGGACCCATTACTTTCAATAGTGGGGGAATTATCTATATGGACCAGTCTTGTGCAGCCACAGAGGATAGTGTTGACAGTGATTGTGACCTGGACAATTGGGTACGCCCTCATGTTCCGGGACAACAAGTGCAGAACTGGTTCGTTGAAGAAGTCATCCGGGTTACTCTTCAGACAGAGTAATTTTTCTTTGTTTTTTCTAACCATAATGCATGTCAAAATCTTGCGCTCTGCCCAAGGCGTATAGATTCATTTGTAGGGCCACCATGGTTGCATTTGCAATGTTTAATCATTAATAAAGGACGTTTGGCAATCAAATTTTGTTCTCTGTCTTTCAGTTTTTATTTTTGCACAAAAAAAAAATAAATAAAATGGTAATGTTTCATTTTCTTTTTTTTTGCTTAAAAATAAGTTCTAAAATAAGGCATGAACCCGTTCATGCAGACTTGATCCTCCGGATACCACTGATAACGATTTTGATATGGCTATGTATGACTTTGACAATCCGATTTATCAAGCCGAAGAAGGGGATGAGAAAGATTGTGAACTCCCTGAAGAACTGGCCAGATTGTTGAAACAAGAGGAAAGGGTCATCCAGCCTCATCAGGAGACTGTAGACATCATCAATATTGGTACCAAGGACGCCAAAAAAGAGATCAGGATTGGTGCCAGCTTGCAAGCAGATGTGAAGCAAACTTTGACGGAAATGTTGCGCGAGTATGTTGACGTCTTCGCCTGGTCGTATCAAGACATGCCGGGGTTGGATACGGATATTGTCGTGCACAGGCTACCATTGAGAGAAGAATGTCCGCCAGTCAAGCAGAAACTTCGTCGGACTCACCCCGACATGGCTTTAAAGATTAAGGAGGAAGTCCAGAAGCAGTGGGATGCTGGTTTTCTTGCTGTGACAAAGTATCCTCCATGGGTAGCCAACATCGTGCCAGTACCGAAGAAAGATGGAAAAGTGAGAATGTGTGTGGATTATCGAGATCTTAATAAAGCTAGCCCGAAAGATGATTTTCCACTACCTCATATTGATGTGCTGGTCGATAATACAGCTCAGTTTTCAGTGTTCTCATTTATGGACGGTTTCTCCGGGTACAACCAGATCAAGATGGCACCTGAAGATATGGAAAAGACCACGTTCATTACTCCGTGGGGTACTTATTGTTATAAAGTAATGCCTTTTGGGTTGAAAAACGCAGGGGCAACGTACCAGCGGGCGATGGTGACATTGTTTCATGACTTGATTCATAAGGAGATCGAATGTTATGTAGATGATATGATTGCCAAGTCGAGAACCGAAGAGGAACATCTGATTAACCTGAAAAAGCTGTTTGAAAGGTTGAGAAAGTTCCGTCTGAGATTAAATCCAAACAAGTGCACGTTTGGGGTACCTTCTGGAAAGTTACTGGGTTTCATTGTGAGCGAAAGAGGAATCGAGGTTGATCCTGCCAAGGTGAAAGCAATACAAGAAATGCCTGAACCGAGAACAGAAAAAGAGGTTCGTGGTTTCTTGGGTAGATTGAACTACATTGCAAGGTTCATATCTCACCTGACAGCCACGTGTGAGCCAATATTTAAATTGTTAAGGAAAGATCAAACGGACAGGTGGAATGACGATTGCCAATTGGCATTCGATAAGATAAAAGAATACTTGCAGGAACCTCCGATTCTAATGCCTCCAGTTGAAGGGAGACCGCTGATAATGTATCTGACAGTGCTTGAAGGTTCCATGGGTTGTGTTCTCGGTCAACATGACGAGACAGGTAGGAAGGAGCATGCTATTTACTACCTGAGCAAAAAGTTCAATGATTGTGAGTCCCGATACTCAATACTTGAAAAGACATGTTGTGCGCTTGCATGGGCCGCTAAGAGATTGAGGCAATATATGGTTAGGCACACAACCTTGTTGATTTCAAAAATGGATCCTATCAAGTACATTTTCGAGAAGCCAGCATTGACAGGCAGAGTTGCACGGTGGCAAATGGTCTTGACAGAGTATGACATTCAGTACACTTCACAAAAGGCCATCAAAGGAAGTATCTTGTCCGACTATCTCGCGCAACAGCCGATTGATGATTACCAACCCATGAAATTTGACTTCCCTGATGAGGACATCATGTTTCTCAAAGCTAAAGACTGCGAGGAACCACTTCCGGAGGAGGGGCCAGACCCTGAATCCAAATGGAGTCTGATGTTTGATGGGGCTGTCAATATGAATGGGTGCGGAGTTGGAGCAATTCTTATCACGCCGGAAGGTGTTCATATGCTGTTCACTGCCCGAATAACTTTCGGATGCACCAACAATGAAGCAGAGTACGAAGCTTGTATAATGGGGATCGAGGGGGCGATTAATCTACGGATTAAGACCCTTGATATATTTGGTGATTCAGCTTTGGTAATCAATCAAGTGAAGGGGAGTTGGTACACGCACCAAGCAAATCTAGTGCCGTATAGAGATTATACAAGGAGATTGCTGACGTTTTTCACAACAGTGAAACTGTACCACATTCCTCGAGATGGGAATAGGTTCGCTGATGCCTTGGCCACTTTGTCTTCCATGATCAAAGTGCAAGGATGGAACCATGTACCTAAGATTGAGGTATCCCGCCTTGACAGACCAGCATTTGTGTTTGCGGTAGATGCAACGTCTGATGACAAGCCATGGTTTCATGACATTAAGTGTTTCTTGAAAAGTCAAGAGTACCCGTCCGGGGCATCGTCCAAAGACAGGAAGACGTTGAGAAGGTTAGCTGGTAGTTTCTTCTTGAATAAAGATGGCGTGCTGTATAAAAGAAATTTTGACACGGTCCTGCTTAGATGTGTGGATAGACATGAAGCAGACTTGTTGATGATTGAAATGCACGAAGGCTCTTTCGGTACCCATGTCGGAGGGCAGGCAATGGCTAAAAAGTTGTTAAGGTCGGGATATTATTGGTTGACTATGGAGTCAGATTGTTGCAAATATGCCCGCAAATGCCATAAATGCCAGATCTATGCAGACAAGGTGCATGTGCCTCCAAATCCGTTGAATATCATGTCGTCGCCTTGGCCGTTTGCCATGTGGGGCATTGATATGATCGGAAAGATTGAGCCTACAGCTTCCAATGGTCATCGTTTCATTTGGTGGCAATTGATTACTTCACCAAATGGGTTGAAGCCGCATCCTATGCCAATGTTACAAAACAAGTGGTCGCTCGTTTCTTAAAACGGGATATCATTTGCCGATATGGAGTTCCCGAAAGAATCATTACTGATAATGGTTCTAATTTGAACAATAAGATGATGGCTGAGTTATGCCGGGACTTCAAAATCGAACATCACAATTCTTCTCCGTACCGCCCAAAGATGAATGGCGCGGTCGAAGCGGCCAACAAAAATATCAAGAAGATTGTGCAGAAGATGGTTGTCACGTACAAAGATTGGCATGAGATGTTACCATTTGCTTTGCATGGGTATCGAACGTCGGTACGCACGTCCACTGGGGCAACCCCATTCTCACTTGTATATGGTATGGAGGCAGTGCTACCGGTTGAAGTAGAGATTCCGTCCCTTAGAGTTATGATGGATGTTAAGCTAGATGAAGCTGAATGGGTACGAGCCAGATTTGATCAGCTGAGCCTTATTGAGGAAAAGCGATTGGCGGCTGTATGTCATGGGCAACTATATCAGCGCAGAATGAAACAGGCATTTGACCAGAAGGTGCGTCCTCGGGTTTATAAAGTCGGAGATGTGGTACTCAAAAGGATCCTTCCTCCCAATACAGATCACAGGGGCAAGTGGACTCCCAACTATGAAGGTCCATTCGTGGTTAAAAAGGTCTTTTCAGGCGGAGCCTTATTGCTTACAACCATGGATGGCGAAGACTTTTCATCCCCTGTCAACTCAGACGTAGTCAAAAAATACTTCGCATGAATAGACCCGCTGGATAATAAGAATAAAAAAAATCCAGGCAAAAAAGGGCATCCCGGCGAACCAAAAACAGAATAAGGTTCGGGCAAAAATTAGGGATATAATTGAAAAAAGATTTGTACACCCGGTAAGTTGAAAACCCGAAAGGGCAACTTAGGCAAAAAAGGGTATCCTGGTGGATCGAAAACCTGAAAGGGCGGTCCACACAAAAGAGGGATTTAAGCGAATGACTACGGTTTGAGTTATCTGTACCCCATTACCGTTTGAACAACTGACGTTCTGAAGGATAGGAATCGGTCTGATCATTCCTCAGAAGGCAAGGTCGGGGAGTTTTGAAGACATACTGGTCATAACAGAATGGAAACTCAGTGGAATTCCGTTTTCACATTGCCATTAGGATAGTTTCTTTTCTCAATTTTTAGCGATCACCTCTTTCCAGGGATTGCTTCCAGATGTAATTGCCTATTCTGGGCTCTCAGTCAATAAATTGAATTTCAATAAAAAGCTTTCTATTTTTGTTTTATTGCTTTGTTTGCAAAAACGTCCTAATTTTTGATAAAACATTGCATTTGAAAACATGGCAGCCTTGCAATAACATGCGCAGAAAAAACATTTGAAATTACTTCGAATGTTGAATACTCCCGGATGGTGGATTCTAGCCACGCAATATACGGGGCATGTGGGCATATTCTTTTGTTGCAGGTAGCAGGTGCAGATGATTTTAAGCACAAGACCAGCAATAAATCACTCCACGCAAAAGACTGGGGCAATTATGGGTAAGGAGATCGGCGTTCATCGTTCGGTCGACGATTGTGCATAACGGGTCGATATCAGTGAATTAAGTTCAACTGGGTACCGTTGCATCTTATTAAGTCGATTCTCTTATTCAGTCCTTCCAACGGCTACAAGCTTTTCTATGTCGGTAACGGTCACAGGTTCCCCAAAAGAAGGGTCTCGTCGACACCGAAACTGATGGTCATTATCCCCAGCGAAGTCACAAGAGTTTGAAGAGGCTAGATCTTCTGTAAAATCCTCTTATGACATCCTCTTCGGGGACGAATTATTGTTTTGTCCAAGCATGGGGCATGTTTGTTTCCCCAGCATGAAGTGTTGATCATCCCCAGTAGAGTTTGAGGACAGTTGGTCTTCTGTAAAATCCTCTCAAAAGGCATTCCCCAGCACGAGACGTTTTAAAGCAGTTTCCGCCAGCAGAGTTTGTTATAAACTCGTCATCCCTAACGGAATTGTCTAAAGGGAAGCTCGCCTAACATGGGGCATTGTGGTACTTATCCTAAGCTTGACAGTCATATTCTTCAGCAGACTACTGTGGATTTGCTTTGGGTTTCCCCAACAAGGACTCTTTCCTAGCAAGTTGCAGAGGAATGTTCTAACCAGGATTCGCATATCCCTGGCAAAGTAGCCCTGGTCCCCAGCAAGTTTGTGTCTCTGGTAATGATCCCCCACAGAGGTCAGCATCGAATCTTGTCAGCAATACTCCCCAGCTGAGTTGTTGTTCTCCCCGCAGAGGTTTATAAGATCGGCAGAATCTATTCCTCAACAAGGGTGGCACAGTCTTTCCCCAGCCGGGTCAAAAGGTGGATAACCCCTACAAAGGGTCTTGGACTGGATAGATCCCCAAGCAGAGTTTTTTTTATGACTTTTCTTCCTTAGCAAGACGCCATGCAAAGAAATTCTCATCCCCAGCGGAGTCGCTGTGACCAGAATTCATTCCCCCAGCAGATGAAGTGATTACTGGCAGATCTATTATTCTTCAAGTCCAATTTATTTTTGGCAAACTTGACAATTCGGAGCAGACGGATTGTTCATTCATTATCCAGCAGAGATGCTATCCTCTCAGGAACCTCTAAAGTCAAGTCATTGATCATTGTTCCTCAGCAAAGTCGGCAGAGATGTCTGACACGGATGCAGAGTGTAATCCAGTATTGGAATTTTGCGAAAGTCCACCCGTAGTGTGGCAAGCCAGTAGTCGTCTGGCATTGTTAAAAGACGTTAGCAAAGTCCAACAGTGGATTGGCAAAAGTCCATCTTCGGGTGGCAAAGCAGCTAAAAGTCCAACAGTGGATTGGCAAAAGTCCGTCTTCGGGTGGCAAAAGTCCAACAGTGGATTGGTAAAAGTCCATCTTCGGGTGGCAAAGCAGCTAAAAGTCCAACAGTGGATTGGCAAAAGTCCGTCTTCGGGTGGCAAAAGTCCAACAGTGGATTGGCAAAAGTCCATCTTCGGGTGGCAAAGCAGCTAAAAGTCCAACAGTGGATTGGCGAAAGGTCCATCTAAGGGTGGCATATTCCAAAAGTCCAACAGTGGATTGGCAAAAGTCCGTCTTCGGGTGGCAAAAGTCCAACAGTGGATTGGCGAAAGGTCCATCTAAGGGTGGCATATTCCAAAAGTCCAACAGTGGATTGGCAAAAGTCCGTCTTCGGGTGGCACGAAGCTGCAAAGTCCACCAGTAGCGTGGCAAGCCAGTAGTCGTCTGGCGTCGTTCAAAAGACGTTATCAAAGCCCACCAGTAGCGTGGCATGCCAGTAGTCTTCTGGAGTTGCATAAAAGACATTATTAAAGTCCACCAGCAGCGTGGCAAGCCAGTAGTCGTCTGGCGTCATTCAAAAGGCAGATCTCTCCGACAATGTTTCATTGAAGATTCAATCCAGCAATGTCGGGGGGTTTCTTTCTCACCATCCAGAGCAAATTTTTGGTTATATTTGGTATTCAATCACTATATACCTTGAAAGTCCGAAAGCAATTGCTTTCAGGCATTCAGGTCTACAGCGCTTGAATAGGGGCAGCTGTAATACCCCAAAATTTGCTCTCCCCTTTTGGCATTATAGCATGGCATTATCATTTATCATATCATATCCATCTCATTAACATTACATTGCATTTAACATAGAAAAATGAAGCATGGCATCCTTCTTACCATCAGGGCATGTGATCAGGTGGAAGGTGGACAATCAAGGAATCATTCAAAGCACAAAAGGTCAATCAAGTGCCCTCAAGGCAAGCCAAGAGGTCTCTCATGTCTCATACTATCCCAATTGATCTTCCACAACCTCAAGAAGGTGAGATACAATGGGAGATTGAAGCATTACATCTTTCACTATGCAAGAGGTTCAAAAACTGAAGGAAAACCCTCAAAAGAGATAGCTCATTGATCCAAAATCATCCTCAAAAGGCATATATCATCCTCCTTTAAGAAGGTACACAACATACTCTAAGGAATTTGAAATTGAAGACTGCACATTTTTCTCCTAGGAGGTGGGCACCAAAATTAGGGTTTCCAATTAAATCAGGGTATCTCTGATTTTTTGGACAAAACTTGATGTCATGGTATTCCATATGTCCCTAAGTGTATGTATGTGGAAAATTACATCTCACTTGGTTTTAGAAGTGGTTCAATTGGAAGAAAGATCAAGAATCAGAGAAATTGGGGCAAAGTCAAATAATCAGAGGAAAAAGTCAACTCTTGACTTTTTGAGCCCAAAATCATGAAATTCATGTTACATATGTCCAAGGTACAAAATTTGGTCAAGAAACTCCAAAGGAATCATGAAAAATTCAAGATGTAGAAAGTTGCCATTTTTGGATGAAGTAGGGTTACTAAAAATAGCAAGTTTTGCCCATTTTGCATCAGAGTTTGAACCAAGGCCATTTAAAATTGAAGCACCAAATGAAAATTCCACTCGGCCACAACAAAAGATCTTGTTTTAAGCTTCAAATCCATGTGTGGAACATCTCCATTGGATAAAAATTGAGTGAGATATGATTGATCAAAGTTTGAGCAAAGTAGGTTCAAAACTAGGTCATGACCAAGATTTTCAGGGCACGCGCGCAGTCATTTTCTCAAACACTTGGTGGGCCAAATGTATTGATCAATTACTCATGATTAGAGGCTTCAAATGGAAAATCTTTCAACATCAAAGTTGTTCCTCTATGTGAGATCTTCAAAGTTGGTGTTTATCAATTTTTCATCTGATCAAAGGTTAAGGAGTTATGATGGCTCAAAGAATGGTCATTGCAACTGAAATTTGACCAGGTCACAACCAGGTCATGCCACAAGTCTGCGCACCCATGTACCAGTTCTTGGCCTATCTGTTTAAGGTCATTTTTAGACATGTTTGAGACCTCATTCCACTTCAATTTCCAAATCAATATTGTGCTCCAATGCATCCTCTTTCCAATGAACCCATAAACTCCCTAATGCAGCCATTGAGTAGAGAGAAAAACCTCCACAAACTACCCTATGTTGGCATGGATACATTGACAGCATGTTGCATGATTTTGGTTCAAACACACCACAAACACTTCCTCACTTCAGTTTCCTCTTTCAACCAAGCACAAGTCAATTACACCTTGCACACTTGCCTTGGCATACATGAGAATGGAAAGAAATAAACGTGCTAAGCAAGTTTCTTCTACCACCAGCCGTGCCATTTCATTTCCCTCCTCACTTCCACCATAACGCCATGGACCTCCACCACTATAGCACAACCACAGCTGACTCGCCCTAACTAACTTGGCTCAGTTAGTTAGAGGCAGCTCAGTTAACTCAACTTGGACTCAGTTGACTCACTCACTTAACCACCTCTGGTTCATTTCTAACTCACACTATAAAGCCAAATTTCACTCACATTTCTAAAAACAACACTGATTTCTCACATTCACTTCAGAATTCTCCTCTCATTCTCTCTGATTTTGCTCATCTTCTTCTCCACGATTTCAACTCCATTGTGCTCCCATTGATCATTGCTTGGGGTGGTTGAATCAAGAGCAACAAGAACAACTCCATTTCTGCAAGTTCAGCATCATTGCAAGCTTCAACATCCTTCATCTATTTACGAATCCATAGCATTTATTTTGCTAAGTTTGAAGATCTAGAAGCTCAGCATATCAAGCTTTCCTCTGGTTTTTCTCAACATCTCCAATTGCTCCACATTTTCAGGTTTCATCATTCAACTTTGCTTCAGTTGATTTTCATTAATTTTAGTTTGTTTTTGTTAATTTAAGCTTGATAGAAGCTCTGCTTACTCCGGCTAGTTGATAGAGCTTCTTAGAAGCCTAGATCCAAAACTTAGGGCATGATTTAATCTCCTCTGTTCTCTATGTGTGTGCTTGGTATGTGAAAAACAATTGTGAATTCTTAATCTACGTGAGCTCAGCTTCATTTTGGTATAAAATTTGTGCATTTCTGGGACATGTGTGAGTTGCAGACGGTGGTGGTGTGACCGGAGAAGGTGACCGGAGGTCATCTCCGGCCGGTGACTTCAATAGCTAGGGTTTTTTCACGTTTTAATCGTGTCCGTTCATTTTGCGCGATCGTGTGGCTTGTATGGTGACAGCACATTAAAAGGCATGTGCTTGTCACATGCGTATTTTCTGAATCCACTTAAACATTGTGTGGCATGGTACATGGTAATGAGTGTGTGTCCTCATCCGCGTGTGTTGGATCTGCGTATTTTGACTTTGGCTTGACCTTGACTTGATCTAATGGCTATTGATGAGTCAATTTTGTTGACTGGAGTGCATGGTTACTATGGTGTTTTGCGCGTAATTGGACCTATGACAGATTGCTTTTCGCACCTCCTTTTTAAAAAGCCCAAACACTTTGAACTGTTGGTTTACTATATTTGCACCCCACTCTTGTTTTCTATTTCCTTTTATTTTCTTTATTTTATGCACGTTTACTTCTTAATTTTTAAAAATATCAAACATCATCATAAAATTCCACAAAAATTCATGAGCATCATTAAAACATTTAGGAAATTTTCCATGATTTTATTTCTTGATTTTATGACCTTTTTACCCCTGGTCCATAATTTTCTTTGAATTTCCATTTAGATGCATTCTAAGCATGATACATGAATTTGTTTAATTTTGTTCTTGCTCATTACAAACTGTTTTGACATGATTCTTTTTGCATTGGTTCACCAATACATTGAAGCATGCTAGATGATTTTTGTTTGATTTTTTAAGTCACTTTATCACATGTCTTGATGCCTATATTTGCACCACTTTGCATGATGTTTCAATTTGACCTAATTGCTTTGTTTGAAGTCATTTTGCTCTGAATTTTTACATGCTATCTTGATGTACGATGCATTTCTGACCTAGGCATTCCAATAATATGCTGGCATAATTTTCATGAATCCATTTGGTCTTTGTTTGATGCATTACATTGGAAGTATAATCCATGGCATGTCATTACAACTTTAGTGCATGTTTACATGAATTCTTTTGTGCATATTTGTATGAGCATTTGCATATGTTATGAGCCATTCATATGATATTATAGGTCTTTGATACACATTATATGTCATCCTTGCATGTTGACTTTCAATTTGAACTTTGTGCATCATTAACATGTATTGTTTGCACTTTCTTTTTGAACTTTCATTTCAATTCTTCTTATATTACTTCTTGAATGTCTTGAAGTTGATTCATAAATACTTTTGAGATGTTTATAAACCATTTTCCATTTAGTTTCAATTCTGGTTGTTGATTTACATGTTCCATTTATGCATGTCCTCTTCATTTCTTTCCATCTTTCATCTATCCCTTCTTCTTGTGACATGTTTAAATGCTAATGGATGATGATTATTGCTTATTCACTTGCACTTGTATGATGATATTCACTTGTTGTCCATATGATGCTCATTCTGGTTGTGGTTCTAGGATTTGTTTCCTCATTTAATTCTTTTGAGTTTCATGATGCATTACATGTTCTTTTACTTCTTATACATGTTTACTAACCATGTAGGGGCTTTGGTAAGTTTCAATTGAGTGTGGATAAGGAATCCACATTCAACTTCTATCCTTTCTCTTCTACAATTCCATTTTATGTTTTGTTAAGCATTTATGTGCTTTCTTTTAATAACTCTTTACTTTCCCTTTTTGAATTACAATTCATCTTCTACTTTAGAAGTGAATTGTTTAATTCTTTCTTTCTTTAGACTTTAGGTTGAAACCTCACAAACCTTTAGGATCACTCCCTTTAATCTTCAATTAGGATTGAGTCTTAGTCCATATAGGTTTTACCTTTTCTCCTCTCTTGAGTCTCTTTTCTCATCTCAAAGAAAATTCAAAACATATAATAAAGGTAGGCATTTATTGCATTTAGGCCTTTCATATAAAGAAAAGATTATAAGGGGTCTTCTCTTGTAATCTTAGAATGTGTAGCATATAGCCCATCTTGGGTCAATGTGTTAAACATTTGATCTTGTATGAGGGACTTAAATGCAGTACTTGTTGAAGGTGCAAATAATAAAAAAAAAAACTTCTTCATTTCTTAATCAACAAAAACACTTAATAAATATAAGTACGCTAGTGTGTTTGAACCTTGACAATTGGAACTAAGTGTGGGGGTCTTCTTCACCCTTAGTGTGCTTTCTTACTCATTCCATCTTGGAATGTGAGAATGTACACATTCCAATGACTAAGATTCAGATACACTATCATATGCAAACAAATGAAAAACTATTAAAAGACAAAAACAAACAATAACGTCTGTCCTTCGGGAATTCTTTTCTCATCTCATTCATTCTCAACGCACGAACGCGCTTCTACTCGTTCTCTTGCAAGACGGTAACGCACTCGGACCAGCGAGCCTGCAACACCTGAGCTAGAACGTAAGCCGTTCTCTAAAAAACACAAACAATTCATCCCTAGTGAGGGGAACTACGTCGCTCTGATTCTCATTCTCCCGATGAGATACGTAGGCAGTGGGGTAGGGCCCATGCGAGCACTTCTTTTATTTTCCCTACATTTGTTTCTCTTTCTCTTTCTCTTTCTTTCTTTCAGTTCCTTTTTTTTTTCAGCATTCTTTTCCTACACCCTTTGATTGAAGCAGCAAGCGTGGATCCCATCGGGTACGATGGACGCGAGGGGGTGCTAATACCTTCCTCTCGTGTAACCGACTCCCTTACCCATTCTTTTGGTCGTAAGACCATGCTCTATCCTTTCCTTCAGGTTTATGCGGTGTTTCCTTTCCCTCTCTTGGGATAAATACACATTGCTGGCGACTTTGTTTGGTGCCACTTTCGCGTTTGTACTTGGATGAAAATCCCGGGAGCGACACCTTTGATGCAGACAACAAGCGTGGATCCCATCGAGTACGATGGACGTGTTGGGTGCTAACACCTTCCCTTCACGTAACCGACTCCCGTACCCATTTCTCTTGGTCGTGAGACCATGTTCTTTCCCTTCCTTCAGGTTTATGCAGTGTTTCCTTTCCCTCTCTCGGGATAAACACACATTGTTGGCGACTCTGTGTTTTTCCACGCCACTCTCGCGTTTGTACCGTTGGATGCGAATCTTTCGGGAGCGACACTTTGGTGTCCTCAAACTGATCATAAATGAGCTCTATTTATAGTAGAGCAAGTTTGTTTTGCAAGCAATAGGGAATGACCACTGAATCAGGCCTTTTGCCAATTGTGATCAAATGGAATCTCAAGTCTCCTCTAGCCATTGACTTGAGGTTAGAGCACAGGCCTAAGGTTCTTTGGTTCAGGGATAAGTCTTGACTGAACTTGGATAACATTCTCTTTATGAATGCCACCTCTATGCATCAGTTAAATGCTTTGAGACAAAATTGAATATGTGAAGCATCTTTGATTTTTAGGGATGACATGCCTAAACATAGATCCATGGACTTGTGAGGCTGATGAATCAGTGTTTGTCCCTTAGTTGTTCCACCTTGAGGTGTGCAGATGGATAACCATGCTTGAATTTGCCAAAATTGATCAATTCGAGCACTAAGGCACAAATCTGTCTTGCAAAACAGTTTGCAGCAAGGCATGTTGCAGCTGCCATAACCTCTAGCTCAGGTGGAGTTTGATGGAATTCTTGGACATTTTGGAAAGCTGACATATCCTATTTCAACATGATGTCCAACTTTGGTTTTGATCCAACTTGAATTACAATGAAAAATGCCTCTTCATTTTGGAAAAAATAAGGCAGATTCTGACTTAGTGAAAATTTCACTAAGTGTTGGAAAAATGTCATTTTCATGTTTTTTGCCATTTTGATCACTCCATAACTTAAAATCCATGAGGAATTGGAGTTTGATGTAGTTAAAGCTCTTGTAGAGTGTAGCAAGACCTAAAATTCATCTTTGGATCACCCAAAATGGTTGCTTGGATCTCAAGTTATGGTCCTTGGAAGTTGGTACCCTAGCCACTTTGTTCCATAACTTAGAAAAATTCTAAGTTTTTTATGGTTACCCCTTTTACAAGTTAACTCACTTTCTTTAATTTTTCTTGATGGATGATGATTCAAATCACATATTAACCTTGTTTTAGGGTTTAGGAACCTTGGTTGACCAAAAATCCAAAAAGTCAAACTTTGGATTTTTGTACAATTGACTTTTTGTCGGATGAAATCCTAACTGTGCGATCCTTTGTGAAATCAAGTCCTTGACCTAAATCAAACCTAATGGATGGATTCCATAGGTGATATAGGGTGTATTGAATCATGTCCCAAGGTTTGGGAGCATGTCCTGGTCAAAAGTCAAAGGCACAGTTGACTTTTTCCTCGAAACCCTAACTGTGGTCCAGATGCAATTGAAACTTGTGAATCAAGCTTCTTGGATCAATCCATTGTTTCAAATGGATCAATGTGGTGTATTTGAGGCCCTCAAATCATTTCTTGAGGTCTTGGCTCATGCTTTGTCCCAAAAGTCAACTTAGGGGTGAATTAGGTCAAGAAACCCTTATTCCTGATTTTTTGATGAATGCTTCCCCTGATGCTAAATTGACTTGATGATTGGGTCCATGAGGTCCCTTAGAGTATCTTGGGTTATATTTTGAAGCATTGGCTCATGCCCAGATGAAAATTTTCATCTGGAGGCCTCTGTCGACCAAAACCCTAATTTGGTGACACTGACGATCTTGAGGCTTGATCCACTTGGAATGTTGCAACTTTGTGCTTGATTCTTGATGTGGGAGTCCTCTTGATCTTTTGTGGGTGTCTGAGAGGCTAGACAAGTTGAAGATCATGTCATTTCTTGATTGATCCTTTGTGTAAGTGCTCTGAGAGGGCTCAAAACCCTAATTCTTGATTGTGGTGAATGCTCAATCATCTTTGAGGAGATTGATGAGGCATGAAAGTACATCCATATTGTGATGATGATTTGTACAATGATGGGAAATCTTGGTGGTCAAAATTTGGGGTATGACAGATGCCCCTATTTAATCTTCTTGGACCCGAAGGTATGAATGGCGCAGATATTCGGGCATTCGGGATGCAAGAGGATTAAATATTGGAATACCTGAAATTTTGATGGTGGTTATGAATAGCAGTTTACTCATCCATCTTCTTTTGCTAAGAAATGATACTTAGAAAAGGTAAAAACTGAAGGTGTGAAAAACTCAAGAAAGGGGGATTTGAATTGGTTTTCCAAAATAAACTTGTTTTAAAAGTAAATTTTTTTCATAAAACCCTTCCTTTTAATGTAATGACCTTTGTTGAGAATCAAGTGATGAACACGTTATATTTATACTAGTTCACTTGAGAAACCCTCAAGTTAGTCTAGTCCACCCGCCAAGGTGATTTTGCCTCTCTCAACGAGGTCTTAATCCGCTATTTAATCAAACCAATACAATGCCCGAGCCAAACCACTGGTGACTAACACAACCTCTAAAACTCACAAGTTTTAGACTTCTCAAGTAATACAACCTCGCAGGTCTTACTCAAGGAACAACCTATAAGACACACGACTTAGACTTCTCAAGAAATACAACCTCACAAGTCTTTCTCAAGGAACACAAACCTAAGTTTGAATAAAATTCCGTTTACAAATAAGTGCTTCTATACAAGCTGATAACGTAAACAAGTTTTCGACCAGAATGACTTAAGAAATATTTCAGATAGAAAGAGTATTGCAATGGCGTTCGTGTGTGTCTTTCTTCAAGTCTTTTGCTTCCCTTTGTAGCCGTGTAGGAAGAGCCGTTGAAATGTAATCATGATAGCTTAACTAGGCTAGCGGCTAGAAGTATGAGGACAGATAATAGCTTTTGTGTGCTGCGCGTCCTATTTCTGTTAGAATATCTTTGATTATACCGTTGCACAGTTACCAAGATATTTTCACTTGAATTAAGGTGCAGCTGTATTATGTAGCTTTGTCTTCTTGACTTCTCAACTTCAGAGGCTTTTCACGAGCATGAGTAGGAAGGGAAAACATCACTTGGTTCTTGAGATTATCAAGTCTTCGAATCTTCAGAGTCTCTAGTACTTTGTTTTTCAGAACCTTGATCGCTTGGTGTGTTGTCTTTATTTCTTCAGAGGCTTCTGATAGTATTTGGTTGAAGCATGAGTAGAGACTTGATTTAGGTCTTCAGAACCTTGATTCATAGAGCTTAGGACTTTAGCATCTGGACTTCATTCGATCAGAACCTATGTCTTCAGATCTTCAGAACCCGTTCTCTTTTCCTTTTATATCAGAGTGTGTAGGCGGAGTATTTTACTTTAAGCATTGTGTTCACGCCAATTTACGGAAGCATAACCTGTTTGTTACATTCTCACAAATAACAAACATTAGTTGTACAAAATTGTTCATACAAAAATACTCATTTGGTATCATCAAAACTTAGAGATAAAATTGCAGAACCAAATCTTGTTCTCACAATCTCCCCCTTTTTGATGATGACAAAACTATGTATTTTGATGACACAATTTTGATATATATATATATATATATATATATAGTGCAGGAGAATAAGAGATTCTAAAGATAGCTTATCCTTTGTATGAAGTGCCCCCCCTGAGTCTTAGACTTGATGAATTTCTGAGCTTGGGGCTCCCCCTGATTTTACTAGATCATGAGCTCTTAGTCTTGATTCTCTTTTCTTAATAAAGCTTGATTTGGATCAGAATAACTGAAAAAGAAAAACACTCTAATAGAAATAACAGTTTTATCTGTTAGCATGTAAACAGCGTTTTTCAGGGATTTGACTATGGAATCAAAATATCACATTCATATATTACTTCTCCCCCTTTTTGTCATGGATAAAAAAGATAAGCGGTGAAATGGTGAACAACAAGGATCTAAAGTCATAAGGACAAAAGAGACACAAGAATTAGGTGCTTCTAGAGGACATCTTGTCCCATATCTTCTGAAGCATGCCCTGAAGAGTAGCATTGACAGTCTTTGTTCCTCAAGGGTTTCTTTGAACTTTTGTTATTCTTCTCTGATATCTCCAATTGCATCTTCCAAATGCTTGACAGCAGGATCAAATGTAGAAACAATTTCAGCATCTTGCTTGGCCTTTTCCATGGCTTCAGCTTCCTGTGCTATCCTGGCTTCTTCTGCAGCCTTTTCTGCAAGAAGTTTTGCTTCCTTAGCAGCCTTTTCTTCAACTTCTTTCTGTTTTGCAGCCAGGAACTTAAGTATCCTGATTCGCTCTTCAGCTTCTGCTCTCTCCTTTGCCCGTTGAATTCCATCTGTGATGGTTGCATCTAAGAAGCTTACAATTCTTGCAAGCTCACTGCTCAACCATTTCTGGAAGTTTTGACTAGATCTTTCAATTTCCATAGGCTTGGTACTTGTGTTAAGTTCTGCTCTTAGGTTCGCAAACTTCCTTAATGCCTTGTCATAAAATTGACTTGTGCATTCTTCAAAAGATGTTGAAGGAGGTTTAGTATAGATGACTAAAGCAAGGTTAAGCTTGGCAGAAATTGTTTCAGGTGGTGCTTGCTGAGATGAAACAATCTCAGTAGGAGGATGTTGATTGCTTGGTTGATCAGTAGGAGATGTCACTTCTTGAGTGTCTAAGACCATGAGAGATTCAGGGGTGACAATTTCTAGAGATTCAGAGGTTGTCTCCTCAGAGATAGACTCAATATTGAGGACTTGAGAATCAGAGATTAGGTTCATGGAACTTTGTTCATTTGGCTGAATGATTGACGAGGTTATTGACGAGATGTAGGTAGGAATGGCTTTAGTCGAGATAGGGGTACTGATTGATGAGTTGGGTGAAGATTGGATAGTGGTAGTTGAAGGAGGAATTGAGAAAGATGGTGGTTTAAACTTCATCTGTGGATTGGAGGTAGGAATGATGGTAGTTTGAGATGATGATGGTGCAGTAACAGTATCGGTGACATTTATAGATCCAAAAGAATTGACAGCCAATTTATTGATTTTCTCAAGAAGAAGAGTTTCCGGTCTAGAAGTTTTGGATGTTTCAGTTTCATCCTTTTTCTTCTTAGGCTCAGCATCCTCTTCAGTTTGCTTCCTCTTACTCCTCGTGATGTATTTAGATTTGGAAGCAACCTCTTCAACTCTGGATTTTGGCATGGCATGCCCTTCTTCTCTCATTATAGCCACAAATGAAGCAATTGTTATTGGATTATCTTCTTTGCGATAGCAGGGGTAGTTCGGTACTGAACGTTTGATCGTAGTGTCGTGAGGGTTAGGTATGGGTTTCACATCAACATTAGTAATCATTTTCATATGCTTAAGGTTCACAGCATTGAAAGTTTCTCCTACTTTGCTAGTCAAATAGTCTGTGTACTTAGCTTTTTTGACTAGATACTCCACTAGGCCACTTTCAACTAAGATGTCAGAGAGATGTCTTCCAAACGGAATGTAGTTTACAATCTTCCTATCTGGTAAAGCTGTTGTTCTCGTCTTGTGCACCATATCTCTCAGGTAGTAGAAAAGAATGGATGGAAGACACATTTTCTCATTCTTGTGCAAGTAGTACAACATGTACTTTTGATTTGTGTTTGTTGCTCCCGGGATTTTCATCTAGGTACAAACGCGAAAGTGGTGCGGAAGAAAGAAAGAGAGTCGCCAGCCAGGCATTTTTATCCCAAAGAAAGGGAAGGGCAATGCTGCATAAACCTGGGAGAAAGGAAAGAACGAGGTCTCGCGAACCAAAGAGAAAGGGTAAGGGAGTCGGTTACGAGGAGGGAAGGTTATCGCACCCCTTCACGCCCGTCGTACTCGACGGGATCCATGCTTGAAGTACTGCTCAAAGGGTGATAGCAAAGATGCTGGAAAGGGAATGGAAAGAGAACGAGAAACAAATGTAGGAAAAATAAAAAGAAGTGCTCGAATGGGCCCTACCCCACTGCCTACGTATCTCATCGGGAACATGAGAATCAGA
This sequence comes from Lathyrus tuberosus, assembly GCA_022829125.1. NCBI lineage: Eukaryota > Viridiplantae > Streptophyta > Magnoliopsida > Fabales > Fabaceae > Lathyrus > Lathyrus tuberosus. The sequence goes on along the minus strand of JALAZF010000432.1, from coordinate 1,911,771 downwards.
GCGACATAGTTCCCCTGACTAAGGGAAAACTGTTTGTGTTTTTTATGGAACGGCTAATGTTCTAGCTCAGGTGTTGCAGGCTCACTGAATCGAGTGTGTTACCGTATTGCAAGAGAACAAGGAGAAGCACGTTCATACGTTGAAAGTGAGTGAGATGAGAAGAGAATTCCTGAAGGAAAGACGTTATTGTTTGTTTGAAGTGTTTTAGAAGTTTTTTATTTGAAGTGTTTTGCATAGGTAAGTGTACTTAAGTCTTTTTCAATGGAATGTGCATCTCATACATCATTCCAAAATGAAATGATGATGAAGTACACTAAGTATGAGGAAGATCTTCAAACTTACTTCCAAAGTTAAAGGCTTAAGTACACTAGCATATTCCCTTTATTAAATGTTTTTGTTGTTTTTAAAGTGAAGAAGTATTTTTGGTTTTATTTGTGAAATCGCTTCATGTTAAAGACTTGTACATCATGCTAGAAAACCTACAACGCATTCCAAGATGGAATGTATGCAAGCCCCCCCATGGAATAAGTCTCATGGCACATGAAGATATTTCAACCTTTATTAGGTGTTTTGAAATTGTTTTTGAGATGAGAAATAAGAAACTCAAAAGAGAAGCAAAGGTAAAGACTAAGGGAACTAAGACTCACCCTAATGTTATCATGCTTGGATGTTCCTAATGGTTTAGTGTGGTATGAGAACCCTAGGCCTAAAAGAAGAGAGAAGGAGAACAAGTTCTAACTTACTTCAAAGATTGAAGTTAAGTTAAGAACTCGAAGGGATGAAAAAAGTTGAACAAAGAAAGCATTGAAATGCTTTGCACAAACACAAAAGAGAAAGCATTAAAAAGATGAGGGAAGAAAGTATGTGTGGAAGCATATCCACACACTCAACTTACCATTAGTCCCTACACAAAATGGTTAGTACCAAAATAATTCAAGTATTGAAGTACAAGTGAAGGATGTAAGCAAATAAATCCTAGTGTTCTAAAGGAAACTCTAGGAAGCTTCTCAAGGGCTAAACCTAAAAAGAATAGATCACTAAAGGGTGGTACTGGACTAGGGCAGTGGCAAAGCCTATTTACATCCACCAATGGTTTCAAAGGCTTACAATATCAATCTATGCCTAAACAATCTACCAAACATTAAAGGAATGCAATGATATGCACTAAAGAGACATCATGAACATTTGAGAGATGTAAAACATGCAATGATGCAATATGAAACACCACAACCAGTAGGAAACCACTTCATAAATGTCATTAAGTATCCATGAATTATCATCCATAATATGAGAATAAAACTCAAGAAGAAGAAGTGGGAAGAAGTAGAACAATATCACACAATAATGCACAATGTTGTTTACTTACAAAGCAAGTCACAAAGGAGAGGGGAATGCAATTATGAATGCAAATGAACATGAATCAGTAGCATACATGTTATAATATGACATGAGAATGCACAAATGAACAAGTTTGGTTCATACACAAGTCACATTAGAGATTAAGAAGAAGAGAACACAAGTTGAAGTTCATACAAAATGAAACATGCTTCAAATGTTTATGTGATTGTAATGCATATGATATGACATTTATGAGTCAATAAAAATAGATGAAATGGTTCATATACAGTAGAGGGACATATAAGAATGAATGTGAATGGCATACCAATATGAGATACACACAAACTATGTTGAAGAAGAACAAGTGATATATGTACAATTAAGTATGAATGCAAGATGAACATCAATTGCAAAACATGTCAAAATGAAATATGGAAGACCTATAATTTGACATACATGACCTATAATATTCAAGTAAGCATGTGTCAAAATAAGACATCAATCACCTTAAGAGACCATAGGCAATATGACACATAACCATAGCATATGCATACAATGAAGCACATAAATGCACATGTAATCAATCAATTCATAAAGCAAAGTAAAAGATGTGAGAAAATTACAAAAATAAAACTCTATGATATCCAACCAGTGTGAAATCAATACCTAAAAGATCATGCCAAAATTCCATGGAAATCACACTTAAAAGTCACTCACAAGTCCAACAAGGTCACACAATGCTAGTGCTCAAAGATGCTTATGTATGCACATGATAAAATGATCTTAAAATTCCATGAAAAATAAAAAAGGATCCATAAAGTGTCACACAAGTGTGGTTAAATTATTAGGAGAAAATTCAATTGGGAACTAAGTCCAATAAAATGGGGAAGAGGCATGCATTGTAATGAAGACCAATTAAAAAGAAATTAAAAGGAAAATAAGAAAATATGAACAAAATTAATTAAAATCAGAATTAAAAAAAATGAAAAATTATTTAAATGTGTCTTGATGCTTGGTGAATTTATTTGGAATTTTTAGAATGCATTTAGTATTTTTAATAAAAGAAAATCAAAACAATATAAAAAAAAAAGAAATTAAAAAATAGAACGAAAACATGCAGGGGGTGCAGACATAGTAAAAGTCACGTTGAGAATGTTTGGGCTCAAAAGAGGGGTGTGTGGATAGCAAGGATTAATTCCAGGTCCAAAGGCGCGTGGAACACAGAGTTATTGTGGATACTCAGTCAATAGTTGACTCACTCACAGCCATTTGATCAAGTCAAATAAATCACTTATCACAAGTAAGCACATCCAATGGATCACAATGCACGAACACCACAATTATCACGCACGCACACACATGTAAGCACTCAGAGTCAAGTAAAATAGCACGTGAATATCACATGATCATTAATGTGTTGGCAGCATGAGAAGCGTAGGATTAGACAAAATCAGACGGCTGTGTTATGATCTGGTGATTAAACCCTAACTGAACCTCACCGGCCGGAGAAGGACCTCCGGTCATCTTCTCTGGCCACCTCCGGCAACTGTAAATGTCACATGCTTCCAGAAATTCAAAAATCATGCTTCAATCGAAAGCTAATCTCACGCACAACAAGAATCTGGCCTTAAAATTCACAAATCACATTCATACAAAGAGAATCGAATGCAAGAAGTTTTGCCCTAAAAATGAGTTTATGCTTTTAATAAGCCTATCAACTAGCCGGATAACCAATAGCTTCTAGTACGCTTCAAATCAATCAGAAACAAAGGTAAATCGTATGAAAAACTCAAGAGTAAGTTTGAATAATAAGAACCTGTAACTGAAGAAAGCTTAGGTGCAAGAAAACCAGAGATGATGCTTGAATCCTTGAGCTTCACAAAGAGCCAAATAAAGGCTTGAAACCTTGTGAATTGCTTTGAAAACTTCAAACAGAGAATCTGAACTTTGATGATGCACTTGAATCACACTATGCTTCCATACTCCATTATTGTGTGATGTTAAAGATTAAAGAAAATGTGATGAAAACTGTGGGAGAAGCTTCGAGCAAGAGAATTTAGAGAAACTTTGAGAGTGAAATGCTTGTGAAATGTGAGAGAATGAAGAGTGTTTCCAAAATCTGTTAGAGGAAGCTTATATAGGTGTGGTTAGTTCCTAACTAGGATGGTTGATGGTTAGAACTCAGGTTAGACTGAGTTAGTTAACTGAGTTGTGAGTTAACTAACTGAGTGAGGTTGTTAATGGCACTTATGGTGAAGCTGAGAAATGAGAGGTGGTGATGTTGATATCAGTGCAGCAAGACTTGTTGGACAAGCTTCTTATTTTCCTCTTTGGTGTATGGGGCAACATGTATGCATGTATGTGTAAGATGATGTTGGTCCAAATGAGGAAAAGGTGACTGTTGTGAAGTGTATATGCGTGCAAACAAGCTGAAGCATTAACAACAACACCATAACATCTTTATCTTGGCCAGCATGACATCAATGGAACTATGGAAGTTTGATGGAGGATTTCTTCATGTACAAGGCATGAAATGATGCACTTTTGGATGCAATGAAGAGAGGATACATGATAGAACATTGTTGATGTTGAAATTAGATTGAATGGAGGCTTGTAAAGTGATGTAAAATAGCTTAGAATATCAAGGCATAAAACTGACTTTGGTGGGCAAGAGAATGCGCCCATGAGGCAAGCATTCCTGAGCATATTTTCAGTTGTGAGCATTCCTCTTTGAACCCTCATATGACCCTTATAACTTGTTCAAATGAACAAACTCAAAACATGAAAGTTGTAGAGAACATGGAAATGAATAACTTTCATGTTGGAAAGTTTTTCATTTGAAGCTTCCTTGATAGAGAAAACTAGCTTGACATTTGGTACACCAAGTGTTTGATGAAATTATGGCCTGGAGGCCTGAATCCACCTTGCCATGACTTGAGATTTGCCTTGATTTTGCTCCACTTTGATTGATCATAACTCCCTCAATTTTGATCCAATGGAAGATTTCTTGTTATGGATTTGAAGCTTAAGATGTGATCTTTGATTGGCTCAACTTGGGCCTAAAGTTTGAAGCTTTTATCTTGAAGAAAGAATGCCTTGAAGTAGAGTGCAAAATGGCCTAAGCTTCTAGATTTGGCAACTTTGTACAATTCTTGATTCATGATGATTCCTCCATCATTTCTTGATCAAATCTTGCCCAATGAACATATGTGACTTGAATTTCATAAATTTTACCATAAAAAGTCAGGAGTTGACTTTTTTCGTTTGCACAGTTGACTTTTTCCCAAATTTCTTAATTCTCAAGCAACTGACCAATTGAACCTCTTCTGAAATGAACCTGTTAGTTCTTGTTATTGGCTGGAATTTTGGTAAAACAATGTTGATGTTGAAGATGTCATATGTCTGATGTCTTAACATGAGTTCTTAACATTCAGTTTATGTTAAGTTATTTGGGATTGCAGTTTGTGTGCTGATGTTAAACATGATGTCTTGACATCAGTTGACAGAACATCAGAACATCAGTCTGATGTGTTATTAGGGCTGCACGTGTTTTTGTTGTTGATGAGATTTTTGCTTAATTGAGTGAGAGATTGCAGGCGAATAACTTGGTAAAGATATATTCTGATGCAATCATATGTGGAGCAGATCTGGTTGCTATTTTTAGGGTTGAATGATATGAAAAGATTTGAAGATAAAATCTGTTTTAATTTCAAATCAAATCAGAGATTTTCAAGGAGTCCAAGCCCAAGTGTGAGTTTCTATTTAAAGCAGCCACAACCCTATTTGATGGATACGAAAGCAAGAGATTAAAGACTGAGAGTCAAGTGTGTGTTTTCGTCTGTAAGCCATTCATGTTTGAATTGGTGTGATTGTTTTGAGTTGTTAATTGTTCTTGATCAAAGCTTTTAAGCAAGATCAAGTTGTGTTTTGGAAATGTGACTTCTATACTTTGTAATCTTTGAATTGTATCACTGTGGTGATTTAGGGGGAGTGAGTGGTTTCTCATATCTAAATGTATCTTAGGTAGAAGTGTCATTGGGTAGTGATTAAGTTAGGAGATTGTCAACTGGGATTGTTGAGTCTGTAATTTAATAATACTAATAGTGAATTTCCTCCCTGGCTTGGTAGCCCCCAGACGTAGGTAGTTAGACCGAATTGGGTGAACAATTCATTGTGTTGATTGACTATTATATTGTCTTGTTCATTTAGCAGATTGTGTTGTTGTGACATCACACTTAACATCACACATCTGATACCAGAATTTCAATTGGTATCGGAGCAGGCATCCTGGTCTGCATCTGGGTGAGATATAGGGTTGTTACTTTCTGGTACAATGGACAAGGAGTGTGGTGGATTTGTGAATAGACCCCCTATTCTAGTTGGCTCAAATTATGACTATTGGAAACCTCGTATGGTTACATTCTTGAAGTCCTTAGACAGTAGGGCTTGGAAGGCAGTTTTAAAAGAATGGAAACATCCTGTTATTGTTGGAAAAGATGGAACATCAAAGCTGAAACTTGAGGAAGAGTGGACCAAGGAAGAAGATGAACTTGCGCTTGGAAATTCTAAGGCTTTGAATGCCATTTTTAATGGTATTGTCAAGAACATCTTTAGGCTGGTCAACACTTGTGAAGTGGCTAAGGAAGCATGGGATGTCTTGAAAACTACTCATGAAGGAACCTCCAAAGTCAAGATGTCAAGACTTCATCTTCTGACAATAAAGTTTGAAAATTGAAGAAGGAAGAGTCTGTGGAGATTGTCAAATAGGGAAGCAGACCAAGATGTCACATCAGAAGCTTCAACATAACACCACCTCCAAAGCTTTGGAACTTCTTCATATGGACTTGATGGGACCTATGCAGGTATAAAGTCTAGGTGGGAAGAAGTATGCTTATGTTGTTGTTGATGACTATTCTAGGTACACCTGGGTAAGCTTCATCAAAGACAAAACAGAGGTGTTTGAGGTGTTTAAAGATTTATGTCAAAGACTCCAAAGAGAAAAAGAGAGTAATGTCATCAGAATAAGGAGTGATCATGGGAGGGAATTTGAAAATAGAAAGTTTGCTGAATACTGCTCTACTGAAGGCATCAGTCATGAGTTTTCCTCTCCTATTACCCCTCAGCAAAATGGAGTTGTTGAAAGGAAGAACAGAACTCTCCAAGAATCTGCTAGGGCAATGATTCATGCCAAAAAGCTTCCTAACCATTTCTGGGCTGAAGCCATGAATACTGCTTGCTATATTCACAACAGAGTTACTTTGAGAAGAGGCACTTCAGCTACATTGTATGAACTGTGGAAAGGGAGAAAACCAACTGTAAAGTACTTTCATGTTTTTGGAAGTAAATATTATATTTTGTCAGATCGTGAACAAAGGAGAAAATTGGATCCTAAAAGTGATGAGGGAATCTTTCTGGGATACTCTACAAATAGCAAAGCTTATAGGGTTTTCAACTCCAGAACCAAGGTTATGATGGAGTCTATAAATGTGGTAATTGATGACAGTGACATGAAGGAAGATGTTGATGTCCTGGATGATGTTGGAACATCGTTTGAAGATGTTACATCAGAAACTAAAGATAAAAGTGTTGCTCCCAGTCCTGTTGATGCTGAGGCTGAAGCTGAACAACCTAATAAAGAACCATCTATTAGAGTGCAAAAGGACCATCCAAAAGAGCTTATCATAGGTGATCCAAAATCAGGGGTTAGCACTAGATCAAGAAAGGTTGTGTCAAATTCTTGTTTTGTGCTCAAAATTGAGCCCAAGAATGTCAAAGAAGCACTGACTGATGAATTCTGGATTAATGCCATGCATGAAGAGCTGGAACAATTCAAGAGGAATGAAGTGTGGGACCTTGTACCAAGGCCTGATGGAGTTAATGTGATAGGCACCAAATGGATTTACAAAAATAAATCTGATGAACAAGGAGTGGTCACCAGAAACAAGGCCAGATTGGTTACTCAGGGATACACTCAGGTTGAAGGAATTGATTTTGATGAAACCTTTGCTCCTGTGGCAAGACTGGAATCTATCAGATTACTCTTAGGTGTGGCTTGTAATCTCAAATTCAAGCTTTTTCAAATGGATGTTAAGAGTGCCTTTTTGAATGGGTACTTAAATGAAGAGGTTTTAGTATATCAACCAAAAGGATTTATTGATCCAACATTTCCTAATCATGTTTACAAACTTAGAAAAGCTCTCTATGGTTTGAAGCAAGCACCAAGACTTGGTATGACAGGCTTACTAAATTTCTGGCTGTGAATGGTTACAGAAAAGGAGGGATTGACAAGACTTTGTTTGTCAAAGATGAAGGAGGAAAACTGATGATTGCTCAAATATATGTTGATGACATAGTATTTGGTGGGATGTCAGATGCAATGGTTAAACATTTTGTGAAACTGATGCAGTTTGAGTTTGAAATGAGTCTTGTTGGAGAGCTAAGCTATTTTCTGGGTCTACAAGTTAGACAAATGGAAGACTCCATATTCATCTCTCAGAGCAAGTATTCTAAGAACATTGTGAAGAAGTTTGGTCTGGAAAATGCTAATCACAAGAGGACACCTGCTCCTACTCACTTGAACTTGTCAAAGGATGAACATGGTGTGAGTGTGGATCAAAGTCTATACAGAAGTATGATTGGTAGTCTATTGTATCTCACTGCTAGCAGACCTGATATTTATTTTGCTGTTGGAGTTTGTGCCAGATATAAATCTGAGCCTAAAGTTAGTCACTTGAATCAAGTGAAGAGGATTCTGAAGTATGTGAATGGGACTAGTGACTATGACATGCTTTACAGTCATGGATCAGGTACTGAGTTAAGTGGTTATTGTGATGCTGATTGGGCGGGGAGTGCTGATGATAGAAAAAGTACTTCTGGAGGTTGTTTCTTCTTAGGGACTAATCTGATCTCTTGGTTTAGTTAAAAGCAGAATTGTGTGTCTCTGTCTACTGCTGAAGCTGAGTACATAGCAGCAGGGAGTAGTTGTTCTCAACTTGTTTGGATGAAGCAAATGTTAACAGAATACAACGTCAAGCAAGATGTCATGACATTGTACTGTGATAATCTAAGTGCTATCAATATCTCTAAAAACCCAATTCAACATAGCAGGACTAAGCATATTGATATAGGTCATCACTTTATAAGAGATTTGGTTGAAGACAAAGTAGTTGCTTTGGAACATGTTGCTACTGAACAACAATTAGCTGATATTTTTACAAAGGCCTTAGATGCAAATCAATTTGAAAAATTAAGAAGCAAATTAGGAATTTGCATATATGAGGATTAAGTGTGCTGGGAGGTGTCTTGTGCAGTTGTGAACTTTATTGCATATGTTTAGTTTAAAGGAAACAGAATTTTATTCAACTGCTGAAAGCATACAAGATTAGATTTGAGTACATCATAAGCAACAAACAAAGGGTCTAAACATTATCCCAAACCCCTAAATCAAGAAAAGTTTTCCAATCTTCATCCCATTCCTCATCAGAAGCATGAAGTTGCACTGAAGGTTTTTTGATAGTTTTCATCATTGTCTCTGATGTTTTTCTTGTTCTTGTTGCTCCTGAAGTTGCCCCAGTTGTAGATAGTGTTTTGTTCTTCAACTTCTGTGGATCTGGTTTCTTGACCTCTTGCACATGTCTCTTTCCTGCATCTTTGTTAGACTGACTCATGGTTCTATCTATGGTATGTTGTTAGAAGCAAGGAGGCTTAGTTTTTATACTGCATAAAGAGTCTTTGTTTGTATCGCCTGACTAGTCAAAGTGGTCTTTGGTTTGGGAACTTGTTTTTCTTGGGAAGCCATTTATTTGACCTTGTCAAATTGGATGTCAGAACATCGTGTTTACTGACTTGGTAGGTTAAGAGGTTGTCCAATTGTGGCTAAAAAGGGGGAGAGTTAGCCTAGGTGTTGACTAGTTGTCTGGTGTGATTCTAGTTTTAAGGGGGAGTTTTGTAGTTGTGCAGCTGTTGGTAGTTGTTGATGTTGTTTTATCCGCTGCAGGTATCTTTGATGTTGGCTTAATTGTTTTAGCCAAAATTAGCCAAAGGGGGAGATTGTTAGTTCTTGTTATTGGCTGGAATTTTGGTAAAACAATGTTGTTGTTGAAGATGTCATATGTCTGATGTCTTAACATGAGTTCTTAACATTCAGTTTATGTTAAGTTATTTGGGGTTGCAGTTTGTGTGCTGATGTTAAACATGATGTCTTGACATCAGTTGACAGAACATCAGAACATCAGTCTGATGTGTTATTAGGGTTGCGCGTGTTTTTGTCGTTGATGAGATTTTTGCTTAATTGAGTGAGAGATTGTAGGCGAATAACTTGGTAAAGATATATTCTGATGCAATCATATGTGGAGCAGATCTGGTTGCTATTTTTAAGGCTGAATGATATGAAAAGATTTGAAGATAAAATCTGTTTTAATTTCAAATCAAATCAGAGATTTTCAAGGAGTCCAAGCCCAAGTCTGAGTTTCTATTTAAAGCAACCACAACCCTACTTGATGGATACGAGAGCAAGAGATTAAAGATTGAGAGTCAAGTGTGTGTTTTCGTCTGTAAGCCATTCATGTTTGAATTGGTGTGATTGTTTTGAGTTGTTAATTTTTCTTGATCAAAGCTTTTAAGCAAGATCAAGTTGTGTTTTGGAAGTGTGACTTCTATACTTTGTAATCTTTGAATTGTATCATTGTGGTGATTTAGGGGGAGTGAGTGGTTTCTCATATCTAAGTGTATCTTAGGTAGAAGTGTCATTGGGTAGTGATTAAGTTAGGAGATTGTCAACTGGGATTGTTGAGTCTGTAATTTAATACTACTAATAGTGAATTTCCTCCCTGGCTTGGTAGCCCCCAGACGTAGGTAGTTAGACCGAACTGGGTGAACAATTCATTGTGTTGATTGACTGTTTTATTGTCTTGTTCATTTAGCAGATTGTGTTGTTGTGACATCACACTTAACATCACACATCTGATACCAGAATTTCAGAACCAATCGGCAATCTTTCATCCTTAGATACTTGACATCATCTAGCAAACATTGAGATCAAGTTTGAACTAAAATTTCATCAGGAGACTGCTTGAATTCAAAACCCTAATTTTGACTATTTTTGTTAGGAGATGATGTACTGCCCACTTCTTGATGAATTTCCATCTTCCAATGACTTGTGAAATCAAATGAGATGACATATGATATAAGAGACCCTTGAGGCTTATTTGAAGACACTTGGCTCTAGCTCTCTTGCTTTGGATGATCAATATTCTGAAATCAACTGATCACATGCCCTATGCATGAACCAATGCTGAATGTTTTATTTTTCTATGACTTGAATGCAATGTAATGCAATGAAAGCACACACTAAATGATATGAAAGATGAGAGGGCAAATTTTGGGGTATTACAGTGTTGAAGAAATCTGCAGCACTTTTTGGAGGTCTTGGATTGATACATGCAAGAATGATTCTATGCCAGATTCTTAAATTGTCACGCAGATTCTTGCTTTTGTATTCTGTAGTCCCAGCTTGACAATTTTTGAAGATTGCTCTGTTGATGACGGAGTCAGATATTTCAGTTTTTCCATAAACTCTTTTTCCTTCCAAGAGTTCCATCCCTAGTAGGTCTGAAATAGATTTTTCAGTTATAATGATCTTTTGATCCATAACAAAAGATACAACATGAAGATCGTCTGTTTCAGCGTGCCTCCAGAATTCCTTTACTAGGTCATCAAAGGTTGGACCTCTAAGTCTTTCTAAGTAACTTTTCCATCCTTGAGTATTAAGTTGATCAATTAGGTTAAACCCATTATCGTAAAGATTATCGAAGTCGACAGACAGCTCTTTCAGAACAATTAGTTCATTTGCATGCATAACACAGGTAACAGAGGAATTTCTCTGTGTGACATGGGTTGCATCGATCGTGGGAAGAGATAATGGAGTCGAGGCGATCGTCGCGGTGGTTGTAGAGGTGGAAGATGGTTTGATAGATGAATACGGCAGCTCTTGGGAGACATTCAGTGACGTTTCAACTTCTTTGGAGAGGAGAACAGTTTCTTGTTGATCGATGTTTGTCATGATGATGGTTAAGAACGGAGAGGATGAGAACAGGGATTGAGTTCGTTGAGAGAGAGAGAGAGAGAGAGAAAAAATTAGGGTTTTAGGGTTCCTTTTGAGTGAAAGAGGGAATAGGAATGGTTTTTGAAAACTTGAAGAGATAGACACTTACAGGGGATAAGTAAATAAATGTAATTAAGTTTTGAGTCAATCCCAAGAAAATTACTGTTCGTTTGATTTGGGTAAATATAGTGAATTAGATGTAATCTAATCACATGCAAAAAGTCATTTTCTAATTAAATGAGGCGCCAGAACTGACTCAGAAGAAAAATTAATCAGAACTGAGATACTTCTCACAAAAGTGGTTCTGATGTTTTAAAAATACTTATTTCCTATGACTAAACATATTTGGTTCTGAAATAATCTCATTCTCAGCAGTACACCATTTTCAGATGTTTTAAAATATTTAGAAATTTATCTTCAGCTAAGGGTTTTGTAAAAATATCAGCCCATTGATGGTCTGTATCAATAAATTTTAAGCATAAGGTTCCTTTCTGAACATAGTCTCTAAGTAAATGGTGTTTTATTTCAATGTGTTTAGCCCTAGAATGAAGAATTGGATTTTTACTTAAACAAATAGCAGCAGTATTATCGCAGAAAATAGGAATGTTACTCTCATATATCTGATAGTCTTCCAGCTGATTTTTCATCCAAAGCATTTGTGTACTGCATAGAGAAACGGAGATGTATTCAGCTTCTGCTGTAGAGAGAGCAATTGTAGATTGCCTCTTACTTGACCATGAGATTAGATTATTCCCCAAGAACTGATAGTTTCCAGATGTGCTCTTTCTTTCCAATCTATCTCCAGCATAGTATGCGTCACAGTAACCAGAAAGAGTATACTCTGATGTTTTATCATACATCAAGCCCAGGTTAGTAGTACCTTTCAGATACGTTAGAATTCGTTTAACTGCAGTTAAATGAGATTCTCTTGGATCTGATTGGAATCTATCACATAAATGTACACTGAATAATATATCAGGTCTAGAAGCAGTTAGATATAAGAGAGAGCCTATCATACCACGATAAAGCTTCTGACAAACCTTATCTTCTGTTTCTTCTTTTCTCATGACACATGTTGGATACATTGGTGTTTTAGCTGTATTACAGTCCATCATGTTGAATTTCTTCAGAAGTTCTTTTGTGTACTTGCTTTGATGAATGTAAGTGGCTTCTGGTTTCTGATCTATTTGAATTCCCAGGAAGTACCTTAACTCACCCAGCAGACTCATTTCGAATTCGGCTTGCATTAACTTTGAAAATTCTTCACATAAAGAGGAGTTAGCAGAACCAAAAATAATATCATCAACATAGATTTGAACTATAAGAATATCATTCTTATATGTTTTACAGAAGAGAGTTGTGTCAACCTTTCCTCTGGTGAACTGATTTTCTAAAAGAAATTTGCTCAATCTATCATACCAAGCTCTGGGAGCTTGCCTTAAGCCATAGAGAGACTTTTTGAGTTTAAAGACAAAATTTGATTTTTCTGAATTTTCAAAACCAGGAGGTTGTTTGACATAGACATATTCTGATATATAACCATTTATGAATGCACTCTTAACATCCATCTGATATAGGGTGATGTTATGGTTTACTGAGAATGAAATTAATAACCGTATTGCTTCAAGTCTGGCGATTGGAGCAAAAGTTTCGTTGTAATCAATTCCTTCCTTTTGACTGTATCCTTGAGCAACAAGTCGTGCTTTGTTTCTGACAACTTCACCTTTCTCATTTAGCTTGTTCCTGAATACCCACTTGGTTCCAATAACATGAATATTCTTAGGTTTTGGAACTAGATCCCAAACATCATTCTTTTCGAATTGATTAAGTTCTTCTTCCATAGCCAGAACCCAGTCTTTGTCCAGAAGATCTTCTTTAACCGTAGCTGGTTCAATTAACGACACCAGTCCTAAGAGTGTTTCTTCTGATGGTCTGAAAGCTGATCTGGTTCTGATTGGAGCATCCTTGCTACCCAGAATTAGTTCCTCAGGATGAGAAGTAGACATTCTTCTTTTCTTTTGTTTAGGAGTATTCGGAGTTATATCAGTGATATAAGATGTAGGATCTTGCTGGTTTTTGACTTCATCTGCTTTTTCTTTAGGTTTTGAGAAGCTAATTTCCAAACCTGCAAGCTTTTCAACTAGCTCTGACTTTTCAGAGTCAGGCTTGTCATCGAATCTAACATGAATTGATTCTTCCATAATCCGTGATTCTGTGTTATAAACTCTGTATCCCTTTGAGCGTTCAGAGTATTCTAACAGCAGACACTTCTGTGCTTTGGAATCAAACTTGCCAAGATTCTCTTTAGTATTTAGCATAAAACAAGTACAACCAAATGGATGAAAATAGGAAATATTGGGAATTTTATTCTTCCATAATTCATAAGGAGTTTTATTCAAGATAGGTCTAATAGAGATTCTATTTTGAATATAACATGCTGTGTTAATTGCTTCTGCCCAAAAATGCTTAGCCATGTCAGTTTCTTGGATCATGGTGCGAGCCATTTCTTGTAAAGTTCTATTCTTTCTCTCAACAACTCCATTTTGTTGTGGATTTATAGGAGAAGAAAAATCATGGGATATCCCATGTGAATCAAAAAGGTTTTCAAAGTCTTTGTTTCCAAATTCTCCACCATGATCACTTCTGACTTTGATGATTTTGCAATTTTTCTCATTTTTTACTTGGGCGCAGAAGGAAGCAAACATAGAATGTGACTCATCCTTGTGTTTTAAGAATTTCACCCATGTCCAACGACTGTAATCATCAACAATGACTAGTCCGTATTTCTTACCATTGATCGAAGCAGTTTTCACTGGTCCAAAGAGATCAATGTGAAGAAGTTCTAACGGTCTGGAGGTGGAAACAATATTTTTTGCTTTAAAAGAGGTTTTTGAAAACTTGCCTTTCTGACATGCTTCACAAAGAGCATCTGAAGAGTACTTCAGATTTGGCAAGCTTCTGACAAGACCTAGCTTATTCAGCTGAGAAATTTTTCTCAAGCTAACATAACCAAGGCGTCTGTGCCAGACCCATTGCTCTTCATTTACAGAAAGAAGGCATTTTACATTTTTGTGTTTCAAATCTGATAGTTTAATTTTGTAAGTATTGTTCTTCCTCTTTCCGTTGAACAGGACATATCAATCCTTTTGACTTACAGCTTTACAGGATGTTTGATTAAAAATAACATCATAACCATTGTCGCTAAGCTAACTGATTGACAATAGATTATGCATAAGACCTTTAACTAATAGAACATTATTAATAGAGGGAAGCTTACCATTTCTAATAGTTCTGGAGCCAATGATTCTTCCTTTCTGATTTCCTCCGAAACCGACGACACCTCCGGGTTTAAGTTTCAGATCTTGGAACATATGCCTTTCTCCTGTCATGTGTCACGAGCATCCACTGTCCAGGTACCATGATTGGTGTTTCAATGGTGCCATTAAGGATGTCTACAACATAAATTATCTTATTCTTAGGTACCCATTTTGTGGATCCTTTCACATTAGCCTTTCCAGAGATTCTGACACCTTTGGACTTCCTCATATTGGAATAATAGTGTGGAAATTCTGCATAATGTTGATGTTTAGGACTTTTCTTCAGTGTCTGTGTTTGTGTAGTGATCGGTTTTGAACCTTTTTGTTCAGAACATTCTAAGATAGTGCCAGAGGGTACAAAATGTTTGGACAGAGGTATTATCTTGATACTTTTGGTCTCATCATATGGTTGTGACAGTCCTAAATGTCCTAGACCTCTGTTACCATTTTTGCTGACTCCATATATCATTGAAGCCATTTTGCTTATGTCTATGCTTTTAGCGAAAAAGCGTTGGAAAGCTCTATCATACTTAACTACCTCATTAGTATTGGTTTTGTTAGAGATGATTTCTTCTTCTAACCTAGAGATTTTAGTTTTTAATGCAGTATTTGAATTTTATAGAGAAAGTAGTTTTTCATTTAATTCAAGAATGGTTTGTTTGCTTTTAGTAAGATCTTCTGAAGGAATCATAAGAGTCATTTTCAGAGTTTTGTGTTTTCTTCGAAGAGTTTGATATCTCTCCATAAGTTCATATAATCCTATTTTAAGTTCAGAGCGAGATAGGGAAGAAATTACCTCTCTTTCGTCGTCAGAGTCTGAAGGCTCTCCTTCTGATAGAACGTCATTGGTTTTAGCCATGAATGCTACGTTGGCACGTTCTTCATCAGAATCATCTTCGGGCTCTGAATCATCCCAAGTTGCCATAAGACCCTTTTTATCTTTCTTAGGTCTTTCATATTTCTTAACCTTTGGACAGTCATTTTTGATATGTCCAGGTTCCTTGCATTCAAAGCACGTAAAATCTCTTCCATAAGTTCTCTTTTGACCATATGTTGATTCAGATCTTCTTCTTGGTCCTCTAAACTTATTTCTTCTGTATTTCCATAGTTGACTAATTTTTCTTGATATGAGAGATATGTCATCTTCGTCTGATTCTTCTTCATATTCTTCCACTTCCTCCTCTGCTTGATACGCCTTTTTCTTCTCAGGTTTAGCTTTTAGAGCAATGAATTTTCTTTTCTTTTGGGGTTCATCTTCTTGGAGCTCTATTTCATGACTTCTTAAAGAACAAATTAGTTCCTCAAGACTTATAATGTTCAGATCCATTGTTAGTTTCAAGGTGGTCACCATGGGTCTCCATTTGACTGGTAGACTTCTGATAATTTTCTTGACATGGTCTGCAGTAGAGTAGCCGTTGTCCAGAACTCTGAGTCCTGCAACAAGCATCTGAAATCTTGAGAACATGGTTTCCACAGTTTCGTCATCTTCCATCTTGAAGACCTCATATTTATTAACTAGTGCAAGAGCCTTCGTTTCTTTGACTTGAGCATTGCCTTCGTGAGTCATACGAAGAGAGTCAAAGATAGACTTTGCAGTTTCTTTGTTCGTAATTTTTTCATATTCTGTATAGGAAATTGCATTTAACAGAATAGTTCTTGCTCTGTGATGGATTTTATAATTTTTCTTTTGTGCATCTGTAAATGCACTCCTTTCAATCTTTTTACCTGTAGAATCTACAGGGTGACTGTAGCCATCTACTATCAGATCCCATAGATCTAAGTCAAATGATAAAAAGTAACTTTCAATTCTATCTTTCCAATAGTCAAATTTTTCTCCATCAAAGACAGGAGGTTTTGCACTATAAGAATCTCTTTTATTTACAATAACACTTGTCTCAGCATTTGGTATAGACATTGTTTTTCACACTTGGATCGCTACTGAGCACTGTTAAGTGCTTGATAAAAATTCAATCTTTTTATCACCTCAGAACCGGAGCTCTGATGCCAATTGAAGGTGTGAAAAACTCAAGATAGGGGGGTTTGAATTGGTTTTTCAAAATAAACTTGTTTTAAAAATAAATTATTTTCATAAAACCCTTCCTTTTAATGTAATGACCTTTGTTGAGAATCAAGTGATGAACACGTTATATTTATACTAGTTCACTTGAGAAACCCTCAAGTTAGTCTAGTCCACCCGCCAAGGTGATTTTGCCTCTCTCAACGAGGTCTTAATCCACTATTTAATCAAATCAGTACAATGCACGAGCCAAACTGCTGGTGACTAACACAACCTCTAAAACTCACAAGTTTTAGACTTCTCAAGTAATACAACCTCGCAGGTCTTACTCAAGGAACAACCTCTAAGACACACGACTTAGACTTCTCAAGAAATACAACCTCACAGGTCTTTCTCAAGGAACACAAACCTAAGTTTGAATAAAATTCCGTTTACAAATAAGTGCTTCTATACAAGCTGATAACGTAAACAAGTTTTCGACCGGAATGACTTAAGAAATATTTCAGATAGAAAGAGTATTGCAATGGCGTTCATGTGTGTCTTTCTTCAAGTCTTTTGCTTCAAGTTATCAAAGTGGTCGAGGACCAACTCCACTCCAGAACTAAACTGGAGGGGAGACTGTACAGATGATACATTTCCTGACGAGGAAAGAACTGACAACTCGATTGACAAGAGGACTTTTATCACTAGGGGATAAGACCGACTATAGTGATAGTGATGCAATATGAGTATGAATGTGAATCAATAATGCATTATTTATGTATGTATATGCTGACAAAAATGACGCGACATATAGACTAATAGATGAACACGACTGGATACTCGGCCACTGCTGGGAACGAGGAAGTACCATTTGGTCCAAAATAGTAATTCTGCCTTGCTTAGGAGAGATAGTCCCCGTGGGGAACAACCTTGGTCGGACTTAGGAGGTAAGAACTCTGCCAGGGATATCAGATGGGAAAATCACATCTGATACAGTTGATCCTTCATTCAGGCGTACTGGTTTAGAAGGAGTACTTTGATTCTGCACTTTGAAGCTTAATCGCCTTTGGAGTAGCGATCGATGTTCTTTTGATGTTCAACAGTCAAAAGAAATTGCCATCTTTATTTTAAAAGTAGAAAAATGTGACAAGTAAATTCTTTTTTGTTTTATTTCAAGAATCATTAATCATGTTAAAATGTCGTTCTATAAAGCTAAAATAAATAAGAATTGCAAACAAAAACACAAGGGCTCAAATTTTATTGATAGAATGGAAATCAGCCAAGCGCGTGAGTCCACAGAGTATTTACAAAATTTAGAAAATGGTAATTTAAGGTAAAAAAGGCTACATTAAAACATAATGACCGCTATCCTTCTACCAACTTTGAATTCTGGACATCCTGAGCTCCCGTCGAAGATGACCTTAACTGGAGTTTTCCTGATGGATGGCAGGACTGCTGCTGGGGGATTTACCCCTTTGTTGGACTTGGTTACTTGCCATGAATCCCTAACTTTTGCCTGGATTGTACTTTGAGGTTTCCAATCCACCGGGATGATCTTTGCTTATGTCTCTAATTTTTTCCAGGACTGCCCTTTCGGGTTTTCAATCCATCGAGACATTTTCTTTTTCTTTTTTTTTTATTTAGGCGAAGTATTTCTTGACCACGTCAACATTTGTGGGGTAGGAAAATTCTTCTCCGCCCATGGTTGTGAGTCTTAAAGTGCCGCCTGAGAAAGCTTTCTTGACCACATAAGGGCCATCGTAATTCGGAGTCCATTTGCCCCAGGAATCAGTGAGAAATGATTGTATCTTCTTGAGCACAAGGTCTCCTCTCCTGAAGACGCAGGGTCGGACCTTTTTGTCGAACGCCTTCTTTATCCTTTGCTGATACAACTGACCATGGCACAGAGCCGTTATTCTCTTTTCTTCGATCAGGTTCAGTTCGTCGTGTCGACTTTGACACCATTCAACTTCTGTTAACTTGGCTTCCATCAATACCCAGATTGATGGGATCTCTACTTCTACAGGAAGCACTGCCTCCATGCCATATACTAGAGAGAAATGGGTTGCCCCTGTTGAAGTGCGAACAGATGTACGATAACTGTGAAGAGCAAAAGGCAGCATCTCGTGCCTGTCTTTGTAGGTTACAACCATCTTTTGAATGATCTTTTTGATGTTCTTGTTAGCTGCTTCTACCGCTCCGTTCATCTTAGGCCGGTAGGGATATGAGTTATGGTGTTCGATCTTAAACTTAGCACATAACTCTTTCATCATCTTGTTGTTCAAATTAGATCCATTATCTATAATGATCTGGCTTGGAACACCATAACGGCGGATGAGATTGCTCTTGAAAAATCGGACCACCACTTGTCGGGTTACAGTGGTGTATGACGCTGCTTCAACCCACTTGGTGAAGTAGTCAATGGCTACCAGGATGAACCGATGTCCGTTCGAAGCCTTGGGTTCGATCATGCCAATCATGTCGATTCCCCGTAAGGAAAAAGGCCATGGGGAAGAAAGAACTTTGAGATATGTTGGCGGTACATGGATTTTGTCTGAGTATATCTGACACTTGTGTCACCTCCTTATATACTTGTGGCAGTAGGATTTCATGGTCAACCAGTAGTATCCTGCTCTCAGAATTTTTCTCGCCATTGTGTGTCCGTTGGCATGAGTGCCAAAGGATCCTTCGTGAATTTCTTTTATTTGCATGTTTGCTTCTGGTCTGTCTACACATCGGAGCAAGACCATGTCAAAATTTCTCTTATAGAGTGTATCACCGCTCAGAAAGAAGCTGCCTGCTAGCCTTCTGAGGGTCCTTCTGTCTTTTCTAGATGCCTCAGGTGGAAATTCTAGTTTCTGAAGGAAGCATTTGATATCGTGATACCAAGATTTGTCGTCTAGGACTACTTCAACCGCGATGATGTAGGCGGGCCTTTCAAGGCGCATTATGTCAATCTTAGGTATGTCATTCCATTGACCTACACTAATCATGGAAGAGAGAGTGGCTAATGCATCAGCCATGTGATTCTCTTCACGAGGGATATAATGAAACTCGATTCTGTTGAAGAATGGTAACAACCTTCTCACGTAATCTTTGTAAGGAATCAGTCCTGATTGGTATGTGTTCTAATCTCCTTTGATCTGATTGATAACCAGGGTTGAGTCGCCATACACATCCAAGTTTTTAATCCTTAACTCAATTGATTCTTCGAGACCCATGATACAAGTTTCGTATTCAGCTTCGTTGTTTGTACACTTGAATGTCAGTTTGGCAGTGAAAGGAATGTGGGTACCCGTAGTTGTAACGATGATTGCCCCAATTCCATTTCCATAATTATTGACAGCTCCGTCAAAGATTAGTCCCCATTGGGAACCTGGTTCTGGCCCTTCACTGGGTAGCGGTTCATCGCAATCTTTCATTTTTAAGTACATGGCATCTTCGTCTGGGAAGTCAAATCCGACTGATTCCTGATCGTCAATCAGTTGATGAGCTAAAGGATCGACTAAAATACTCCCTTTAACGACTTTTTGAGCATGGTACTCTATGTCGTATTCTGACAACAACATCTGCCAACGGGCGATCCTTCCCGTGAGAGGAGGTTTTTCAAAGACGTACTTGATTGGATCCATTTCTGAGATTAACCAAGTAGTGTGACGAATCATATACTGGCGAAGGCGTTTGGCTGCCCAAGCCAGAGCGTGGCAAGTTTTCTCAAGCATAGTGTACCGAGTCTCACTGTCGGTAAATTTCTTGCTTAGGTAGTAAATGGCAGACTCTTTCCTTTTTGTTTCGTCTTGATGGCCAAGTACACAACCCATTGAGCCTTCCAAGATTATTAAGTAGATGATCAGTGGTCTTCCTTCCACTGGAGGTGATAGAATCGGTGGGTTCAAAAGGTATTCCTTGATACTGTCGAAGGCGGTTTGGCAGTCTTCTGTCTAAGCGCAGTCCTGATCCTTTTTGACTAATTTGAAGATTGGCACGCATGTCGCGGTTATGAGGAATATAAATCTAGAAATGTAGTTCTGATGTCCCAGGAATCCCCTAACTTGTTTTTCAGTCTTTGGAGAAGGCATTTCTTGAATGGCCTTGACCTTGTCAGGATCAACCTCAATTCCTTTCTGGTTGACGATGAACCCTAAAAGTTTCCCTGAACGGACACCGAATGTGCACTTATTGGGATTCAAGCGGAGTTTGTACTTTCTCAACCGCTCAAATAATTTTAACAGGTGGGTCACATGCCCCTCTTCTGTCTTAGATTTGGCAATCATTTCATCGACATACACTTCGATTTCTTTGTGTATCATGTCATGGAACAGAGTTTTCATGGCCCTTTGATATGTTGCCCTGGCGCTTTTCAAACCGAACGGCATTACCTTGTAACAAAAAATGCCTCATGGGGTGATGAATGAAGTTTTCTCCATGTCTTTTGGGGCCCGTTTTATCTGATTATAGCCTGAGAATCCATCCATGAAGAAGAATACTTTGAACTTTGTCGTACTGTCTACCAGCATGTCTATGTGTGGCAGGGAGAAGTCGTCCTTTGGACTGGTCTTGTTCAGATCCCTGTAGTCTACACACATTCTGACCTTTCCGTCCTTTTTTGGAACTGGTACTATGTTGGCTAGCCATTGAGGATATTCTGATGTGGCTAGGAAACCCGCGTCAATCTATTTCTGTACCTCCTCTTTGATTTTGATGGCCATATCTAGATGAGTCCGTCTTAGTCTTTGTTTTACTGGCGGACATTCTGATCTTAACGGTAAATGATGTTCCACGAAGCTGGTATCCAACCCTGGCATATCCTGATAGGACCAAGCGAATACATCAGGAAATTCTTTGAGAAGATTTATCAAACTTTCTTTGACAGCTGGACTGAGCAGTGCCCCAATCTTGACTTCTTTTCTCTCTTCTTCTGAACCCAAGTTGACCGTTTCCAACGGCTCTTTGTGAGGTTCAATGGACATTTCCTCTTGTTTGAGTAATTGGGAGATCTCTTCTGGAATTTCTTCGTCATTTTCTTCTTCAGCCTCGAATACCGAGAATTTAAAGTTGGGAGAAGGCATTGGATCGTATGTTTCAATGGGGTTTAAAGCAAGCAATCTGCATGACGTGATGATTGTTTTTAGAAGAGATAGAGAGAAATGCAAGAGTGCGTGCAGTGTATTTTCTGAAAAATGCTTGTTTTTATTATCTGAGTTATTTTTTTGGGATTACCATTTTCAGAAAAAGCGAAAAGAGAAAACAGCAATAAATGCGGGAATTACAGAACGACGTTATTTTATTTATGATTTAGTCGATTCTTGAAACTACAGCTCTATAAAACAAAACTCTGTCGCTTTGGGCAAAGCGAAGAGAGACATTTATAGAAAGTGAGCCCTATCAAAACATCTGTTTCACCTGGGCAGGGTGAAAGGTTAAAACAAAGATGGCAATTACTTAGACTTATGGACGATTTTTGGAACATCGATAGCAACCCATTGGCGGCAAACTCCTCGGTGAATCACAAAGTCTGGTACCTTCTTTCTTGACTTGTCTTCAGAAATAACGCTGATTTCTGGCGGAGCAGGATCGTTGGAATCTGTCTCCCAGGCAGAGTTGTCGTAGGAGTATTCTTCATCTATATCTTGCATAGTGTTTGCACTCCCAGGTAAATCTCCCCATCCAGTTGGCTGGATGTCTTCGAGCCTGATACGAGAACTTTCAGGAGAGGTGTAATAGACTAAGAAGTCCTACTTGTCACTCGGATGTCCTAAGGTGTCCCACACTTCTTTGGAACTGGAGGAGTCATCCCTTTCGATGACGTTGACCTCAGGAAAAGTGTAGTTGATGAACTCTAGTCCTACAATTTTTCCAAACTCATCGTCGTGCTAGATGTTTTCTGAATGCCCTGAGTAATGATCCCATGATTCGGTGGGGACGCAGGTATTATTTTTAATGATGCTCAGCTGATAGGCGTCGTTGGGCTGACCCT
Organism: Lathyrus tuberosus; assembly: GCA_022829125.1. Classification (NCBI taxonomy): domain Eukaryota; kingdom Viridiplantae; phylum Streptophyta; class Magnoliopsida; order Fabales; family Fabaceae; genus Lathyrus; species Lathyrus tuberosus. The sequence goes on along the minus strand of JALAZF010000432.1, from coordinate 1,889,038 downwards.
TTTGCCCCGAGTCCCCTGGGTACGGCTGCCAGATAGGCAAGCCTTCCATTGGACTATAATAGTCGTGGTCAAAGTTGTCTTTCATCAGAGTGTCCTCCTCTAATGAATTTGGTGGAGCACGACATCCTTCCGGATCACAATCTCCGTATATCATTTCGAAATCAGATCTTGGTATATATCTCGGACTCTGTGCGGGATAGCAAAATGGCGTAGGCACCTCTCCTTGAGACATATAACCGTCCTCGTTAAGATAGGACTGCCACTCTTCATCTGTATCGGAGGAATCCCCCTCGTTGATGGTATGTACTTCTTGAGACACTGGGTGGAGGAAACCTCCACTGTGGAAGAAGTTATGAATGAGATGAAGACTTTCATCGTTAGTAGTAGTCTGGGTACAGGTTGAGGAAAATCCAAGACCCTTCTTTGTTTTGTTGTCAGTAGGAATGACAAGTGTCGCGGTGAGAATTGGATACCATAGTTATTGGTTAACTAGGATCACATTTCTTTTATTTCGCCACCGACTTTGATTTGTCCAAAGGAAAGGTTCAAGGTCGAAAAAAACCTAAAGGAGGAGATCTAAGGTTCGGGGGTTGGTTACGCTTAGGGAAGGTATTAGCATCCTAAATGTCTGTAGTATTCTACGGGAACCTCTTGTTAGTACTTATGTTATCTATTACTCGCTTGCTAAAGGGTACTATGCTAAAGGTTGCTATTCTGAGGGAGAGACCCTAGGGGTTAGTATCTAAATATACTCGACAAGGTATCGCACCTTGTGCCTACGTATCCTGATGGGAATGGAATCAGAGTATCCGTAGTTATCCTCAATAAGGATGAGGAACTTCTTGACTGGTCAAGGTTCCAGAGGGAGGTAAGCATCCATGGCGAGATGCTTACATGGAGTGCGGCGACTCCGATCCTAAGGCTAGGATAAAGGGAATGGAAGGTCCTAAATTCCTATGTATGACGTGACGTCAACGGATGGAAACATTTCCTTTGGATTTAAGCATAGGCAATCATGTAGATTCAAGAGCCATAAGTGAATGTCAAACAAAATATATATCATGAGAAATAATATCCAAATAGGACAAAGTAAAGCCTTAAACGACAACATTAATATCATGAGCAAATAATAACATATGTACAAAACAAGAATCAAGGCATGTAATCAGCTTACAAGGCAAGACATCAAGAATAGACATCATCAATTAATCAAAACAACGTAAACAAATTGAATTTTAATCGTGTGCACTAGAAAAGTGGGTCAGTCTTCTAAATGACCAACTAAAAGTAATTGATCGAATAGGTCTCACTATAAGAAAGTCCAGGAGTAAGCTATGAGTGTTGTGTATGGTGACCAATAAGGTTGATGGCGATCCACAAGGTAATAAACATACAAAGGTGAAAAATGGCTCGACGTAAATCGAGAATTTATTTTGAAAATGATTTAGGTGATACTTGAAATAATTAGCAATTGAATAAAGCATACAAGACGAAAACGATAAAATTATTTACACAAACCTTATTTACAATGTCAAAACACATTAATCTAATAATACGCAAGCAAATTCCAACAAAACATTGAAACTATTTTAAAACATAGATTTACTTCAGAGTCTACCAAAATTATACTGTAAAAAAAACACATAAACATTAATCTGGAAATAATAAAATAAAAGATAGGTAATATATATATATATATATATATATATATATATATATATATAAGGATAAAAAATGAATAACCAAAAGTAACTACTTATTCTTTCATCTGACACCGTAAACGCCGCGAAACTAACAAGAGATCTTACATGAGCAGAATTTCCATGAAATCACAGGCTATGTATTTATATGCCAATAAAAGTTAAATAGATGTCAAATAAAACTTGAACACCACTAACGATATTAGACAATTGTGTTGTTGGCAGTCCAAAATAGAAGTCAACAACATTAAGAACTCTACTCAATCAATATCTCAAACCAGTCCAAAATACATAGAATAATTAACCATTAAACTCAACCATATATTACATTCTTGAAACAAAACGAATTGTAACCTTAATATCTCAATGCAGCTGAAATTCAACATGCATAAATTAAACACAGTATGAAGAATGAAACAATCAAACTCAATATGAAATCGAATAAAAAATGCGGCAAACAAACTAAGATTCTAACATCAATACAGAAAGCATAATCCAGAATGTAAAAAAAACGATAGACGAGCCGATTAAAGACTCGAAATTGAACCATAACATAACCGAAACAAAATCAAGCTAGCAAATAACGTAAAGCACCAAACATAACCAAGTCGATATGACATAACCCAAACAAAAATTGAAAACAGAAATCGAACTAAAAGAATTCAGAATAACAATATTCAGAACAAAATTCGAATCGGCTACGTGATTGAAATTAAACTCCAACCGAAAATCAAAATAACAAGTTTCATGATACAAACACGACACATGAATCGTTACTAAAACTTCAAACCACTATTGGTGAATCAATCGCAGCAACAGCCTACAATTGTTACAATGATTTAATACGAAAAAGTTCAAAGTGCAGCATTAATATTACAATAAGGTAATGAGAAAAGAATTGGCAGAATAACGACATACCATTGATGTCCAAATCGCGACACAACACAGTGTAAACAGAAGTCAATCAGCACAGCACGATGGTATGTATAATGTTTGAAAAGAAAATTCACAGTATCCCTGGCACAAACAATAAGCATTAACATCAGTGAAATGCATAGTCTAGAGCGTTACCAAATTGACAGTCGGAGCATTTGTATCAGAGATGAGACACGGAGACGCAAAAGCAACAAGACGTCTGCTGTGCGAGGCAAGGTGGCTGAGTTTCTGCTAGTTCATGCCGAAACCGCTGCTAGTTCAAAGCAAGGATGTTATCTTGATCCCTAAGCGAGAAGTGACCAAAGACGTATGTGTCATAATCCCTCTACTCGATGAATCAAGATTTCCTCTTGATAGTAGAAAACTTCCCAACCTGGAACTGATTGAGGTTGCCTATAACGGTCGAAAAAATCAAAAGGCTCCTGTAGTTATCTATCTACTAGGACCATTGTCGTATGAATCAACTAGGGCTATCCCTTAAAAGTACGGTGCAACAACAGTTGAGAATGGAAAAGAAGTTCCATTACCCTCCGTCGTGAATATTGCAGACATCAGTCGAGTAACACGGAGCGGTCGAATCTTCAACTGAGGGGTTGGAGAACCTACCAGAGAAAAGGAACCTCAAATAGAAGTTCCCAATCAACTAGTCGGTCAGTCTAGTGGTCCCAACCTTTCAACAAACAACGATGAGATGTTGAAGCTCATACAAAGAAGTGAATACAACATTGTTAATCAGCTGTTGCAAACTCCTTCAAAAATCTCTGTGTTATCTCTATTACTCAGTTCTGAAGCTCATAGAGAGGCTCTACAGAAAGTCTTAGAGCAAGCCTTTGTGGAACAAGATGTAACAATAAGACAATTCGATAGCATCATTTCCAACATTACTTCCTGCAACAACTTGGGGTTTAGTGACGAGGAACTGCCAGAAGAAGGAAAAAGTCACAACATGGCGCTCAATATTATAGTCAACTGCCAGGATGATGCTTTAGCCAGCGTACTGGTAGATACTGGATCTGCTCTGAATGTTATGCCGAAGTCCACATTAATGCAACTATCATTCAAAGGATCCCCGATGAGGGGCAGTGAGGTCATCGTCAAAGCATTTGACGGATCCCAGAAAGCAGTTATCGGCGAAGTCGATCTTCCCAGGTCATGGACGTTCGGGCAGCGTACAGCTGTTTATTAGGAAGACCTTGGATACACCAGGTTGGGGCAGTCACTTCAACACTGTACCAGAAACTGAAATTCGTCAAGAACGAACAACTAGTCACAGTCTGCGGAGAGCAAGCCATGATCGTGAGTAACTTATCATCGTCTCCTTGTGTAGAACCAGAGGAGGTTGTTGGAACTCAGTTCCAAGCACTTTCGGTGAGCAATGAGAATCAATCAGAAAAGGGAACATCGATTTCTTCGTACAAAGATGCTCTAGAAGTGATGAAAAGTAACAATGCAAAAGGATGGGGACAACTTGTCATTCCTACTAATAACAAAACAAAGAAGGGTCTTGGTTTCTCTTCAACCTGTACCCAGACTGCTACTAACGATGAAAGTTTTCATCCCGTTCAGGACTTCTTCCACAACGGAGGTTTTCTTCACCCAGTGTCTCAAGAAGTACATACCATCAACGAGGGTGATCCCTCCGATACAGGTGAAGAGTGGAAGTCCTATCTTAACAAGGATGGTTATATGTCTCAGGAAGAGGTGCCTAAACCTTTTTCCTATCCCGCACAGAATCTGAGATTTATACCAAGGTCAGATGTCAAGATGATATACAGAGATTGTGATCCTGAAGGATGTCGTGCTCCTCCAAACTCATTAGAGGAGGACACTCTGATGAAAGACAACTTTGACCACGACTATTATGGCCCAATGGATGGCCTGCCTATCTGGCAGCCGTACCCAGGAGACTTGGGGCTAAAGAGTCAGCCCAACGATACATATCAGTTGAGCATCATTGAAAAGAATACTTGTGTTCCCACCAAATCATGGGATCATTACTCGGGGAATTCAGAAAATATCCAGCACGACGATGAATTTGCAAAGCTTGCAGGACTTGAATTCATCAACTATGCTTTTCCCGAGGTCAACGTCATCGAGAGAGATGACTCCTCCAGTTCCACAGAAGTGTGGGACACCTTAGGACAACCGAGTGGCAAGTTCGACTATTTGGCCAAGTACACCGCTCCCGAGAGCTCTCGTATCAGGCTCGAAGACATCTAGCCAATTGGATGGGGAGATTTACCTGAGAGTACAAATATTGTGCAAGATACAGAAGAGTTCGTCTACGACAACTCTGCCTGGGAAACAGATTCCAACGATCCTGCTCCACCAGAAATCAGCGTCATTTCTGAAGATAAATCAAATAGGAAGGTACCAGACTTTGTGATTCACCGAGGAGTTCGCCGTCAATGGGTCGCTGTCGATGTCCCGAAAGTTGTTCATAAGTCTAAGTAATTGTCGTCTTTACTTTAACCTTTCACCCAGCCCAGGTGAAACAGATGTTTTGATAGGGCTTACTTTCTGTAAATATACCTCTTCGCTTCGCCCAAAGCGACAGAGTTTTGTTTTATAGGGCTGTAGTTTCAAGAATCGACAAGATCATAAATAAAATAACGTCGATCTGTAATTTATGCATTTATTGTTGTTTTCTCTTTTCTCTTTTTCCGAAAATGGTAATCCTAAAAAACAACTCAATAATAAAAACAAGCAGTTTTCCAAAGAAAATACACTACACACACTTTTGCATTCTCTCTATCTCTTCTAAAAACAATCCTCACGTCATGCAGATTGCTTGTTTTAAACCCCATTGAAACATAGGATCCACTGCCTTCTCCCAACTTTGAATTCCCGGTATTTGAGGCTGAAGAAGAAGTTGACAACAAAATTCCAGAAGAGATCTCCCTTTCATGACATGATACACAAAGAAATCGAAGTGTATGTCGATGATATGATTGCCAAATCTAAGACAGAAGAGGAGCATGTGACCCACCTGTCAAAGCTATTCGAGCGGTTGAGAAAGTACAAACTCCGCTTGAATCCCAATAAGTGCACATTCGGTGTCCGCTCAGGGAAATTGCTAGGATTCATCGTCAGCCAGAAAGGAATTGAGGTTGATCCTGACAAGGTCAAGGCCATTCAAGAAATGCCTTCTCAAAAGACTGAAAAACAAGTCAGGGGATTCCTGGGACGTTTGAATTACATTTTGAGATTTATATTCCTCATCACCGCGACATGTGCGCCGATCTTCAAATTAGTCAAAAAGAATCAGGACTGCGTTTGGAAAGAAGACTGCTAAACTGCCTTCGACAGTATTAAGGAATACCTATTGAATCCACCAATTCTATCACCTCCAGTGGAAGAAAGGCCACTGATCATATACCTAACAGTCTTGGAAGACTCGATGGGCTGTGTACTTGGTCAACAAGACGAAACAAAAAGGAAAGAGTCCGCCGTCTATTATCTGAGCAAGAAATTCACCGACTACGAGACTCGATATACTATGCTTGAGAAAACTTACTATGCTCTGGCTTGGGCAGTCAAACGTCTTCGCCAGTATATGATTTGTCACACTACTTGTTTAATCTCAGAAATGGATCCAATCAAGTATGTCTATGAAAAGCCTGCTCTCACAGGAAGGATTGCCCGTTGGCAGATGTTGTTATCAGAATACGACATCGAGTACCATGCTCAAAAAGCCGTTAAGGGAAGTATTTTGGCCTATCATTTGGCTCATCAACCGATTGACGATCAGGAATCAATCGTGTTTGACTTCCCAGACGAAGATGTTATGTATCTAAGAATGAAAGATTGCGATGAACCACTGCCCAGTGAAGGGCCAGAACCAGGCTCCCATTGGGGACTAATCTTTGATGGAGCTGTAAATCATTATGGAACCGAAATTGGGGCAATCATCATAACACCTCAGGGTACCCACATTCCTTTCACTGCCAGACTAACATTCAAGTGTACAAACAACGAGGCCGAATACGAAGCTTGTATCATGGGTCTCGAAGAAGCGATTGACTTAAGAATTAAGAACTTAGATGTATATGGCAACTCAGCCCTGGTTATCAATCAAATCAAAGGAGATTGGAACACATACCAATCATGATTGATCCCTTACAAAGATTACGCTAGAAGGTTGTTACCATTCTTCAACAGAAGCGAGTTTCACCATATCCCTCGTGAAGAGAATCACATGGCTGATGCATTAGCCACCCTCTCTTCCATGATTAGTGTAGGTCCATGGAACGGCCTACCTAAGATCGACATAATGCGCCTAGAGTGGCCCGCTTATATCTTCACAATTGAAGCAGTCATAGACGACAAACCTTGGTATCACAATATCAAATGCTTCCTTCAGAAACAAGAGTACCCACCTGGGGCACTAAGGAAAGACAGAATGACCCTCAGAAGACAGGAAGGCAACTTCTTTCTGAGTGGTGATACACTCTATAAGAGAAACTTTGACATGGTCTTGCTCCGATGCGTAGACAGACCAGAAGCAAACATGTTGATAAAAGAAATTCATGAAGGATCCTTTGGCACTCATGCCAACGGACACACAATGGCGAGAAAATTTTTGAGAGCAGGGTACTACTGGTTGACCATGGAATCCGACTTCTACAAGTACATAAGGAAGTGTCACAAATGTCAGATATACTCAGACAAAATCCATGTACCGCCAACACATCTCAAAGTTCTTTCTTCCTCATGGCCTTTTTCCATATGGGGAATCGACATGATTGGCATGATCGAACCCAAGGCTTCGAACGGATATCGGTTCATCTTGGTAGCCATTGACTACTTCACCAAGTGGGTCGAAGCAGTATCATACACCAATGTAACCCGACAAGTCGTGGTCCATTTTATCAAAAACAATCTCATCTGCCGTTATGGTGTTCCTATCCAGATCATTACTGATAATGGATCTAACTTGAACGATAAGATGATGAAAGAATTGTGTGCTGAGTTCAAGATCGAACACCATAACTCATCTCCCTACCGACCTAAGATGAACGGGGCGATAGAAGCGGCTAACAAGAACATCAAGAAGATTGTTCAAAAAATGGTTGTAAGCTACAAAGACTAGCACGAGATGCTACCCTTTGCTCTTCACGGTTATCGCACATCTCTCCGCACTTCAACAGGGGCAACCCCTTTCTCTCTAGTATATGGCATGGAAGCAGTGCTCCCCATAGAAGTAGAGATCCCATCAATCCGGGTATTGATGGAAGCTAAGTTAACAGAAGCTTAATGGTGTCTATCATACCCCAAATTTTGACCACTAAGATTTCCCATCATTGTGTAAATCATCATCACAATATGGGTAAACCATCATACCTCATCAGTCTCCCCAAAGATGGGTGAACATTCACTACAAACAATAATTAGGGTTTCAAGTCCTCTCAGAGCTATTAGACAAAGGATCAATCAAGGAATGAGATGATCTTCAACTCGTCTAACCTCTCAAACATCCACAAAGGATCAAGAGGACTCCCACATCAAGGATTAAGCACAAGGCTGCAACATTCCAAGGGGATTAAGCCTCAAGATCGCCAGTGTCACCAAATTAGGGTTTTGGTCGACCAGGGCCTCCAGATGGGAATTTTCCTCTGGGCATGAGCCAATGCTTCAAAGCATAACCTAAGATGCTCCATGGGACCTCATGGACCCAATCATCAAGTCAATTTAACCTCAGGGGATGCATTCACCAAAAATCAGGAATTAGGGTTTCATGACCTAATTCACCCCTGAGTTGACTTTTGGGACAAAACATGAGCCAAGACCTCAAGACATGGTTTGAGGATCTCCAATACACTACATTGATCCATTTGCAATAATGTATTGATCCAAGAAGCTTGATTTACAAGTTTCAAGTTCATCAGAACCACAGTTAGGGTTTCGTGAGAAAAAGTCAACTGTGCCTTTGACTTTTGACCCGGACATGCTCCCAAACCTTGGTACATGACTCAATACACCCTATAACACCTATGAAATCAATCCATCAAGTTTGATTTAGGTCAAGGACTTGATTTCATAGAGGATCGTACAGTTTGGAGTTCATTTGATAAAAAGTCAACTGTGCCCAAAAGTCAAAGTTTGACTTTTTTATTTTTTGATCAATTATGGTTCCTTAACCCTAAAATGATGTTAATGTGTGATTTGAATCATCATTCATCAAGAAAAATCAAAGAAAGTGGGATAACTTGTAAAAGGGGTAACCATAAAAACTTAAAAATTTTCTAAGTTGTGGAACAAAGTGGCCAGGGTACCAACTTCCAAGGATCATAACTTGAGACCCAAGCAACCATTTTGGCTGATCCAAAGATGGATTTGTAGCTCTTATGGCATACTTTAAAAGTATCAACTACACCTCATTCCAATTCCTCATGGATTTTAAGTTATGGAATGATCAAAATGGCTGAAAACATGAAATGTCACTTTTTCCAACACTTAGTGAAATTTTCACTAAGTCAGAATCTGTCTTGCTTTTTTCCAAAAGTAGGGGGATTTTTCACTTGGATCCAAAAAGTATCAAGACAAACTATGATCACACATGTGTTGTATCATATAAGAGCTTTCCAAAATGGCCAAGAACTCCATGAAATTCCATTTGAGCTAAGAGTTATGATAGTGGCAAATTTCCTTGATGTAACCGTCATAACTAGGAAGATTTGTGCATTTTGCTCGATTTGAGCAATTTGTGTAAATGACAAACAAGTTTATCCATCTGAATACCTCAGGGAGAGACCAAGGAGGGACAAACACTGATCCATAAGCCTCCCAAGTCTTTGGAACTAAAAATAGCATGCCAAACCTAGAAATGCCTAAAGAGGGGACAAGACTCCAAATTTGTTTTGGAGCATTCAATGGATGCACCAAGGTGGCATGAACTGAGCCATTTCCAACTGAATGAGTCAAGGATGATCTCTGAACTATGGAACCAGCAGCCTATGCTCTAACCTCTAGTCAATGGCTAGAGGAGACTTGAGATTCCAAAATGTAACCTTTGGCCAAACCTATGATGCAGTTGCCATTTACTATTGCTTGTAAAACAATCTTTCTCTACTATAAATAGAGCTCTTTTGTGCTCAGTTTAAGTACACCAAATCCATCAAACAAGTGCTTTCCTCAAAATCTCCTTCTCACTTCCAATTTTGCCTTCTAAGGCAAGTCACTATCGGGTTTTGATTTTGAGAGCAATTCCAAACAAACCAATCACACACACACCTCATAAACATCATATAGAAGTGATCCAAGCACTTAAACAACAACTGTAACACTGATTTCTCAAAATCACCAGCCAGTTGCTCAAGGTTTTAACCAAGTTGCAGCTGAGATTCCATGAAGTGATCCAGCCATTTCCAATCAAGTCCAAGCATTCAAACACACTCCATAGGGTGTAGGGAAGCTGCTCAGGTCATCACAACTCATCTGTAACACCTCCAACTCAAAAATCACATTGCCCTTGCTGTCATGACCTTCAATTAAGCCTAAACTTGGTCATCTCTCAATCTATGCATATTTCCTCGCACAATACTTTTGCCAAATGTTCATAATCATGCATAGAATGTTTCCCCTCAATTAATTGCTTTGTTTGAATCGTGTATCAAAATTCTCAGCCTTCATGCAAATTTTAGGGTTCTTGAGGTTTTGTCTTGATTTCTTATTCCATGCTTAAAATAAATGAAATTAAAGACCATAGACATGATCGTGAGGTGAAAACGAGCAGATTGATATGTGGATTGTGTGATTTCATCAAGTATTCAGTGAGATTGGATAGAAAATGCAAATCAGGCCAAACCCAGAACACGCGCGTGTTCTTGGCATGTTCTTGGCGCCTTTTTTGAAAATTCAAATATTTGAATTTTGTGATTTTATTTAATTGATTCAAAAATTAATTTCTCTCTGAATTTTAATGATTTTGAGTTGATTCTTTTTTTAATAATTCAAAAAAATGCTAAAATATTTTATTTTGCCAAAAATTCCCAAAAATGTTATTTATTTCATATATTTGATATTTTTGCAAAGAATTAATGTTTTATTTGTTTTTAACATTTGAAATATTTGTTCCTTCTTGATTTCCCAAACTTAATTGATTTTCAATCATTTTGTGGATATAAACATGATTTTTGAAGCATTGATCCTAGATCACCACTCATTTTTCACATGTTCTCATCAATTTTTATTAATTTTTAAACAAAATTAATTCCTTTTTGAAACAAATTTAGGGTTTTGATTAATTCAACCCTCATTAATGACATTCAAAACACTTTGGGCCTCTTGATAGAGTGTAAGTCCCACCTCTTTGTAATAAAATAGTTTGGGCCTCAGTGCATTGTATAAGTCCAGATACAGTTTCAGAAATTTCGGGGCGATAGTCGCTTTTTTAACAAAAACCCTGGGCCTCTCATTGAGCTGTAAGCCCCATCACTTGTACAAAAATTCTTTGGGCCTCTAATAGAGTGTAAGACCTAATCCCCTTTTAACCAAAAACTTTTTGGGCCTCAGATATTATATAAGTCCCTCTGTGTTAAAAGAAAAAAAACTTCGACACGATCGCCAGTTCAAAATAAAACCCTGGGCCTCTCATTGAGCGTAAGCCCCATCACTTGTTCAAAAACACTTTGGGCCTCTAATAGAGTGTAAGACCCACCCCCTTTGTACATAAAAAATTGTGGGCCTCTCATTGAGCTGTAAGCCCCATCACTTGTACAAAAACACTTTGGGCCTCTAATAGAGTGTAAGACTCACCCCCTTTGTACATAAAAACTTTGTGGGCCTCACATATTGTATAAGTCCCTCTGTACGATTTTCAAAACAACAGTGCAATCATCGTTAAAACTTGGGCCTCTCCTTGAGCTGTAAGTCCCAAAAATATTTTCAAAGCACTTTCTCCTTTGATTTTGAATTCAAATATCAGTTGTTATCAAAACTTTCTTTGTTGAACAACTAACAAAACAGCATGGAAGCTCTACAACGAGAGTGGCGCAAAAGACACAGAGTCGCCAGCAAAGTGTTTTTATCCCAAGAGAGGGAAAGGAAACACTGTGTAAACCTGAAGGAAGGAAGGAAAGGGCATTGTCTCGCGACCAAGAGAACGGGTACGGGAGTCGGTTACACGAAGGGAAGGAGTTAGCACCCAACACGTCCATCGTACTCGATGGGATCCACGCTTGCTATCTGCATCAAAGGGTATCGTCATCTGGAGCTCCACTGCTACTGGAAACAAGAAAGAACGGGAAAGGAAAAGAGCGAAGGAACGAAAAAGAAAAGAAAAAAAGAAGGTGACTCGATAGGACGGTATCGTTGTCCTAGGCCTACGTACTCCCTCAGTGCAATGGGAAAGTCAAAGTCAACGTAGGTCGGACGGGAACTGTGGGGGAAGGTTGCTCGCCAAGACAATCGCTGTCTTGTGCCTACGTATCCTCAATCGGACGAGAGAGAGGAATCAGAGCTGACGTAGTTCGTGGGAACGACCACGAAACAAGGGGAGGAAATTGGTGAAAAAAGGAGAAGGTAGCCCGCCAAGATCTACGCAATCTTGTGCCTACGTATCTTTACTCGGACGAGAATAAAGAATCAGGGCAGTCGTAGTTCGTGGGTACGACCACGAAACAAGGAAAACGGGATCAGTCTCGATCGCACGGGTGCGAGAGAAAAGAGTCGGGACTCGCAGAAAGTCTAAAGGGGAAACTGAATCCTACAAGTTATCATGCAAAGTGGCCCTAAGGTCAAGGATTAGAAGGGAGCTAACCTAATGTTATCATGCTTGGATTGAGAGCCTAATGTCTATCCTACTCCGAGCTTAATCAGAAATTAAGTCGGACTAGGAGCCTTAAGGGAGCATGTGAATACAAAGTAATCAACAAGTAAACACCAGACAGCTCAATCACAAAGAGAAAAATCAAATACGAAACCAAGTTAAGAGAAATTCAAGTACAGATAGAAAATCATGAATTAATCAACAATTAATCAAGAATAGGCAATTAAAATCAAAATCAAGAATACCCAATATAAAATCAAGATTAAAAGTTAGTCACCAATTAGCCTAAAGGTTAAAAAATTCTAAACCTAAGGTTAATTAAAACAAAGTTAGCTTCTAATTAAAATCTATTTCTAAAATTATCCTAAATTAATTCAAAGTTAAACTTTTAGTTCTAAGTCAAGATTAAATTCAAAATTAAAATCTAATTAAAAACAATTAATCAAAACCAAAGTTAAAAGCTAATTAAAAAAAAAGAAAGAAGATTAATTCTAGAATTAATTCTAATGAAGATTAATTCTAAAATCAAAACTTAATATTAAAACCTATTAACCAAAATTAGTATCAAAATTGAAACCAAAATCAAATTAAAGTTCTAAAGTCTAATTAAAATCTAAATTAAACCAATTGACCAAGATTAGAATTGAAAACCAAAATTATTTAAACCAAATTAGAATTATAATCTACATCTAAAAACACATCAAGAAATCAAGGGTGCAATTAATATCTCAGGGGTGGTCTGAGAAATCCATGCGCACGGGCCTTCAATGCCAGGCCCAAAATCTGGTAAACATGAAGCAACAGGGGGTTCAGCGAGCCAGGGGGTGTGGTTGGAAACCTGGGCGAGTGGGCTGAAGTCTTAAGCCCAAGGAATTGAATTAAACAGCCAGGGGGTGCGAAAGTACGACATGGGTGTGTGATTTGAAAAAAACAAATGGGCTTGATGGTCCGACCCAAGCAAAAATGGTTTTTAAAGAAAAGAACCCTAATTCAATCATCAGACAACTCACTCTCTTCTCACCTGCACCTCCTTCAACGTCCATCCCCTTCATCCGATCTCAACGTCATCTTCCTCAGAAAAAACCGCCGGAACCCTTCCTACACCCTCTCTTCCACAAACGGCGCCGCCGTATGGCTCTCTTCTTCTTGTGACCTATCTCCAACATCTCCTTACCCTCTCAACTTCGCCGGCAACTCACAGCTTCATCGTGTTGTTCCTCTCCCAAATTCAACCTCCGTGTTTCCTTTTACTCAAAACAAAATCTCCGTCGTAATCTTGGTGGTCTCCGTCGTGACGTCTTCAACGAACTGTACGATATCCTCTCCTCTTCAGTGAACCTCTCTCATGCTTCAAGACAAAAAAACTTTCCTCCACGTCGTCCGCCTTCCCTCTCTTTCGTCAGCCACAACCTCCCTCCGTCAGAAATTCACCACCAACAACAACGCCTCGCTGGAAACTCTCCTCTTCAGTTTCACCTTGCTCGCTCAACCTACTCGCACCGCAGCGACAACCTCACCACTCTCCGTTCCACACTTATACGAACAACAAGCAAAAGAAACAAAAGCACACAACCAGATTCGCAGCACACTTATCGCCAATTAACACAAGTGATTCAACTCACAACTTCAATTAACACAAGTTTAACAACAATCAGTAAAGAGAAAGAGATTCGGAGTACCTATCGGAGTCGCTCGGATGGCGCTTCAAAGATGCAAAGAAGTCTCACGGCTCAGGTACACTCCATTCCATTTCCTTCTCCCTTTTCTTCTCTTGTTCTGCTGCGAATCACTTCTTCTTCTTTGAATCTACTTCGACTCCTTGCGTTTTCTTATTCACATTAGCGATCGTTGATGATGATGATGATCGGATATGAATTCAAGTGTATGAAACTGCCGTGACTTAATTGTCCTGATTTTCTGCAGATTATGAATTTGGAAATGGAGACTGATGAAGGTTGAATTAACCGTGGTTAGGAAACTCTTTTTCAGCAGAAGAACTGCAGCTTCTGTTGCAATTTTGGTTGGTTTCCTGAAGTTGAAGATCCTTCGTGAAGAAGGAAGAGTGTGAAATTGTGGTGGTTGAGCTGAGATGTGAAGATGAGAATGGATCGGGAAAAATGAAGAAAATGATTCCCCTTAATTCACTTGCAGCTGTGATTTTATAGCCAATATTTGGGAGGGGTAGGATTGGATTTTAAATGAAATTCTGTTTGAGTGAGCTGTGAATTTTGTTGAGAGTTTGTGCAATTGCTCACGAGTCTTGCGTTTTTCACTTGTAATTTTTTCTCTGCATTTTTATTTCAACCTCTTGCCTCTGAATTCTTGTTATCGTTTTGTGCAGTGTTGTGTGCGTTTTGGTATCCATGCTTTCGTTTCATGTCGTCACGCTTTTTGATCTTGCTATAGCTGGCTTGTTTTTAATGCAATGTACTTGTAAAGTAAGACGACTTCATGACTTGGCTAGGCTTGAAATTTGTGTTGTCATGGCTTGGCAATAGCAGCTGAAGTTTTCTATTTTTTGCAATTTGATGTGGCTTCAAATTTTCATATCGTGTAAAGTAACAGCTGGCTCATTGGCTTAGGATCCAGTAGCATGAAGACATTGGCTTGGTTGTAGCATGGCAGATTATTTTGAGGGCTTGAAACATGACTTATGAATGAATGAAAAAAAAGGATAAAGTGAATTTGGAATATGAATATAAATGGAAAGAAATATTTAAATGGACATAAAAGATAATATGGATATTAAGAAAAATGATTTTATGAATAATGGATATGAAAAGTGGATATAAAAGGAAAGTTGAATTCAATTTGGATATGGAAAGAAATGGATAATCGGATTGGAAAAATGGAGTTGAAGTGGATTTGAAAATATAGGTAAAATAAAAATGTGGATTATGAATGGAGTGAATTAAGAAAAATATGGTTTTGGATATTTGTAACGGGAAAATGGTTAATGAATGGATATTAGGGAAATTACCAAAAAAATGGATAGAAAGTGGACATCTAAATATAGCATTAGAAAAGATGGATAATGAAGAATGAATTCCAAGAAATCCACATAATCAATCAAACTTCCAATTCAAGCCAAACTTGTATTCTTGATGAATCCCCAACAACAAATGAGAAGCAACGAGGCGGACAACAGTGCCTTGACCACAACATGAATCCACAACTGGATCTCTTGTACCATAACCCAAAATGTCTTCACCATAAAAACCTAACCACCATCTTTAATTGATGAATATCAGCAAACCCACACCTAAGATAAGAAACTCTGAACCACCTTGCCTTAGGTGCACAATGATGAAGAAGTGACCTGAGAAATTGAAACATCAAACCCTAGCTCAATAGCACCCTCAATTGAATCAACGAAGAAACCCTGAGTCTCTGATGCTCTCTCTGAATAAGAAAACCTCAAAACTTGATGAACCTGAATAGGAAAATACTGATAATAAGAAAACCCTTTGATTCCACGTCTTAGAAGACCAATGCAATGATATGATTATGAGTTAATGAAAATGCAGATGAATGCGAAACAAAAGCCAGAAAAAGGTAGGGCAAATTTTGGGGTGTTACAGCTGCCCCTATTCAATCGAATTGAACCTGAAGGTATGATAGCAATGGCTGTCATGCGTTCAGAGGATTCACGGAGATTGAATACCAAAAGAAACCTGAAATTTGAAATCCTCAAAGGAGGGACGACTCCACTGGGGAACAAGCAATAAATGTTGCACTGTCACAACACGTACGAGTGTTGGAAACCAATACAAACAATGTATTGAAATATCATGAAATAAACACAAACGAGTGTTAGCTATGCTGGGAATAAACACTGACGAGTGTCAAGGGATCCAGGATATCAAATATGGACGAGTATTGAGAAGATACACGGACGGGTGTAAAATGTCAATGCGGATGGGCATTGAAACAAAAGTTCAAACACGGATGGGTGCCAAATGTCAATGCGGACGGGCATTGAAACAAAAGTTCAAACACGGACGGGTGCAAAGGTTCAATACAGATGGGTATAAAAAGATATCAATACGGACGGGTATTGAAGAGGTACACGGACAGGTGTAAAAAGATATCAATACGGACGGGTATTGAAGAGGTACACGGACGGGTGTAAAAAGATATCTTTACGGACGGGTACTGAAGAGGTACACGGACGGGTGTAAAAAGAACATGGACGGGTGCCAAAAGTCAATGCGGACGGGCATTAAAACAACAGTTCAAACACGGACGGATGCAAAAGGTACACGGACGGGTGTAAGAAGATTCAATACGGACGGGTACTGAAAAGGGTACACGGACGGGTGTAAAAGATTTCAATACGGATGGGTATTGAAAATGGTACACGGACGGGTGTTAAAGAAGGTTCAAGATGACCTCTCTGGGGATTGAGAATGTACACGGACGGGTGTCGAAAATGTCAATACGGACGGGTACTGAAAAGGATACACGGACGGGTGTAAAAGGTTTCAATACGGACGGGTACTGAAAAGAAGGTTGTAAAGCAACTTTATCGGGAATTAATCTCGCTGGGGGAATGGAAGGCAACACGGATGAGTGTCATCCGAAGGTCAATACGGACGGGTATTGAAATCAAAGGTTCAAACACGGACGGGTGCTGAAAGAAACACAGACGAGTGCCAAATGTCAATGCGGACGGGCATTAAAACAAAAGGGTCAAACACGGACGGGTGCTGAAAGAACACGGACGGGTGTCTGACGGTAAAATTTTGAGGGAATAAACCAAAGGACCACCTGGACGAAGGGGTACAAATAAAATCAAGGATAAACAATCCTGGAAAAACACTCTGTCGGGGAATTGTCAAATATTGCTTAACCCAACACCTGTGGAGTAGAGTCAAAAGATATCTTCCTGAAATCCGGCTTTCCTGACGAAGGAAAACTCAAACCTGGCTTATGCTTCAGATGCATGTGTTTGAATTTTGCCGTAATGCTCCACACGAAGTGGAAATGCTACGCATTTGGGAGGATGTCATGCAAACAAATGCTTATGCAATGCAAAAGAGATGTCCCAGCAAAATAAATGCTGAAGAACAGAAGCAACTCCGCTGGGGATGGCCAACTAAATTGCCACTGAAACCAAGGAAATCCTGTTGAGGAAAACTTCTCCCTGCTAGGGAAGATCACAAACACCAATTCTGCCGGAGATGGACGAAATTCCGAGAGAAAACCCACTCCGTTGGGGAATACCAAGATCAACAACTCTGCTGGAGATGGACGAAGCTCCGAGAGGATACCCACTCAGCTGGGGAATACCAAGTTCAACCACTCTGCTAGAGATGGACGAAGCTCCGAGAGAACACCCACTCAGCTGGGGAAGGAGATGAATACTGAAGATGGAAACTCCTCCGCTGGGGGCGACCAACTATTTCAAAATTTGGCTTCGGCGCCTGCCAAAAATGATTGGCCTTAAGACCTGCTGGGAATACCACTCACCACCAAACTCTGCTTGGGGATATGAGCTTAATCTGCTGTTAGGGAAATAACTTTACCCTCAACTTGCTGGGGATTAGATCAAACCATTGTCGCTGAGATTATATTTTCTAACCATCTGAGGAAAGTAGACACCAGGATTCTGTGGGGATAATAACATCTTTGTCCACAAATCTCCTGCGGGAGATACAACAACATTCACCTCAGAGCAATCAACCTCTAAACACTTGATGGGGAATAGTAATCCAGACACGACTTCGGTTGGGTATACAATCCTCTGTACTTTGCTGAGAAGGACGATCCTCAACGACTCTGCTTGGGAGATAAAGTAATTGTCAACATCCACCCTGCTAGGGGATAACACATGCTTCCTGACTAGCTGGGGAAAACAACTGCCCCATGCTCCGCGGGGAGACATCACTTGCTGAAGAAAGATGAGCCGAATCACAACTCTGGCCGGGGAAAAACCTCTTATATCCTGCTGAGGAGGACGATCCTTAACAACTCCGCTTAGGGAATTACTTCTTTGCACTCTGGTTAAGGAAAACGACCCTCGATACTCTGATGGGGAAGAGTAATAAACTGCTGAGAACGATCAGACTTCTAAGTTAGGGAGGGCTCTACTCCACTGGGGAAAACAGTAAGCTACTGAGGACGATCAGACTTCAAAAATGGAGAGAGCAACTCTACTGGGGAGGTACCAATGAAGATTGGACTTTGAATTACTTGAGATGACTAGATCTGACCATTGAAGGAGAGAGCACTCTAAATCCTCATCGTCTTCTTGACGATACTCTATCGTCTTACCTTGTTGAGAGTGAGGGAAGTGCTGGAGATAAGAAACCTTCATAACAGCCCTTTTCGAACATTGGACAGTTCTATGCTTGAGGAAGAACAACAATTCCCACACCTTGCTGGAAGAAGATACCCTCTGGCTCTTTGCTGGAGGGAAAACACTCCAAAAGTTCCACACTGGGAACAACTCAGTGCTGATTGTCAAGAGCGAAACATAGTTCCTTTAACTCTCCACCTTGCCCCAGACCACAAGGTCTACTTGAAGCAATCATCTTAAGAGGATTTTACAGAAAACCTGGCGTTCAACAATGCCCCTGGGTTTTCAAACTCTTAGAGATGTATCCGGTCTGGACATAACTGTCCCATACTTCATAATTCATGAAATAAACCAAACTCGAGAGGGTTCGTAATGACCTGAAATGTTCTGCCACAGTATTCTGAACCTTGCAGAGGTGCTATTGATTGCCTGTGTTCTGAAGAGAAGAACTTCTCACGTCCTTGAAGTGACCTGCCCCAGTACAAGCCTTGCAGTACATTTGTCTCTGACTGACTAGTCTTCGAGAGATTTACCGAATCTCGACGTGATTTCCCCAGTTTACACGCTTGTGGAGAGATTTATCAGATCTCGACATAATTGCCCCAGTTCGAAGAAATTTTCTCAACATGAATGCCCCAGCTTGGCTACACTTTGAAGAGATTTCCCGGTGTGATTGTCCTAGATTGGTTACATCTCAACACATGGTTGGGAACGCCTTTTTCCCACATAATCTTTCAGCAACATATCCTCTGGAGTCTCAGGCACCTCAACTTGGCCAGTCTAAGCTTCTCGACTGACGTTCATCGTGTAAGCTTCTTTGATGTTAAACAAATGTATGCAAGCAAAAAATATTTATTCTGAGAATGATTATTCAAATGCAACACATATATTAATCTTGAAGTCCTTATTAAAAATATGTCACACAAACGAGTTACGACACTTATTTTTGAAAGGAAAGCAATACGCACATGCAACACCAACAAAAATCTTATTAGCACAACTCATGGGAGTCAGGAACGCTATCTCGTTGAAGTACGCCTTCAGACTAAACCCTGTTTCAATTAGGACTTTTAAGGGTTGTAGCGTGGCCTGGTTCGCGGTTTGAGAAAAAAAGATTTATGGCTCAAAGTTTATTGGTACCCACCCACTCTTCATGATATTCTCCAGTCCTATGTTCAGCTGATTTTGACACAAGCGCTCACCTCTCGAAGGGTTTATGATCTTTAAGGAACCCGTGCAATTGGTGATTCGAGACCCGACGAGGTTTTGGAGCAACAGTCACCCCTTTTGTCTTTTGTGTCTTGTCACACGACTTGTTCTTATCTGAGGATTTTTTCTTTTTGTCCTTTCTTTTTTTTTTTCGCCTTTTTTATTTCCCTGATTTTGCCTGGACTGACTCTTTTGAGCTTTTTCGATTTTGAAGTCCAGCGGGATGCCCTAACTTTTGCCTAAGCCATTTGTTTTCAAGTTTCGACTCAGGGGACTTTCTTTCTTTTATTCTTTTTTTTGAACAAATCGTGAGACACTGGTTTTCTTACTTGCTTGAAAGGGATGTGACTGTTTCACTCTTCGGTTGGTGAGGAGTAACCATTGTGGTTCTACACCTCTTGACCTCTTGACGGTGGAATGGAAGGTAATGGATCCTCAGATGTACACTCCTTCTGAAAGTTGAACACTTGGTCAAACTAACTGACGCCTACCCTGCCCCTGGGTTAAAATTGAGGTTTTTTCATTTTCAGAAAGAACTCCTACTACTAGGCTCAAAGGGGTTGACAAAGGTCTATCTCCTTATATCTCTAGTGTTTGGGGATTGGAAACAATGCCTGTACATCCTTAATAGGGTTTTATCCAAAAGCGTACCATTAGAAACCTGCGTTCTTATTTCGTCATCCTCCCTCAAAGAGTTTGAGCAAGAAAGTTGGTATTGCAGTGTATATAAGCATTAAAATGAGTAAACACGAATGGAACTCTTCAAGAAAAACATACCTATTGCATTATGATTGTCATTCAGAAACAAACGAGTTCTTACATGCAAGCAATGTTTGAACAAACAAATGAAAGCTACATATGAAAATGCAATAAAAGAAGCTGATGATTGCCCTTGTTGAGGAGACTTGACTCTGTCTGGCCTTGTTGCTTCTGATGACGCTCTTGCAATCTAGTGCTTGCTCTGACAAAGAAGCTTCAAACCAAAGGGGTACCATCTGGCGTGATGACCTTTGAGTTGATCAAGTCTTGCACCTTGTGCTGGAATGCATTACAGTTGTCAATTGTATGCCCAAACGTTCCCGAGTGGAACTCACAATTAGCGTTCATGTCAAAGTCCGGAGGAATAGGGTATGGCACTGGCACAACATTCCTCAGCTGGATCAGAGAGTTCTTGAGCAGACGAGCAAACAACTGACTATAAGGGATAGGAATAGGATCAAATATCCTCTTGGGCCCTCTTGGTCTGAACTGCCTCTGCTGCTGATGATTATGTTGCTGCTGCTGATTCGGGCGCCCAACCTGCGCTTGCACTTTCCTTTCCACCTTTGGCTGAGGCACCAACAAAGGTTGTTGACGTAGAGCTTCTGCAGCAAAAGGTTTTGGAGAAGGTCCATGACATGAGGTGGATCCTTTGGAAAAGGAAGGAGTCCCTACTTCCTTTGCAACACTTAGGGTAAAATCACCTTGTATGCTCACGCCGCTCGACGTGAATTCAATTGCCCCTGCATCAATCAAGTCCTGGACTTGGTTCTGAAAGGCCCTACATTTCTCCACAGTATGCCCTGGTGCCCCAGAATGGAAATCACAATGGGCTCTTGCATTGTAGCCTGGTGGAGGATTACCAGTAAGAGGAGCCAAAGTTCTTTTCTGTACCAGTTGCAACTGAAGGAGATGCTGCAATAGCTGAGAAAATGGCATAGGGAGTGGCTGAAAAACTCTTTCAGACTGCTTCTGTCTCTGTGTATACTTTTTACTCTTGGGCTTCTCTCGGGAGACAGGACCTGGTTGCTGTTGGGAAGGTTCTGGAACCTTGGGCTGTGGAGGGGATTCACGAGGAATTCCATAATCTAGCGAAGACCCCAAAGAGATGGGAGGATTAAGGACTTCTGTTGCGGAAGCGAGCACATGACTGTTTTCCTTCTGTAACACTGTCTTCAAAATTTCCATGATCAAACCCACCTGAGTCTTCATCTGATTGACCTCCTCTCTCAGCATCTTCTGTTCTTGGGTGAGAGTTTGCATATTCCCCATGAATTTCCCCATCTGACCTCGCATTTCCCTCAACTCAGCTTGAATTTGCTCCATGATCAACTCTTGAACGGTCTGAGGAGTTAAGTCTGAACCTGAAGAAAACCAGATCAGAACAAGAATAACCAGCCTTGAACACCTGCTATGCAAAATGAGATGATTATGCAAATGCAAATGCCATGTTCAAATATTTCTAAGGAATCATTCTGTTTTAATTCGAAACTTTTCAGAAGAACCACAAGGAATAAATAGAAATGCTCAACAGTGAGCCTCAACAATGATATCCTTGGAAATATAAGAACATGTATGCAAGGATGAAGATGCATATGCAACAGACATGGGATCAAGGTATCCACACAAACTGGCTGCACTGTGCTGACTGAATAGGCTCAAAGGCCTGCTCTGAAGAGAAATACCAGAATACCAGAATACCGGATGACCAGAATACTAGAATACCAGCATATCGACATAATCAGAATACCCGGCTGACAAGTTTGCACTGATAAGAGAAACATAATACCAGGTAGGATGAAAGTCAATGTTACCTGCAAACCTGTAAACAACCAGCCCCTCTCACATGTGGGTACTAGGATGTTCAGTATCCCGGGCTCTCAGGTCGAGAAATGATGATACGTTCACCATTTCTGGTTTGGCATCATCATCAATCGAGGAGGCCTCAACTGATTCTCCAAAAACAAAAGATCCTCAGCTTCAGATGTTTGAGAAGCAATAACACATTCAGCCTGAAGGATACAATGCTACCGCCAATCAAAGAGGTCGTCCGCTGATTCTCTTTCAAAAAGAAGGATCCTATGGCAAGTTCCCAGCATTGGGTCCTCGGATCGAGAGTGTGCAATGGGTTTTCCACAGAAAGTGGGCTGCCACTGTCACATCTCGGGAGGAGTTCTGCAACTGAGTCCTCGGGAATGGTCATCAGAGTCGACGATTCCTCCAGAGAATAACTACTGGCCTGTATCAACATACAGTAGCAGAAAGCTCCGGATAGAACCTCGTCTGATTGTAGGGATCGTGATCACCCGCACGTGGCCAACACCACGGGAGCGTCACGCCTGCCCACGCTAAAGCCTAGGTGTATACTCGAGCCTGGGTATTGAGCTCATCTCTCAGAACATCCCAACCCGCCAAACAGAACAACAGCCAGCACAGCGCAGTATATCCAGTATGAAAATATAAAATGCAATGCAGTGCAATAAAGAGCTGTAAATACAGTAAAGTAAATAAGACAGTAAATACAGTAATATACAACGAAGCAAAGCACCACAAAAAACACCCAATGAAATAAAACAGACAAGCGCTAGGATCGACTCGCTAAAGGGGAAGGACCAGCAGTAGGTCAACCAGAGTTCCCCAGCAGAGTCGCCAGCTGTCGCTCCCGAAAAGATTCGCATCCAACGGTACAAACGCGAGAGTGGCGCAAAAGACACAGAGTCGCCAGCAAAGTGTTTTTATCCCAAGAGAGGGAAAGGAAACACTGCGTAAACCTGAAGGAAGGAAGGAAAGGGCATGGTCTCGCGACCAAGAGAACGGGTACGGGAGTCGGTTACGCGAAGGGAAGGAGTTAGCACCCAACACGTCCATCGTACTCGATGGGATCCACGCTTGCTGTCTGCATCAAAGGGTATCGTCATCTGGAGCTCCACTGCTACTGGAAACGAGAAAGAACGGGAAAGGAAAAGAGCGAAGGAACGAAAAAGAAAAGAAAAAAAGAAGGTGACTCGATAGGACGGTATCGTTGTCCTAGGCCTACGTACTCCCTCAGTGCAATGGGAAAGTCAGAGTCAACGTAGTTCAGACGGGAATTGTGGGGGAAGGTTGCTCGCCAAGACAATCGCTGTCTTGTGCCTACATATCCTCAATCGGACGAGAGAGAGGAATCAAAGCTGACGTAGTTCATGGGAACGACCACGAAACAAGGGGAGGAAATTGGTGAAAAAAGGAGAAGGTAGCCCGCCAAGATCTACGCAATCTTGTGCCTACGTATCTTTACTCGGACGAGAATAAAGAATCAGGGCAGTCGTAGTTCGTGGGTACGACCACGAAACAAGGAAAACGGGATCAGTCTCGATCGCACGGGTGCGAGAGAAAAGAGTCGGGACTCGCAGAAAGTCTAAAGGGGAAACTGAATCCTACAAGTTATCATACAAAGTGGCCCTAAGGTCAAGGATTAGAAGGGAGCTAACCTAATGTTATCATGCTTGGATTGAGAGCCTAATGTCTATCCTACTCCGAGCTTAATCAGAAATTAAGTCGGACTAGGAGCCTTAAGGGAGCATGTGAATACAAAGTAATCAACAAGTAAACACCAGACAGCTCAATCACAAAGAGAAAAATCAAATACGAAACCAAGTTAAGAGAAATTCAAGTACAGATAGAAAATCATGAATTAATCAACAATTAATCAAGAATAGGCAATTAAAATCAAAATCAAGAATACCCAATATAAAATCAAGATTAAAAGTTAGTCACCAATTAGCCTAAAGGTTAAAAAATTCTAAACCTAAGGTTAATTAAAACAAAGTTAGCTTCTAATTAAAATCTATTTCTAAAATTATCCTAAATTAATTCAAAGTTAAACTTTTAGTTCTAAGTCAAGATTAAATTCTAAATTAAAATCTAATTAAAAACAATTAATCAAAACCAAAGTTAAAAGCTAATTAAAAAAAAGAAAGAAGATTAATTCTAGAATTAATTCTAATGAAGATTAATTCTAAAATCAAAACTTAATATTAAAACCTATTAACCAAAATTAGTATCAAAATTGAAACCAAAATCAAATTAAAGTTCTAAAGTCTAATTAAAATCTAAATTAAACTAATTGACCAAGATTAGAATTGAAAACCAAAATTATTTAAACCAAATTAGAATTCTAATCTACATCTAAAAACACATCAAGAAATCAAGGGTGCAATTAATATCTCAGGGGTGGTCTGAGAAATCCATGCGCACGGGCCTTCAATGCCAGGCCCAAAATCTGGTAAACATGAAGCAACAGGGGGTTCAGCGAGCCAGGGGGTGTGGTTGGAAACCTGGGCGAGTGGGCTGAAGTCTTAAGCCCAAGGAATTGAATTAAACAGCCAGGGGTGTGAAAGTACGACATGGGTGTGTGATTGGAAAAAAACAAATGGGCTTGAGGGTCCGACCCAAGCAAAAATGGTTTTTAAAGAAAAGAACCCTAATTCAATCATCAGACAACTCACTCTCTTCTCACCTGCGCCTCCTTCAACGTTCATCCCTTTCATCCGATCTCAACGTCATCTTCCTCAGAAAAAACCGCCGGAACCCTTCCTACACCCTCTCTTTCACAAACGGCGCCGCCGTATGGCTCTCTTCTTCTTGTGACCTATCTCCAACATCTCCTTACCCTCTCAACTTCGCCGGCAACTCACAGCTTCATCGTGTCGTTCCTCTCCCAAATTCAACCTCCGTGTTTCCTTTTACTCAAAACAAAATCTCCGTCGTAATCTTGGTGGTCTCCGTCGTGATGTCTTCAACGAACCGTACGATATCCTCTCCTCTTCGGTGAACCTCTCTCATGCTTCAACACAAATAAACTTTCCTCCACGCCGTCCGCCTTCCCTCTCTTTCGTCAGCCACAACCTCCCTCCGTCAGAAATTCACCACCAACAACAACGCCTCGCCGGAAACTCTCCTCTTCGGTTACACCTTGCTCGCTCAACCTACTCGCACCGCAGCGACAACCTCACCACTCTCCGTTCCACACTTATACGAACAACAAGCAGAAGAAACAAAAGAACACAACCAGATTCGTAACACACTTATCGCCAATTAACACAAGTGATTCAACTCACAACTTCAATTAACACAAGTTTAACAACAATCAGTAAAGAGAAAGAGATTCGGAGTACCTATCGGAGTCGCTCCGATGGCGCTTCAAAGATACAAAGAAGTCTCATGGCTCAGGTACACTCGATTCCATTTCCTTCTCCCTTTTCTTCTCTTGTTCTGTTGCGAATCACTTCTTCTTCTTTGAATCTACTTCGGCTCCTTGCGTTTTCTTCTTCACATTAGCGATCGTTGATGATGATGATGATCGGATATGAATTCAAGTGTATGAAACTGCCGTGACTTAATTGTCCTGATTTTCTACAGATTATGAATTTGGAAATGGAGACTGATGAAGGTTGAATTAACGGTGGTTAGCAAACTCTTTTTCAGCAGAAGAACTGCAGCTTCTGTTGCAATTTTGGTTGGTTTCCTGAAGTTGAAGATCCTTCGTGAAGAAGGAAGAGTGTGAAATTGTGTTGGTTGAGCTGAGATGTGAAGATGAGAATGGATCGGGAAAAATGAAGAAAATGATTCCCCTCAATTCACTTGCAGCTGTGATTTTATAGCCAATATTTGGGAGGGGTAGGATTGGATTTTAAATGAAATTCTGTTAGAGTGAGCTGTGAATTTTGTTGAGAGTTTGTGCAATTGCTCACGAGTCTTGCGTTTTTCACTTGTAATTTTTTCTCTGCATTTTTATTTCAACCTCTTGCCTCTGAATTCTTGTTATGGTTTTGTGCAGTGTTGTGTGGGTTTTGGTATCCATGCTTTCGTTTCATATCGTCACGCTTTTTGATCTTGCTATAGCTGGCTTGTTTTTAATGCAATGTACTTGTAAAGTAAGACGACTTCATGACTTGGCTAGGCTTGAAATTTGTGTTGTCATGGCTTGGCAATAGCAGCTGAAGTTTTCTATTTTTTGCAATTTGATGTGGCTTCAAATTTTCATATCGTGTAAAGTAACAGCTGGCTCATTGGCTTAGGATCCAGTAGCATGAAGACATTGGCTTGGTTGTAGCATGGCAGATTATTTTGAGGGCTTGAAACATGACTTATGAATGAATGAAAAAAAAGGATAAAGTGAATTTGGAATATGAATATAAATGGAAAGAAATATTTAAATGGACATAAAAGATAGTATGGATATTAAGAAAAATGATTTTATGAATAATGGATATGAAAAGTGGATATAAAAGGAAAGTTGAATTCAATTTGGATATGGAAAGAAATGGATAATCGGATTGGAAAAATGGAGTTGAAGTGGATTTGAAAATATAGGTAAAATAAAAATGTGGATTATGAATGGGGTGAATTAAGAAAAATATGGTTTTGGATATTTGTAACGAGAAAATGGTTAATGAATGGATATTAGGGAAATTACCAAAAAAATGGATAGAAAGTGGACATCTAAATATAGCATTAGAAAAGATGGATAATGAAGAATGAATTCCAAGAAATCCACATAATCAATCAAACTTCCAATTCAAGCCAAACTTGTATTCTTGATGAATCCCCAACAACAAATGAGAAGCAACGAGGCGGACAACAGTGCCTTGACCACAACATGAATCCACAACTGGATCTCTTGTACCATAACCCAAAATGTCTTCACCACAAAAACCTAACCACCATCTTTAATTGATGAATATCAGCAAACCCACACCTAAGATAAGAAACTCTGAACCACCTTGCCTTAGGTGCACAATGATGAAGAAGTGACCTGAGAAATTGAAACATCAAACACTAGCTCAATAGCACCCTCAATTGAATCAACGAAGAAACCCTGAGTCTCTGATGCTCTCTCTGAATAAGAAAACCTCAGAACTTGATGAACCTGAATAGGAAAATACTGATAATAAGAAAACCCTTTGATTCCACGTCTTAGAAGACCAATGCAATGATATGATTATGAGTTAATGAAAATGCAGATGAATGCGAAACAAAAGCCAGAAAAAGGTAGGGAAAATTTTGGGGTGTTACACCAGCCCCTGAGCTCTCCTCATAAAGGACTTAGGATCCATAAGTTTAGACTTTTCCTTTTACAACACTATGTAAATTACTGTATTTCCATTTCCGCAATCTTTGAATTCAATAATACGGGGTTTCCCCACTGTTTGATATTTGCAATCTAATTGTCGAAGTTTCTTTTGATTAAACAAAAAATAATTAATATAATCATTGCATATCATTCATCATTCTCGCATAAACGCATTCTTCTTCCCTACGAATCTCACGTTTGTGTCTCGATTCTAGAGTCAAAGTGTCTCATTCGTACAATACACGGGCCAATCGACAGAAAAAGATGGATGATCTCGAGGAAGAGAATAGAGAGTTGAGAGAAGAGATCAACACTCTGAAAGAGGATCTGAGAAAGCTTCATAACGACATGCAAGCTCTAGCAGAAGCTCAGATGCAACAACAAAGGACTGTGATCTCAGAGATCACATCAACGTCCATAGTGGAGAAGTATGATCCTAGGTACAAAATACCGAAAGATCGTCCCTGGGGCATGCCTATTAACTATATCCCGGAAGGATATGTTCTGCCGATCACTGAGGATCAGCGAACCGCAGCAGGAACCACTGGGCCTGAAGGTTACAAACTTTGGGAAAGCGAAGATGCCAGGGCATGACAGCAACTCCTGAAGTTTACAAACTTCGAGAGACGGAAGGACCTAGATTCACTTCCATGATGACTATACCACCACTCGTGGTACACAGTGTCCCGGAAGGACAGATTCCACAGATACCTTCTGGTGGAAACAAAAGTATGGATAACAGAATGAAAGAGTTCCAGGAACAGTTCCTGGAAATGCAGAAATAACTGCACGCCATTTGCGGTCAGGATTTAATTGGAAAGGACGCCGCAGACCTTTGTTTGGTCCCCAATGTGAAAGTTCCGCACAAGTTCAAGGTGCCCAAATTTGAAAAGTAAAAGGGTAACTCTTGCCCTAAAAGCCATTTGGTGATGTACGCTCGGCGAATGTCAACTCAGACAGAGAACCACCAGCTACTGATCCATTACTTCTAGGATAGTTTAATCAGTGCCGCACTCAAATGGTACATGGGTTTAAACCGCACTAAGATCGCTACTTTCAGAAATCATGGCACTGATTTCGTTCAGCAGTATAAGTATAATCTGGACATGGCACCGGATAGAGATCAACTCAGAGCCATGTCACAGAAGGACAAGGAAACCTTTAAGGAGTACGCTCAGAAATGGCGTGAAATTGCTGCCCAAATTTGTCCACCTCTTGAGGAAAAAGAGATGACAAAGATCTTCTTGAAAACCTTGAGCTCATTTTACTACGACAGAATGGTTGCCAGTGCGCCTAGTGACTTCACCGAGATGGTGGGCATGGGAGTTCGTCTTGAGGAAGTTGTCCGAGAAGGATGTTTAGTTAAAGACGCGGGACCATCAAGTAGTACAAAAAGATACGGTAGTGCTCTCCCTAAGAAAAAATAGCAGGATATTGGGAATATCTCTCTCGAAAAGCAAAGGCGACGATACCAACCAGTAGCAGCTGTAACTCCTGCTATCAACCCTGCGCATGTTCCTACGTATCAATCTCAGGTTGCGCAAACCCAACCGAATCAACAGCAATATCAGCAAAGGACACAACAGCCTCTTCAGCAGGCTCGTCCTCCGTACAACAACAACCGTACAACGCGACCACCAGGGTTTGACCCTATATCGATGTTGTACGTAGAACTATTTCCACTCTTACTGGTCAAGGGGTACGTCCAAACCAGGTCTCCTCTTACAGTACTGGAGAATCCGCCTTATTGGTTCAAGGCGGATCAGACTTGTCCTTACCATCAAGGAGGACCAGGGCATAACATAGAAAACTGTCTCAGTTTTAAATTTGATGTACAAAAGCTTGTTAGGAGCGGGGTCTTATCTTTCAAAGATAAGAATCTGAATGTTCTCACAAACTCATTGCCTCAACATGAGAAAGCTGTCGTCAATTTGATAGAGGGAGAGTCTAACGACAGCTATCAAATTCATGATGTACTCTTATTGAGGACCAATCTGGTCAAGAGGCATCGCAGACAGAGTGGGTATGGCCATGTACCACCTCATAACTATCACCAGTGTGATATCTGCTCGAAAAACAATCAAGGATGTTCCATGGTGCAATCAGCTCTACAGGAGCAATTGGATCTCGGGTGGATCCAGGATCACCGAATTCGGGGGGTCAACATGACTTATACGAATTCCAACATCATTCAAAACCACGACATCCGTGCGATGAATGCCAACTTGGTGGCAATGCACTCAAGGCAAAGCCAGTATCATAATCTGCCAAGGCACGATTACAATTCCTATCTGATTTGCTCGGTAAACAATCA
Source organism: Lathyrus tuberosus (assembly GCA_022829125.1). NCBI lineage: Eukaryota > Viridiplantae > Streptophyta > Magnoliopsida > Fabales > Fabaceae > Lathyrus > Lathyrus tuberosus. The sequence continues at coordinate 1,858,936 of JALAZF010000432.1, read as the reverse complement.
GGGATGCTCTTTTGTACAAGAGGCCCTCCAGCGTCAGATGAATCTTGGGTGGATCCAGAACTACCATGATAAAAATCCTTACCAGATCAACATGATTCAAATCTTTGATATTCGCTTGATGAATATCAGCTTGGTAGAATTACACGCTAAGCAAGTCCAGCTCGGTTTTCTGGCTTCGCATAATTACCAGAGCTGTAAAGGATGTTGTGAGAGTGACCAGGGATGTGCTCTCGTTCAAAGAACTTTGCAACACTTGTTAAATCACCGGTGGCTTTCGATCTATCTAGATGAAGACACGCAACAAGTCAGTATGATCGAAGGGAACCCTACTAGGCGTTATAGTCAGGATGCTCGATAAATGGAAATGGACCTAGTGAGGTTACACTGCATTCAAAGCGGACGTGGCCAAGTGCCACCACATAATTACGAACGCTGTAGAGTTTGATCAGAAAATAACCAAGGATGTTACCTCGTGCGAGCAGCCCTTCAGACTCAGTTGAACCGCAAAGAGATTCAACAATATTCAGTTCTGGGGTCCATTAACTGGACACCAGACTACTTCGCTTATAAAATCAAAGATGTTGTTGTAATCTCTGATCCTGAGAGGACCAAAGATGTTTGTTCCATCATCCCTCTACTGGACGAATTAAAGGTTCTTAGCGAGAACTGATTGAAATTACATACGACAGTCAGAAAAATCAGAAGGCTCCTGTAGTTATCTATCTACCAGGACCAGTTCCGTACAAATCTAATAAGGTGATCCCTTACAAATACGGTGCAACAACAATTGAGAATGGAAAGGAAATTACATTACCCTCCGTCGTGAATATTGCAGACATCAGCCGAGTAACACGGAGTGGTCTAATCTTCAACCGAGGAGTTGAAGAACCCAACAAAGAAAAGGAACCTCAAACTGAAGTTCCCAATCCACCAGTCGGTCAGTCCAATGATCCCGACCTTTCAAAGAACGATGATGAGATGCTGAAGCTCATCCAAAGGAGTGAGTACAACATTGTAGACCAACTGTTGCAAACTCCTTCAAAAATCTCTGTGTTATATCTATTACTCAGTTCCGAAGCTCACAGGGAAGCTCTGCAGAAAGTCTTAGAGCAGGCCTTTGTGGAACAAGATGTAACATTAAGACAATTCGGTAGCATCGTCTCTAACATCACTTCCTGCAACAACTTAGGGTTCAGTGATGAGGAATTTCCAGAAGAAGGCAAAAGTCACAACATGGCGCTCAATATCACAATTAACTGCCAGGACGATGCTTTAGCCAGTGTACTAGTAGATACCAGATCGACTCTCAAAGTTATGCCGAAGTCCACTCTAATGCGACTATCATTCAAAGGATCCCCAATGAGGGGCAATGAGGTCATCGTCAAAGAATTTGACGGGTCTCAGAAAGTAGTTATAGGCGAAGTCGACCTTCCCATAACTATCGGTCCTCACACTTTCCAAGTCACTTTCCAGGTCATGGACATCCGGGCAGCATACAACTGTTTATTAGGAAGACCGTGGATACACGAGGCTGGGGCAGTCACTTCGACACTGCACCAGAAACTGAAGTTCGTTATGAACGATCAACTCGTCACGGTTTGCGGAGAACAAGCCTTGATCGTGAGTAACCTTTCATTATCCACTTGTGTAGAACCCGAGGAGGTTGTGGGAACTCAGTTCCAAGCACTGTCGGTGAGCAACGAGAATCAATCAGAGAAAGGAACCTCAATATCCTTGTAAAGAGATGCTCTCAAAGTGATCAAGAGTAACAATGCAAAGGGATGGGGACAGCTTATCATTCCTACTGATAACAAAACATAGAAGGGTCTTGGTTTTTCCTCAACCTGTACCCAAACAGCTGCTAACGATGAAAGTCTTCATCCCATTCAGGACTTCTTCCATAGTGGAGGTTTCCTTCACCCAGTGTCTCAAGAAGTACATACCGTCAACGAGGGAGATTCCTCCGATACAGATAAAGAGTGGAAGTCATATCTCAACGAGGACGGTTATATGTCTCATGAAGAAACTCATACACCATTTTGCTATCCTGCGCAGAGTCCGAGATATATACCGAGATCTGACGTCAAAATGATATACGGAGACTGTGATCCGGAAGGATGCCGTGCTCCACCAAACTCATTAGAGGAGGACACTCTGATGAAAGACAACTTTGACTATGACTATTATGGCCCAATGGATGGCCTGCCTATCTGGCAGCCGTACCCAGGAGACTTGGGGAAAAAGAGTCAGCCCAACGATGCGTATCAATTGAGCATCATTGAAAAGAATACCTGCGTCCCCACCAACTCATTGGATAATTACTCATGGCACTCACAAAACGTCCAACACGACGATGAATTTACAAAGATTGCAGGACAAGAGTTCCTTAACTACGCTTTTCCTGAAGTCAACGTCATCGAAAGGGATGACTCTTCCAGTTCCAAAGAAGTGTGGGATACCTTGGGACAACTAATTGGAAAGTACGACTATATGGTCAAGTACACTGCTCCTGAAAGCTCTCGTATCAGGCTCGAAGACATCCAGCCAACTGGATGGGGAGAATCACCTTAGAGCATAAATACTATGCAAAATACAACAGAGGAATCCTCCCACGACAACTCTTCCTGGGAGAAAGATTCCAATGATCCTGCTCCACCAGAAATTAACGTTATTTCTTAAGAGAAATCAAGGAAGGTACCAGACTTTGTGGTTCACCAAGGAGTTCGCCGCCAATGGGTTGTCGTCGATATTCCAAAGATTTTTCCATAAGTCAAAGTAATTGCCTTCTTTAACCTTTCACCCTGCCCAGGTGAAACGGATGTTTTGATAAGGCTCACTTTTTGTAAATATCCCACTTCGCTTTGCCCAAAGGGATAGAGTTTTGTTTTATAGGGCTGTAGTTTCAAGAATCGACTCAATCATAAATAAAATAAAGTCATTCTGTAATTTCCGCATTCAAACGTATGATCTGATGCCTTCTCCCAACTTTGAATTCCCGGTATTTGGGGCTGAAGAAGAAAATGATGAAGAAATTCCAGAAGAGATCTCCCGACTACTCAAATAGGAGGAAAGGTCCATTGAACCTCACAAAGAGCCGTTGGAAACAATCAACTTGGGTTCAAAAGAAGAGAGAAAAGAGGTCAAGATTAGGGCACTGCTCAGTCCAACTGCCAAAAAGAGTTTGACAAAGCTTCTCAAAGAATTTCCTGATGTATTTGCTTGGTCCTACCAGGACATGCCAGGGTTGGATACCAGCGTCGAGGAACATCATCTACCGTTAAGATCGGAATATCCGCCAGTAAAACAAAGGTTGAGACGGACTCACCCAGACATGGCCATCAAAATCAAAGAGGAAGTACAGAAACAGATTGACGCGGGTTTCCTCACTACATCAAAATATCCTCCGTGGTTAGCCAACATCGTACCAGTTCCAAAAAAGGACGGAAAGGTCAGAATGTGTGTAGACTACAGAGAACTAAACAAGGCCCGTCCAAAGGATGACTTTTCTTTACCACACATTGACATGCTGGTAGACAGTACAGCGAAGTTTAAAGTATTCTCCTTCATGGATGGATTCTCGGGCTATAATCAAATCAAAATGGCGCCGAAAGACATGGAGAAAACTTCGTTAATCACCCTATGGGGTACCTTTTGTTACAAGGTAATGTCGTTCGATCTGTAGAACGCCGATGCAACCTATCAAAGGGCCATGACTACTATGTTCCACGACATGATACACAAAGAAATCGAGGTATATGTCGATGATATGATTGCCAAATTTAAGACGGAAGAGGAGCATGTGACTCACCTGTCGAAACTATTCGAGCGGTTGAGAAAGTATAAACTCCGCTTGAATCCCAACAAGTGCACCATCGGTGTCCGTTCAAGGAAACTCTTAGGATTCATCGTCAGCCAGAAAGGAATTGAGGTTGATCCTGACAAAGTCAAGGCCATTCAAGAAATGCCTTCTCCGAAAACTGAAAAACAAATCAGGGGATTCCTGGGACGTTTGAACTATATTTCCAGATTCATATTCCTCATGACCGCGACATGCGTGCCAATCTTCAAATTATTCAAAAAGAACCAGGATTGCGTTTGGACAGAATACTGCCAAATTGCCTTCGACAGTATCAAAGAATATCTGTTGAATCCACTGATTCTGTCACCTCCAGTGGAGGGAAGACCACTGATCATCTACCTAATAGTCTTGGAAGACTCGATGGGTTGTGTGCTTGGCCAACAAGACGAAACCAAAAGGAAAGAGTCTGCCATCTACTATCTGAGCAAGAAATTCACCGACTGCGAGACTCGGTACACTATGCTTGAGAAAACTTGTCGTGCTCTGGCTTGGGCAGCCAAACGTCTTTGCCAGTATACGATTCGTCACACTACTTGTTTAATCTCAGAAATGGATCCAATCAAGCATGTCTTTGAAAAGCCTGCTCTCACGGGAAGGATTGTCCGTTGGCATATGTTGTTATCAGAATACGACATCGAGTACCATGCTTAAAAAGCCGTTAAGGGAAGTATTTTGGCTGATCATTTGGCTTATCAACCGATTGACGATCAGGAATGAGTTGGGTTTGACTTCCCAGACGAAGATGTCATGTATTTGAAAATGAAAGTAATCGTGAAGGCTGGATCAGATCCTGTAGAATTGGGCCGCCAAGTGCGTCAGGGATGTTGGTCGTATGGTGAGGAGGGGGGTGTACCTGCAAGGTACTCCGACGCTCAAATAAGAAAGGGTCAGAGAAAAGGGCCAAGAAGTATGAATTCTTAGGGTGAATATTGGATACCTGACCCTCTCAAGCGAGAGGGTTTATATAGAGCCCCCAGCGCGTGGCCAACGGTCCTATTTTCGGGGCGAAATAACCGTTTTCCCCAAAGAATAGGTAACTACCCAAACTAGCCGTTATGTCGGGCAGGGTGCCCAAAACTAACCGTTATGTCGGGCATAGGCATAGTTCCGGCCACCTGCCCATAGCTGTTCAGGGAGCAATGAAGCCGTGCGTGACGGGCAGTAATTTCGGGGAGGAATGTTGCATTCCTTGCCCAGTTGGAGGGGCAGAAAGGTAACTTTTACCCCTCTTTGGATTAGACTTAGGCAATTTGGGCCGCTCTGGAGCAGAAGCGGATTGGGCCATGTCTAGCCATTGGTCCAGTCCAGAATAGGAGCCCCCCAAGTCGTTGCTCCCGAGCATGGGAGTGATGACTTAAGGATAGTTCGTTGCTCCGGGGAGCTAGCATGGAGTCGTCATTTGAAGACGAGGAAAATTGTCTTAATACACCCGTGACCCCTGGTGTTCGTGAAATTCGTGGTCGTGACCTTGTTTCCCGGTGTTCGGGGAGAGTAACGGTCAGATAGAATTGGAAACGATGGGACGCCACGTGTGTCTAGAGCTCCGTGTAGCAGTTAATAGGCAATGATGGCTAGTGGATAGCCATCATGGCCTACTAGCGCGTGTTCGCACGTGCCCCTTTGTATAAAAAGGGGAAAATCGTTCCATTTGGGACTTTTTGCTCTGATTTCTCTCCATTTCCTTCAGCATTCTTGCCCGTAACCGCCGTCTGCCTACTCCGACCACCGCCTCAAGCTTCGAGCAGCTACTTTCGTCTACTTAAATCAAGTAAGTTTTCTGATCCTTTGCTTGTTTTACTCCTTTTTGTTGTCAATGGTAGGTTGCATATGGTTAGGGCTAGGTTTAGAGGACGAAATGAGTGAGTTTTCGGCGATTGTTGGTGGTGGACAGTGGCTGTGCCATTTTTCTACTTCTGACATGTCTCCGGAATTAGTGGTGCGTTTCAGCGAGGAGGGTGGTTCGCGACGATGTTGCGTCAGCTATGCATGTGTGACCGCCGTGTCTGTTCATCCTCTTGATAGAGTGTAAGTCACACCTCTTTGTAAATAAAATAGTTTGGGCCTCAGTGCATTGTATAAGTCCAGATACAGTTTCAGAAATTTCAGGGCGATAATCGCTTTTTTAACAAAAACCCTGGGCCTCTCATTGAGCTGTAAGCCCCATCACTTGTACAAAAACTCTTTGGGCCTCTAATAGAGTGTAAGACCCAATCCCTTTTTAACCAAAAACTTTTTGGGCCTGAGATATTATATAAGTCTCCCTGTGTTAAAAGAAAAAAAACCTCAGCACGATCGCCAGTTCTAAATAAAACCCTGGGCCTCTCATTGAGCGTAAGCCCATCACTTGTACAAAAACACTTTGGGCCTCTAATAGAGTGTAGGACCTACCCCCTTTGTACATAAAAACTTTGTGGGCCTCTCATTGAGCTGTAAGCCCCATCACTTGTACAAAAACACTTTGGGCCTCTAATAGAGTGTAAGACCCACCCTCTTTGTACATAAAAACTTTGTGGGCCTCACATATTGTATAAGTCCCTCTGTATGATTTTCAAAACAACGGTGAAATCATCGTTAAAGCTTGGGCCTTTCCTTGAGCTTTAAGCCCCAACAATATTTTCAAAGCACTTTCTCCTTTGATTTTGAATTCAAATATCAGTTGTTATCAAAACTTTCTTTGTTAAACAACTAACAAAATAGCATGGAAGCTCTACAACGGGTAAGTGGTTATCCGCTTTCATTACCGCTTTCATATATATATATATATATAACTGTATTGTGGGGCTACTTCACTGTAAGTCTTCTTTCACATCCTTTTATATACTTGTCACATATCCACTGTGTAATACTAGTATAGTTATTTAGAGTTTTCCTCGGCAACTACGTCTAGCACTAGGTAAAGCCTTGTTGGTCACTCTTAAATACAAACAAAACTAGATCCCCCGTAGGATTCCAGATATAGTCTTCCCTTTTCTTGGGGTTAAACAATATGGAACAAAGAGAAAGGCAGTATTCTCGGTGAACCTTTTCTCAGACTGTCACTCTTAGAAATTGTCAAAGAAATTCTACTCCCCGGAGTTGATCTATTCTCCGTGAATAGGATCTCTTGAGTTTCTTCCAAATTCTCGAACTTTACTGGAATGATCTCTTCTCGGTGAATTGCATTTCTTGAACTTCCTAAAAGCATCCCCGCCTCCTCTTGGGCGTTGTACAAGGACCCTTCGGCTTCTTAGAAGTTCTCATTCCTTCTCTTGGGCTTAATACAAGGACCCTGACGACCTCTTAAAGGTATAAGACATAACTTAGTTATCCTTTGCTAGAGCAGTCTTTCCAGTGTCAAAAACCTCTGGCCACTTTAGGGTTGATACTCATCCCTTAATGCCCGTGCCTCCTCTTGGGCATTGTACAATAGATAAAACTCTAGACTTGGACAGTCTAAACCCCTTTGAGTCTCAAAGACATTCTCAAGTTCCTTTCAAACATAGGAAAAAACACTGATCACTCTAAAACCATGTCTCTTACATGAGAGTTCCCCACCCTTGGGCCTGCCTATGGATCTAATCCTCAGCAGTAAGATAACTTCCTTTTGGGCTTTGTACAATGACTCCCCCTAGCAGAGCTAACCTTTTCAGACTCACTTGTTGAGTAAGTCTCCTTTTTAGCCTCCGTCTTGGGCTTGGTACAATACATATAAAAACCCACTCTCTTGTTGAGTATAAAAGATTCTCTTGTTGAGTCAACTTTTAGCCTCCGTCTTGGGATTCATACAAGACACGTATAAAACACTCTCTTGTTGAGTATAAAAGACTCTCTTGTTGAGTCGATCTCCTTTTATCCTCTATCTCGGGCTTCGTACGAGACAGCAAAACACTCTCTTGTTGAGTATGAAAGACTCTCTTGTTGAGTCAAACAAACTCTCATGTTGAGTAGACTCTCTTGTTGAGTCAACCTTTTTAGCATCCATCTTGGGCTTTATACAGGACAGATAAAAGTACTCTCTTGTTGAGTCAAACTTTTTCAGCCTCCATCTTGGGCTTTATACAAGATACATTCTCCCCAACGGAGTGAAAATCCCTTTTAGCCAAAATCTTGGGCGTTGTACAAGACAGAAAGAACGTTTGCCCCGGAAAAGTCAAACTTTCCGCCTCCTCTTATGCTTTATATAAGGAAACCCCGATTGAGTAAATCAACCTTTTAGCATCAAATTTGTGCCTTGCTCATAGCATACAAACATCAACAACTCCTCTTTAGAGATGACAAATTTTCTCTCATCCAAAACCCTTTAGCTTCACATCTTGGTCTTTGAACAAGATACAAACCACCTTTAGCTTCATGTCTTGGGCTTTGAACAAGACATCAAAACAACCTGAACTACGATGGCTCTGATTTCCCTGTTTCGTTAAACGGGAATACGTAGGCATAAGATTGCAAAATCTTAGCGAGCATACTAATCAAAAACTCAAAATCCAGTACCTCCGTCAGTCAACCAAAAGCATCAGACCTAACACCTTACCAGAAACCTAGCCCATAGTCTAGACACTGTTTTTAAGAAAATAACCCTAAAAGACGAACCCCTTATTTTGATAGCATCTGTAAACCAACAGTTTTGACTGTTTAACCTCAGTTTGCGAGCAGGGTTAATTGGAGACATCTATTTCCCTTCCTTAATCAGCTCAACAGGATAAAAAATGAATCGAACTGTAGTATCAAAGCGATAGTGATTCGAAACCACAAAAACCGTGCTACAGAAAAATGGCGACCACAGTGGGAGACATTCTTTCTAGCCTCTTTTAAGATGAAACCCTTAAGTTCATAAAATACTACAGAAATGGCGACTCTGCTGGGGAGTCATTGTCTGTATAAGATCATAAGACTAGGGGTCTAGGATGTTAGGACAAATATATATACTGCTTTTCCTAATTGATATCTGTGTTTATTTTTCTGCTAATGGGAATGCCTGTGATGCCGCATGTGGAAAGATTGAGTATACACCTAATATAAGTGATGGCATTATATGGGTAATCTTACGGGGAGTGAATCCCAGTTAAGAGATCCCGGTCGACCATTAAACTCAGTGGAGACTCCCTTTGGAGATGCATTGCCTATACGACTTCAGTTGTTGAAAGTAGTGTGGTCGATTGGGTTATCTGAGAAGCTGAGGTTTTTAGTAGACTGAAACCATTTTGTAGTGCGGAAGCTATCCGAAATAGTTGTCACGCGATACTACCCTCATTTGAGATCACTCTAAGATACATCAGCTCGCTGGCGATCCGCTTGCTGTTGTTATCCCAAGAGGGGTCAATGATTTTGCGAATAGGTACAAAAAATCACCAGTATAAACCTTTGGGGGATGGGTAGAGCCTTGACTTCATGACACCGACCCTTTGACCCCATGTTTTTTCTATGTTTTTGTGTGTTGCATTCATACATTCATTTAAAAAACATTTAAACAAAGAAATTTTTCTCTTCTAGTGTCTCTTTTTCAAATTAAACTAAGACAATGATTGCAAATGTCAGATAAAGAGATTGCTAATGGATTTCGGTAGAAGGAAAACGCACAAGTACACCTTCAAGGTTCCAAAGTTAGAGGATTTGAGAGGGTTGGCAAGGATGATCACCAACCCTGAGGCTTTCAGAGCCAAGTATGGAGGACTGTTGTCCCTATTAAGGGTCCATGTAATTGGAGGGATCCTGTCTACACTCATTCAGTTCTACGATCCGGTCTATCATTGTTTCACATTCCCGGATTATCAGCTAGTACCAACACTGGAGGAGTACTCTCACCTGACTGATCTACATATCACTGATCAAGCTCCCATTTCTGGACTGGAAGAAATTCCAAAAGATCAAACCATTGCAAGAGCAATTTATTTGGACGAGTCAGAGGTCAGGACTCACATAACCACTAAGGGTGGAATCCAAGGTTTTCCAGCCCAGTCTTTGATAAAGAAAGCTCTGTACTTTGCCAGTATAGGGAATGTGCCTGCTTTCGAGAGCATCTTTGTTTTGCTCACCTAGGGGTTATTTTTGTTTCCCAGCATCGATAACTTTGTAGATATCAATGCCATTAAGATATTTCTAGTTGGAAATCCCGTACCAACCTTACTAGCAGATGCGTATCATTCTGTACACTTAAGGAATTTATACAGCGGAGGAATGATCACGTGATGTGTACCCTTGCTATACAAATGGTTTATTTCCCACATGCCCAAGTCTGTTGCTTTTTGGGATCAAAAGAACACTTTACATTGGTCGCAAAGAATCATGTCTCTTACCAACTCTGACATCGATTGGTACAATCGAATCTATGACGGGATCAGAATCATTGACCGTTGTGGAAACTTCCCAAATGCACCTCTTATAGGGACTAAGAGAGGAATAAACTATCATCCAATTTTAGTTCGTCGTCAATTCGGATACCCAATGAGGCATGTCCCGCGGAATGCTCATCTGGAAGGTATTTTCTTCAAGGAAGGAGAAAATGACATGGAACTAAAGACAAAAATAGTGCATGCTTTGAAACACGTTCATAGGAAAGGAAGAGAGTCTATAGGAAAACCAACTTGTGTCTCGGTGGAGCCTTATCTCCACTTGGTACAAACTAGAGCTCTCAAGCTGAGGATGCCTTACCCTCGTCAGGAAGTTCTTCCATTAAGGGACTCTGTCCTTTACTTTATGTCTAACACGGAAAAACTTCAGGTTACTCTCAACAAGGTTCAACAGGAGAAGAGGTCTTGGAGGAACAAGTACTGCATTTTCAATGTGGAGTGTAAGAAAATACAACAACTATTGAAAGATAAAGATGCTCTGATCGAGATTTTAGAGCAACATGCTGTAGAAAATCAGGATGACCAAAGAAATTTGCTTGTTCCTTTCACTTGGCAAAGGAATGACAACCCGACAACGGCTCAAGAGCCCCGGTCAAAGAAAAGGAAAGCACCAGAACCAAAACCTGAGCTCTCCTCATAAAGGATGTAGGATCCATAAGTTTAGACTTTTCCTTTTACAACACTATGTAAATTACTATATTTCCATTTCCGCAATCTTTGAATTCAATAAAACGGGGTTTCCCCACTGTTTGATATTTGCAATCTAATTGTCGAAGTTTCTTTTGATTAAACAAAAAATAATTAATATAATCATTGCATATCATTCATCATTCTCGCATAAACGCATTCTTCTTCCCTACGAATCTCACGTTTGTGTCTCGATTCTAGAGTCAAAGTGTCTCATTCGTACAATACTCGGGCCAATCGACAGAAAAAGATGGATAATCTCGAGGAAGAGAACAGAGAGTTGAGAGAAGAGATCGACACTCTGAAAGAGGATCTGAGAAAGCTTCATAATGACATGCAAGCTCTAGCAGAAGCTCAGATGCAACAACAAATGACTGTGATCTCAGAGATCACATCAACGCCCATAGTGGAGAAGTATGATCCTAGGTACAAAATGCTGAAAGATTGTCCCTGGGGCATGCCTATTAACTATATCACGGAAGGATATGTTCCGCCGATCACTGAGGATCAGCGAACCGCAGTAGGAACCGCTGGGCCTGAAGGTTACAAACTTTGGGAAAGCGAAGATGCCAGGGCATGACAGCAACTCCTGAAGTTTACAAACTTCGGGAGAGGGAAGGAACTAGAGTCACTGCCATGATGACTATACCACCACCCGTGGTACACACTATCCCGGAAGGACAGATTCCACAGATACCTTCTGGTGGAAACGAAAGTACGGATACCAAAATGAAAGAGTTCCAGGAACAGTTCCTGGAAATGCAGAAATAACTGCACGCCATTTGCGGTCAGGATTTATTTAGAAAGGACGCCGCAGACCTTTGTTTGGTCCCCAATGTGAAAGTTTCGCACAAGTTCAAGGTGCCCAATTTTGAAAAGTAAAAGGGAAACTCTTGCCCTGAAAGCCATTTGGTGATGTATGCTCGGCGAATGTCAACTCAGACAGAGAACCACCAGCTACTAATCCATTACTTCCAGGATAGTTTAACTGGTGCCGCACTCAAATGGTACATGGGTTTAAACCGCACTAAGATCGCTACTTTCAGAGATCTTGGCACTAATTTTGTTCAGCAGTATAAGTATAATCTGGATATGGCACCGGATAGAGATCAACTCAGAGCCATGTCTCAGAAGGACAAGGAAACCTTTAAGGAGTACACTCAGAAATGGCGTGTAATTGCTGCCCAAATTTGTCCACCTCTTGAGGAAAAAGAGATGACAAAGATCTTCTTGAAAACCTTGAGCTCATTTTACTACGACAGAATGGTTGCCAGTGCGCCTAGTGACTTCACCGAGATGGTGGGCATGGGAGTTCGTCTTGAGGAAGCTGTCCGAGAAGGACGTTTAGTTAAAGACGCTGGACCATCAAGTAGTACAAAAAGATACGGTAGTGCTCTCCCTAAGAAAAAAGAGCAGGATAGTGGGAATATCTCTCTTGGAAAGCAAAGGCGACGATACCAACCAGTAGCAGCTGTAACTCCTGTTAACAACCCTGCGCATGTTCCTACGTATCAATCTCAGGTTGCGCAAACCCAACCGAATTAACAGCAATATCAGCAAAGGACACAACAGCCTCTTCAGCAGGCTCGTCCTCCGTACAACAACAACCGTACAACGCGACCACCAGGGTTTGACCCTATAGCGATGTTGTACATAGAACTATTTCCACTCTTACAGTACCGGAGAATCCGTCTTATTGGTTCAAGGGGCACGTCCAAACCAGGTCTCCTTTTACAGTACCGGAGAATCCTTCTTATTGGTTCAAGGAGGATCAAACTTGTCCTTACCATCAAGGAGGACCAGGGCATAACATAGAAAACTGTCTCAGTTTTAAATCCGACGTACAAAAGCTTGTTAGGAGCGGTGTCTTATCTTTCAAAGATACGAATCTGAATGTTCTCACAAACTCGTTGCCTCAACATGAGAAAGCTGCAGTCAATTTGATAGAGGGAGAGTCTAACGACATCTATCAAATTCATGATGTACTCTTATTGAGGACCAATCTGGTAAAGAGGCATCGCAGACAGAGTGGGTATGGCCATGTACCACCTCATAACTATCACAGTGTGATATCTGCTCGAAAAACAATCAAGGATGTTTCGTGGTGCAATCAGCTCTACAGGAGCAATTGGATCTCGGGTGGATCCAGGATCACCGAATTCGGGGGGTCAACATGACTTATACGAATTCCAACATCATTCAAAACTACGACATCCGTGCGATGAATGTCAACTTGGTGGCAATGCACTCAAGGCAAAGCCAGTATCATAATCTACCAAGGCACAATTACAATTCCTGTCTGATTTGCTTGGTAAACAATCAGGGATGCTCTTTTGTACAAGAGGCCCTCCAGCGTCAGATGGATATTGGGTGGATCCAGAACTACCATGATAAAAATCCTTACCAGATCAACATGATTCAAATCTTCGATATTCGCTTGATGAATATCAGCTTGGTAGAATTACACGCTAAGCAAGTCCAGCTCGGTTTTCTGGCTTCGCATAATTACCAGAGCTGTAAAGGATGTTGTGAGAGTGACCAGGGATGTGCTCTCGTTCAAAGAACTTTGCAACACTTGTTAAATCACTGGTGGCTTCCGATCTATCTAGATGAAGACACGCAACAAGTCAGTATGATCGAAGGGAACCCTACTAGGCGTTATAGTCAGGATGCTCGATCAATGGAAATAGACCTAGTGAGGTTACACTGCATTCAAAGCGGACGTGGCCAGGTGCCACCACATAATTACGAATCCTGTAGAGTTTGATCGGAAAATAACCAAGGATATTACCTCGTGTGAGCAGCCCTTCAGACTCAGTTGGACCGCAAAGAGATTCAACAATATTTAGTTCTGGGATCCATTAACTAGACGCCAGACTACTTCGCTTATAAAATCAAAGATGTTGTTGTAATCTCTGATCCTGAGAGGAACAAAGATGTTTGTGCCATCATCCCTCTACTGGACGAATTAAAGGTTCTTAGCCGAGAACTGATTGAAATTACCTACGACAGTCAGAAAAATCAGAAGGCTCCTGTAGTTATCTATCTACCAGGACCAGTGCCGTACAAATCTAATAAGTCGATCCCTTACAAATACGGTGCAACAACAATTGAGAATGGAAAGGAAATTCCATTACCCTCCATCGTGAATATTGCAGACATCAGCCGAGTAACACGGAGCGGTCTAATCTTCAACCGAGGAATTGGAGAACCCAGCAAAGAAAAGGAACCTCAAACAGAAGTTCCCAATCCACCAGTCGGTCAGTCCAATGATCCCGACCTTTCAAAGAACGATGATGAGATGCTGAAGCTCATCCAAAGGAGTGAGTACAACATTGTAGACCAACTGTTGCAAACTCCTTCAAAAATCTCTGTGTTATATCTATTACTCTGTTCCGAAGCTCACAGGGAAGCTCTACAGAAAGTCTTAGAGCAGGCCTTTGTGGAACAAGATGTAACATTAAGACAATTCGGTAGCATCGTCTCTAACATCACTTCCTGCAACAACTTAGGGTTCAGTGATGAGGAATTTCCAGAAGAAGGCAAAAGTCACAACATGGCGCTCAATATCACAATTAACTGCCAGGACGATGCTTTAGCCAGCGTACTAGTAGATACCGGATCGACTCTCAAAGTTATACCGAAGTCCACTCTAATGCGACTATCATTCAAAGGATCCCCAATGAGGGGCAGTGAGGTCATCGTCAAAGAATTTGACGGGTCTCGGAAACTAGTTATCGGCGAAGTCGACCTTCCCATAACTATCGGTCCTCACACTTTCCAAGTCACTTTCCAGGTCATGGACATCTGGGCAGCATACAATTGTTTATTAGGAAGACCGTGGATACACGAGGCTGTGGCAGTCACTTTGACACTGCACCAGAAACTGAAGTTCGTCATGAACGATCAACTCATCACGATTTGCGGAGAACAAGCCTTGATCGCGAGAAACCTTTCATTATCCACTTGTGTAGAACCCGAGGAGGTTGTGGGAACTCAGTTCCAAGCACTGTCGATGAGCAACGAGAATCAATCAGAGAAAGGAACCTCAATATCCTCGTACAGAGATGCTCTCAAAGTGATCAAGAATAACAATGCAAAGGGATGGGGACAACTTATCATTCCTACTGATAACAAAACAAAGAAGGGTCTTGGTTTTTCCTCAACCTGTACCCAAACAGTTGCTAACGATGAAAGTCTTCATCCCATTTAGGACTTCTTCCATAGTGGAGGTTTCCTTCACCCAGTGTCTCAAGAAGTACATACCGTCAACGAGGGAGATTCCTCCGATACAGATAAAGAGTGGAAGTCCTATCTCAACGAGGACGGTTATATGTCTCATGAAGAAACTCATACACCATTTTGCTATCCCGCGCAGAGTTTGAGATATATACCGAGATCAAACGTCAAAATAATATACGGAGACTGTGATCCGGAAGGATGCCGTGCTCCACCAAACTCATTAGAGGAGGACACTCTGATGAAAGACAACTTTGACTATGACTATTATGGCCCAATGGATGGCCTGCCTATCTGGCAGCCGTACCCAGGAGACTTGGGGCAAAAGAGTCAGCCCAACGATGCGTATCAATTGAGCATCATTGAAAAGAATACCTGCGTTGACAACAGTTCCTTAACTACGATGAATTTGCAAAGATTGCAGGACAAGAGTTCCTTAACTACGCTTTTCTTGAAGTCAACGTCATCGAAAGGGATGACTCTTCCAGTTCCAAAGAAGTGTGGGATACCTTGGGACAACCAAGTGGAAAATACGACTATATGGTCAAGTACACTGCTCCTGAAAGCTCTCGTATCAGGCTCGAAGACATCCAGCCAACTGGATGGGGAGAATCACCTGAGAGCATAAATACTATGCAAAATACAACAGAGGAATCTTCCTACGACAACTTTTCCAGGGATAAAGATTCCAATGATCCTGCTCCACCAGAAATCAGCATTATTTCTGAAGAGAAATCAAGGAAGGTACCAGACTTTGTGATTCACCAAGGAGTTCGCCGCCAATGGGTTGCCGTCGATATTCCAAAGATTGTCCATAAGTCAAAGTAATTGCCGTCTTTAACCTTTCACCCTGCCCAGGTGAAACGGATGTTTTGATAGGGCTCACTTTCTGTAAATATCCCACTTCGCTTTGCCCAAAGGGACAGAGTTTTGTTTTATAGGGTTGTAGTTTCAAGAATCGACTCAATCATAAATAAAATAACGTCGTTCTGTAATTTCCGCATTCAAACGTACAATCTGATGCCTTCTCCCAACTTTGAATTCCCGGTATTTGGGGCTGAAGAAGAAAATGATGAAGAAATTCCAGAAGAGATCTCCCGACTACTCAAACAGGAGGAAAGGTCCATTGAACCTCACAAAGAACCATTGGAAACAGTCAACTTGGGTTTAGAAGAAGAGAGAAAAGAGGTCAAGATTAGGGCACTGCTCAGTCCAACTGCCAAAGAGAGTTTGACAAAGCTTCTCAAAGAATTTCCCGATGTATTTGCTTGGTCCTACCAGGACATGCCAGGGTTGGATACAAGCATCGTGGAACATCATCTACCGTTAAGATCGGAATATCTGCTAGTAAAACAAAGGTTGAGACGGACTCACCCAGACATGGCCATCAGAATCAAAGAGGAAGTACAGAAACAGATTGACGCGGGTTTCCTCGCTACATCAAAATATCCTCAATGGTTAGCCAACATCGTACCAGTTCCAAAAAAGGACGGAAAGGTCAGAATTTGTGTAGACTACAGAGAACTAAACAAGGCCAGTCCAAAGGATGACTTTTCCTTACCACACATTGACATGCTGGTAGACAGTACAACGAAGTTTAAAGTATTCTCCTTCATGGATGGATTCTCGGGCTATAATCAAATCAAAATGGCGCCGAAAGACATGGAGAAAACTTCGTTAGTCACCCTATGGGGTACCTTTTGTTACAAGGTAATGTCGTTCGATCTGAAGAACGCCGAGGCAACCTATAAAAGGACTGCGTTTGGACAGAAGACTGCCAAATCGCATTCGACAGTATCAAAGAATATCTGTTGAATCCACCGATTCTGTCACCTCCAGTGGAGGGAAGACCACTGATCATCTACCTAACAGTCTTGGAAGACTCGATGGGTTGTGTGCTTGGCCAACAAGAGGTAACCAAAAGGAAAGAGTCTGCCATCTACTATCTGAGCAAGAAATTCACCGTCTGCGAGACTCGATACACTATACTTGAGAAAAATTGTTGTGCTCTGGCTTGGGCAGCCAAACGTCTTTGCCAGTATATGATTCGTCACACTACTTGTTTAATCTCAAAAATGGATCCAATCAAGCATGTCTTTGAAAAGCCTGCTCTCACGGGAAGGATTGTCCGTTGGCATATGTTGTTATCAGAATACGACATCGAGTACCATGCATAAAAAGCCGTTAAGGGAAGTATTTTGGCTGATCATTTGGCTCATCAACCGATTGACGATCAGGAATCAGTCGGGTTTGACTTCCCAGACGAAGATGTCATGTATTTGAAAATGAAAGTGATCGTGAAGGCTGGATCAGATCCTGTAGAATTGGACCGCCAAGTGCGTCAGGGATGTTGGTCGTATGGAGAGGAGGGGGTGTACCTGCAAGGTACTCCGACGCTCAAGTAAGAAAGGGTCAGAGAAAAGGGGCAAGTACAAAGTATGAATTCTTAGGGTGAATATTGGATACCTGACCCTCTCAAGCGAGAGGGTTTATATAGAGCCCCCATCGCGTGGCCAACGGTTCTATTTTCGGGGCGAAATAACCGTTTTCCCCAAAGAATAGGTAACTACCCAAACTAGCCGTTATGTCGGGCAGGGTGCCCAAAACTAACCGTTATGTCGGGCATAGGTATAGTTCCGGGCACCTGCCCATAGCTGTTCGGGGAGCAATGAAGCCGTGCGTGACGGGCAGTAATTCCGGGGAGGAACGTTGCATTCCTTGCCCGGTTGGAGGGGAAGAAAGGTAACTTTTGCCCCTCTGTGGATTGGACTTAGGCAATTTGGGCCGCTCTGGAGCAGAAGCGGATTCGGCCATGTCTATCCATTGGTCCAGTCCAGAACAGGAGCCCCCCAAGTCGTTGCTCCCGAGCATGGGAGTGATGACTTAAGGACAGTTCGTTTCTCCGGGGAGCTAGCATGGAGTCGTCATTTGAAGACGATGAGGATTGTCTTAATACACCCGTGACCCCTGTTGTTCGTGAAATTCGTGGTCGTGAAATTTGTGGTCTGATCCTTTGCTTGTTTTACCCCTTTTTGTTGTCAATGGTAGGTTGCATGTGGTTAGGGCTAGGTTTAGAGGACGAAATGAGTGAGTTTTCGGCGATTGTTGGTGGTGGATGGTGGCTGTGCCATTTTTCTACTTCTGACATGTCTCCAGAATTAGTGGTGCGTTTCAGCGAGGAGGGTGGTTCGCGGCGATGTTGCGGCAGCTATGCACGTGTGACCGTCGTGTCTGTTCTTCCTCTGAGTGGGTGATGATTTTTCCGGCAAAACATTCCCAGATCCCGGTGAAGCTTTGCGATTTCCAGCGAAGCTTCAAACGAAAATTGGGTGTGAGTGCGGGGAAGGTCCTTGCTCGGGGATGATTAGTTTCGAGCGTCTCCTCGCGGGGAGGTTTCAGCTTTTCCTTTGACGTTAGGGCTTAGGTCGGGGACGTTGTCCTCAGCCCTTTGCGCGCCCTTTCACTTGACTTAGCAGTGGAAGGGTGGATTTGATTTGTTGTCGAATTCACTTTCTTCTCTGCTTTTCAGGTGATCGTAATGGCGACAGGGCAAGATAGAGAGGTTATCCTAGATACATTCGAGGAAGAAACAGGCTCTTCGAAAAATAGTAGCTCGACGGCTTCGAGCACCTCCAGTGATGTCGGGGAGGAAGAAGACTTGGAAGTTATGGACGAGGACGCCGCTGAAGGTCCTAATGAAGAATGGGAGGTGGCCGAGCCTTCCGAACATGTGTCCACATTCGCAACATATTTGGGCGATGTCTTTACGGAGGTTGGACCGGAGGGGGAGTGGAAGGTGCACTTCCCTACTGAGGAAGAGCGGGTCTGCACGAACTTCAGGGACCGTTTTACATTGTATGAATATGTCTTTAAGGAGTTGGGCCTGAGGTTGCCGTTCACTGAATTTCAGCAATCGGTGTTTGTTCATTTGAGATTGGCCCCTACGCAACTGCATCCCAACTCATTGGCCTTTATCCGGACGTTCGAGCTGGTATGTGAGCATCTCTCTATAGGGGCTACTCTCCCTCTGTTCTTCACTATCTTCCATCTTCAAAGGCAGCTATCGGGGAGGATGTACGGTTGGGTTTCTCTGAAGCAGCCACGTAAGCTGTTCAAGCCTTTCTCCGAATCGATACGGATGTTCAAGGAGCGATAATATGTTGTCGAGCTCCTATCCGAAGCTGCCCAGGATAATACATACATTTGGGAGATTGAGGTGGACGAGGATGGGAACGACCTGCGTGACGAGGAGGGGAAATTTATTGGGCATGGAATCTATAAGTTCCCCATCCATTGGGCGCCCGATCATTTCGTCAAGAAGCCCAACGACTATGTCCTCTAGCCGAACGAGCTCCACGGGCAGGATACCATGGCGTATGAGGAGTTGGTGAAGTGGGTCAACTCCTTCCGGCTTGCTGAGTGCTGGACGAGCAAGGGTAATCCGATCTTCGAGGAAGATGGGAGTCAGAGGGTTGAGTGTTGATTTATCAATATTAAGACACTGCTGGAGTGTAAGACCCCCGAGGATGCCGGGAAACTACTTGGTAGTCTTAGTTGTTTAAATTCGTTTGCTTTATTTCTTTTCCTCGTATCTAACGTGCTCGTATTTTGTTTGTGCAGGTGAGATGCCTCAGGCTCATGACCGGGTTGTGAGGAATGCTATCGCGAGGAACAAGGCCGGTACGACTCCTTCGAAGTCTCGGTTTGTCGGTGCTCGTGCTCCTCCTCCGGCGCAGTCCGCTGCGGGGACCTCTTCCTCTCCTACTCCTGCTCCCCGGGGTCTCCTCTTCCTTTGACCAGTCGATCCAAGCGGCCAAGAATCACTGACGCTGTGGATCTCACTTGGGCATAGGAGAAGGGGAAGTTCGAGCTTCCTCCTTGCATCCATGACAGGAAATTCTTCGAGGGGAACTCTCTGATTGTGCCTCGGGCGGAGTCTCTTTGCTTGGAAAGCATGGACCTCCCGAGTAAGAGGGCGTTGGTGGCTCAAGATGCTTCCGCCTTGGTCAGGATACTGGAGATGACAGCCGTTTACGCTGAAGGGGACTCTGCAATAGAGGCCGAACTTACCGTTGCTCGGGCTTCCATGGTGTCCCTCAGAGAAGAAACTAAGGTTGCCGAAGATGCTCGGAAGAAGGCTGAGGAGGAGGTGGCTCGGTTGAAGAAGGAGAACTCCACGCTGGTGGCGGAGAAGAAAGTTGCCGAGGAGCTGGTCCAGCGGCTGAGGGCGGCCAATGCCCCGGGTGATGATGAGCCGGAAGATGTGAAGGCATTGAAGACGAGATCTGATCTGGTTTCCCGTTTGCTGACGGCCGAGGATGATGGTATTGTCGTCGCGGAGGAGTCTTTCGGGAACGCCGTGGCTCAACTGCGGGTGGTGAACCCTGAGCTTGACTTTTCTGTCGAGGGCACCCATTATCTGGCGCACGATGAGGATGGCCGGATTGTCATGCCCAATGCTCTCCTTGAAGGGAATAATGAGGATCAGCCCACGGAGGACCAGGGGCCTCAGTCCGAGCCTGCCGAGCATGTGGATGATTGAGGAGTTTGTATTTTTGATGTTGTAATTTGTCCGGCCTGCGTGCCGTGTAACCGTTGTAATTTATTTCTTGGTGGTCGTGGCCCCCGTTTGATGTAACCCAGTACAATCGTGGTCCTTGTGGCCACTTATCATGTTAAGTTATTATATGTTCGATTCTGTTATCTGCATGAATTTACTTGCTTTTATTTTTTGGCTAAGTGTTGTACTCATGCTTGTTGTGAATGTATGTCCGCTCGTGATTGGGAGTATTTGACTTGCACAAATATTTTAGGGGGATTGCTCATTGTAGATGTGTTTGGCAGTGAGGGGAACTGGTCGAACGGCCGGGGAATATCCTGGAGGGGTGCGGAGCTCAGGTCGCATTTGAGGCCTGAGTTCGCAGCGTGAACATCCCATCGCGAGCTGGGGTTCTGCCGGTCATGGTACTTTAACAACAGCGATGCTCGATCGAGGACCGCTGTCGAGCAGTTACTCGGCTCGTTACTGAGCGAGGTTATGCATTAATCGTATGCGACGCTTGTACCTAGACGTGCATAGTGGTCGGTAGCTGACGTTCGTCGTTGCGACGGGTCGAACCGAGAAACTAGCTATAGTATTGTTTTAGCTTTTCAGTGTTCCATGGTCGAGCGAGTTCTTCCCCGGTGAGATGTTCTAGGTAGTAGGCCCCATTTTCCGTTTTTACTCGGACGCGATAGGGTCCTTCCCAGTTGGCTGCTAGTTTGCCTTTGCAAGAGTCTTTGTGGTTTCTTCTTAGAACAAGGCTTCCCACGCCGAACTCTCGTCGTATCACCTTGGCATTGTGCCAGATGGTAACTTTTATTTTAGTGAGGCTTCGCAGAGGGCTGCCCCGGTTCAGATTTCCTCGACGAGGTCTAGTTCTTCTCGCAATGACTCGTCGTTCATCTCCTCGTCTAGGGGCGACTCTGTCCGCCTGGAGGGCACATGAACTTCGACGGGAATTACAGCCTCTGTCCCGTATGCTAGACAGAAAGGTGTTTCCCCGGTCATTGAGTGTGAAGTTGTGTGGTATGCCCATAGTACGCTGTGCAGTTCCTCGACCCATGCCTTCTTTGTTTCGTCCAGCTTTCCCTTGAGGCCACGAAGGATGACTCGGTTGGCTGCTTCAGCCCGCCCGTTTGTTTGAGGGTGCTCGACGGATGCGAAGTGCTGCTTCGTGCCTAGTTGAGCGACAAAGTCTTGGAATTTCCTGTCCGTGAATTGCGTCACGTTGTCCGTTACTATCGCTTGGGGGATACCGAAATATGCAAGGATGTTTCGTTTGTAGAAACGCAGGATGTTCAGGGCTGTTATTTTGGCTAGAGCTTCCACTTCTATCCATTTTGTGAAATAGTCTACGCCCACTATTAGGTACTTGTTCTGGCTTAATCCTACCACGAAGGGTCCTAGGATGTCTAGGTCCCACCAGGCGAATGGCCACGCGGAGGACATAGCCTTGAGCTCGTTAGGCGGAGCTAGGTGCATGTCCCCGTGTCATTGGCATTTATCGCATTTCTTCACATGTTCTTTCGCATCGTGCTGCATGGTCGGCCAATAGTACCCTGCTCGGAGGGCCTTTCGGGCAAGCGACCTTCCGCCGAGATGTTGGGTGTTGATTCCTTCGTGGATTTCGCGCAGGATGTGCGCGACCATTTCTTCCTCGACACACTTGAGCAGCGGAATGGAGAATCCCCGTCTGTAGAGTTTATCTTCGACCAAGACATAAGAGCAGACTCTTCGCCTGACTGTGCTGGCCTTCTTTGGGTCGGACGGAAGTTCGTCTTTGGCGAGATAGTTGTAGACGGGGGTTATCTAGCAGTTGTTGTCGCCGATCACTTGTACGTCAAGTGTCAGGGAGACTTTCTCAATGCTGGGTCGAGGAAGTACTTCCTGTATGAGGGATTTGTTTCTGCCTTTCTTCTTTGTGTTGGCTAGTTTGGATAGCACGTCTGCTCGCACGTTATATTCGTGGGGAACGTGTTTAACTTCCACTGTTGTGAACTTCGCCATCTCCTTCTTGACCAGGGCCAAGTATTCGGTCAGGTTGTCGTTTTTGGCTTGGTATTCTCCCCGGACCTGGAGGGCCATGAGTTGTGAATCCGTGCAAATGACGACTTCTTCTGCACCCAGGTCCTTGGCAAGGCGTAGCCCCGCGAGGAAGGCCTCGTATTCAGCTTGGTTATTGGAGGTTGGGAAGGACAAGGTGAGTGAAACTTCAATAATGATTCCTTCGTCGCTCTCCAGTATGATGCCCGTGCGCGCACCCTGCCGAGCTCGAGGTACCGTCAACGAAAATGGTCCATTTGTGCGCTTCGCTCGCGGGGGAGTCTGCGAATGTCATTTCCGCGACGAAGTCGTCCAGAGCTTGGGTCTTGAGGGCTTTTCTGATTTCATATTGGATGTCGAATTCGGACAGTTCCAACGACCATTTGAGCATCCGACCGACCATGTCTGGTCGTCCGAGCAACTGCTTTATGGGTTAATCTGTTCAAATCACGATCATGTGAGCCAGGAAGTAGTGTTTTAATCTTCTGGCTGAGTTGATGAGGGCCAGCGCCACCTTCTCTATCTGTTAGTGTCTTAACTCTGGTCCTTGTAGTGCTTTGCTCGTGAAATATATGGGCTTCTGCCCGTCAGGTGTCTCGCGGATGAGAGCGGCGCTCACTGCTTCGGTTGCTACGGCGAGGTACAGGTACAACGTTTCGCCATTGTCCGAGCGAGAGAGGACCGGTGGCTCTGAGAGTGCTCGTTTCAGATGGAGAAGGGCCTCGTCACACTCCTTGGTCCATTCGAATGCTGCCTCTTTGCGGACGAGTTTGAAGAATCGCAGGGCGTGCTGGGCGGACTTGGCCACGAAACGAGATAGTGACGTGAGCATCCCGTTGAGGGACTGAATGGATTTTTTGGACTTGGGCGTAGGAAACTCGGAGAATGCTCAGCATTTGTCGGGATTGGCTTTGATTCCTCATTCCGTTAAGTAGAAGCCGAGGAATTTGCCTGCCCGGACACCGAACATGCACTTCTTCGGGTTAAAACGCATTTTGTATTTTCTGGCCTGTTCGAAGACCTTTCTCAAATGGCCAGTATAATTGGTTTCCTAGTGGGATTTCACGATCATGTCGTCCATGTAGACTTCGAGCATGTCACCTATTTCTCCCCGGAATACCTTGTTCATCATTCGTTGGTACGTTGCTCCGACGTTCTTCAGGCCGAAGGGCATTACGTTGTAGTAATAGTTTCCCGATTCAGTAATGAAGGCCGTATATTTTTTGTTGGACATTGCCATCGGAATTTGATTATAGCCCGAGTAGGCGTCCATGAACGATAAAAGTTTAAAACCAGCAGAATTATCAACAAGTTTATCAATAATGGGGAGGGGGTAGGCATCCTTAGGGCATGCCTTATTGAGATCGGTGTAATCAATGCACATGCACCATTTTCCATTAGATTTTTTAACTAATACAACGTTGGACACCCAAGTGGTGTACTTGGCTTCCGAAATAAATTTGGCCTCGAGGAGGTCCTTTACAGCTTTTTCAGCAGCCTCTGTCTTCTCTAGAGACTGGTTTCTCCTACGTTGTGCTACGACCTTGACGGCCGGGTCAATTGTCAGCTGGTGGCATGCGACGGATGGATCCAAGCCGGGCATTTCGGCGGCGCTCCATGCGAAGAGGTCGGCATTCTCGCGGAGGCATGATTTGAGCTACTTCCTCGCGATGTCGGGCAGATCTGCTCCAATCTTCACTCCCTGCTGAGGGTCATCGCCGAACAGAACGATCTCGAAGTTGCCATCTGGTATTGGGCGCATCGGATGAGGGACGCTGTTAGACGATGTTGACGGGTTGGCTGAAGCTGCTCGTTCCTTCTGCTGGTCTTCTTCCTGAAAGCGACTGTCGAGGTCGATGGAGTCGACCTGGGGAAGAGGCTTGGCTTCCTCGGAGCTGCTTGGCAATGCTGGGTCGCCCGATGCTTTTGGCTTGGACGCAATGGCGTTGAGCCCCTTTGTAGCAGCCTCGAAACACCTACGTGCAGCTTCGATATCGCCGTGCAGGGTGGCGACCATTCCTTTCGAAGTGTGATACTTCATCTTCAAGTGGACTGTTGAAGGCACCGCTACCAACTCGGTCAGAGTTAGCCTTCTAAATATGCACTGGTATAGCGATGGCCAGTCGATCACCAGGAATTGCACCTTGATGGATCTGGCCATCTCAGCTGATCCGAAGGTCACGATCAGCTCGACGTAGCCCCACGGCTTGGTCACTGATCCGTTGAATCCCTGTAAATCAGACCCTACATAGGGGGTAAGGTGCGATTCGTCCAGCTGAAACGTTGAGAACAGCTGGGAGTACATGATGTCGACCGAGCTGCCCTGGTCGACTAGGATTCTGTGAACGTCGAAGTTTGCCATCCGGGCTCTGACGAGCAAAGGTATGCTCGAGTTCGGGGATCTGCTGAGGCGTTTTTCCCGGTAGAAGAAGATAGGTACGGAGCCTTTCTGGGCCTGATATAGCGTGGTCACCTTATTGGAGCTCGTGTTGATTAGGTGCTCAAACTTGCGTTTCACGGAGCCCACAGTAACTTTGTTGAAGCCCCCGCCAGAGATGACCATGGCAGAGGGAAAAGTCTCCCACGGGCTGTGGGCCGCAAAATAAGCAGGGGCGCTGAGCCCGTCCGAGACGTAGAAGTCCTCTGGTCGTGATATGGACATAGCGACCTGTATGTTGGCGTCTTCCGAGGAGGGCACTTCCTCCTCTATCTTCTTGGACTCCTGGGCGTCCTGCAGAGGAGTGTCCTTCTTCTTCGCGAACTGTCTCAGGTGCCCGTCCCTGATCAATATCTCAATAGCATCCTTCAGATGGATGCAGTCCTCCGTAGTGTGGCCGTGACTCTTGTGGAAACGGCAGTATTTTGATTTGTCTACATTTGGTCTGTTCGGCAGTTGTTTGGGGAAGCTGACCCCTGCCTGGTTAAACTCCGAATTGGCACATTCGGACAAGATCTTTTCCCTGGAGACGGTCAGGGGAGTGTAGTCATGGAACCGCCCGGAGGGCCCCTTATTGTCACGGGAGTCACAAGGATGATCCTCGCGCCTCCGTTCGCCCCGACGAGATGTCGAGGCTTCCTCTCCTCTGGATGCCCAAGCATTCTCCTGATGGCGTGATGCTCGGACGTTGCTGGCCACAACCTTCTCTTCGTACTGAATGTGTGATTGGGCTTTGAGGAGGAGGGCGTCTAAGTTCCTCGGTGGTGCGAGGCCAATGGGTTTAGAAAACTCAGAGCCTGGGCGGAGCCCTTGCTCGAGCAGAAACTTCTTCATTTCGTCCGTTGTAGGGACTTGTACAGCTTCCTTGTTGAACCTCTCGATATATGCACGGAAAGGTTCATCTTTTCCTTGGATTATGGCTCCAAGGGAGGCCTCAGTTTTGGGGTGGCGGCGAGATGCTGTGAAGTGCCGCGAGAACATCTTGCCCAGCTGTCTCCATGAGGTAATGGGCTCCTCAGGAAGTTGTTTGTACCATGTCATTGCTCCCTTTCGGAGCGTGGTCAGGAACAGTCGGCAGTTGATGGTGCCCAGTACGCCGCGGTAGTCTAACAGCGCATCAATGTTCTCGATGTGCTCATCAGGGTCAGTGGTCTCGTCGTACGTGCCAAGTGACAGGGGTTTCTCCAAGCCTTTTCGGAGACGGGTAGCCAAGATCTCCTGGGAGAACGGGCTGCGAGGCTCGTCGTCGCTATTAGAACTGGTGTATGATGGGGACCGAATAGGATGCTCTCAGCAGCGGTTCCTCCAGGGAGAAGGGGAGCGGTTCCTTCGCGGAGAAGGTGAGCGGTTCCTTTGAGGAGAAGGCGATCGGTTCCTTTGAGGGAAAGGTGAGCAGTTCCTTCGAGGTGAAGGTGAGCGGGCCCGTCCTTTAGACTTGACCGGCGGAGATTGCTCGTTCCTTCGAGTCTTCTTGCGGTCGTGAGCAGGCTGGTCACGTGGGGAGATTTGGTCGTGCTTCCGGGCTGCGCGAGGATCAGGCTCTTGGCGCAGTCTTCGGTCGATGTCTCTCCGGGGATGCGGGCTCCTTGATCGTCTTTGGTTCCTCTGTGTGGGAGGGGATCTTGGATGGTTGGACTCTTCTAACGCCCCGATCCTCTCATTTTGCTGCAGGATCAGGGTGTTGGTTTTGTTGATCGCCTCCAGGAGGGCTACCACGGCCGGGTCGGCGTTGGGCCGAACAGGAACAGACTGGACGTCAAGTGAAGATTGATCGTTGTTGCGATCGGCAGGGGTAGGGGAAGGAGAAGCAGTGGCTCCGTCCCTGAGGAAACGGGTATCTCGGAGGAGAGATGACTGGACGTCAACGTCAGATTTGTTGACGGGGAGGATGGTGGTTTGGAGAACATCCTTGGTGCGATCTTGGGAGGCCATGATCGTGATGATGTTTGAGAATTGTTTTGATCTTCAGTTTTCGAGGAAAGAAAGATGGGGAGAAAAATGCTTCCCACAGACGGCGCCACTGATCGTGAAGGCTGGATCAGATCCTGTAGAATTGGGCCGCCAAGTGCGTCAGGGATGCTGGTCGTATGGAGAGGAGGGGGTGTACCTGCAAGGTACTCTGACGCTCAAGTAAGAAAGGGTCAGAGAAAAGGGGCAAGTACAAAGTATGAATTCTTAGGGTGAATATTGGATACCTGACCCTCTCAAGTGAGAGGGTTTATATAGAGCCCCCAGCGCGTGGCCAACGGTCCTATTTTCGGGTCGAAATAACCGTTTTCCCCAAAGAATAGGTAACTACCCAAACTAGCCGTTATGTCGGGCAGGTTGCCCAAAACTAACCGTTATGTCGGGCATAGGCATAGTTTCGGGCACCTGCCCATAGCTGTTCGGGGAGCAATGAAGCCGTGTGTGACGGGCAGTAATTCCGGGGAGGAACGTTGCATTCCTTTCCCGGTTGGAGGGGCAGAAAGGTAACTTTTGCCCCTCTGTGGATTGAACTTAGGCAATTTGGGCCGCTCTGGAGCGGAAGCGGATTGGGCCATGTCTAGCCATTGGTCCAATCCAGAACAGAAAGATTGCGATGAACCGCTACCCAGTGAAGGGCCAGAACCAGGTTCCCAATGGGGACTTATCTTTGACGGAGCTATTAATCAGTATGGAAACAAAATTTGGGCAATCATTATAACACCTCAGGTATCCACATTCCTTTCACTGCCAGACTGACATTCAAGTGTACAAACAATGAGGCCGAATACGAGGCTTGTATCATGGGTCTCAAAGAAGCAATCGATTTGAGGATCAAGAACTTGGATGTATATGGTGACTCAGCCCTCGTTATCAATCAGATCAAAGGAGATTGGAACACATATCAATCAGGACTAATTCCTTACAAAGATTACGCGAGAAGGTTGTTACTATTCTTCAACAGAATCGAGTTTTATCATATCCCTCGTGAAGAGAATCACATGGCTGATGCATTAGCCACTCTCTCTTCCATGATCAGTGTAGGTCAATGGAACGACCTACCTAAGATTGACATAATGCGCCTTGAAAGGCCCGCTTATATCTTCACGATTGAAGCAGACATAGACGACAAACCTTGGTATCACGATATCAAATGCTTCCTTCAGAAACAAGAATACCCACCTGGGGTATCCAGGAAAGACAGAAAAACCCTCAGAAGGCTGGCCGGCATTTTCTTCCTGAGCGGTAACACACTCTATAAGAGAAATTTTGACATGGTCTTGCTCCGATGCGTAGACAGACCAGAAGCAAACAGACTGATAAAGGAAATTCACGAAGGATCCTTTGGCACTCATGCCAATGGACACACAATGGAGAGAAAAATTCGGAGAGCAGGGTACTATTGGCTAACAATGGAATCCAATTGCTACAAGTACATGAGGAAGTGTCACAAGTGTCAGATATACTCCGACAAAATCCATGTACCACCAACACATCTCAAAGTTCTCTCTTCCCCGTGGCCTTTTTCCATATGGGGAATCGACATGATTGGAATGATTGAACCTAAGGCTTCAAACGGACATCGATTCATCCTGGTCGCCATTGACTACTTCACCACGTGGGTCGAAGCAGCGTCATACACCAATGTAACCCGACAAGTGGTGGTCCGCTTTATCAAAAACAATATCATCTGCCGTTATGGTGTTTCGAATCAAATCATTACGGATAATGGATCTAACTTGAACAACAAGATGATGAAAGAGTTGTGCGCTGAGTTCAAGATCGAACACCATAACTCATCTCCCTACCGACCCAAGATGAACGGAGCGGTAGAAGCGGCTAACAAGAACATCAAGAAGATCGTTCAGAAGATGGTTGTAACCTACACAGACTGGCACGAGATGCTACCCTTTGCTCTTCACGGTTATCACACATCTGTCCGCACTTCAACAGGGGCAACCCCTTTCTCTCTAGTATATGGCATGAAACCAGTTCTCCCCCATAGAATTAGAGATCCCATCAATCTGGGTATTGATGGAAGCTAAGCTTATAGAAGCTTAATGGTGTCATAGTCGACACGATGAACTAAACCTAATCGAAGAAAAATGGATGGTGGCACTATGCCATGGTCAGTTGTATCAGCAAAGGATGAAGAAGACATTAGATAAAAAGGTTCGACCTCGCGTCTTCAGAAAAGGAGACCTTGTGCTCAAAAAGATACAATCATTTCTTACTGATTCCCAAGGCAAATGGACTCCGAATTATGACGGTCCCTATGTGGTCAAGAAAGCTTTCTCAGGCGACGCCTTGAGACTTGCAACCATGGATGGAGAAGAATTTGCCTACCCCACGAATGTTGACGTAGTCAAGAAATACTTCGCCTAAAAAAAGAAGGAAAAAAAAAAACGTCTCGGTGGATTGAAAACCCGAAATGGCGGTCCAGGAAAAAATTAGAGACATAATCAAAAATCATCCCGATGGATTGGAAATTTCGAAGTACAATCCCATCAAAAGTTAGGGATAATGGCAAGTAACTACGTCCAACAGGGGCAAATTCCCCAGTAGCAGTCATGCCGTCCATCAGAAAACTCCAGTCAAGGTCATCTTCGACAGAAGCTCAGGATGCCCGGAATTCAAAGTTAGTAGAAGGATAGTGGCCGTTATGTTTCAATGTAGCCCTTTTCCTTTAAAATTACCATTCTCTAAACCTTGTAAATACTCTATGGAGTCACGCGTTTGGCTGATTTCCATCCTATCAATAAAATTTGAGCCCTAATGCTTTTGTTTGTAATTCCTATTTGTTTTAGCTTTACAGAACGACATTTTAACATGATTAACGATTCTTGAAATAAAACAAAAATGAATTTACTTATCAAATTTTTCTGCTTTTAAAATAAAGATGGAAATTTCTTTTAACTGTTGAACATCAAAAGAACATTGATTGCTTCTCTAGAAGTAATCGAGCTTCAAAGTGCAGAATCAAAGTACTCCTTCTAAACCAGTGCACCTGAATGAAGGATCAGCTATATCAGATGTGAATATTCCGTCCGACACCCCCGACAGAGTTCTTACCTCCTAAGCCCGACCAACGATTGTTCCCCACAGGGACTATCTCTCCTAAGAAAGGCATAATTTCTATCGTGAACCAGTGATACTTTTCATCTCCCATTGTGGCCGAGTATCCGTCGTGTTCATCTACTAGTATGTATGTCGCATCAGTTTTGTCAGCATAAACATACATACATCATGCATTATTGATTTACATTCACATTCATATTGCATCACCATCACTCTAGTCAGTCTTATCCCCAAGTGGTAACAGTCCTCTCAATCGAGTTGTCAGTTCTTTCCTCGTCAGGACGCGAACCATCTAAACAATCTCTCCTCCAGTTTATTTCTGGATTGAAGTTGGTCCCTTGACCACTTTGATAACTTGAACCTCTGAAAAATAAGGAGACCTGTGACAAGCATCACTCTTCTCCATTGAAGATGATATCTTCGCTTTCCTGGATTAAGGAAAATCCCCAGAGAGAGCCTCTTAATCAGAGATTCGGCAATACGAAGGGTTTTCTCTGAAAATCCCGCTGACGAAAAGGTCATCAGCACCTCAAAATTGAATCACATCATATGGCATTTCTCCGAGAAGATCCCGAGAAAAGTATGATGTAATACCCCAAGCAGAAACAGTCTCTCAAGAGACTCGTTTTCCCCGATAGAGTCGACAAATGGTGTCTCAAAACAGAGAAGTTTGTGCACCTCTACAACTCAGACAACTGGGTTCCCCAACAACTCTGACATCAAATTTTTTTTCTATCAAATGGCATCTCCCTAGGAAAATTTGCGAGAAGTTTGAGGAAAACCGCTACAAATAACGTCCCTTGTCAATAAAGTTTTTTGACAAAAGAATCTTAGACCAGTTCCTTGGTAAGAAACCAGGATCGAGGGGAAGTTTATATCAAAAACTAAGACCAGTTCCTTGGTAAGAAACCAGGATCGGGGGAAGTTTATATCAGAAACTAAGACCAGTTCCTTGGTAAGAAACCAGGATCGAGGGGAAGTTTACCCCAGAAACTAAGACCAGGTCCTTGGTAGGAAACTAGGATCGAGGGGAAGTTTTACCTTTTCTAAGTATCATTGCTTAGCAAAAGAAGAAGGATGCGTGAACTACCATTCCTAACCACCATCAAAATTTTGAGTATTCCGATATTTAACCCTCTTGCACCCCGAATGCCCAAATACCTTCGCCATTCACACCTTCGGGTCCAAGAAGATTAAATAGGGGCATCTGTCATACCCCAAATTTTGACCACTAAGATTTCCCATCATTGTGTAAATCATCATCACAATATGGGTAAACCATCACACCTCATCAGTCTCCACAAAGATGGGTGAACATTCACTACAAACAATAATTAGGGTTTCCAACCCATCTCAGAGGTATTAGACAAAGGATCAATCAAGGAATGACATGATCTTCAAATTGTCTAACCTCTCAAACATCTACAATGGATCAAGAGGACTCCCCCATCAAGGATTAATCACAAGGCTGCAACATTCCAAGGGGATTAAGCCTCAAGATCGCTAGTGTCACCAAATTGGGGTTTTGGCCGACTAGGGCCTCCAGATGGGAATTTTCCTCTGGGCATGAGCCAATGCTTCAAATCATAACCTAAGATACTCCATGGGACCTCATTGGCCCAATCATCAAGTCAATTTATCCTTAGGGGATGCATTCACCAAAAATCAGGAATTAGGGTTTCTTGACCTAATTCACCCCTGAGTTGACTTTTGGGACAAAACATGAGCCAAGACCTCAAGACATGGTTTGAGGATCTCCAATACACTACATTGATCCATTTGCAACAATGGACACAGTTAGGGTTTCGCGAGAAAAAGTCAACTGTGCCTTTGACTTTTGACCCGGACATGCTCCCAAACCTTGGGACATGACTCAATACACCCCATAACACCTATGAAATCAATCCATCAAGTTTGATTTAGGTCAAGGACTCGATTTCATAGAGGATCGCACAATTTGGAGTTCATCTGATAAAAAGTCAACTGTGCCCAAAAGTCAAAGTTTGACTTTTTGATTTTTTTATCAATTATGGTTCCCTAACCCTAAAATCATGTTAATGTGTGATTTGAATCATCATCCATCAAGAAAAATCAAAGAAAGTGAGATAACTTGTAAAAGGGGTAACCATAAAAACTTAGAAATTTTCTAAGTTATGGAACAAAGTTGCCAGGGTACCAACTTCCAAGGATCATAACTTGAGATCCAAGCAACCATTTTGGCTGATCCAAAGATGGATTTGTAGCTCTCATGGCATACTTTAAAAGTGTCAACTACACCTCATTCCAATTTCTCATGGATTTTAAGTTATGGAATGATCAAAATGGCTGAAAACATGAAATGTCAATTTTTCAAACACTTAGTGAAATTTTCACTAAGTCAGAATCTGTCTTGCTTTTTTTCCAAAAGTAGGGGGATTTTTCACTTGGATCCAAAAAGTATCAAGACAAACTATGATCACAAATGTGTTGTATCATATAAGAGCTTTCCAAAATGGCAAGAACTCCATGAAATTCCATTTGAGCTAAGAGTTATGATAGTGGCAAATTGCCTTGATGCAACTGTCATAACTAGGCAAATTTGTGCATTTTACTCGATTTGAGCAATTTGTGCATATGACAAACAAGTTTATCCATCTGAACACCTCAGGGAGAGACCAAGGAGGGACAAACACTGATCCATAAGCCTCCCAAGTCTTTGGAACTAAAAATAGCATGCCAAACCTAGAAATGCCTAAAGAGGGGACAAGTCTCCAATTTTGTTTTGGAGCATTCAATGGATGCACCAAGGTGGCATGAACTGAGCCATTTCCAACTGAATGAGTCAAGGATGATCTATGAACTAGGGAACCAGCAGCATGTGCTCTAACCTCTAGTCAATGGCTATAGGAGACTTAAGATTCCAAAATGCAACCATTGGCCAAACCTCTGCTGCAGTTGCCACTCACTATTGCTTGCAAAACAAACTTTCTCTATTATAAATAGAGCTCATTTGTGCTCAGTTTAAGTACACCAAAGCCATTAAACAGATGCTTTCCTCAAAATCTCCTTCTCACTTCCAATTTTTCCTTCTAAGGTAAGTCACTATCGGGTTTTGAGTTTGAGAGCAATTCCAACCAAACCAATCACACACACACACACACCTCATAAACATCATATAGAAGTGATCCAAGCACTTAAACAACAACTGTAACACTGATTTCTAAAAATCACCAGCCAGTTGCTCAAGGTTTTAACCAAGTTGCAGCTGAGATGCCATGAAGTGATCCAGCTATTTCCAATCAAGTCCAAGCATTCAAACACGCTCCATAGGGTGTAGGGAAGCTGTTCAGGTCATCACAACTCATCTGTAACACCTCCAACTCAAAAATCGCATTGCCCTTGCTGTCACGACCTTCAAGTAAGCCTAAACTTTGTCATCTCTCAATCTATGCATATTTCCTCGCACAATACTTTTGCCAAATGTTCATAACCACGCATAGAATGTTTCCCTTCAATTAATCGCTTTGTTTGAATCGTGAATCAAAATCCTCAGCCTTTATGCAAATTTTAGGGTTCTTGAGGTTTTGTCTTGATTTCTTATTCCATGCTTAAAATAAATGAAATTAAAGACCATAGACATGATCGTGAGGTGAAAACGAGCAGATTGATATGTGGATTGTGTGATTTCATCAAGTATTCAGTGAGATTGGATTGAAAATGTAAATTAGGCCAAACCCAGAACAACCGTGTTCTTGGCATGTTCTTGGCGCCTTTTTTGAAAATTCAAATATTTGAATTTTCTGATTTTATTTAATTGATTCAAAAATTAATTTCTCTCTGAATTTTAATGATTTTGAGTTGATTCTTTTTTTAATAATTCACAAAAATGCAAAAATATTTTATTTTGCCAAAAATTCCCAAAAATGTTATTCATTTCATATATTTGATATTTTTGCAAAGAATTAATGTTTTATTTCTTTTTAACATTTGAAATATTTGTTCCTTCTTGATTTCCCAAACTTAATTGATTTTCAATAATTTTGTGGATATAAACATGATTTTTGAAGCATTGATCCTAGATCACCACTCATTTTTCACATGTTCTCATCAATTTTTATTAATTTTGAAACAAAATTAATTCCTTTTTGAAAGAAATTTAGGGTTTTGATTAATTCAACCCTCATTAATCACTTTCAAAACACTTTGGGCCTCTTGATAGATTGTAAGTCCCACCTCTTTGTAAATAAAATAGTTTGGGCCTCAGTGCATTGTATAAGTCCCGATAAGGTTTCAGACATTTCGGCGCGATCGTCGGCTTTTTAACAAAAGCCCTGGGCCTCTCATTGAGCTGTAATCCCCATCACTTGTACAAAAACTCTTTGGGCCTCTAATAGAGTGTAAGACCCAATCCCCTTTTAACCAAAACCTTTTTGGGCCTCAGATATTGTATAAGTCCATCTGTGTTAAAAGAAAAAAAACCTCGGCACGATCGCCAGTTCAAAAAAAAACCCTGGGCCTTTCATTGAGCTGTAAGCCCCATCACTTGTACAAAAACACTTTGGGCCTCTAATAGAGTGTAAGACCCACCCCCTTTGTATATAAAAACTTTGTGGGCCTCTCATTGAGCTGTAAGCCCCGTCACTTGTACAAAAACACTTTGGGCCTCTAATAGAGTGTAAGACCCACCCCCTTTGTACATAAAAACTTTGTGGGCCTCACATATTGTATAAGTCCCTCTGTACGATTTTCAAAACAACGGTGCAATCATCGTTAAAACTTGGGCCTCTCCTTGAGCTGTAAGCCCCAACAATCTTTTCAAAGCACTTTCTCCTTTGATTTTGAATTCAAATATATGTTGTTATCAAAACTTTCTTTGTTGAACAACTAACAAAACAACATGGAAGCTCTACAACGGGCAAGTGTTTATCCGCTTTCATTTACCGCTTTCATATATATATATATATATAACTGTATTGTGGGGCTGCTTCACTGTAAGTCTTCTTTCACATCCTTTTATATACTTGTCACATATCCACTGTGTAATACTAGTATAGTAATTTAGAGTTTTCCTAGGCAACTACGTCTAGCACTAGGTAAAGCCTTGTTGGTCACTCTTAAATACAAACAAAACTAGATTCCCCGTAGGATTCCAGATACAGTCTTCCCTTCTCTTGGGGTTAAACAATATGGAACCAAGAGAAAGGCAGTATTCTCGGTGAACCTTTTCTCAGACTGTCACTCTTAGAAATTGCCAAAGAAATTCTATTCCCCGGAGTTGATCTATTCTCCGTGAATAGCATCTCTTGAGTTTCTTCCAAATTCTCGAACTTTCCTGGAATGATCTCTTCTCGGTGAATTGTATTTCTTGAACTTCTCTTGGTTTGGGGACCCACAGGCTTCCTAAAAGCATCCCCGCCTCCTCTTGGGCATTGTACAAGGATCCTTCGGCTTATTAGAAGTTCTCATGCCTTCTCTTGGGCTTAATAAACGACCCTGACGACCTCTTAAAGGTATAAGATAGAACTTAGTCATCCTTTGCTAGAGCATTCTTTCCAGCGTCAAAAACCTCTGGCCACTTTATGGTTGATACTCATCCCTTAATACCCGTGCCTCCTCTTGGGCATTGTAGAATAGATAAAACTCTAGACTTGGTCGGTCTAAACCCCTTTGAGTCTCAAAGACATTCTCAAGTTCCTTTCAAACATAGGAAAAAACACTGATCACTCTGAAACCCGATCTCTCTCATGAGAGTTCCCCACCCTTGGGCCTGCCTATGGATCTAATCCTCAGCAGTAAAATATCTTCCTTTTGGGCTTTGTACAATGACTCCCCCCAGCAGAGCTAACCTTTTCAGACTCTCTTGTTGAATCAGTCTCCCCTTTAGCCTCCGTCTTGGGCTTGGTACAAGACATATAAAAACCCACTCTCTTGTTGAGTATTAAAGATTCTCTTGTTGAGTCAACTTTTAGCCTCCGTCTTGGGCTTCATACAAGACACATATAAAACACTCTCTTGTTGAGTATAAAAGACTCTCTTGTTGAGTCGATCTCCTTTTAGCCTCTATCTCGGGCTTCGTACGAGATAGCAAAACACTCACTTGTTGAGTATAAAAGACTCTCTTGTTGTGTCAAACAGACTCTCTTGTTGAGTCAACCTTTTTATCCTCCGTCTTGGGCTTTATACAGGACAGATAAAAGTACTCTCTTGTTGAGTCAAACTTTTTAAGCCTCCATCTTGGGCTTTATACAAGATATATTCTCCCCAACGGAGTCAAAATCCCTTTTAGCCTCAATCTTGGGCGTTGTACAAGACAGAAAGAACGTTTTCCCCAGAAAAGTCAAACTTCCCGCCTCCTCTTATGCTTTATATAAAGAAACCCCGTTTGAGTCAATCAACCTTTTAGCATCAAATTTGTGCCTTGCTCACAGAATTCAAACATCAACAACTACTCTTTAGAGATGGAAAATTCTCTCTCATCCAAAACCCTTTAGCTTCACATCTTGGGCTTTGAACAAGATACAAACCACCTTTAGCTTCATGTCTTGAGCTTTGAACAAGACACCAAAACAACCTCTTTCCTCCCATAGAATAGGAGGAACTACGATCACTCTGATTTCCCTATTTTGTTAAACGGGAATACGTAGGCATAAGATTGCAAAATCTTAGCGAGCATACTAATCAAAAACTCAAAATCCAGTACCTCCGACAGTCAACCAAAAGCATCAGACCTAACACCTTACCAGATACCTAGCCCATAGTCTAGACACAGTTTTTAAGCAAATAACCCTAAAAGACAAACCCCCATAATTTGATAGCATCTGTAAACCAACAGTTTTGACTGTTTAACTTCAGTTTGCGAGCAGGGTTAATTGGAGACATCTATTTCCCTTCCTTAATCAGCTCAACAGGATAAAAAATGAATCGAACTGAAGTACCAAAGCGATAGTGATTCGAAACCACAAAAACCGCGCTACAGTGTCAAAGTCGACACGACGAACTGAATCTGATCGAAGAAAATCGAATAACGGCACTATGCCACGGTCAGTTGTATCAACAAAGAATGAAGAAGGCGTTGGACAAAAAGGTCCGACCTCGCGCCTTTAGGAAAGGAGACCTTGTGCTCAAGACAATACAATCATTTCTCACTGATTCCCGGGGCAAATGGACTCCGAATTATGACGGCCCCTATGTGGTCAAGAAAGCTTTCTCAGGCGACGCCTTGAGACTCGCAGCCATGGATGGAGAGGAATTTGCCTATCCCACGAATGTTGACGTAGTCAAGAAATACTTCGCCTAAATTTAAAAAAAAAAAAAGAAAAAACGTCTCGGTGGATTGAAAACCCGAAAGGGCGGTCCAGGAAAAAATTAGAGACATAATCAAAAATCACCCCGGTGGATTGGAAATCTCAAAGTACAATCCAGGAAAAAGTTAGGGATAATGGCAAGTAACTACGTCCAACAAAGGGGCAAATCCCTCAGCAGCAGTAATGCCATCCATCAGGAAAACGCCAGTCAAGGTCATCTTCGACGGAAGCTCAGGATGCCCGGAATTCAAAGTTGGTAGAAGGATAGTGGTCGTTATGTTTCAATGTAGCCCTTTTCCCTTAAATTACCATTTTCTAAACTTTGTAAATACTCTATGGGATCATGTGTTTGGCTGATTTCTATCCTATCAATAAAATTTGAGCCCTTGTGCTTTTGTTTGCAATTCTTATTTGTTTTAGCTTTATAGAACGACACTTTAATATGATTAACGATTCTTGAAATAAAAAAAATGAATTTACTTGTCAAACTTTTTCTGCTTTTTAAATAAAGATGGCAATTCTTTTGACTATTGAACATCGAAATAACATCGATCGCTTCTCCAAAGGTGTTTGAACCTCAAGTACAGAATCAAAGTACTCCTTCCAAACCAGTGCGCCTGAATGAAGGATCAGCTATGTCAGATGCTAATATTCCATCTGACATCCCCGAACGAGTTCTTATCTACTAAGCCCGATCAACGGTGTTTCCCGCAGGGACCATCTCTCTCCTAAGCAAGGCAGAATTGCTATCTTGGACCGAACATTATTTCTTTGTCCCCTGTAGTGGTCGAGTATCCAAACGTGTTCATCCGTTAGTTTGTATGTCATGTCAGTTTTGTCAGCATATACATACATACATCATGCATTATTGATTTACATTCATATTCATATTGCATCACTATCACTCTAGTCGGTCTTGTCCCCTAGTGATAGAAGTCCTCTCAATCGAGTTGGTAGTTCTTTCCTCGTCAAGAAATGCTACGTCTGAACAATCTCTCTCCTCCAGTTTATTTCTGGGATGGAGAAGGCCCTTGACCATTTTGATAACTTGAACCTCTGAAAAACAAGAAGACCTTCTACAAACGTCACTCTTCATCATTGAGGATGACATCTTTGCTTTCTCGGATTAAGGAAAATCCCAGAAGGAGCCTCGCAACTAAAGACTCTCAGCAACACAGTGGTTCTTCTCTCTAGAAAATCAATGTCACTGAAGTCATCAGCACCTCAAAATTGGGGTACATTGTATGGCATTTCTCCGAGAAGGTCTCGAAGAAAAGTATGATGTGATATCCCCAAGTGGAATAAGTCTCTCAAGAGACTCGTTTTCCCCAGTAGCATCAACAAATGGCATCTCCAAACAGAGAAGTTTGAACACCTCTACATTTCAGACCAATGGGTTCCCCAGCAAGTCTGACATCAAAAGTTTTTCCATCAAACAGCATCTCCCCAGGAAAATTCGGCGAGAAGTTTGAGGAAAACCGCTACAAATAACGTCCCTTGTCAAGAAGGTTTATTAATAAAAGAAACTTAGACCAGTTCCTTGGTAGGAAACCAAGATCTAGGGGAAGTTTATTTCAGAAACTGAGACCAGTTCCTTGGTAGGAAACCAGGATCGAGGGGAAGTTTATTTCAGAAACTGAGACCAGTTCCCTAGCTGAAAACCAGGATCGAGGGGAAGTTTATTTCAGAAACTGAGACCAATTCCTTAGCTAAAAACCAGGATCGAGGGGAAGTTTTTACCTTTTCTAAGCATTATTGCTTAGCGAAAGAAAATGGATGAGCAAACTACCATTCATAACCACCGTCAAAATTTCGCGTATTCCGATATTTAATCATCTTGCACCCCGAATGCCCGAATACCTTTGCCATTCACATTTTCGGGTCTAAGAAGATTAAATAAAGGCATCTGTCATACCCCAAATTTTTACCACCAAGATTTCCCATCATTGTACAAATCATCACCACAATATGGATGTACCATTATGCCTTATCAATCTCCTCAAAGATGGGTGAGCATTCACCACAAACAAGAATTAGGGTTTCAAGCCCTCTCTCAATCAAGGAATAACATGATCTTCAACTTGTCTAAACTCTCTAACACCTATAGAGGATCAAGAGGACGCCTACATCAAGAAACAAGCACAAGGTTGCAACATTCCAAGTGGATCAAGCCTCAAGATCGCCAGTGTCACCAAATTAGGGTTTTGGTCGACCAGGGCCTCCAGATGGAAAATTTCCTCTGGGCATGAGCCAATGCTTCAAAGCACAACTTAAGATACTCCAAGGGACTTCATGGATCCAAGCATCAAGTCAATTTAACTTCAGGGGATGCATACACCAAAAATAAGGAATTAGGGTTTCTTGACGTAATTCACCCCTAAGTTGACTTTTGGGACAAAACATGACCCAAGACCTCAGGACATGATTTGAGGGTCTCCAACACACTACATTGATCCATTTGCAACATTGGATTGATCCAAGAAGCT
Source organism: Lathyrus tuberosus (assembly GCA_022829125.1). Classification (NCBI taxonomy): domain Eukaryota; kingdom Viridiplantae; phylum Streptophyta; class Magnoliopsida; order Fabales; family Fabaceae; genus Lathyrus; species Lathyrus tuberosus. The sequence continues at coordinate 1,818,991 of JALAZF010000432.1, read as the reverse complement.
TGATCATCAAGTTTCAATTCCATCAGGATCACAATTAGGGTTTCGGGGAAAAAGTCAACTGTACCTTTGACTTTTGACCAAGACATGCTCCCAAACCTTGGGACATGATTCAATACACCCTATAACACCTATGGAACATATCCATCATGTTTGATTTAGGTCAAGGACTTGATTTCACCAAGGATCGCACAGTTTTGAATTCATCTGATAAAAAGTCAACTGTGCACAAAAGTCAAGTTTGACTTTTTGAAAATTTTCATAATTATGGTTCTTTAACCCTAAAAAAAGGTTAATGTGTAATTGGAATCATCATTCATAAAGAAAAATCAAAGAAAGTGGGATAACTTGTAAAAGGGGTCACCATAAAAACTTAGAATTTTTCTAAGTTATGGAACAAAGTGGCTAGTGTACCAACTTCCAAGGATCATAACTTGAGATCCAAGCAACCATTTTGGATTGTTTAAAGCTGGATTTGTAGCTCTCATGGCATACTACAAAAGATTTAACTACATCTCATTCTAATTCTTCATGGATTCTGAGTTATGGTTGGACCAAAATTACTAAAAACATCAAAATGCATCTTTTCCAACACTTAGAAAAAATTCTGTCCAAGACAGATTTTGTTGAAAACACCTAAACTTGTGAGGTTTTTTCACATAGTTGCAAGGGAAATCAACTCCAACTGTAAACATCATTGTTGTTGCAAATGTTGCTGAGAATTCAAAGAACTTATTGGCATGCAACAAATCAACTTAAGCCAAGAGTTATGGCTGCTGCAACACACCATGCCAAGGCTGTCATGGAAAAATCAATTTGTAGGATTTCTTGCTTTACACGATTTTGAGCCAAAGACCAATGATCCCTATGCCAAATTCATCTAATATGATCCTAATCAAACTTATCCAACTTGTAAAGCTAAGTCAAAAAGCCAAGGGATCTTCCAACTTGAGATTAATGCATTTTGGCATATATGCCTTGAATTCAAAGGCATTTGTGTGAAATAGGGCACTTTCAACAAAGCCACTCTACTCAGTCAAGATGCTCACTTAAAAAACAATTAAAACATCTGAAGAATGTGGATTTGGTCAAGACATAGCCCTACTCTTGGGAGAGGCTAGTTTGCCTTGCATGAGAAGAAATGCCACCAAGCCAAAGCCATTGAATGTGATCTGATCCAGCAGCCATTCACTATTCCTCCAAGACAAGAATTTATCCCTTATAAATAGAGGTCCTCACTGATCATTCAAACCACACCAAAGCAGCTTACAACATTTCTTTCTCTCATTTCCTTCTTGAACTCCAAATTTCCTTGTTCTTGAGAAAGCACTATCGGGTTTTGAGATCGGAGCCAATGCAACCCAAATCAATGATTCACAAACCTCATAAACATCATATGTGAGCTGATCAAACACTAAACACACAACTGTAACACTGATTCCTCAGAATCATCAGCCAGTTGCCCAAATGTTCAACCAAGTTGCAGTTGAGGTGTCATAATCTGTTCCAGTCCATTTCAAATCACACCAAGCATTCAAACACACTCCATAGGGTGTAGGGAAGCTGTTCAGGTCATCACAACTCATCTGTAACACCTCCAACTCAAAAATCACATTGCCCTTGCTGTCACGACCTTCAAGTAAGCCTAAACTTGGTTATCTCTCAATCTATGCATATTTCCTCGCACAATACTTTTTCCAAATGTTCATAACCATGCATAGAATGTTTCCCCTCAATTAATTGCTTTGTTTGAATCGTGTATCAAAATTCTCAGCCTTCATGCAAATTTTAGGGTTCTTGAGGTTTTGTCTTGATTTCTTATTTCATGCTTAAAATAAATGAAATTAAAGACCATATACATGATCGTGAGGTGAAAACGAGCAGATTGATATGTGGATTGTGTGATTTCATCAAGTATTCTGTGAGATTGGAGAGAAAATGCAAATCAGGCCAAACCCAGAACCTGCGCGTGTTCTTGGTGTGTTCTTGGCGCCTTTTTTTCAAATATTTGAATATTTGAATCTTGTAATTTTATTTAGTTGATTCAAAAATTAATTTCTCTCTGAATTTTAATGATTTTGAGTTAATTACTTTTTTAATAATTCACTAAAATGTTAACATATTTTATTTTACCAAAAATTACCAAAAATATTACTTATTTCATATATTTGATATTTTTGCAAAGAATTAATGTTTATTTTTTTTTAACATTTGAAATATTTTTTCCTTCTTGATTTTCCAAGATTAATTGGTTTCCAATCATTTTTTGGATAAAAACATGATTTTTGAAACATTAATCCAAGATCACAACATGTTTTTCACACATGTTTGATAATTTTGACCAGTTTAATCAAATTTTTATTTAATTAAAATACATTTTGAAATTAATTTAGGGTTTTGATCTTAATCACCCTAAACAAATATTTTTAAAACACTTTTGGGCCTCTAATAGAGTGTAAAACCCAACCCCTTTTAAAAACCAAAATAATTTGGTCCTCGGTCATCGTATAAGACCCACTGTGTTTTCAAACCTCGGCGCGATCGCCATTTTTCAACCAAATAATCATCTGGGCCTCTCCTCGAGCTACAAGTCCCATTCCTTTTCTTAAAAATCTTTTGGGCCTCTAATAGAGTGTAAGACCCAACCCCTTTGTAAATAATACCTTTTGGGCCTCACACATTGTATAAGTCCCTCTGTATATTTTCAAACGTTCGGCGAGATCGTCGCCTTTTTAACAAAATCAACTGGACTTCTCCTTGAGTTATAAGACCCGTCTTTATTCATTTTCAAACTCTTTGGGCCTCTAATAGAGTGTAAGACCCAATTCCCTTTTGACCAAAACTTTTTGGGCCTCAGTCGTTGTATAAGTCCCAATACAAAACAACAGTGTCATCACTGTTAAAATTTGGGCCTCTCCCTGAGCTGTAAGCCCCGACCTCTGTTCAAAATACTTTCTCCTTTGATTTTGAATCTAAATGTATAGTTTCTATCAAAGCTTTCTTTAATTTCTTTGTTGAACAACTAACAAAACAGCATGGAAGCTCTACAACGGGTAAGTGTTTATCCGCTTTCTTTTATATGCTTTCATATACATAACTGTATTGTGGAAAGTTTTGCATGGTTAGTCTTATTTCATACTCCTTTAAATACTTGTCATATATCAACTGTATATATACTAGTATAGTTATTTAGAGTTTTCCCCGACAACTACGTCTAGAACTAGGTAAAGCCATGGTCACTGTTAAATACAAACAAAACTAGATCCCCATAGGATTTCCAGATACAGTCTTCCCTTTTCTTGGGTTTAATCAATATGGAACAAAGAGAAAGGTAGTATTCTCGGTGAACCTTTTCTCAGACTGTCACCCCTAGAAATTGTAAAAGAAATTCTACTCTGGATCAATCTCCAGCAGAAACCCGGTCTCTCTCATGAGAGTTCCCCACCCTTGGGTCTGCCTATGGATCTAATCCTCAGCAGTAAGATAGCCTCCTCTTAGGCTTTGTATAATGATCTTTCCTCAACACAGTCAGCCTCCTCTTGGGCTTTGTGCAATGATCCTCCCCCAGCGGAGCTAACCTTTTCAGTCTCTCTTGTTGAGTCAATCACTTTTCAGACTCTCTTGTTGAGTCAATCACTTCTCAGACTCTCTTATTGAGTCAATCATTTTTTTCAGACTCTCTTGTTGAGTCCATCAGCTTTGTACGAGACATCAATTCACTCTCTTGTTGAGTATAAAGGACTCTCTTGTTGGGTCAATCACCTTTGCAAGACTCTCTTGTTGAGTCAACTCCTTTAGCCTCCTTCTTGGACTTTATACAAGACATATAAAAGCACTCTCTTGTTGAGTCAACTCCTTTAGCCTCCGTCTTGGGCTTTGTACAAGACATATAAAAGCACTCTCTTGTTGAGACAAACTCATTTCAGCCTCCATCTTGGGCTTTGTACAAGACACATATAAACCTCCCCAACGGAGTCAAAAATCCATTTTAGCCTCAATCTTGGGCTTTGTACAAGACAGAAAGAACATTTTCCCCAGAAAAGTCAAACTGTTAGCCTCCTCTTAGGCTTTAATGATATCCCCAAAGAGCCAGTCTTTTTTTGCCTCAATCTTGGGCCTTGTACAAGACATATACACTCTCTTGTTGAGTCAGTCTTATCTAGCCTCCTTTTAGGCTTCATATAAAGAAATCCCTAGCTGATTCAATCAACCTTTTAGCATCGAACTTGTGCTTTGATCAAAGCACACAAACATCAACCGTTCCTTTTTAGAGATGACAAATTCTCTCTCAGCCAAAACCCTTTAGCTTCATATCTTGGGCTTTGAACAAGATACAAATCCCTTTTAGCTTCAATCTTGGGCTTTGAACAAGACACAAATACTCCGTTTAGCCTCTATCTTGGGCTTTGAACAAGACACCAAAACATCTTTTTCCTCCTTTAGAATAGGAGGAACTATGATTGCTCTGATTTCCCTGTTTTGTTAAACGGGAATACGTAGGCATAAGATTGCGAAATCTTAGCGAGCATACTAATCAAAGAAAAATTAGATATAATACCTTCTCAAGAGCCTCGTGAACCGTCGAGCCCCTCTATTCTTAAGCCAAATAACCTAGGAGAGACCCACGATTTTGATAGCATCTGTAAACCAACAGTCATCTGTTTAAACTTAGTATGCAAGCAGGGTTAATTGGAGACATCTATTTCCCTTCCTTAATCAGCTTCACAAGATAAAAAATGAATCGAACTGTAGCACCCCAAAGCGATAGTGATTCGAAACCACAAAAATCGCACTACACATAGGCCAGAATTTCAGTCGATGTTGGGAAAAAGGAATAACCCATATATGAGCAGGACAAAGATATCCTCAAAAATAGTTATGTTTCCTATACTGGAAAAGTATAAAGCTTTCTCCATCAGGAATTTAGCTGGTAAACCCTGGATTCCTCCTTTAGTGGTTATGAGAGTCCTAACTTATGACTCATCCAAAGAGATCGCTCTTGCAATGGTTTGTTCTTTTGGAATTTCTTCCATCCATAAAATGGAGCTCGGTCAGTGACAGGTAAATCAATCAGATGAGAGTACTCTTCTAGTGTTGGTGCCAGTTGGTAATCCGGAAATGTGAAGCAGTGGTAAACCGAATCGTAGAACTGTATCAGCATAGACAGGATTCCTTCAACCACGTTAACCCTTAATAAAGACAACAGTCCTCCATGCTTAGCTCTGAAAGCCTCGGTGTTGGTAATCATCCTTGCCAACCTCCTTAAATCCTCTAGTTTTGGAGCCTTGAAGGTGTACTTGTACGTCTTTCTTCTACCGAAATCCATAACGCAATCTCTAATATTTGCAATTATTGTTTTAGTTTATTTTGAAAAAAAAAAGATTTTTTTGTTTGAAAGAGTTTTTTAAATGAATGCATGAATGCAGTACACAAAAACATTTGAAAACATGGGTTCAAGGGTTCAACGTCACTAGTCGCGACTTTGTGGAATGGTCGGATTACTGCTACAAGTATACAGCTTATCGCGTAGTCTTAAAAAGGTTGTCGAACCCACAGGGACTAATAATCAACCTAGAGTGATAGGGTATTGCGGTGTAAAGCTAAGGCTAGATTTTGCGGTAAAAGAAATTTGGTTATTACCAGGATTTGAAAAACAACAATAAAGACGAGACCGGAGAATGATTTCCGTGCTCTTTGGGACTCCGTAAGATCCAAGTGTTAACAAAGGTCTTGAAATTGGTCTGAAGGATATACCAATTTAAAGGCTCGACCTCACGCTCTTGCGGTCTTAACCAAGCAACGCCTAATGACCCCAAGATTTTCCTCTCGCTTGCTCGGTAGTTAAGAGGTGCTTTTTAAAAACTAACATAAACTAAATGAGGCCCTAAAGCGCTCTCGCTGCATTTAGGCTCAATGTCCGATGCCTACTATCCGACGATTACCTCAAACTCTCACTCTATTGGACACGCCTTGGTGTGTTTCTCACTCTCGTGATGAAACACTATTTAACAACCCCTCGCTCTCACGACGAGGCTACCTAAATTTAGATTAGACACCAAAACCAGAATTTTAAAAACAAAAGTTAAACACCGAAGGTTCTACAGAGTCTCGTCGGAGCGACGGTCCTCAATCTACGGACTCAAAGCAATTCTACTCCGACATGATTAAATCTAACGCTAATGCATTAACATTTCTGAATTTTAAAACATGCATATTGGTTGGTTCTTAATTAAGATCAAATTTAGGTTTTTTTTGTGCGAAATCTAAATTATGTTGCATACAATTATAAGTAAACAAAATGCAGGAAAATAGACAAATTGTAAATAACCTGAAATGCGAAGTAATTAAACGGAAAATGAAACTTGTATTAAGCAAATGACCCAAGTGTACATCAACAACAGTAGAAACAAAAAGTACAACAGATGTATCAATCTCTCGATGTGAGCGATTGATACTATGGCAAATGATATAAGTGGTTAGGCTAGAAATTTCAGCAGCGCTTTCGCAAGGTTCTTGGATCCCCAAATGTAGTCCTCTGATGCTCTCTATATAGAAAAATCTGGCTCCAAGCAGTTGAATTTGAAATTTGAAATCTAAGCTTGCAAACTGCTATTACTGCATCAAGGAAACTGCTCCCGCGCATAATGGCGGTCGCCTTAGGCCAAACGGCGATCGCCTTTCCTTTAAATCTTTGAATTTCCCTCCTTTCTGCTATGGCGATCGCCATTCAGTTGAACTGGGGGGAATGGCGAACGCCTTTCGTCTGGAAGAGGCAGAATCATGCAATTTCTCCACCTTTCTTCTCTTTTGGGCTCAATTCTTGGTATTTTCTTCTATGGAGCTGATATAGGACCTATAAATGGAGAAGAAACGAAAACATAAGCAAACAATACACGAAATGACAATGACTCGATAAAAATACGATAAAATATGCACGAATTGAATCGAAATAAACGATACGGAATCGAGTCATCAGTCACGAGCATGGAGTCATGGCTCTACCCACCCCAAAGGTTGTACTATTTTGGTCAATTTTTGTACCTGTAGAACGGGTTCTAAGGTTCTCAAAGTCATTGACCCCCTAGGGATATAAACAACAAGATGATTCACTCGAGCGAGCTGTAATATCCTAGGATGAATCTCATTTGAGTGTATTATAGCATATCAACTATTCCCGATAGTCACCGCACTACCAAATGGTCATATGGTTAAAGTTCAACATCGATACTTCCGTACGAGTACCTCGACTGATTCGGTGGGCTACCAAGTTAGCTTGGTCGGGATTCACTCCCTACAAGTGTTACCTGTCTATGCCACCCTTATCTTAATGTTCTCTCAAACTTTCCACATGCGTATCAATCGCATTCCCATTTGACTAGAAATTAAACACGGATATCAAGTAGGAACAACAGTAAATATATATATATATATATAGTATAGAAAATGCTAAACAACCTAGACCTCTTAGGAACTCTAATCCTAAAGATCTCCCCATCAGAGTCGCCATTTTTCTGTAGCGTGCGATTTTTGTCGGTGACGCGACCACCTTACCGCATTGCTTGAAATTGGGTGCTACTTTCTGATTTCTTATTTATCCTATGAAGCTGGAAAGGAAAGGGAAGCTATCTAAAACTAACCTTGCACGCAAATGTTTTCTTTAACAAATGCTAAGAGATTGGGGGGTCCGGGGTCAGATTATACAATGGGGAGTTGTCAATTACCCATCCTATATATGGTTATCCATAGATTGTTTGGCATTTTCTTCTGTTATCTACTTACTGGTGTTTATCTGTTGTAAATTTGGGAAAGTTTCTACTTTGGGAGTGTTGAGAGAGTATTTTTTGTTGTTTTTTCGGATTTTTTGATGTTTTTGGTAAGGTACCGGACCTAAAGTTTTTTATTTGTATGCTCGCTAAGATTTCGCAATCTTATACCTACGTATTCCCATTAAATAAAATAGAGAAATCAGAGCAATCGTAGTTCCTCCTATTTCTAGGGAGGAAAAATGATGTTTGGTGTCTTATTCAAAGCCCAAGATTGAAGCTAAAGGTTTTTTGTGTCTTGTTCAAAGCCTAAGATTGAAGCTAGATGGTTTGACTGAGAGAGAATTTGTCATCTCTAAAGGGAGATATCTCATCTGTTTATCACAATTGTTGGATAACTAATTATAAAGGAGAATTACTTTAACTGGAATGTATGGAGTCCAGCAATGCCATAATTTCCTTTATCAGGGATTTGTCCTTAAGGAAGAACTTTAACTCAGTGTAGAGCAATGCCATTTTTCCTTAGAAATCATCCATGCTAAGTGAGGGACATTGGCTTGGATGTAAATAATCCAGAGGCTTGCCACTTACAGCAATTAGATGAAAGATGAAGTTTACCAGGATAAGAGATGAACTACAACTTGGATTTTTGAATCAACAAGTGTGCCACTTACAACAGTTATTTGGAATTAGGGGTTTATTTGATTGTCTGTTTTGATGTGTGATTGTACAGAGAAATGTCTTCCTACAGAGAGAACTCTTGATTTTCTCTGAGGGGATGTTGATTTTTGTGTGCCTTGATCAAAGCCCAAGGGTGAAGCTAAAAGGTTGACTCTACTAGGGAGTTTTATATCTGTCTTGTACAAAGCCCAAGATTGAGGCTGAAAAGAGACTAACTCCTTTGGGGAGATCATTATACAAAGCCTAAGAGGAGGCTTGAAGGAATTGACTCTTTCGGGGAAATATTTTGTCTATCTTGTACAAAGCCCATGATTGAGGTTAAAAGGGATTGACTCTACTGGTGAGAGGTTTTATTTGTCTTGTACAAAGCCCAAGATTAAGGCTAAAAGGTTAATTGACTCAGCTGGAGAATATTTATATGTGTCTTGTACAAAGCCCAAGATTGAGGCTAAAACTACTGAGGGAAAATCATTATACAAAGCCTAAGAGGAGGCTGGTTGGGGAATTTATTATATGAAGCCTAAGAGGAAGCTAACTTCTGCTGAGGATTATTGAGATCCAGAGACAGGTCTAAATTGGGGAATCAACTCTTGCAGAGGATTACAGAAGAGTTGAAATATCAGATGCCTTGAGGTTCTGATTGAGGGTTTATTGATAGTAATTTAACCCTAGCTGGGGAAATTTAAAGTGAGAGTTTAAAGATTGAGTTTTAAAACCTATGGAGGTTTTAAATCTATTGGAGATTGATCAAATGATCAGGGTTTTTTTCCTGTTCCTTCAGGAAACTTGAGGGTTTCTTTGAGATCCAAGAGGAGATGAGACTTTCCAAGTCTACTGGTATGAAAAAGTTTATCTTTGTATGATGCCCAAGAGGAGGCTGATGCTTTAAGGGATGAGAATCAACCCTAAATTGGTCTGACGTTAGGAGATTCTAACTCTCTGGAGGATTGAATACGTAAAAGATGACTAGGTTCTGTCCTATACCTGTAGGAGGTCTTTTGGGTCCTTGTACTAAGCCCAAAAGGAGGCTGAGAACTTCTAAGAAGCCTGAGGGTCCTTGTACAAAGCCCAAGAGGAGGCTGGGGATGCTTTTAGGAAGCCTGTGGGTCCAAACCTAAGAAAATTCCAAGAAAAGTTTCACCGAGAATAATCCTTTCTTTAGTGAACAGTTCCAGGGTTTGAAGAAATTCTAGAGAGGTTTCACCGGGAATTAATCCTCTTTGGGGAAATGAATTTCTTGTATAGATTTCTAGTAGTGACAGTCTTGAGAAAAGTTTCACCGAGAATAATGCCTTTCTCTATTCCATATTGTATAAGCCCAAGAGGAGGCAAGACTGTATCTGGAATTTCCTATAGGGAACTAGTTTTGACTGTGTTGAAAGAGTGACCACTGGCTTGATCTAATCCTAGACCTAATTGCTGGGGAAAACTCTAAGCAAGTATATACAAGCATATATATACAGCTGAAATATATACCAGTATGTATAGAGGAAATAGTAGAACTTACAGATGTGCAAGCTCCAGCATTGTAATTACAGCTGTATGGTTAGTTATTCAAGAAATTGAAGGAAGTTTTGATAACAAATATGAATTTGAATCTAAATCAAACAAAGAAAGTTATTATAAAAAGAAGTTTGGGGCTTATACTTATGGAGAGGCCCAGATGAATTCTTTTGAAAAGGCGACGATCGCGCCGTAGTTTTGAAAATCGCAGAGGGACTTATACAATGACTGAGGCCCAAATTTATTGTATTCACAAAAGAGGTGGGTCTTACACTCTATTTGAGGCCCAAGGTTTATTTTTATACAAGAGATGGGGCTTACAACTCAAGGAGAGGCCCAGATGAAAAATAACGATCGCTCTGTTATTTTGAAAACTGTACTGGGACTTATACAATGACTGAGGCCCAAAAAGGTTTATTTACAAAGGGATGGGACTTACACTCTATTAGAGGCCCACTAATGTTTGAAAAAGAAGAAAAATGAGACTTACAACACAAGGGGAGGCCCAGATGATTTTGTTTTGAAAATGGCGATCGCGCCGAGATTTTTTAAAACGTACTGGGACTTATACAATGACTGAGGCCCAAAAAGGTTTGTGTGACAAGGGGTGGGTCTTACACTCTATTGGAGGCCCAAAAATGTTTATGTGAAGTTTGAAAAATCAAAATTTAGAAAAACCCTAATTTTGAATTTAAAAGATATAATTTTCAAAGGAAATTAAATAAAAAATGATATAAAATATCAAATATATTCAAAAACAACTTATCAAATTTGAAAAATCATGTTTAATCACATGAAAGATTGAAGTTCATTTGGAATGAAAAGATCAAAGTGAGAATTTCATTTTAAAATCTTTGAAAACAAATAAAATGAAATAAATTACAAAAATTCTAACTATATTAAATAAATAATATAAATTGGATTTTTTTGTAAAAGAAAATAATTTAACATTTTTGTGACTTTTTAAAAAAAGAACCAGTAAAAAATGATTAAAAAATGAGAGAGAAATTAATTTTTTAAATCAATTAAATAAAATATCAAAAATTCAAATATTTGAAAATTTGAAAAAGGGCACCAAGAACACTTGTTCTTGCCTGCGTGCCCTGTTTTGCCCAGATTTTCATTTTCTCACTTTTCTCTCTGATTACTCAATGGTTTTGCACGATTCAAACACCAATCTCACTCGTTTTTTAACAAGGGTCACAACCATATAGATTAATTGCATTTATATTAAGTGTGGAGTGAGAAATCAGAGGATGAACTCAAGAACCCTAGTTTCAGCATGAACACTATGAAATTCCATACACAATTCATACATAGCAATTGATTAAGGGTTATCACTTTATATACATGCAGAAACAAGATGGTAACTCAAAAATTCATTTATGATGCATGTAATATGTAGTTTGAAGGCTTCAGGCTTACCTCTTGCAGCTGGTGATCGAATTCTATGTTGAAGGTGTTACAGATGTTGTGTAATGATCTGGACAGCTCCAATGGACCTCAAGTAGTGTGTTTGAAGGCTTGGAATAAATTGAATCAACCTAGAACTTGTTGTGGCACCTCAACTGCAAACAGACAAAAAGCATGAGCAAATGGATGGTGATTTTGTGATTCTGATGTTCCAGATGTGTTTCAGGGCCATGGATCACTCATATATGATGTATATGAGGTGTTGGCATGTTTGGTTTGGTTTGAATTGCTTCCTATTTCAAAATTCGATAGTGACTTGAAAAAGAAGGAAAATCTGGTTTTTTGAGAGTGATTTTAAGGAAAGCATCAGTTTAGGTACTTTGGTGTACTCAAACTGATCACAATTAATGTCTATTTATAGTGCAACAAGTTTGTTTTGGCATCAATAGTGAATGGGGGATTGGACAATCCCTTGGCCAATGGTGATCAAATGAAATCTCAAGTCTCCTCTAGCCATTGACTTGAGGTTAGGGCACAGGCTATGAGTCCTTTGGTTAAGAGATAAGGCTTGACTTAATTCAGTTAGCAATGTCTTGATGCTTGCCACCTTGTGAATCCATTGAATGCATTGAAACAAAATTGGAGTCTTTGAGATTCTTAGTCTTTTTAGGGGTCACATAGCTATATGTAGATCCTTGGACTTGGGAGACTTGTTGACCAGATATTGTCCCTTAGATGTTATCCCTTGAGGTGTTTAAATGGATAACAAGACTTGTAATTGTCCAATTTAGCTAACTCGAGCAAAATGCACAAATCTGTCTTGTAAAAATCAGTTTTGGATGACCAACTTTCAATGGATGTAACTCTTAGGTCAAGTTGAATTAGGATGAGTTCTTGTACATTTTGGAAACCTCTCATGACATACTCTAACTTTGATGTCCAACATTGGTCTTGGTTCAGCTTGGATCAAGGTGAAAAATGGCCATAAAGTTTGGAAAAAGTGAAACAAATTCTGACTTGTTGAAAATTTCACTAAGTGTTGGAAAAAGTGGTCATTTTCACTTTTTGTGATTTTGATCAATCCATAACTCAAAATCCATGAGGTTTTGGAATCTCTTGTAGTTGACATATTTGAAGTATGTAAGATGAACTTTCATTTGAGCTTTGGATGGAAGAAAAATGCCTTAGGGTTTGGGAGTTATGACCTTGCAAAGTTGGTACCCAAGCCATTTTATTCCATAACTTAGAAAAATTTAGTTTGACTTGATGATTGGGTCCATGAGGTCCCTTTGAGCATCTTGGGACATGCTTTGAAGTATTGGATCATGCCCAGATGAAAATTTTCATATGGAGGCCTTGGTCGACCAAACCCCTAATTTGGTGACATTGTCTCGAGGCTTGATCCACTTGGAATGTTGCACTCTTGTGCTTGATTCTTGATATGGGAGACCTCTTGATCCTTCATGGGTGTTTGAGAGGTTAGACAAGTTGAAGATCATGTCAACTCTTGATTGATCTTTTGTCTAAGTGCTCTAAGAGGGCTCAAAACCTTATTTCTTGATTGGGGTGAATGCTCAACAATCCTTGAGGAGATTGATGGGGCTTGAAGGTACATCCATATTGTGATGATGATTCTCACAATGATGGGAAATATTGGTGGTCAAAATTTGGGGTATGACAGGGTGAAGGGTTCAAAATTTACCAACTGAGTTATGTGCGTGTGGTGATAGAGAATGAGAGGGAGTGAGTAATAAGTGAAAAACCCTTTTGAAAATAGTTTTAAAAAAATAAAATCAAAAGGTCGGGGGCGAGGGGGATTCGAACCCCAGACCTTTCGCTCGCTACACACACAAAACCAGCTGATCAACTACTGGGGCTCAATGTCAATTCTAATATATAGTGGCAACGAAATAATATATAGTAAAACTATATTTGATTCTGAAAAATGGCGCCATGGCCTTCATCTTCAATCTCGCGCCAGACCAATTTTGGCAACCTTGCAAAACCTATGCTATCTCACTCGTTTCTTGATCATTTTATAAAATTTAAAAACGAAAATTGTAACACCCTAAATTTGTAAGAATATTTATTTAATTTATTTAAATATAATATTCGCGATTTTTGGTGAATTTTGGTGTTTTGGGCATTGAGTGGAATTTTGTGGAGTTTTGGTTATTTAATTAAATAATAGTATATAATATGAATATATTAGTATTATTATTAATTTAAATAATATTAGAGGAATTAAGGGTAAGATGGACTTTTGAGGAGGATTAGTGAGGGTATTATTGGGAAAGCCCATTTTGAAAGCCCAAGGGTTTAACAAAAATGAATTGGGAAGAATAGGATTCATTTTGTTAGATCGTGAAAGAAGGGAAAAGTGCAGAGCTCTGAGGAAAGAAGGAAAAGGCAAGGATTCGAGAAGGTTTCCGAAGAATCATTAGAGAAAGCTCCGGAACGAAAGTCTAAGGTATGGGGAGTATTGCCTTTCATTATTTTCAATATAGAAAGTGATGTGTTTAAAGTGGATTTTGGGGTTTTTGTGGTTTTTGAAGGGTTTATGAGTTATTGATGATTTAGAGGTATTTCTGAGGATCGATGATGGATTATTAAGGGTTCAATTGATTCAGGTAAAAATAAGCGTTCGAGGAAAAACCTTATTTGATGATATGTGGGTTCATGTATGAAAAAGGGATTTATGGGGTTTAGGGGAATCTTGAGAGTTTGTGAAGGTTTACGTGATTTTAAGTTAGGATAGTGAAATTAATCGACCTAAATGTCGTAGGTTTTATGCCTTTGATTTGCCATGATGTCTTGGAAATGTTTTGGGGATGTTTTGGGTGAACTGAGGTTGAAATCGTAAGGTGTTTTGGGTTTGTTATGCCACTGATGTGTAGCAGCGATTTCCTTAAATCGCGGGTTCATAAAGCGAACCATTCCTTCGCAAGGAGAACACTCGCCCAGACTCGTAAAGCGAGCAGCGCAGCGAATGCGCGATGATTGTGTGATGATACTGAGATGAACTCTGGGAGGTGACTTTTAGGGCTCGCAAAGCAAACGTCCCAGCGAAGGGCTTCGCCAAGCGCATAGAGGTAGCGAGGAGAGGCAGAAGGGGGAACTCTTTGGTTTTTGTGTCGGATATTGGGGTTCGCTGGAGTTTGCAAAGAAAACGTCCTAGCGAACATGTTCGCAAGGCGAACGTTGTAACGAACGTCTACTGTTCGCGAATTGTTTTATGTTTCTTGAGCTGTTTTGATGTTTTGATGCTGTGACTTTTCTGATGAATTTCCCTGATGTTATTGATGATCATATGACGATGATTTCGTGATGTTTGATTATTAACTGATGATATAAACTACGGTGATGTATATTGATGATTATGAGCTGTTACATATGATGTTTGATGATTTAAGTGATGATATGAACTACCACGAGTGTATTGGCGATTATGAGTTGTTTATACCTGATGTCTGATGATTAAATACTGATGTGAATTGGCATGAACTATGTTGATGATGATAAGATGATGATGCATAATGCTTTGATGAATAAATGACGATATGACGAATATGAGATTTTGATGAATGATGATGCATGTGATGAATTTATTGATGATGATGATTATGATGTTACGCATCATGCATTCGTAGCATATTTTGATGATGATGTTTGAACTTCGGTCCAGTGATGATGATGTTAGACTTCAGTCTATTGTGGCTTCCAACCTATTGTGTGGATGTGAAGTGGTTTATGACGTGCTCCGGTTCTTGTGTGGAACCGATCCTATTGACGGGGATCTTTGGAGGGTGATGGCCTAAGTGTCCATCGATTGTGACGATTGGTACCACATGCATGAGTCCTATTGTGCATTGCATTTACGTGGCATTTGTTGTGATTTCTGATGACGTGTTTTGATGTTTGCATTATGATGACTCTGATGATGTTGTATATGATGATGACGCCATTTTTATGCATATCTTATTTTATATTGATTATAATGAATTGTATTACTCACCCTGCATGTTTGAATGTTGCCTCCACGTGGGTAACGTGCAGGTGATCTGGATTAGCTGTGGGTGCTTTTAAGGACTTTTGAAGTTATTTGCATTTTGGTCGATCTAGAGGGTCTTGCTCTGATAGTGTAACATCGGGTTAGGTCATTGAGTCGAACCATTAGTGGTTTTCTTTTGGCTATTATTTTGTTGTTATTTGAGGACTATGGTTTTATTTTAAAAACCCTTTTGTGGGATTTTGTGTTATGGTGGTTCTTCTTCCCTTTGAAGGCATTTTGAGTTATTTTGAGGAAAACCCGTTGTTTACGGAGCAATTTCATTGATTTTAATTTATTGAGAAATGTGCACCCTTTGAGGTGATTCTGATTTTACTATGATTTTATGTTTATTCCGCTGCGATATTTGTGGGGTAGAAAAGGGTGTTACATTAGTGGTATCAGAGCAGGTCGGTCTGTCCGGCCAGGTTGTCTAATGTTGATTATTCCCTAGTGTGCGACATGTGTGTGAAAACACTGTCGATGCTTGTTTTATTTTCCATTTGCAGGTTGGGAATGAAACAAGTGGTGGAAAAGATGGTGCTTCTCCAAGATGCTTCAGGTGTGGAGCAATGGCTAAGTGTGGTGTTGGACGCTATAATGCTTTAGTAAGATAGTTTGTACCGCCTCATGATAGTTAGCTATTATTGACAAATTGAGGAATTGATCACCCTTAATCTCTTGTTGATAATATACGGGGGTCATGTTGGATGGGATAGACGTGTCTTGCGAGTTTAAGTGGTGTGCGCAGTGAATCGTTTGGAGTTAAGCCAAGTGCTTACAGATGGTTTTGATGAGTCGATGCATGATGGTGCTGAGATATTTATGTTGAGGGTAACCTTGAGTATTAGTGAAGGTGGAGAAGTGGGTGTTTTACCTAGTGTTTGTGAAATTTCGGAAGTATTTTCTGATGATGTAAGTGATTGGCCTCCAGAGCGTGAGGTAGAGGTTGTGGCGGATTTGATACCAGGTATGAGTTCGGTGTCAATGGCTCCTTACCGGATGTCTACATCTGAGTTGGGAGAATTGAAGAAGCAGTTGGAAGAGTTGCTTGGGATGAAGTTTGTTCGACTGAGTGTTTCTCTGTGGGTGCTCCTGTGTTGTCGGTGGAGGAGAAAGATGGTACTACGAGATTGTGTGTGGATTATAGACGATTGAATAAAGTGACGATCAAGGATAAGTATCCACTTCCGAGGACTGATGATTTGAGGGATCAATTGGTAGACGCTTGTTTTTTAGCAAGATTGATTTGAGCTCTGATTATCATCAGATTCGTGTTAAGCCTGCTGATATTCCGAAGACAACTTTTAGGATGAGGTGTGGTGTTCATGTAGTATATGAATCAGATTTTTCTTGAGTATTTGGATAAGTTTGTAGATGGTTTTATTGACGATATTCTGATGTACTCTAAATCCGAAGGAGAGCATGCTGAGCATTTGAGGACTGTTTCAAGTGTTGAAAGAGAAGAAGTTGTATGCGAAGCTGTCAAAGTGTGAGTTCTGGTTGAAGGAAGTGAGTTTCCTTGGCCAAGAGATTTAAAGGGGTGGAATTGATGTTGATCCTTCTAAGTTTGATGGTGTGTTGCAGTGGGAGACTCTGAAGTCTGCTACTGAGATACGAAGTTTTCTGGGGTTGGCGGGTTATTACCGCAAGTTTATCGAGGGTTTTTCTAAGTTGGCATTACCTTTGACTCAGTTGACTCGAAAGGGTCAAGCTTTTGTGTGGGATATAGCTTGCGAAGAGAGTTTTGTGGAATTGAATAAAAGGTTAACTACCGCTTCAGTGTTGATTTTTGCCTAATCCGAACGAATCTTTTGTGGTGTATTGTGATGCGTCGAAGATGGGTCTACGTAGAGTATTGATGCAGGTTGGACAAGTTTTTGCCTATACTTCAAGACATTAAAAGTACATGGAAGGAATTATCCTACCCATGACTTGGAATTGGTTGTCGTGGTGCTTGTGTTGAAAATTTAGAGACATTATCTGTTTGGCTCTAAGTTTGAAGTGTTCAGTGATCATAAAAGTATGAAGTACTTATTTGATAAAAAAGAATTGAATATAAGGCAGAGAAGGTTGTTAGAGCTATTGAAGGATTTCGATTTTGATTTGAGTTATCATCCGCGCAAAGCAAATGTAGTGGCTGATGCATTGAGCAGGAAGTCATTGCATATGTCGATGCTTATGGTGAAAAAGTTGTAATTGATTGAGCAATTCTGAGACTTGAGTTGGTGTGTGAAGAGACTCCTGACAGTGTGAAGTTGGGAATGTTGAAGTTGACTAGTGGCATTCTAGAATAGATCAGAGTGGAACAACAATCTGACTTGAAGTTAGTGGACCAGTTAACTTTGATCAACCAAGGTAACAGAGGAGAATTCTGAATTGACGAGAATGGTGTGATGATGTTCGGAGACAGGGTGTGTGTTCCAGATGTCCAAGATATTAAGAAGAGCATACTTGAAGAAGGACACCGAAGTAGGTTGAGTATTCATCCCGGTGCTACGAAGATGTACCAGGATTTGAAAAAGTTGTTTTGGTGGCCAGGTATGAAGAAGGATATTGCGGAGTTTCTTTATGCGTATTTAACTTATCAGAAGACGAAGATTAAGCATCAGAAGCCTTTAGGTATGATGCACTCGTTGAGTATTCCTGAGTGGAAATGGGATAGTATTTTCCGTGGATTTTGTGTTGGGATTGCCAAAGACTGAGAGAGGGAATGATTCTATTAGGTGATTATGGATAGATTAACTAAATCGGCTCATTTCTTGCCGGTGAAGATTAATCATTCTATGCAGAAGTTAGCCGAGATGTACATTAAGGAAATTGTGAAGTTGCATGGGATACCTCTGAATATTGTGTCGGATAGAGACCTGAGGTTTACATCAAGGTTGGAAGAGTTGGTAAGATGCTTTGGGTACTAAGTTGAGGTTGAGTTCTGCTTATCATCCGCATATGGATGGACAGGTATGGAGGACTATCCAGCCTTTTGAGGATTTGCTGAGAGCTTGTGTTTTGGATCAAGGTGGATCGTGGGATAGTCATTTGTCGTTTACGACAACAGTTTTCATGCTAGTAATGGGATGACGTTGTATGAAGCCTTGTGTGGAAGAAGGTGTAGGACTCTATTGTGTTGGTATGAATCGGGCGAGAGTGTTATACTCGGACCTGAGATTGTGCAAGAGACGACCGAGAAGATTAAGATGATCCAAGAAAGGAAAAGAGCGTCGCAGAGTCGCCGGAAGAGCTACCATGATAAGAGAAAAAAGACACTTGAATTCCAAGAGGGAGATCACGTGTTTTTGAGGGTGACGCCAGTGACTGGTGTGGGTCGAGCTTTGAAGTCTAGGAAGCTCACTCCATGTTTTGTTGGTCCATATTAGATTTCACAGAGGATAAGAGAGGTAGCCTATCGAATTGCTTTACCGTGGTCACTTGCGAATTTGCATGACGTGTTCCATGTGACCCAGTTGAGGAAGTACATTTCGGATCCGTCGCATGTGATTTCGATGGATGATGTACAAGTGAGGGATAACCTGACAGTGGAAACATTACATGTGTGGATTGACAGTCGAAAGATGAAGCATCTACGGGGTAAAGACATACCTTTGGTGAAGGTGTTGTGGGGTGGATCGGCTGGCGAAAGTTGGGCTTGGGAGCGTGAAGATAAGATGAGGAGTCGTATCCGACTCTATTTCTTTGAGATAATTTTTTAGGGCGAAAATTCTTTAAGTGGGGGAGAGTTGTAACACCCCAAATTTGTAAGAATATTTATTTAATTTATTTAAATATAATATTCGCGATTTTTGGTGAATTTTGGTGTTTTGGGCATTGTGTGGAATTTTGTGGAGTTTTGGTTATTTAATTAAATAATAGTATATAATATGAATATATTAGTATTATTATTAATTTAAATAATATTAGAGGAATTAAGGGTAAGATGGATTTTTGAGGAGGATTAGTGAGGGTATTATTGGGAAAACCCATTTTGGAAGCCCAAGGGTTTAACAAAAAGGAATTGGGAAGAATAAGATTCATTTTGTTAGATCGTGAAAGGAGGGAAAAGTGCAGAGCTCTAAGGAAAGAAGGAAAAGGTGAGGATTCTAGAAGGTTTCCGAAGAATCAGTAGAGAAAGCTCCGGAATGACAATCTAAGGTATGGGGAGTATTTCCTTTCATTATTATCAATATAGAAAGTTATGTGTTTAAAGTGGATTTTGGGGTTTTTGGGGTTTTTGGGGTTTATGAGTTATTGATGATTTAGAGGTATTTCAGAGGATCGATGATGGATTATTAAGGGTTGAATCGATTCGGGTAAAAATAAGCCTTCGAGGCAAAACCTTCTTTGATGATATGTGGGATCTTGTATGAGAAAGGGATTTATGGGGTTTAGGGGAATCTTGAGATTTTGTGAAGGTTTAGGTGATTTTGAGTTAGGATAGTGAAATTAATCGACCTAAATGTCGTAGGTTTTATGCCTTTGATTTGCCATGATGTCTTGGAAATGTTTTGGGGATGTTTTGGGTGAACTGAGGTTGAATTCGTAAGGTGTTTTGGGTTTGTTATGCCACTGATGTGTAGCAGCGATTTCCTGAAACCGTGGGTTCGCAAAGTGAACCATTCCTTCACAAGGCGAACACTCGCCCAGACTCGCAAAGCGAGCAGCGCAGCGAATGCGCGATTGTGTGATGATATTGAGATGAACTCTGGGAGGTGACTTTTGGGGCTCGCAAAGCGAACGTCCCAGCGAAGGGCTTCGCCAGGCAAATAGAGGTAGCGAGGAGAGGCAGAAGGGGGGACTCTCTGGTTTTGTATGGGATATTAGGGTTCGCTGGAGTTCGCAAAGAAAACGTCCTAGCGAACATGTTCACAAGGCGAACGTTGTAGCGAACGTCTGCTGTTGGCGAATTGTTTTATGTTTTTTAGCTGTTTTGATGTTTGGATGTGTGATTTTTCTGATGAATTTCCCTGATGTTATTGGTGATCATATGACGATGATTTCGTGATGTTTTATGATTAATTGATGATATGAACTACCGTGATGTATATTAATGATTATGAACTGTTATATATGATGTTTGATGATTTAAGTGATGATATGAATTACCACGAGTATATTGATGATTATGAGCTGTTTATACCTGATGTCTGATGATTAAATACTTATGTGAATTAGCATGATCTATGTTGATGATGATAAGATGATGATGCATGATACTTTGATGAATAAATGACGATATGACGAATATGAGATTTTGATGAATGATGATGCAGGTGATGACTTTATTGATGATGATGATTATGTCGTTGTGCCTCATGCATTCATAGCATATTTTGATGATGATGTTAGAACTTTGGTCCAGTGATGATGATGTTAGACTTCGGTTTATTGTGGCTTCAATCCCACTGTGTGGATGTGAAGTGGTTTATGACGTGCTCCGGTTCTTGTGTGGAATCGATCCTATTGACAGGGATCTTTGGAGGGTGATGGCCTAAGTGTCCATCGATTATGACGATTGGTACCACATGCACGAGTCCTATTGTGCATTGCATTTACGTGGCATTTGTTGTGATTTCTGATGACGTGTTTTGATGTTTGCATTGTGATGACTCTGGTGATGTTGTATATGATGATGACGCCCTTTTTATGCATATATTATTTTATATTGATTATAATGAATTGTATTACTCACCCTGCCTGTTTGAATGTTGCCTCCACGTGGGTAACGTGTAGGTGATCAGGATTAGCTGTGGATGCTTTTGAGGACTTTTGAAGTTATTTGCATTTTGGTCGATGTAGAGGGTCTTGCACTGATAGTGTAACATCGGGTTGGGTCGTTGAGTCGAACCATTAGTGGTTTTCTTTTGGCTGTTATTTTTTTGTTATTTAAGGACTATGGTTTTGTTTTAAAAACCCTTTTGTGGGATTTTGTGTTATGGTGGTTCTGCTGCCCTTTGAAGGCATTTTGAGTTATTTTGAGGAAAACCCATTGTTTACGAAGCAATTTTGCTGATTTGAATTTATTGAGAAATGTGCACCCTTTGAGGTGATTCTG
Organism: Lathyrus tuberosus; assembly: GCA_022829125.1. Classification (NCBI taxonomy): domain Eukaryota; kingdom Viridiplantae; phylum Streptophyta; class Magnoliopsida; order Fabales; family Fabaceae; genus Lathyrus; species Lathyrus tuberosus. The sequence goes on along the minus strand of JALAZF010000432.1, from coordinate 1,797,537 downwards.
ACTTTACTATGATTTTATGTTTATTCCGTTGCGATATTTGTGGGGTAGAAAATGGTGTTACAAAAATCTTGTATTTTTTAACAAGGAACATGATGGTGATCTTTAATTTCATTTAAATTAAGTGTAGCAATAGATATCATGTTAGAACCAGATGAGCCCTAAAAAATGAAAGAACTAAATGACATCTTATACACACAAGACAAATAGCAATTTATTTAGGGTTAATGATCTATGAGCCACCAGAATCATGATGATAACTTAAAACAACATTAATGATGCATGATTCATGGAGTTTGAAGGTTCAAGGTTTACATCTGCAAGAAGGAATCGAGTTCTACTTTAGAGGTGTTACAGATGTAAGGTGATGATCCAGACAGCATCTTTGACCCTCAAAGAATGTGTTTATGTGATTGGAATGACTTGAATCCCTCTGAATTGAGTAGCTCGAATCCAACTGCAGCTTATTGTGAATTTTGAGCAAATGGTGTATGACTTAGTGATCCTGATGTTACATATGAGATGTAAGGGTTTGAATCACTTCCACATAGTGTATGTGAAGTGTTTGAATGCTTGGTTTGGACAGAATTGCTCTGATTTGAGAATTCCAAACTTTCACTCTTTGAGAACTTAGAATTTAGCAAGAAAGAGGATTTGTGAGAAAACAAGCATTGTGATTGTTTTGGTGTGATATGAATGAAGCAATGTGACCTCTATTTATAGTAGAGGAGGTTTGTCTTGAAGGAATAGTGTTGGCTTGAAGATTGGCTTGAATTCAAAAGTTTTGGCAAGATGTATCATTGCCCCTCGCACAAGGTACTATAGCCCTCCACATGGCTAGCTTATCTTTTGACTCAGTCCACATTCCTCAGATGCTTTTATTGTTGTTTATAGGAGCATCTTGACTGAAAAGAGTCCTTTTGTTGAATGTGCACTATTGCACATAAATGCCATTTTGAATTCAAGGCACAAGGTGACAAAACCCATCATGCCATTTGAGATTTCCTTGACTCCTTGGTCCAACCTTGCATGTTTGTGGTGATTCATCTGTTATACACTGAATGTGAGTGGTTTTGATCATTACTCTTGACAAAAAGAATTGTGGCTAGCAAGAAATGTCCAAAACTGTCTTGTAGACAGTTTGCAGCAAGACATGTTGGACACTCCATATCTCCTTGCTCAAATAGAGTTTGATGATGTTCTGATACTCTTTGGAAAGCTTGTATATTCTACTTTAACTTTGATGTCCAATAATGGTCTTGAATCAACTTGTATCATGGTGAAAATGGTCTCAAAGTTGGTGAAAAACCAAGACAGATTATGTCCCAAAATTTTCACTAAGTGTTGGAAAAAGTGGTCATTTTCATGTTTTTGTGATTTTGATCAATCCATAACACAAAATCCATGAGGATTTGGAATCTTTTGAAGTTTACACTTTTGAAGTATATCATGTGAACTTTCATTTGAGCTCTGGATGGAAGAAAAAGGCCTTGGGTTTTGGAAGTTATGACCTTGCAAAGTTGGTACCAAATCCATTTTGTTCCATAACTTAGAAAAATTTTAAGTTTCTTAAGGTTGCCCCTTTTGCAAGTAACCCTAATTTTCTTGATTTTTCTTGATGGATGATGATTAAAACCATGCATTAGCATTGTTTTTGACTTAGGGGAGCCACATTTGTGAAAAAATTCAAAAAGTCAAACTTGATTTTGGGCACAGTTGACTTTTTGTCAGATGAATTCCAAATTGTGTGATCTTCTATGCAATCAAGTTCTTGACCTAAATCAAACCTAATGGATGAATTCCATAGGTTTTTAAGGGTGTCTTGAATCATGTCCCAAGGTTTTGGAACATGTCTTGGTCCAAATCAAAGGTACAGTTGACTTTTTCTTCAAAACCCTAATTGTGGTCCAAATGAATTTGAAACTTGTGAATCAAGCTTCTTGGATCAATCCATTGTTGTAAATGGATCAATGTGGTGTATTTGAGGCCCTCAAATCATGTCTTGAGGTCTTGGTTCACGCCTTTCCTCAAAAGTCAACTTAGGGGTGAATTAGGTCAAGAAACCCTAATTCCTGATTTTTGATGAATGCTTCATCTAAGGCTATTTTGACTTGATGATTGGCCTCATAAGGTTCCTTTGAGGATTTTGGATCATGTTTTGAAGTATTGGCTCATGCCCAGATGGAAAATTTTATCTGGAGGCCTTGGTCGACCAAAACCCTAATTTGGTGACACTGGCGATCTTGAGGCTTGATCCACTTGGAATGTTGCAACCTTGTGCTTGATTCTTGATATGGGAGACCTCTTGATCCTTCATGGGTGTTTGAGAGGTTAGAAAAAATGAAGATTATGTCAATTCTTGATTGATCCTTTGTCTAAGTGCTCTGAGAAGGCTCAAAACCCTAATTCTTGATTGTAGTGATTGCTCAACAATCCTTGAGGAGATTAAAGAGGCATGAAGGTACATCCATATTGTGGTGATGATTTGTACAATGATGGGAAATCTTGGTGGTCAAAATTTGGATTATGACAGATGCCCCTATTTAATCTTCTTGGACCTGAAGGTGTGAATGGCGAAGATATTCGGACATTCAGGGTGCATGAGGATTAAATATCGGAATACCCAAAATTTTTACTGTGGTTAGGAATAGCAGTTTGCTCATCCATCTTATTTTTCTAAGCAATGTTACTTATAAAAGGGCAAAACTTCCCCTCGATCCTGATCTTCAGCCACGGAACTGGTCTCAGTTTCTTATGAAATAAACTTCCCCTCGATCCTGGTCTTCAGCCACGGAACTGGTCTCAGTTTCTCCTGAAATAAACTTCCCCTCGATCCTGGTCTTCAGCCACGGAACCGGTCTCAGTTTCTTCTAAAATAAACTTCCCCTCGATCCTGGTCTTCAGCCACGGAACCGGTCTCAGTTTCTTCTGAAATAAACTTCCCCTCGATCATGGTTTTCAACAACATAACTGGTCTCAGTTTCTTTTGAAATAAACTTCCCCTCGATCCTGGTCTTCATCCACGGAACTGGTCTTAGTTTCTTCTTGTCTAGTTCCTTCCTCTACAAGAAACGCTATTTGTAGTTGCCTTCATCAAACTTCTCTCCGAACTTTACCGGAGAGATGCCATTTTATGGAAAAATTCGATGTCAAACTTGTTGGGGAAACCCATTTGTCTGAACTGCAGAGGTGTGCAAACTTCTCTGTGGGAGATGCCATTTGTCAACCTACTGGGGAAAACGAGTCTCTTGAGGGACTGCTTTTTGTTTGGTGAGGTTACATCATACTGTCCTTCGAGATATTTTTCGGAGAAATGCCATGTGATATAATAGAATTTTGAGGTGTTGATCACTTCATTGAAAACAATTTTTCAGGGAGAAACCGCCGTATTACCAAGAGTCTTTGGTTGAGAGGCTTTCTCTGGAGATTTTCTTTAATCCGGGAAAGCAAAAATATCATCTTCAATGGTGAAGAGTGATGTTCCAGAGGTTTTTATTGGATGTCTTCTTGCCTTTCAGAGGTTCAAGTTATCAAAGTGGTCGAGGACAGGCTCCAATCCAGAAATAAACTGGGGAGAGATTGTTTAGACTATATTTCCTGTTAAGGAAAGAACTCAAACCGGGATTTTGGTCCTATTCGACGTGGATAGGAAAACTAACGACTCTATTAAAAAGAGGACGCTTATCACTTGGGGATGAATATGACCAGAGTGATATTAATGAAACATGTATATGAATATGAATCAATTATGCATGATGTATGTATGTTTATGCTGACAAAACAAACACGACATACTGACTGTTGAATGAACACGGCTGGATACCCGGCCACTGTGGGGGATAAAAAGTATCATTGGTTCAATGACAGTAATCCTTTATTGCTTAGGAGGAGTAGACCCTACTTAGAAGAAAACTATTAATTGGTCTTCAGAGGTAAGAACTCTGTCGGGGATATCAGATGGGACATTACATCTGAAATAGTTGATCCTTCATTTAGGTATACCGGTTTAAAATGAGTACTTTGATTCTGCATTTTGAGGTTGAATCACTTCCGGAGAAGCCATCGATGTTCCTTTTTATGTTCAGTAATAAAAAAGAATTGACATCTTTATTTTAAAAGCAAAAGAAAATTTGACAAGTAAATTCATTTTTTTTTCAAGAATCGTTGATCATATTAAAAATGTCATTCTGTAAAGCAAAATAAATCAGAATTGCAAACAAAAGCATTAGGCTCAAATTTTATTGATAGAATGGTAATCAGCCAAGTGCGTGATCCCATAGAGCATTACAAAGTTAAGAAAATGGTAATTTAATGGAAAAGAGGCTACATCGAAACATAACGACTGATATCCTTCTACCAACTTTGAATTCTGGAGATTCTGAGCTTCTGTCAAAGGTGACCTTGACTGAAGTTTTCCTGACAGATGACATTACCGCTGGGGATCTAATCTTGTCAGAAGTAGTTACTTGCCATGAGTCCCTAACTTTTGCTTGGTTTGCCTTTTGAGGTTTTCAATCCATCGGGATAACTTTTGCTTGTGTCTCTAATTTTTGCTGGGACCGCCCTTTCGGGTTTTCAATCCACCGAGACATTTTTTTATTTAGGTGAAGTATTTCTTGACTACATCAACATTCGTGGGGTAGGTAAACTCCTCTCCATCCATGGTTGCGAGTCTTAAGGCACTGCCTGAGAAGGATTTCTTAACCACATAAGGGCCGTCATAATTTGGAGTCCATTTGCCCCTGGAATCAGTGAGAAATGATTGTATCTTCTTGAGCACGAGGCCTCCTTTTCTGAAGACACGGGGTCGAAATTTTTTGTCGAACGCTTTCTTTATCCTTTGCTGATATAACTGACCATGGCATAGAGCTGTAATTCTCTTTTCTTTGATTAGGTTTATTTCATCGTGTCTGCTTTGACACCATTCAGCTTCTGTTAGCTTGGCTTCCATCAATACCCTGATTGATGGTATCTCTACTTCTATGGGGAGCACTGCTTCCATGCCATATACTAGAGAAAAAGGGGTTGCCCATGTTAAAGTCTGGACAGATGTGCGATAACCATGAAGTGCAAAGGGTAACATCTCATGCTAGTCTTTGTAGGTTACAACCATCTTTCTCACGATCTTCTTGATATTTTTGTTAGCCGCTTCTACCACTCCATTCATTTTAGGCCAGTAGGGAGATGAGTTATGGTGTTCGATCTTGAACTCAACACACAACTCTTTCATCATCATGTTGTTCAAGTTGGATCCATTAATAATGACCTGGCTTGGGACACCATCACAGCAGATGAGATTGTTCGTGATAAATTTGACCACCACTTGTCGGATCACATTGGTGTACGATACTGCTTCGACCCACTTGGTGAAATAGTCAATGGCTACTAGGATGAACTGATGTCCGTTCGAAGCTTTGGGTTCAATCATGTTGATTCCCCATATAGAAAAAGGCCATGGAGAAGAAATAACTTTGAGATGCGTTGGCGGTTCATGAATTTTGTCTGCGTATATTTGACACTTGTGACACCTCCTCATGTACTTGTAACAATCGGACTCCATTGTCAGCCAATAATATCCTGCTCTCATAATTTTTCTCGCCATTGTGTGTCCATTGGCATGAGCTCCAAAGGATCCTTCATGGATTTCTTTCATCAGCATGTTTGGTTCTTGTCTGTCTACGCATCTGAGCAAAACCATGTCGAAGTTTATCTTATAGAGTGTATCACTGTTCAGGAAGAAGTTGCCAGCCAGTCTTCTGAGAGTCATCCTGTCTTTTCTTGATGCCCCAGGCGGGTACTCTTGTCTTTGAAGAAAGCACTTGATATCATGATACCAGGGTTTGTCATTTATGATTGCTTCAATTGTGAAGATGCAAGCGGGCCTTTCAAGGCGCATTATGTCAATCTTAGGTACGTCGTTCCATTGACTTACAGTAACCATGGAAGATAGAGTGGCTAATGCATCAGCCATGTGATTTTCTTCACGAGGGATGTGATGAAATTCGATTCTATTGAAGAATGGTAACAACCTTCTCGCATAATCTTTGTATGGAATTAATCCTGATTGGTATATGTTCCATTATCCTTTGATCTGATTGATAACCAAGGCTGAGTCTCCATACACCTCCAAGTTCTCTATCCTTAGGTCAATGGCTTCTTCGAGACCCATGATACAAGCTTCGTATTCGGCCTCATTATTTGTGCATTTAAATGTTAGTCTAGCAGTGAAAGGTATGTGGGTACCCTGAGGTGTTACTATGATTACCCCAATCCCGTTTCCATAAGTGTTGACAGCTCCGTCAAAATTAATCTCCATTGGGAACCTGGTTCTGGTTCTTCAATGGGTAACGGTTCATCACAATCTTTCATTTTCAAGTACTTGACATCTTCGTCTGGGAAGTCAAATCCGACTGATTCTTGATCATCAATCGGTTGATGAACCAAATGATCAGCTAAAATACTTCCTTTGACGGCTTTTTGAGCATGGTACTCGATGTCGTATTCTGATAACAACATCTGCCAACAGGCGATCCTTCTCGTGAAAGCAGGCTTTTCAAAGACGTACTTGATTGGATCCATTTTGGAGATTAACCAAGTAGTGTGACAAATCATTTATTGGCACAGATGTTTAGCTGCCCAAGCCAGAGCGCAGCAAGTTTTCTCGAGCATAGTGTATCGAGTTTCACAGTCTGTGAACTTCTTGCTTAAGTAGTAAATGGCATACTCTTTTCTTTTTGTCTCGTCTTGTTGGCCAAGTACACAACCCATGGAGTCTTCCAAGACTGTTAGGTAGATGATCAGTGGTCTTCCTTCCATTTGAGGAGACAGAATCGGTGGATTCAATAGATATTCTTTGATGTTGTCGAAAGCTTTTTGGCAATCTTCTGTCCATACACAGTTTTGATTCTTTCTGAGTAGTTTGAAGATCAGCGCACATTTCACGGTCATGAGGGATATGATTCTTGAGATGTAATTTAGACGTCCCAAAAATCCTCTGACCTGTTTTTCAATCTTTGGAGAAGGCATTTCTTGAATGGTCTTGACCTTGTCAGGATCAACTTCAATTCCTTTCTGGCTGACGATGAATCCCAAGAGTTTTCCTAAGCAAACACCGAACGTTCACTTATTGGGATTCAAGTGGAGTTTGTATTTTCTCAAATGCTCGAATAACTTTGATAGGTGCTCCACTTGCTCTTCCTCTATTTTAGATTTGGCAATCATGTCATCGACATACACTTCAATCTCTTTGTGCATCATGTCATGAAACAGAGTCATCATGGCCCTTTGATAGGTTGCCCTCGCGTTCTTCAGACCGAACGGCATTACCTTGTAACAAAAGGTGCCCCATGGGGTGATGAATGAAGTTTTCTCCATATCTTCCAGCGCCATTTTGATTTTATTATAGCCCGAGAATCCATCCATGAAGGAGAAGACTTTGAATTTTGTTGTACTGTCTACCAGCATGTCAATGTGTGGCAGGGGGGAGAAATCCTTTGGACTTGCTTTGTTCAGATCTCTGTAGTCTACACACATTCTGACGTTTTTGTCCTTTTTTGGAATTGGCACTATGTTGGCCAACCATTGAGGATATTCTGAGGTGGCGAGGAATCCTGCGTCGATCTGCTTCTGCACTTCCTCTTTTATCTTAATGGCCATATCTGGATGAGTCCTTCTCAGTCTTTGTTTTACTGGCGGACATTCTGATATCAGAACATGCTGGTATCCAACCCTGGCATGTCCTGATAGGACTAAGTAAACACATCTGGAAACTCTTTGAGAAGTTTTATCAAGTCTTCTCTGACAGTTGAGCTGAGTAGTGCCCCTATCTTAACTTCTTTCTTTTCTTCTTCTAAACCTGAATTGATTGTTTCCAATGGCTCTTTGTGAGGCTCAATAAGCTTTTCCTCTTTCCTGAGTAGTCGGGAGATCTCTTTTGGAATTTCTTCGTCCCCTTCTTCTTCAGCTTCAAATACCGGGAATTCAAAGTTGGGAGAAGGCATTGGATGGTATGTTTCAATGGAGTTTAAAACAAGCAATCTGCATGACGTGATAATTCGTTTTTCTAGCAAAGACAGAGAGAATGCAAGAGTGTGTGCAGTGTATTTTCTGAAAAATGCTTGTTTTTATTTTGGGTTGTTTTTAGGATTACCATTTTCTAAAAAACAAAAAGTGAAAACAACATTAAATGTGGGAATGACGGAATGACATTATTTATTCATGATTTGTCGATTCTTAAAACACAACCCTATAAAACAAAACTTTGTCGCATTGGGCAAAGCGAAGAGGGACATTTACAGAAAGGTGAGCCCTATAAAAACATCCATTTCACCCAGGCAAGGTGAAGGGTAAAAATAAATATGGTAATTACTTCGACATATGGACGACTTTCGGGACATTGACTGCAACCCAGTGGCGACGGACTCCTCTGTGAATCACAAAGTCTGGTACTTCCCTTCTTGGTTTGTCTTTAGAAATGACACTGATTTCTGGTGGAGTAGGATCATTGGAGTCTTCTTCCCATGCAGAGTTGTCATAAACGAACTCTTTTGTTGTATTTTCCATGGTGTTTTCACTCTCAAGGGAATCTCCCCACCCAGTCGGCTGGATGTCCTCAAGCCTGATACGAGAGCTTTTGGGAGCAGGGTATTTAACTAAGAAGTCATACTTATCGCTTGGTTGTCCCAAGGTGTCCCATGTTTCTGTGGGAATAGATGAGTCATCTTCCTCGATGACGTTGACCTCGGGAAATGCATAGTTAATAAATTCTTGTCATGCAATCTTTGCGAAGTCATCACCGTGGTGCTGGACATTTTCGGAATGTCCTGAGAAATGATTCCATGACTCTGTGGGGACATGGGTATTCTTTTCGAGATTACTCAATTGATATTCATTATCAGGCTGACTCTTTTGCCCCAAGTCTTCCGTGTACGACTTCCAGATAGGCAAGTCATCCAAGGGATCATAATAATCATGGTCAAAGTTGTCTTTCATTAGAGTGTCTTCCTCTAATGATTTGGGTGGAACACGGCATCCCTCGGGATCACAATCTCCATAGATAGTCCTGACGTCTGATCTTGGTATATATCTCGGGTTCTGCTTTGGAAAACAGAATGGCATGCATGCTTCTTCCTGAGACATATAACCGTCATGGTTAAGGTAAGATTTCCACTCTTCATCCATATCGGAGGAGTCATTCCTATCGATGGGGTGTACTTTTTGAGACACTAGGTGGAGGATGCCTCCACTGTGGAAGAAATCCTGGATGGGATGGAAACCTTCATTCTTCTTTGTAGCTTGGGTATAGTTCGGAGAAAAACCAATACCTTTTCTTGTCTTGTTATCTGTAGGAGTTACAATCTGTCCTCATCTTTTTATGTCATTACTCCCGATCACTTTGAGAGTGTCTTTGTATGAAGAAATCGACGTCCCTCTTTCTGGTTGATTCTCATTGCTCACCGAGAGTGCTTGGAATTGAGTTCCTACAACCTCTTTTGGTTCTACACAGGAGAATGATGATAAGTTGCTCACGATTAGGGCTTGCTCTCCACATACTGTGACTAACTTGTCATTCTTGACGAACTTCAGCTTCTGGTGAAGTGTCGAAGTGACTGCCCCAGCTTCGTGTATCCAAGGTCTTCCTAATAAACAATTGTATGCTGCTCGGATGTCCATGGCCTGGAAAGTAACTTGGAAAGTGTGAGGACCGATGGTTATGGGAAGATCGACTTCGCTGATAACTATTTTTCTAGATCCGTCAAAGGCTTTGATGATGATCTCACTGCCTCTCCTTGGAGCTCCTTGAAATGATAGTCGTACTAGAGTTGATTTTGGCATAACATTCAAAGATGATCCCGTGTCTACCAGTACGCTGGCTAAAGCATCGTCTTGGCAGTTAACTGTAATGTTGAATGCCATATTATGGTTCTTTCCTTTTTCCGTCATTTCTTCTTCGCTGAATCCTAAGTTGTTGCAGGAAGTGATGTTAGATATGATGCTGTCAAATTGTCCTACTATCACATCTTGTTCCATAAAGGCTTGTTCTAAGACTCTCTGTAGAGCTTCCTGTAATACCCCAAAATTTTCCCTCTCGTTTCTTCATATCATTTAACATGAGCTTTCATTTCATTGCATTGCATTCAAGCATAGAAAAATAAAACATCAAGCATTTAGCATTGCATCTTGCATAAGGGCATGTGATCAGTGGTTCTCTAGAGGTGTGGATTATCCAAAGCAAAGGAAACAATAGCCAAGGGTCTCTCACCAGCCTCAAGGGTCCCTTAAGTCATATGTCATCTCAAGTGATCCCACAAGGCATGGGAAGAGGAGAATTCATCAAGAGGATTGGACAGTGCATCATCTCCTACACAAAACAGTCAAAATTAGGATTTTGGATTCAAGTGGTCTCCTGATGAAATTTTGATTCAAACTTGATCTCAATGTTTTCTACATGATATTAAGTGTCTAAGGATGGAAGATTGGTCATTGGTTCATTTCAGAAGAGGTTCAATTGGTCAGTTGCTTGATAACCAAGAAATTGGGTGAAAAAGTCAACTGTGTAGTGAAAAAAGTCAACTCCTGATTTTTTAAGGTAAAATTCATGAAATTCAAGTTATATATGTTCATTGGACAAGATTTGATCAAGAAATGATGGAGGAATAATGAAAAATCAAGAAATTACAAAACTGCCAAAAATAGAAACTTTGGGGTTTCCAAAAATAGTAAGTTTTGGCCATTTTCGCACCTCACTTTGAGTCAGGCTTTCTCAATTTTAAAGCATCAAATCAAAAATCCACCAGGCACAACAAAATATCTTGTTTCAAGCTTCAAATCCATATAAAGAACTCTTCCATCGGATCAAAATTGAGGGAGTTATGATCAATCAAAGTTTGGTAAAATCAAGGCAAAAACCAAGTCATGGCAAGGCAAGACCAGGCCCATAGGCCATAATTTCATCGAACAGTTGGCGTGCCAAATGTCAAGCCAATTTTCTCCATCAAGGAAGCTTCAAATAGAAAACTTTCCAACATCAAAGTTGTTCCTTTCCATGCCCTCTTCAACGTTCATGTTGGACATTTTTTCATTTGAACAAGTTATGAAGGTCATACGAGGGCTCGAACATGGTGGTTTCATGCTGAAAGTTCACAAGTCACAAGGCCTTGCTTGCAGCCCAAGTCACACATCTACACACCAATTGTGGTTCCTTGTTTTCCAAGCAACTGAGTTGATCCTAACTAACCGAGTTAACTAACTTGACTCGGTGAGTTGAGTCTAACTAACTCCGACCCTATCTCCAAACCCAAACCTCATTCCAAACCTCTCACACTCCAAACCTATAATCTATTTAAGAGATGCTTCACTCATTTTCAAACCTTCAATCATTTTTGCTCCATTTTCACTCACAATTCTCTCACATTTCTCTCTAACTTCTCTATTCATTCTTCATCAACTTCTACTTCTCTCTTCCAAAACCACACACAAAAGCTCTTATTTCTTGAAGAATAATCACTTTTTACATTGGAAAGTGATTAATTCTTGAGCTAAGCTTCATCTCTTGGTTTGCATTGGTTGAATTTTCTGGAATTTCAGTTTGTTCTTCTTCAATCCAAAGGTTTCTCACCATTTATTTTGGTGCAAGTTGGATTTTGGTGGATTTTCGCGATTTCGTTCGGTTTCGACACATTTCGGCTATTGATTGAAGAATGTCTGGTTTTCTTTCATTTTCTGCACCAAGATTACTTTGCAAAAATTACCAAAGCAAGTCTCCGCTTTGTAGGTTAGTTTTCCCTAAGTCTACACTGTTTTTAGCTTATTCGCAACTTATTCGATGTAGATTTTGTGGATTTTGATTTGGATTCATGTGCTTGAATATGATTCTTGATGTGATTGTTAATTGAATCCAATTGATGTTTGTTGACTGTAATTCAATGTAATTTCGTGCCTAATTGTGTACATGATCATTTGGATGTTTGGATAAGTGATTGGTGCTTGAGAAGTGGTTATGAGAAGTGATTTTTGCAGGTCTGGTACTGTTCAGTCGATTTGCATCTTAGTGCAATCGATTGCACCTTTGTTTTTTCACTAGAAAGTGCATTCTGTAGCTATGTAATCGATTTGCACCCTGCTGTAATCGATTTGCACCTGTAACTTTTGTGTTTTTGGCTTGTTTTGAAGCATGTATTGATACCTATTCCACCTCTAACCTTCATGGCTTTGTGTGATGCATATTTGTGGAATTTTCTAAAGTTGTTTAACCTCTAGTTGATGGATGTATGTGAATCTTTGATGCATGATTATCCAATTGTTGATTTGCTTGCATTCTTGAAGCATGTTCTTGAGGCATTTTGGTTCATGTGTGAATAATGACTTGTTGAATTTGTGTAATCTCTTGAAGATGAGTGTGAGGTGATATATGTGAGTGTGATGTTGAAGTATACATAAGTTGGATCATGTATGCTTTTTCCTTGCTTGAACATTTGTTTTCCATTGACAACGATCATGGTGTATGATTAATTAATCTTGATGCATGTTAATGTGAAATTGTCTTGCATGTTTGAATTGAACTATCATGATATGTTTTAAGTTCTGACTTTGCTCTATCCTCACTTCATTTTGTTCACATCACCTTTGTATGCACACAATTTTTCGACACGCGACTCTTGGATTTTCATCGTTTATGGTCATGCTTGCATAGTTGCGTTCTTGACGCGATAAACACATAGCACACACCCCTTGAACTTGCTAATTGTGAACTAATGTGTGTGTTGCTGGAATTAAGTGGTGCATGCTGGTTTGCTTTCTATTCCTTGAGGTGCATACTTGCTTCAATTTGTTCACATGCTCAATGTTATGCATCCTTTCATGATGTACATTTTTCCATGATGTTTTCAAGTTTATTCACTATGATGTATGATGTGTTTGTGATCATGATTACTTAAGGAATGCATGATGTTGGATACATGTTTGCTATGTCATGATTGAATTGCATTCAAATGCATTGCATGCTGTCCTGTTTCTACTGCTGATTATACAGATATGTGTTGTTTTATGTGCTGCCAAATGCTTTTTACACCCATTTTGTTGGCTGAACATGTGTTGTTAATTTCTGTTTGGTACATGATGATAGATTTACTGCTGCATTGCATTTATAGGCTGTAATAGCTACTGTTTTCACTATTTCCTTCCATTGGCTTGTTTGACCAAGTTCTTTTACTTAGGATTTCTTGTAGATATTTTGTGAACTAACCTTTTCATGTAGGTGCTAAAGGTAAGTAAGTGTGTGGACTTAGTTCCACATACATTTCTTTCTCTTATATTCTCTTATTTCTCTTAAACTTTCTACTTGTGCTTGTTAAGCATTTACATGTTTTCATTGAATAACTTTTCTTTCATCCCTCTTTAAGATCAACTTAACTTCCATCTTGGAAGTAAGTTGCTTCTTTTGCTCTTCTTCTTTCTTTTAGAAGTAGGTTTGTTAAACCACATTAACCATAGGATCTCCAAGCATGCTAACACTAGGGTGTCTTAGTCTCCCTTTAGTTTTCACCCTTGCTTCTCTTTTGAGTCTCTTCTTCTCATCTTCAAACAAAAGTAAAAAAATACTTAATACAGGCATAACACCTATTGTATTTAGGCCTTTCATATGGAAACAAAGATGTGTGGGGTCTTCTCTCACTTTCTTGGAATGTTTAGCATACGTCCCGTCTTGGGTCGATATGCGAGGCATTCGATCCTACATGAGGGACTTAAATACAATACGTGTTACAAAAAAAAAATAATCAAAACACTTCTTTCTTAAAAGATAAAAACAAACAATAACGTCTTTCCTTCGGGAATTCTTTTCTCATCTCACTCACTCTCAACGTACGAACGCGCTTCTCCTCGTTCTCTTGTAAGATGGTAACGCACTCGGACCAGCGAGCCTGCAACACCTGAGCTAGAACGTTAGCCGTTCCCTAAAAACACAAATTAAGAGACCCTCGTTGAGGGGAACTGCGTCGCTCTGATTCTCATGTTCCCGATGAGATACGTAGGCAGTGGGGGTAGGGCCCATTCGAGCACTTTTTTTATTTTCCCTACATTTGTTCCTCTTTCTCTTTCCATTCCTTTTCCAGTTCCTTTTCCAGTATCCTTTCCTTACACCCTTTGATTGAAGCAGCAAGCGTGGATCCCATCGGGTACGATGGACGCGTGGGGGTGCTAATACCTTCCCTTCGCGTAACCGACTCCCGAACCCAGTTCTCTTGGTCGCAAGACCATGCTGTATCCTTTCTCTCAGGTTTATGCAGTGTTTCCTTTCCCTCTCTCGGGATAAATACACATTGATGGCGACTCTGTTTCGGTGCCACTTTCGCGTTTGTACTTGGATGAAAATCCCGGGAGCGACAGCTGGCGACTCTGCTGGGGACTGTAATACCCCAAATTTTGACCACTTAGATTTCCCATCATTGTGAAAATCATCATCACAATATGGATGTACCTTTATGCTTCATTAGTCTCCCCAAAGATGGGTGAGCATCCACCACAATCAAAATTAGGGTTTTAAGCCCTCTCTGAGTGCTTAGACAAAGGATCAATCAAGAAATGACATGATATTCAACTTGTCTAACCTCTCAAACATCCACAATGGATCAAAAGGACTCCCACTTCAAGGATTAAGCACAAGGCTGCTCCCTTCTAGGTGGATCAAGTCTCAAGATCGACAGTGTCACCAAATTAGGGTTTTGGTCGACTAGGGCCTCCAGATGGAAATTTTCATCTGGGCATAAGGAAATGATCCAAAACATAACCTAACATACTTCATGGAACCTCATGAACCCATGCATCAAGTCAATTTTGCCTCAGGGGATGCATTCATAAAAAATCAGGAATTAGGGTTTCTTGACCTAATTCACCCCTAAGTTGACTTTTGGGACAAACCATGAGCCAAGACCTCAAGACATGATTTGAGGGTCTCTAATATGCCATATTGATCCATTTGGGACAATGGATTAATCCAAGAAGCTTGAGCAACAAGTTTCATTTTCATCTGCACCACAATTAGGGTTTTGAGGGAAAAGTCAACTGTAACTTTGACTTTTGACCAGGACATGCTCCCAAACCCTAATACATGATTGAATATACCCTATGACACCCATGGAACATGTCCATCAAGTTTGATTTAGGTCAAGGACATGATTTCCTGAAGAATTGCACAGTTTGGAATTCATCTGATAAAAAGTCAACTGTGCACAAAAGTCAACTTTGACTTTTTGAGATTTTTCACCAAAATGGATTTTTAACCCTAAAATGATGTTAATGTATGATTTGAATCATCATTCATCAAGAAAAATCAAGAAAAGTGAGATAACTTGTAAAAGGGGTAACCATAAAACTTAGAAATTTTTCTAAGTTAAAAATAAAGTGGCAAAGGTACCAACTTTGGAGGACCATAACTCCTAAACCACAAGGCCATTTTTTCTCATCCAAAGATGGATTTGTATCCCTCATTATCACCTACAAAAACTTCAACTACAAGTCATTCCAATTCATTAAGGATTTTGAGTTATGGAGTGATCAAAGTGGCTGAAAAGTGAAAATGTCACTTTTTCCAACACTTAGTGAAATTTTCACTAAGTCAGATTCTGCTTCACTTTGTGCCAAATGTAGGGGGATTTTTCACTTGGAATCAAAAGAGTTCAAAACCAAACTTGTTCAAACAGTTGTTGTATCATGTTAGGGCTTTCCAAAATGGCTAAGAACATTGCCAAATTCAACCTACATCATGAGATACAACATTGGCAAGTTGCCTTGCTGAAATCTGTCAAGGCAAGGCAGAATTTGCAACTTTGGTCGATTTGCCAAAATCAGCCAATTTCAATTGCTCCAATCCACTTGGACACCTCAGAGGATTGAATCTAAAGGGGACAATCACTGAGCCAGGCCTCCAAGGTCCAAGGAACAAGGAATAGCATGTTGAACCAAGAGTTGCCAAAATAGGGACAAGACTTCAAATTTGGAATGAGGCATTCAATGGAACCATCAAGGTGGCATGGACTGAGCCATTCTCATCTGAAATCAGTCAAGACTTATCCAAGACCAAGGGGACCAAAGCTCTGTGCCCTAACCTCTAGTTAATGGCTAGAGGAGACTTGGATTCTCATTGGACAACATTGGCCAAACCTACTTACTAGCTGCCATGCACTATTCCTTGCAAAACAAACTTGCTCTACTATAAATAGAGCTCAATTGTGGTCAGTTTGAGTACACCAAAGCCATCTAACAGATGCTTTCCTCAAAATCTCTTTCTCTTGGCAAAAATGCCTTTCTTAGCAAGGTAGCTATCGGGTTTTGAGTTTGAGAGCAATTCCAACCAAACCAATCACTCACACACCTCACATACATCACATATGAGCTGATCAAACACTCACATAACATCTGGAACATCAAAATCTCAAAATCACTTGCCATCCACACAAGTTTGAAGTGAAGTTGCAGCTGAGATGCCATAAACTGATCTAGTCCATTTCAATTCAATCCAAGTGTTCAAACACAATCCATAGGGTGTAGGGAAGCTGTTCAGATCATCACCACTCATCTGTAACACCTCCAAATCAAAAATCACTTTGAACTTGCTGTCACGACTTGGAGGTAAGCCTAAACTTGGGCATCTCTCAATCTATGCATATTTCCTCGCACAATAATTTGGCCATATGTTCATAATCATGCAGGGAATGTTTTCCCTCAATTAATTGCATTGTTTGAATCGTGTATCAAAAATCCTAGCCTTCATGCAGAAATTAGGGTTCTTGAGGTCTCTTCGTGATTTCTTGTTGTATGTTTAATTTAAATGAAATTAAAGTACATAGACATGATCGTGAGGTTGAGGAGAGCATAATGATACGTGGATTGCATGATATGATTACGTATTCATGGAGATTGGATAGAAAATGCAAATCTGAGAAACCCAGAAAACGCGCGTGTTCTTGCTTGTGTTCTTGGCGCCATTTTCAGATTTTCAAATATTTGAATTTTGTGATTTTGTTTAATTGATTTAAAAATTAATTTCTCTCTGAGTTTTAATGATTTGGAGTTGATTCTTTTTTTAATAATTCACAAAAATGTTAAAATATTTTATTTTCACAAAAAATCCCAAAAATATTATTTATTTCATATAATTGATATTTTTGTAAAGAATTAATATTTTGATTGTTTTTGGCATTTTAAATATTTTTTCTACATTGATTTTGCAACTTTTAATGCTTTCTAATTATTTTGTAGGTCAATACTTAATTTTTGAAGCATTAATCCAAGATCACAATTTGTTTTCCATGTGTTAAACAATTTTTGATCATTTTTAATTGAATTTTTATTCAATTAAATACACTTTGAAAACAAATTAGGGTTTTGGATTAATTCAACCCTCATAAATCATTTTCAAAAACTCTTTGGGCCTCTTGAGAGAGTGTAAGACCCATCCCCCCTTGTACAAAAACTTTTTGGGCCTCACTCATTGTATAAGTCCCTCTGTACAAGTAAACGGCGCGATCGTCGCCCGTTTAAAAATAAAAATCATCTGGGCCTCTCCTTGAGCTATAAGACCCATTCAAAACACTTAGGGCCTCTATTAGAGTGTAAGACCCAATCCCCCTTTTAACTAAAACATTTTGGGCCTCACTTATTGTATAAGTCCCTCTGCGTTAAAAAAAAACCTCGGCGCGATCGCCATTTTTAAACGGAAAAATCATTTGGGCCTACCCTCGTGTTATAAGCCCCACTCTCTTTTCTTTAAACCTTTTTTGGGCCTCTTGAGAGAGTGTAAGACCCATCCCTTTGTACAAAAAACCTTTTTGGGCCCCAGTCACTTGTATAAGTCCCGCTGTACAAAGTCAAACAGTGTGCTCACTGATAAAACCCTGGGCCTCTCCTTGAGCTGTAAGCCCCAAAACTTTCTTTTTCAAAGCACTTTCTCCTTTGATTTTGAATATACTGTTGTTTTCAATCTTTCTTTGTTGAACAACTAACCAAACTGCATGGAAGCACTACAACCGAGTAAGTGGTTATCGCTTTCATTTACTGCTTTCATATTATAAACTGTATTGTGGGGCTGCTCACTATAAGTCTCCTTTCATAAACTCATATCTACTGTGTAATAATAGTATAGATATTTCGAGTTTCCCCGGCAACTACGTCTAGAACTATGTGACGCCGTTTCATTTATTCGTAGAAATAGACGCCTAGATCCCCAATAGGAGCACCAGATACAGTCTTCTCTTCGGCTGTCCTCCTTAGGAATCGTCAAGAAGCTCTACTCCCCAAGATGAATGTATTCTCCGTGAATGGCATCTTTGAGTTTCTTCCAAATTCTCGAACTTTCCTGACTTGATCTATTCCTTGTGGATAGCTTGCCTTGAATGTCTCGGGGTTTGGGTACCCACTACGGTCATAATCTTGGACCTTAACTAAGGAACCCTCTTTAAAAGTTAAAAGTCGCTGGATAGTAAACCTCGCACGTTTACCAGTGGTTTTTATCTTTAAAAGAGTTATCTCTCCTAACGAAAAGGAGATGATAGACCCACGGGCTTCTTAAAAGAATCGGCCTCCTCTTGGGCATTATTCAAGGACACTACGGCTTCTTAGAAGTATTCACAGCCTCCTCTTAGGCTTCGTATAATGATCTCTTCCTTCGGGAATGATAGCCTCTTCTTGGGCTTAGGACAAGGACCCGTCGGCTTCTTAAAAGTTTCCAGCCTCCTCTTGGGCTTCGTACAAATTGTCCCGACGACCTCCTAGAGGTATAGGAACAGAACCTAGTCATCCTCATAGAACAGTCCTTTCATAGAGTCTACTACTGTTTCTCAAAGCATAGTACGAAAGAAAAAAACTCTAGACTTGGACAGTCTAACTTCCTTGAGTCTCAAAGACATTCTCAAGTGACCCCTTCATTAAATAGGAAGGAAACCCGCAGGCTCGGACAGTCTCAATACCCTTTGGATTTCCCGTTTCCTCAAAGAGAAGGAAATATCTCTGATCCTCAAATCAAATCCCCGAGTACAGTGTTGCTCATATAAGAACTGATTTTCTCTTTTAAAATCAGTATATTGGATCTGTCACTCAACTGAAACAAACCTTTAGCCTCCATCTCGGGCTTCGTACGAGATACAAAAACACTCTCTTGTTGAGTATCAAAGACTCTCTTGTTGAGTCAAACTTTTCGCCTCCATCTCGGGCTTTGTACGAGATACAAAAAGGTTCTTATTGAGCCAAACAATCTTTTAGCCTCCATCTCGGGCTTTATACGAGATACCAAAAGACTCCATCGTCGGGTCAAAAACTTTTAGCCTCTCTCTCGGGCTTTGTACGAGACACAAAATAGCCTCCTCTTAGGCTTTGTATAATGATTTTCCTAGCGGAAATTAGCCTCCTCTTAGGCTTTTGTATAAGAAAACCACAGTACACAAACATCAACAACTCCTTTCCTTTCATCTAATCGCTGTAAGCGGCAAGCCTCTGGATCATCTATATCCATGCCACTGTCCCTCTTTTAGCATGAGAAATTCTTAAGGAAAGATGGCATTGCTCTACACTGAGTTAAAGTCTTCTCCTTCAGGTTAAAACCCCTTTTAAGGAAATTATGGCATTGCTCAGATCCGCGTATCCCAGTTAAAGTAATTCTCCTTATCCCTCTTTAGAGATGACAAATTCTCTCTAAAGTCGAGGTTTTTCAGCTTCACGTCTTGGGCTTTGAACAAGACATAAATAGACCTTTCACTTCACGTCTTGGGCTTTGAACAAGACACCAAAAATCAATTTCCTCCCATAAAATAGGAGGAACTACGAACGCTCTGATTTCCCTGTTTCCGTAAACGGGAATACGTAGGCATAAGATCGAAAGAAAAGATCTTAGCGAGCACAATCAACGAAAAACCCAAATCCCATATTTCCATCAATTAAAAGCAGTATTTCAAAAGCATCAGTCCTAACATCCTAATCCTTGTTCCCCGCCAGAAACCTTCTGCCTAGGTAAAAAAGAAAGAGAACCGTATTGGCGAAAATACAAATAACCAGTACAAGGCCCCCCCACATTGATAGCATTCGTAACCTAACAGACCGTTGTTTAAACTCAGTATGCAAGCAGGGTTAATTGGAGACATCTATTTCCCTTCCTTATTTAGCTTACAATAGGATAAAAAATGAATCGACCTGTAGTTTAAGATCAACCGCAGAGAGCGACCAACGCTTAAGAACCGCGTCCAAAATCGCTCGCTACAGAAAAGTGGCGCCCACCGTGGGGCCATTTAAAGTTAGATCTCAGCACGGTCGTCCCCATTTTTCACAGAAAAGTGGCGCCCACCGTGGGGCCCGTTCCTTTCTTTCTACTTCTCTTGTGTGAAAAATTACATAAATGGCGACTCTGCTGGGGAGTCTCCTTTTCTGCCTTAGGGCATCATCCCCATTTTCTACGAAAAATGGGAACTCTACCGAAGAGAAAGATTGACCTATGCTGGTCCATCTCTTAGGCAGAGAACCACAGATTGGGGCTTCCTCCGGGGAACCCATTTCTGTCAGGAACTTAAGAATCGTAGCTTTATAAGTCTAGGATGATTAGGACAAATATATATACTGCTTTTCCTAATTGCTATACGTGTTTATTTTTCTGCTACTGGGAATGCGTGTGATGCCGCATGTGGTGAGATTGAGTATACACTTAAGAAAAGCCAACCTTTTTCGTAGTGCAGAAGCTATCGGAAATAGCTGTTACGCGATACTACCCTCATTTGAGGCTGGTGATCTATTCTCGGTGAATAGCACTTACTCTAAGATTGCACACAACTCGCTGGCGATCCGCTTGTTGTCTGCCTTCCTGGGAGGAGCTGATGATAATGAGTACAGGTACAAAAATCACCCTAGTATAAGCCTTTGGGGATGGGTAGAGCCTTGACTTCATGACAATGACCCTTTGACCCCATGTTTTTTCTATGTTTTTGTGTGCTGCATTCATGCATCCATTTAATAAAACATTAAAACATTCAAAAAACTTCTCTTCTAATCTCTATGTTTTTCAAATTAAACTAAGACTGTGATTGCAAATATCAGAGAAAAAGATTACGCTAATGGATTTCGGTAGAAGGAGAACTCGCCAGTATACCTTCAAGGTTCCAAAACTAGGGGATTTGAGAAGGTTAGCAAGGATGATCGTTAACCCAGAGGCTTTCAGAGCCAAGCACGGTGGTTTGCTACCACTGTTAAGAGTCCATGTGATTGAGGGGATCATGGACGCGCTCATTCAGTTCTACGATCCGGTTTATCACTGTTTCACATTCCCGGATTACCAGCTAGCACCAACGCTGGAGGAGTATTCTCATCTGACTGATTTACATATCACTGATCGAGCTCCATTTTCTGGACTGGAAGAAATTCCAAAGAATCAGATCATTGCAAGAGCAATTCATTTGGACGAGTCTGAGGTCAGGACTCACATGACCACTAAGGATGGCATCCAAGGTTTGCCAGCCCAGTTCTTGACAAAAAAAGGCTCTATACTTCGCTAGTATAGGGAACGGGACTGCTTTTGAAAGCATCTTTGTCTTGCTCACCTACGGGTTATTTTTGTTTCCCAACATCAATAACTTCGTCGATATCAACGCTATTAAGGTTTTTCTCATTGGAAACCCTGTACCGACTTTGCTCGCAGATGCGTATCATTCTGTACACTTGGGAAATTTGTACAGCGGAAGGGAGATCACATGTTGTGTACCTTTGCTCTATAAATGGTTTATCTCGCACTTGCCCAAGTCTGCTGCTTTTTGGGATTGCAAGAGTGTCTTACGTTGGTCGCAGAAGATCATGTCTCTCACCAATTCTGATATAGATTGGTGTAATAGGATTTATGAGGGAATCAGAATCATTGACCGTTGTGGAAACTTCCCCAACGTACCCCTTATAGGAACTAAAGGAGGAATCAACTATCATCCGATATTGTTTCTTCGTCAATTTGGATACCCGATGAGACACATCCCACTGGGTGTTCATCTGGAAGGTCTTTTCTTCAAAGAAGGAGAAAATGACAGAGCACTAAAAATGGAAATAGTACAAGCTTGGAAACAGGTTCATAAGAGAGGACGAGAGTCTCTGGGAAAACCGGACTGTGTCTCGGTGGAGCCTTATCTCCATTGGGTACAAACCAGAGCTCTCAAGCTAAAGATGCCTTATCCTCGTTACAGAATTCTTCCACCAAGGGAAACTGTCATGTACTTCATGACGGAAACTGAAAAGCTTCAGGTTACTCTCAACAAAGTTCAAAAGGAGAGACGATCTTGGAAGAACAAGTACCGCACCCTCGACGTCGAGTGTATCCAAATACAGCAACTACTAAAAGAGAAAGATGCTCTAATTGAAATTTTGGAGCGGCATACTGTAGAGAATCAGGATGACCAAAGGAATTTGCTCACTCCTTTCACTTGGCAAAGGAATGACAACCCGACAACGGCCCAAGCGCCCCGGTCAAAGAAAAGGAAGATATCAGAGTCAGCACCCGATTTCTCCTCAGAGAAGACTCGGGACCCATTAGCTTAGGTTTCTGTTTCTGCACCTTGTAATCTACTGTATTTCCATTTCTGTAATCCTTTGGAATTCAATAAAAAGGGGTTTCCCCACTGTTTGATATTTGCAATCTAATTGTCGAAGTTTATTTTGATGAAACCAAAAAACAACGATTAATATAATCATTGCATTCATCATTCTCACATCGCGTATTCTTCTTCCCTATGAATCTCACGTTTGTGTCTCGATTCTAGAGTCAAACTGTCTCATTCTTATAATACTCGGGTCAATCGTCAGAAAAAGATGGATGATCTTGAGGAAGAAAACAGAGAGTTGAAAGAAGAGATCGACGTTCTGAGAGAGGATATGAGAAAGCTTCGTAACGACATGCAAGCCATGGCAGAATCTCAGCTACAAAGAACTGTGATCTTAGAGATCACCTCAATGCCCATCATAGAAAAGTATGATCCTAGGTATCAGATGCCGAAAGATCGTCCTTGGGGCATGCCTGTTAACTATATCCCGGAAGGATATGTTCCGCCGATCACTGAAGATCAGGGAATCGCAACAGAAGCCGCTGGGCCTGAAGGTTACAAACTTCGGGAAAGCGAAGATGCTAGGGGCATACTGAAGACTCCTGAAGGTTACAAACTTCGGGAGGCGCCAAGACTTACTGCCGTAGTCACGGTACCACCCCCTGTGGTGCACACTGTCCCGGAAGGACAAATTCCACCAACACCTTCTGGTAAGAAGGAAACTATGTTTGAAAGAATGGATGACTTCCAGGAGCAGTTCTTGGAAATGCAGAAAGAGCTGCAAGCCATTCGCAGTCAGGATCTATTTGGAAAGGACGCCGCAGACCTCTACTTGGTCCCAAATGTGAAAGTCCCGCACAAGTTCCAAGTGCCCGACTTTGAAAAATACAAGGGTAACTCTTACCCTCAGAGCCATCTGGTGATGTACGCTCAGCGGATGTCAGCTCAGACGGAGAATCAGGACCTACTGATTCACTACTTCCAGGATAGTTTAACCGGTGCCGCACTTAAATGGTACATGGGTTTAAACCGTACTACGATCAGTACATTCAGAGATCTTGGTACTGCCTTCGTCCAACAATACAAGTACAATTTGGACATGGCACCCGACAGAGATCAACTCAGATCAATGTCGCAAAAGGAAAAGGAAACCTTTAAGGAGTATGCTCAAAGGTGGCGTGAAATTGCCGCTCAAATTTGTCCACCTCTTGAGGAAAAAGAGATGACAAAGATCTTCTTAAAGACCTTGAGCTCATTTTACTATGACCGAATGGTTGCCAGTGAGCCCAGTGATTTCACCAAAATGGTCGGCATGGGCGTACGTCTTGAGGAAGCCGTCCGAGAAGGACGTTTGGTAAAAGACACTGGATCAACGAGCGGTACTAAAAAATACGGTAGTGCTCTCCCTAATAAAAAAGAGTAAGATATTGGGAATATCTCTCTCGGAAAGCAAAGGCGACGTTATCAGCCAGTAGCAGCTGTTACTCCTGCTATCGGCCTCGCGCCTGTTCCTATGTATCAACCTCAGGTTGAGCAGAGCCAATCTGACCAACAAAGGACACAACAGCCTCTTCAGCAGGCTCGTCCTCCATACAACAACAACCGTACAACACGGCCACTAGGATTTGATCCTATACCCGTAACGTACGTAGAGCTGTTTCCGTTACTGCCGGCTAAGGGGCACATTCAGACTAAGTCTCCCCTTTCAGTTCCGGAAAATCCGCCTTTTTGGTTTAAGGCGGATCAGACGTGCCCTTATCATCAAGGAGGTTCAGGGCATAACATTGAGACTTGTCTCAATTTCAAATCTGATGTGCAAAAGCTTGTTAGGAGCGGGCTCTTATCTTTCAAAGATACGAATCCTAATGTTCTTACGAACCCGCTGCCTCAACACGAGAAAGCTGCAGTCAATCTGATTGAGAAAGAGACTAACAATGTCTATCAAATTCATGATGTACTCTTGTTGAAAACCAATCTGGTCAAGATGCATTGTAGACAGAGTGGATATGGCCATGTGCCACCTCATAACTATCACCAGTGTGATATCTGCTCTAAAGATAACCAAGGATGTTCGGTAGTGTAATCAGCTCTACAGGAACAGATGGATCTCGGATGGATCCAAGAGCACCGAGTTCGTGGAGTTAACATGGTTTACACGAATTCCAACGTCATTCAAAACCACAACATCCGTGCGATGAATGTCAACTTGGTGGCGATGCACTCAAGGCAAAGCCAGTATTATAATCTGCCGCGGCACGATTACAGTTCCTGTCTGATTTGCTCGGTAAACAAACAGGGATGCTCTTTCATACAAGAGACCCTCCAGCGTCAGATGGATCTGGGATGGATCCAAGACTACCATGATAGGAACTCCTATCAAATCAACATGGTTCAGATTTTCGATATTCGCGTGATGAATACCAACCTGGTAGAGTTACATGCTGAGTAGGTCCGACTTGGATTCTTAATATCACATGACTATCAAAATTGTAAAGTGGGTTGCGAAAACGATCGAGGTTGTACCCTTGTCCAGGAGGCACTTCAGCACTTGTTAAATCACTGGTGGATGCCAATCTATATGGACGAAGATACTCAGCAGATTAGTATCAATAACAGGAATCCTACTCGTCGTCAAAGTCAGGATGTCCGATCAATGGAAGGTAACCTAGTGAGGTTACATTGTATTCAAAGTGGGCGTGGCCAGGTGCCACCACACAACTATGACAGTTGTAGCGTCTGTTCGGAAAGTAACCAAGGGTGTTACCTTGTGAGAGCAGCTCTTCAGGGTCAGGTCGATCATGGAGAAATTCGTCCATATCCAGGTTCAGGACCCATCATTTGGTCGCCGAACTACCTTGTCGAGCAAGTTGAGGATGTTGTCACGATCTCTGGTCATCACCATACCAGGGATGTTTTTGCCATCATCCCTCTACTTGACGAATCTAGAGTTCTTAACCGGGAACGGATCAAGGTTACTTATGATGGTCAGAAAAATTAGAAGGTTCCCATAGTCATCTATCTACCGGGGCCGCTACCGTATGAATCAGCTAAGGCAATCCCTTACAAATACGGTACAACAATAATCGAGAATGGAAAGGAAATTCCATTACCCTCCGTCATGAATATTGCAGACATCAGTCGTGTAACACGGAGCGGTCGAATCTTCAACCGAGGGGTTGGAGAATCCAACAAAGAAAAGGAACTTCAGGCGGAAATTCCTGATCCACCAGTCAGTCAATCTGGTAATCCCGACTTTTCAAAAGACAAAGATGATATGCTAAAGCTCATCCAAAGGAGTGAATATAACATTGTTGATCAACTATTACAGACTCCTTCAAAGATCTCGGTGTTATCGCTGTTACTCAGTTCAGAAGCACACAGAGAGGCTCTACAGAAAGTCTTGGAGCAAGCCTTTGTGGAACAGGATGTAACAATCAGACAATTCGATAGCATTGTCTCTAACATCACTTCCTGCAACAATTTGGGATTTAGTGATGAGGAATTACCCGAAGAGGGTCACCGTCATAACATGGCGCTCAACATTACAATTAACTGCCAGGGCGATGCTTTAGCCAACGTACTGGTAGACACAGGGTCAGCCCTGAATGTTATGCCGAAGTCCACTTTGACGCAATTATCATTTAAGGGCCCTCCAATGAGAGTCAGCGAGGTCGTCGTCAAAGCATTCGACGGATCCAGAAAAACGGTTATCGGCGAAGTTGATCTTCCCATAACTATTGGTCCTCACACTTTCCAAATCACTTTCCAGGTCATGGACATCCGGGCAACATACAGTTGTTTATTAGGAAGACCTTGATACATCAGGCTGGAGCGGTTACTTCAACCCTCCACCAAAAGCTAAAGTTCATCAAGAACGAGCAACTTGTCATCGTCTACTGATATAGAACCCGAGGAGGTTATTGGAACTCAGTTCCAAGCACTATCGGTGAGCAAGGACAATCAGCTCGAAGAAGGAACTTCAATTTCTTCATACAAAGATGCTATCAAAGCGGTCGAGAGTACCGATACAACCGGATGGGGGCGGCTTGTCATTCCTATTGACAATAAAACAAAGAAGGGTCTTGGTTTTTCTGCGACCTATACTCAGACAGCCGCCAACGATGAAAGTCTTCATCCCCTTCAAAACTTCTTCCACAGTGGAGGTTTTCTTCACCCAGTGTCTCAGATGGTTCATGCTATCAATGAGGAAGATCCCTCTGACACAGATGAAGAATGGAAGTCCTACCGTAACAAGGACGGCTATATGTCTCAGGAAGAGGTGCCTATGCCTTTTTGCTTTCCTACAGAAAGTCCGAGATTTATACCAAGATCAGATGTCGAAATGATCTACGGAGATTGTGATCCGGAAGGATGCCGTGCTCCGCCAAATTCATTAGAGGAAGACACTCTGATGAAAGAAAATTTTGATCACAATTACTATGGCCCGATGGATGGTCTGCCAATGTGGCAACCTTATCCAGGAAACTTGGGGCAAGAAAGTCAGCCGAGTAATGAAACTCAGCTGAGCGCCATTGAACAGAATACCTGTGTCCCCGCCATGTCATGGGATCAACACTCAGGTCATTCGGAAACTACTTAACATGAAGATGAATTCGCAACGTTTGCAGGACTAGAATTCATCAACTATGCTTTTCCTGAGGTCAACGTCATCGAGAGGGATGACTTCTCCAGTTCCAAAGAAGTTTGGGACACTCTGGGACAACCAAGTGGAAAATACGACTTTATGGTCAAGTACACTGCTCCCGAAAGCTCTCGTATCAGGCTCGAAGATATCCAGTCAACTGGATGGGGAGATACAGCTGAGAGCACCAATGCTATGCAAAATGCAATAGAGGAATCCTCCTACGACAACTCTGCTTGGGAGACAGATTCCGATGATCCTGCTCCGCCAGAAATTAGCGTCATTTCTGAAGAAAAATCAGGGAAGGTGCCAGACTTTGTGATTCACCGAGGAGTTCGCCGCCAATGGGTTGCCGTCGAGGTTCCGAAGGTCGTTCATCAGTCAAAGTAAATGCCATCTTTAAGCCTTTCACCCTGCCCAGGTGAAACGGATGTTTTGATAGGGCTCGCTTTCTGTAAATTTCCCTCTTCGCTTCGCCCAAAGCGACAGAGTTTTGTTTTATAGGGCTGTAGTTTCAAGATTCGACTTGTTCATTAATAAAATAACGTCGTTCTATAATTTCCACATTAATTGCTGTTTTCTCTTTTTGCTTTTTCAGAAAATGGTAATCCTAAAAAACATTCAATAATAAAAACAAGCAGTAAAATAAAAACACTACACACACTTGCATTTTCTCTATCTCTTCTAAACACGAATCATCACGTCACAGATTGCTTGTTTTATACCCCGTTGAAACATACGATCCGATGCCTTCTCCCAACTTTGAGTTCCCGGTATTCGAGGCTGAAGAAGAAAATGACAACGAAATTCCGGAAGAGATCTCCCGACTACTCAGACAAGAGGAAAGGTCCATTGAACCTCACAAAATGCCGTTGGAAATGGTAAACTTGGGTTTAGAAAAAGAGAGAAAAGAAATCAGGATCGGAGCACTGCTCAGTCCAACTGTCAAAGAAAGTTTGATAAAGCTTCTCAAAGAATTCCCTGATGTATTCGCTTGGTCCTATCAAGATATGCCAGGGTTGGATACCAGCATCGTGGAACATCACTTACCGCTAAGATCGGAATGTCCGCCAGTAAAGCAAAGGTTGAGACGCACTCACCCGGACATGGCCATCAAAATCAAAGAGGAGGTACAGAAACAGATCGACGCGGGTTTCCTCGCTACATCTGAATATCCTCAATGGTTAGCCAACATCGTACCCGTTCCCAAAAAGGACGAAAAGGTCAGAATGTGTGTTGATTACAGAGATCTAAACAAGGCAAGTCCAAAGGACGACTTTCCTTTACCACACATTGACATGCTGGTTGACAGCACAACAAAGTTCAAAATATTCTCCTTCATGGATGGATTCTCGGGCTATAACCAGATCAAAATGGGGTACCTTTTGTTACAAGGTAATGCCGTTCGGTTTGAAGAATGCCGGGGCAACCTATCAAAGGGCCATGACTACTCTGTTTCATGACATGATACACAAAGAAATCGAAGTGTATGTCGATGATATGATTGCAAAATCAAAAACAGAGAGTGAGCACGTTGAACATCTGTCAAAATTGTTCGACGTCTAAGAAAATTCAAGCTCCGCTTGAATCCCAACAAGTGCACCTTCGGTGTCCGTTCAGGGAAACTACTAGGGTTCATCGTCAGCCAGAAAGGAATTGAAGTTGATCCTGACAAGGTCAAGGCCATTCAAGAAATGCCTTCTCCGAAAACTGAAAAACAAGTCAGAGGATTCCTGGGACGTTTGAACTACATCTCCAGGTTCATATTCCTTATGACTGCCACGTGTGCGCCGATCTTCAAATTACTGAAAAAGAACCAGGATTGCGTTTGGTCAGAAGATTTCCAAACCGCCTTCGACAGTATTAAGGAATATCTGTTGAATCCTCCGATCCTATCGCCTCCAGTGGAAGGAAGACCACTGATCATTTACCTCACAGTCCTAGAGGACTCAATGGGATGTGTACTTGGCCAACAAGACAAAACTAAAAGGAAAGAGTTTGCCATTTACTATCTAAGCAAGAAATTTACCGACTGCGAGACTCGGTACACAATGCTTGAGAAAACTTGTTGCGCTTTGGCTTGGGCAGCCAAACGTCTTCGCCAGTACATGATTCGTCATACTACTTGGTTGGTCTCCGAAATGGATCCAATCAAGTACGTTTTCGAAAAACCTGCTCTCACGGGAAGGATTGCCGGTTGGCAGATGTTACTATCAGAATATGACATAGAGTACCATGCTCAGAAAGCCGTTAAAGGAAGTATTTTAGCCGATCATTTGGCTCATCGACCGATTGATGATCAAGAATCAATCGGGATTGACTTCCCAAACGAAGATGGCATGTATCTAAAGATGAAAGATTGCGATGAACCGCTACCCAGTGAAGGGCCAGAACCAGGTTCCCAGTGGGGACTTATCTTTGACGGAGCAGTCAATCATTATGGAAACGGAATTGGGGCAATCATTGTTACCCCTCAGGGTTCCCACATTCCTTTCACTGCCAGACTTACGTTCAAATGTACGAACAACGAGGCCGAATACGAAGCATGTATCATGGGTCTCGAAGAAGCGATTGATTTAAGGATAAAAAACTTGGACGTATATGGCGATTCATCCCTGGTTATTAACCAGATAAAAGGAGATTGGAACACATACCAATCAGGATTAATTCCTTACAAAGACTACGCAAGAAGGTTGCTACCTTTCTTCAACAGAGTTGAGTTTCATCACATCCCTCGTGATGAGAATCACATGGCTGATGCATTAGCCACTATCTCTTCCATGATTAGTGTAGGTCGATGGAATGACATACCTAAGATCGACATAATGCGCCTTGAACGGCCCGCTTACATCTTCGCGATTGAAGCAGTCATAGACGACAGACCTTGGTATCACGATATCAAATGTTTCCTTCAGAAACAAGAGTACCCATCTGGGGCACTCAGAAAAGATAGGAAAACCCTCAGAAGATTGGCTGGAAACTTCTTCCTGAGCGGTGACACTCTTTATAAGAGAAATTTTGACATGGTCTTGCTCCGATGCGTCGACAGACCAAAAGCAGACATGCTCATGAAAGAAATTCATGAAGGATCCTTTGGCACTCATGCCAACGGACACACAATGGCGAGAAAAATTCTCAGAGCAGGGTACTATTGGTTGACAATGGAATCCGACTGCTACAAGTACATGAGGAGGTGTCACAAGTGTCAGAAATACTCCGACAAAATTCATGTACCGCCATCACATCTCAAAGTTCATTCTTCCCCGTGGCCTTTTTCCATATGATTGGTATGATTGAGCCCAAGGCTTCAAACGGACATCGGTTCATCCTAGTAGCCATTGACTACTTCACCAAGTGGGTCGAAGCAGCGTCATTCGCCAATGTAACCCGACAAGTGGTGGTCCGATTTATCAAAAACAATATCATCTGCCGTTATGGTGTTCCAAGCGAGATCATTACTGATAATGGATCTAACTTGAACAATAAGATGATGAAGGAGTTGTGTACAGAGTTAAGGATCGAACACCATAACTCATCTCCCTACCGACCCAAGCTGAACGGAGCGGTAGAAGCGGCTAACAAGAACGTCAAGAAGATTGTTCAAAAGATGGTTGTAACCTACAAAGATTGGCACGAGATGCTACCCTTTGCTCTTCACGGTTATCGAACATCTGTCTGTACTTCAACAGGGGCAACCCCTTTCTCTCTAGTATATGGCATGGAGGCAGTTCTCCCCATAGAAGTAGAGATCCCATCAATCCGGGTATTGATGGAAGCTAAGCTCACCGAACCTGAATGGTGTCAAAATCGACACGACGAACTCAACCTGATCGAAGAAAAGAGAATCACGGCACTATGCCACGGTCAGTTATATCAACAGAGAATGAAAAGGGCGTTCGACAAAAAGGTCCGACCTCGTATTTTCAAAAAAGGAGACCTCGTGCTCAAGAAGATACAATCATTTCTCACTGATTCTCGGGGCAAGTGGACTCCAAATTACGATGGCCCCTATGTGGTCACGAAAGCTTTCTCAGGCGGCGCCTTGAGACTTGCAACCATGGACGGAGAGGAATTTGCCTACCCCACGAATGTTGATGTAGTCAAGAAATACTTCGCCTAAACAAAAAAAAAAAAAAAAAAAAAAAACGTCTTGGTGGATTGAAAACCCGAAAGGGCGGTCCAGGCAAAAGTTAGAGACATGAAAAAAATCATCCCGATGGATTGGAAATCTCATAGTACAATCCAGGCAAAAATTAGGGATAATGGCAAGTAACTATGTTCAACAGAGGCAAGTCCCTCAGCAGCAGTTACAGCATCATCTATCAGAGGAAATCTCCAGTCAAAGGTCATCTTCGACGGAAGCTCAGGATGTCCCGAACTCAAAGTTGGTAGAAGGATAGTGGTCGTTATGTTTCAACGTAGCCCTTTTCCTTGTAAATTACCATTTTCTAACTTTGTATATACTCTTTGGAATCACGCGTTTGGCTGATCTCCATCTTATCAATATAATTTGAGCCCTTGTGCTTTTGTTTGTAATTCTTTACTTGTTTTAGCTTTACAGAACGACGTTATTTAAACTTAATCAGCGATTCTTGAAATAAAACAAAAATAAATTTACTTGTTAAACTTTTTCTGCTTTTAAATTAAAGATGGCATTTCTTTTGACTGTTGAGCATCAGAAGAACATCGATCGGTTCTCCCGAAGTAAGCGAACTTCAAAGTGCAGAATCAAAGTACTCCTTCTAAGCCAGTGCGCCTGAATGAAGGATCAACTGTATCAGATGCGATTTTCCCGTCTGATACCCTCGGTCGAGTTCTCATCTCCTAAGCCCGATCAACATAGCTCCCCGCGTGGACTATTTCTCCTAAGCAAGTTGGAATTGCTATTTTTAACCAACGGTACTTCTTCGCCCCGCGATGGCCGAGTATCCAATTGTGTTCATCCATTAGTCTGTATGTCGCGTCAGTTTTGTCAGCTTATACATACGTACTTCATGCATTTTGATTTGCATTTACATTTCATATTGCATCGTTATCACTCTAGCCGGTCTTGTCCCCTAGTGATAAACAGTTTTCTCAATCGAGTTTGTCAGTTCTTTCCTCGTCAGGAAGTGTTGCGTCTGCACAATCTCACCACCAGTGTATCTTTAGATCAGAGTCGGCACTTGGCCACTTTGATAACTTGAACCTCTGAAAGATCAGAGAACCTTCAACAGATGTCACTCTTCGCCATTGAAGATGATATCCTTGCTTTCTCGGATTAAGGAAAATCCCCAGAGAAAGCCTCTTAAACAGAGATTCGGCAGTACATCAGTATTTCTCCGAAAAGTCGTTGATGAAAAGGTCATCGACACCTCAAAATTAGACCCCATCATATGGCGTTTCTCCGGGAAGATCCCGAGAAAAGTATGATGATAGATCCCAAACGAAAACAGTCTCTCAAGAGACTCGTTTTCCCTAGTAGAATCGACAAATGGCGTCTCCAAAACAGAGAAGTTTGTGTACCTCTACAATTCAGACAAATGGGTTCCCCAGCAAGTCTGACATCAAAACTTTTTCCACTCAAATGGCATATCCCCAGGAAAATTCGGCGAGAAGTTTGAAGGAAAACCGCTGCTAATAGCGTCCCTTGTTAATAAAGTTTATTGACAAAAGAAACTAAGACCAGTTCCTTCGTAGGAAACCAGGATCGAGGGGAAGTTTAAATCAGAAACTAAGACCAGTTCCTTGGTAGGAAACCAGGATCGAGGGGAAGTTTAAATCAGAAACTATGACCAATTCCTTGGTAGAAAACCAAGAACGAGGGGAGGTTGATTTCAAAAGAAAACTGAGACCAGTTCCTTGGCTGAAGACTAGGATCGAGGGGAAGTTTACCTTTTCTAAGCATCATTGCTTAGCTAAAGAAGATGAATGCGTAAGCTACCATTCATAACCACCATCAAAATTTCGGAAATTCCGATATTTAATCCTCTTGCACCCCGAATGCTCGAATCCCTTCGTCATTCACACCTTCGGGTCCAAGAAGATTAAATAGGGGCATCTGTAATAACCCAAATTTTGACCACTTAGATTTCCCATCATTGTGAAAATCATCATCACAATATGGATGTACCTTTATGCTTCATTAGTCTCCCCAAAGATGGGTGAGCATCCACCACAATCAAAATTAGGGTTTCAAGCCCTCTCTGAGTGCTTAGACAAAGGATCAATCAAGAAATGACATGATCTTCAACTTGTCTAACCTCTCAAACATCCACAATGGATCAAAAGGGCTCCCACTTCAAGGATTAAGCACAAGGCTGCTCCCTTCTAGGTGGATCAAGTCTCAAGATCGACAGTGTCACCAAATTAGGGTTTTGGTCGACCAGGGCCTCCAGATGGAAATTTTCATCTGGGCATAAGGCAATGATCCAAAACATAACCTAATATACTTCATGGAACCTCATGAACCCATGCATCAAGTCAATTTTGCCTCAGGGGATGCATTCATTAAAAATCAGGAATTAGGGTTTCTTGACCTAATTCACCCCTAAGTTGACTTTTGGGACAAACCATGAGACAAGACCTCAAGACATGATTTGAGGGTCTTTAATATTCCATATTGATCCATTTGGGACAATGGATTAATCCAAGAAGCTTGAGCAACAAGTTTCATTTTCATCTGCACCACAATTAGGGTTTTAAGGGAAAAGTCAACTGTAACTTTGACTTTTGACCAGGACATGCTCCCAAACCCTAATACATGATTGAATATACCCTATCACACCCATGGAACATGTCCATCAAGTTTGATTTAGGTCAAGGACATGATTTCCT
Source organism: Lathyrus tuberosus (assembly GCA_022829125.1). Lineage (NCBI taxonomy): Eukaryota > Viridiplantae > Streptophyta > Magnoliopsida > Fabales > Fabaceae > Lathyrus > Lathyrus tuberosus. Next base: position 1,763,529 of record JALAZF010000432.1, on the reverse strand, counting down.
GAAGAATTGCACAGTTTGGAATTCATCTGATAAAAAGTCAACTGTGCACAAAAGTCAACTTTGACTTTTTGAGATTTTTCACCAAAATGGATTTTTAACCCTAAAATGATGTTAATGTATGATTTGAATCATCATTCATCAAGAAAAATCAAGAAAAGTGAGATAACTTGTAAAAGGGGTAACCATAAAACTTAGAAATTTTTCTAAGTTAAAAATAAAGTGGCAAAGGTACCAAATTTGGAGGACCATAACTCCTAAACCACAAGGCCATTTTTTCTCATCCAAAGATGGATTTGTATCCCTCATTATCACCTACAAAAACTTCAACTACAAGTCATTCCAATTCATTAAGGATTTTGAGTTATGGAGTGATCAAAGTGGCTGAAAAGTGAAAATGTCACTTTTTCCAACACTTAGTGAAATTTTCACTAAGTCAGATTCTGCTTCACTTTGTGCCAAATGTAGGGGGATTTTTCACTTGGAATCAAAAGAGATCAAAACCAAACTTGTTCAAACAGTTGTTGTATCATGTTAGGGCTTTCCAAAATGGCCAAGAACATTGCCAAATTCAACCTACATCATGAGATACAACATTGGCAAGTTGCCTTGCTGAAATCTGTCAAGGCAAGGCAGAATTTGCAACTTTGGTCGATTTGCCAAAATCAGCCAATTTCAACTGCTCCAATCCACTTGGACACCTCAGAGGATTGAATCTAAAGGGGACAATCACTGAGCCGGGCCTCCAAGGTCCAAGGAACAAGGAATAGCATGTTGAACCTAGAGTTGCCAAAATAGGGACAAGACTTCAAATTTGGAATGAGGCATTCAATGGAACCATCAAGGTGGCATGGACTGAGCCATTCTCATCTGAAATCAGTCAAGACTTATCCAAGACCAAGGGGACCAAAGCTCTGTGCCCTAACCTCTAGTCAATGGCTAGAGGAAACTTGGATTCTCATTGGACAACATTGGCCAAACCTACTTACCAGCTGCCATGCACTATTCCTTGCAAAACAAACTTGCTCTACTATAAATAGAGCTCAATTATGGTCAGTTTGAGTACACCAAAGCCATCTAACAGATGCTTTCCTCAAAATCTCTTTCTCTTGGCAAAAATGCCTTTCTTAGCAAGGTAGCTATCAGGTTTTGAGTTTGAGAGCAATTCCAACCAAACCAATCACTCACACACCTCACATACATCACATATGAGCTGATCAAACACTCACATAACATCTGGAACATCAAAATCTCAAAATCACTTGCCATCCACACAAGTTTGAAGTGAAGTTGCAGCTGAGATGCCATAAACTGATCCAGTCCATTTCAATTCAATCCAAGTGTTCAAACACAATCCATAGGGTGTAGGGAAGCTGTTCAGATCATCACCACTCATCTGTAACACCTCCAAATCAAAAATCACTTTGAACTTGCTGTCACGACTTGGAGGTAAGCCTAAACTTGGGCATCTCTCAATCTATGCATATTTCCTCGCACAATAATTTGGCCATATGTTCATAATCATGCAGGGAACGTTTTCCCTCAATTAATTGCATTGTTTGAATCGTGTATCAAAAATCCTATCCTTCATGCAGAAATTAGGGTTCTTGAGGTCTCTTCGTGATTTCTTGTTGTATGTTTAATTTAAATGAAATTAAAGTACATAGACATGATCGTGAGGTTGAGGCGAGCATAATGATATGTGGATTGCATGATAAGATTACGTATTCATGGAGATTGGATAGAAAATGCAAATCTGAGAAACCCAGAAAACGCGCATGTTCTTGCTTGTGTTCTTGGCGCCATTTTCAGATTTTCAAATATTTGAATTTTGTGATTTTGTTTAATTGATTCAAAAATTAATTTCTCTCTGAGTTTTAATGATTTTGAGTTGATTCTTTTTTTAATAATTCACAAAAATGTTAAAATATTTTATTTTCACAAAAAATCCCAAAAATATTATTTATTTAATATAATTGATATTTTTTTAAAGAATTAATATTTTGATTGTTTTTGGCATTTTAAATATTTTTTCTACATTGATTTTGCAACTTTTAATGATTTCTAATTATTTTGTAGGTCAATACTTAATTTTTGAAGCATTAATCCAAGATCACAATTTGTTTTCCATGTGTTAAACAATTTTTGATCATTTTTAATTGAATTTTTATTCAATTAAATACACTTTGAAAACAAATTAGGGTTTTGGATTAATTCAACCCTCATAAATCATTTTCAAAAACTCTTTGGGCCTCTTGAGAGAGTGTAAGACCCATCCCCCCGTGTACAAAAACTTTTTGGGCCTCACTCATTGTATAAGTCCCTCTGTACAAGTAAACGGCGCGATCGTCGCCCGTTTAAAAATCAAAATCATCTGGGCCTCTCCTTGAGCTATAAGACCCATTCAAAACACTTTAGGCCTCTATTAGAGTGTAAGACCCAATACCCATTTTAACCAAAACATTTTGGGCCTCACTTATTGTATAAGTCCCTCTGCGTTAAAAGAAAACCTCGGCGCGATCGCCATTTTTAAACGGAAAAATCATTTGGGCCTACCCTCGTGTTATAAGCCCCACTCTCTTTTCTTTAAACCTTTTTTGGGCCTCTTGAGAGAGTGTAAGACCCATCCCTTTGTACAGAAAACCTTTTTGGGTCCCAGTCACTTGTATAAGTCCCGCTGTACAAAGTCAAACAGTGTGCTTACTGATAAAACCCTGGGCCTCTCCTTGAGCTGTAAGCCCCAAATCTTTCTTTTTCAAAGCACTTTCTCCTTTGATTTTGAATATACTGTTGTTTTCAATCTTTCTTTGTTGAACAACTAACCAAACAGCATGGAAGAACTACAACTGAGTAAGTGGTTATCGCTTTCATTTACTGCTTTCATATTATAAACTGTATTGTGGGGCTGCTCACTGTAAGTCTCCTTTCATAAACTCATATCTACTGTGTAATAATAGTATAGATATTTCGAGTTTCCCCGGCAACTACGTCTAGAACTAGGTGACGCCGTTTCATTCATTCGTAGAAATAGACGCCTAGATCCCCAATAGGAGCACCAGATACAGTCTTCTCTTCGGCTGTCCTCCTTAGGAATCGTCAAGAAGCTCTACTCCCCAAGATGAATGTATTCTCCGTGAATGGCATCTTTGAGTTTCTTCCAAATTCTCTAACTTTCCTGACTTGATCTATTCCTTGTGGATAGCTTGCCTTGAATGTCTCGGGGTTTGGGTACCCACTACGGTCATAATCTTGGACCTTAACTAAGGAACCCTCTTTAAAAGTTAAAAGTCGCTGGATAGTAAACCTCGCACGTTTACCAGTGGTTTTTATCTTTAAAAGAGTTATCTCTCCTAACGGAAAGGAGATGATAGACCCACGGGCTTCTTAAAAGTATCGGCCTCCTCTTGGGCATTATTCAAGGACACTACGGCTTCTTAGAAGTATTCACAGCCTCCTCTTAGGCTTCGTATAATGATCTCTTCCTTCGGGAATGATAGCCTCCTCTTGGGCTTAGTACAAGGACCCGTCGGCTTCTTAAAAGTTTCCAGCCTCCTCTTGGGCTTCGTACAAATTGTCCCGACGACCTCCTAGAGGTATAGGAACAGAACCTAGTCATCCTCATAGAACAGTCCTTTCATAGAGTCTACTACTGTTTCTTAAAGCATAGTACGAAAGAAAAAAACTCTAGACTTGGACAGTCTAACTTCCTTGAGTCTCAAAGACATTCTCAAGTGACCCCTTCGTTAAATAGGAAGGAAACCCGCAGGCTCGGACAGTCTCAATTCCCTTTGGATTTCCCGTTTCCTCAAAGAGAAGGAAATATCTCTGATCCTCAAATCAAATCCCTGAGTACAGTGTTGCTCATATAAGAACTGATTTTCTCTTTTAAAATCAGTATATTGGATCTGTCACTCAACTGAAACAAACCTTTAGCCTCCATCTCGGGCTTCGTACGAGATACAAAAACACTCTCTTGTTGAGTATCAAAGACTCTCTTGTTGAGTCAAACTTTTCGCCTCCATCTCGGGCTTTGTACGAGATACAAAAAGGTTCTTATTGAGCCAAACAGTCTTTTAGCCTCCATCTCGGGCTTTATACGAGATACCAAAAGACTCCATCGTCAGGTCAAAAACTTTTAGCCTCTCTCTCGGGCTTTGTACGAGACACAAAATAGCCTCCTCTTAGGCTTTGTATAATGATTTTCCTAGCGGAAATTAGCCTCCTCTTAGGCTTTTGTATAAGAAAACCACTGGTTGATCCAATCAACCTTTTAGCATCAAAGATGTGCCTCGTTCACAGTACACAAACATCAACAACTCCTTTCCCTTCATCTAATCACTGTAAGCGGCAAGCCTCTGGATCATCTACATCCATGCCACTGTCCCTCTTTTAGCATGAGAAATTCCTAAGGAAAGATGGCATTGCTCTACACTGAGTTAAAGTCTTCTCCTTCAGGTTAAAACCCCTTTTAAGGAAATTATGGCATTGCTCGGATCCGCGTATCCCAGTTAAAGTAATTCTCCTTCTCCCTCTTTAGAGATGACAAATTCTCTCTAAAGTCGAGGTTTTTCAGCTTCACGTCTTGGGCTTTGAACAAGACACAAATAGACCTTTCGCTTCTCGTCTTGGGCTTTGAACAAGACACCCAAAACCAATTTCCTCCCATAAAATAGGAGGAACTACGAACGCTCTGATTTCCCTATTTCGGTAAACGGGAATACGTAGGCATAAGATCGAAAGAAAAGATCTTAGCGAGCACAATCAACAAAAAACCCAAATCCCATATCTCCATCAATTAAAAGCAGTATTTCAAAAGCATCAGTCCTAACATCCTAATCCTTGTTCCCCGCCAGAAACCTTCTGCCTAGGTAAAAAAGAAAGAGAACCGTATTGGCGAAAATACAAATAACCAATACAAGGTCCCCCCACATTGATAGCATTCGTAACCTAACAGACCGCTGTTTAAACTCAGTATGCAAGCAGGGTTAATTGGAGACATCTATTTCCCTTCCTTATTCAGCTTACAATAGGATAAAAAATGAATCGACATGTAGTTTAAGCTCAACCGCAGAGAGCGACCAGCGCTTAAGAACCGCGTCCAAAATCGCTCGCTACAGGGACAGATTGACCTCTTGCTGGTCCATCCTTAGCAAGTCAATCCTAACGCTTGTTTGTTTTTTCTTTCGTTCATTGGGTGTTTACTGTCGTGCTTTATTTTGCTATTTATTTACTTTACTGTATTTACTGCATTTTAGCATTACATATCATATTATTACTGTTGTGCTGGACTGGTTTTCTGTTTGGCGGGATGGGATTTCTGAGAGATAAGCCCATTACACGGGCTTGAGTATACACTTAGAATTAGAGTGGAGAGTAGTGGGACCTACGTGCCATCTGGCGTACGTTGGGTATTCCCGAAATTCACAGCCAGACGAGGCTATCTTGGAACATGTTCTGACGTGCGTATCTTGTGCATTTCAGGATGTCGATCTAGAGATCTGTCGACTCTGGTGACCATTCCCGAGGACTCAGTTGCGGCACTCCTCCCGAGATGTGACAGTGGCAGACCACATTCTGTGGCACACCCATTGCACATTCTCGATCCGAGGACCCAATACTGGGAACTTGCTATAGGATGTCCTTTTTGAAAGGGAATCAGTGGAGGCACTCCTCGATTGGCGATAGTACTGTACCCCGAGGGATGAATGTACTATTGCTTCTCGACCTCAGTGCCTGAAGCTGGGGATCTTTCATTTTTGTTAATCAGTTGAGGCCTCCTCGATTGATGATGATGCTAAACCAAAAATGGTGAACGTATCATCGTCTCTCGACCTGAGAGCCCGGGATACTGAGGATCTTAGTACCCACATGTGAGAGGGGCGGGATGTTTACAGGTTTGCAGGTAACCAAGCTTCCTAGATACACTGTCTTGTTGGTACTATTATATACAGATGGTGTATCCTATTACAGTGGTTTGGTGCTCGCATACAGAAATGTTATTATATGTATACAGACACAATGCACATAGTCCGACACAGACACCTGATGACCTGATCACATGCCCTTTTGCATTGCATTATCATATCATAACGGTTGTGTTTGTCATTTACAGGTGCATAATACACTTCTGATTCCAATCCATGGGTTCAACAGAGAATGACGAGAGAAGGAAGAATAATGTTTCTTACAAGTTTCCAGACCCTACCTTGGATTCACTGCACAAAGTTATAGATATGGCGGGCACGGGTATTCTTGATAGGTTTCAAAAGAAGTACGGGAATCTGGTTAAGATGGTCCGTACTATCACAAAGTATGAACATGACGCTTTGCACACTCTGCTGCAATTCTACGAGCCTTCGCTGAGATGTTTCCTCTTTCCAGATTACATTTTGATGCCAACACTGGAGGAATTCTCATTTATTTTGGGGATTCCGATCATGTCGGCAATACCGTTCTTTTCTGGTAGTTCTCCTAGTACAAAAGAAATTGATGCTGCAATGCAAATAGATCAGTCAGTGATAAAGAGTGGTGTGAGCAGCAAAAACGGAGTTGACGGATTTTATCTGGAATTCCTCTCTGATCAAGCTCAACAGGCTGCTAATGCTAAAAACTGGACGATTTACAATTCTATTCTGGCTCTCTGCATATATGGCCTAGTTCTTTTTCCCAATCAGCAAGACTTTGTGGAATTGCAAGCGACGAGATTTTTCATTCTTAAAAATCCAGTCCCTACTTTGTTAGGATATTTTTATCATTCTATACATTACAAGAACGAGAAGAGAAGGGGATGACCTGTTAGCTGTTGTACTCCACTGCTGTGCCATTGGCTTTTCAAGCATTTGCCTCAAACAGGTGCCTTTGTGGAAACCATAGATGTTGCGAAATGGTCCAAGCGAATGATAGGATTAACTGCTGATAATATTATCTGGTTTGATCATTGGTTATTGAGAATAGAGCTTATCACAAGATGCAGAAATTTCCCAAATGTACCTCTGGTTGGCAGAAAAGGAGGGATCAATTATAATTCAATTCTAGCCATCCGACAGTTCGGGTATGCTTCCAGGAATCCTCCTACGGAACAAGACGTTGAAGAATCTTTGTTCTTTATAGGAACTAAAGATGAAAAGTTGACAGAAGTAGTGAATGCTTGGAAATATAAGCATAAAGATGGAAAAACGGTTTTTGGGAAAGGAGATTGTAGGTCTTATCCTGAATATGATAGATGGATTGAGATGAAAGTAAAAGAACTGCTTTTACCCTTTTCAAGGGAACCTTTTTTATGTTCAGTAAAGCCAGAACAGCCAACCATGGTGGCTATTAAAGAATGTGAAAAGTGGCAGAAGATGGTAAAAGAGCTTCAAGCAGAGAATGCTGGTGTAAGTAGATGTCTCCAAAAAGCCCTGCATGACAATAAAGATCTAGAAGGTAGAGCTCAGAAGGCAGAAAAGATCTTAGCAGCTAAAGAGAAAGATTTTTATGAAAGAGCACAACACTTTCAGAAGATCAGCAAAGGTGTCGATGCTGCCACTCAGGCTCACAAGACAACTAAACAGGACTTAGCTCAGACCAAAGATACATTGGCCAAATTCCAGCGAGCATGGGATGATGTTAGAGTTGAAAATGCTGAGTTACAGGAACAGTTGAAGATTAAAGACGAAGAGCTTAAGAAAGCACATGAGCAGAGGAGAAAGTATCGGGAAAGCCTCGGTAAAAGTCAAGAACAGTTAGAAGAAGCTAGAAGAAAGCTGAAGAATACCAAGAAATAGCTTGAAGAAGTCATGATAGAAAGGGAGATACTCAAGACGCAATCTGGCATAAAAAGACACAAAGGAGTGTGTGACGACGAAGCTTTGATGCTGCATATGGGTTCCTTAACCGAGGCTCTTGAGAAAAGGGATGTTTTGATCAAAGAGATGATTGAAAAGCCGAATCACCAGCGTACTCTCATACTCTTTGAGGAGATCAAATACACAAGTGATAAGCTGAAGGACGTGGAATTATCAGACTGAGGTTCTTTTTCTTGTAATTTGTTGTTAATGGTCACCATCATGCTTGTTGATGGATACATCTTTCCCTTGTATTTCATTTGTTGATGAACCTCTCTTGAATGTACTTGAATACTTTGTTGAATAGGGATGAGAAGTTTTATTCAGAATTAGTCCTTATCAGATATCTGTACACAAGCACATGACCACGACACGTCTCTTTAGATCACGATTTCTGATCTTCAGATTTCTGTGGTTAAGATTGGAATCAGGGTGTAAGGCACCTCGGAAATGATAAACCTGACATTTGCATTGCATAACATTTCATTTTTGCATAACAGGTGTTCCAGAGCGGATTTATCATTCTGACTGGGTATTCTCTGCAGAAACGGCCAACATGACTTCTTCCAACTACTCGATTCACCACAATCAAGGTTCAGATATGGAACAACTCCGAGCGGAGGTGACTGAGATGAGGCCCAACTGGGGCACTTTATGGTGGACATGCACGCTTTGATTCAGGGCCAGAAAATGTTGAAAGAAGAGGTCAATCAAGTGAAGACCCAGATGAGTTTTGTTATGGAAGTTGTGAGAAATATGCTCAGAAAGGATGGTAATCCCACACCTGAGGCTATAACAGAAGTTGTCGTTCCATCCTTGCCTGTGGAACCTATCCCCAAGAGTGATATGCCTCACGGATTTTCTACACCACCCAGAGTTCTGAAACTTACTCACCAGCAGTTACCTCTTGTTTCCCAGACGGCTCCAAGGCTAGGAAGTACCTACCAAAGTCGAAGAAAGCTGACAGAATTTTTGATCCGCTTCCTATGCCTTATGGTCAGCTGTTGAGGTACCTACTTAAACTCCAATTGGTTGAACTTCGGACGGTAAATCCCCCTAGTGGAAAGCTCCCACTCAATTATGATGCAAGTGCCCATTGCGATTTTCACTCTGGTACGCCGGGGCACAATGTGGAAAAGTGTAAAGCCTTTCATAATGTGGTCCAAGATCTGATTGATTCAAAGGCGATAGATTTTGCGCCGGGCGGCGTAAGCATACAGAGTAATTCTACTCCTACTGCGGCAAAAGGTATGAATTTCCCGACACTCCCTCTTGAAGCAGCATCAAGTCAAGGGCATATCTTGCAGTCTTTGGTCTCAAAATCCCCATATCAGCAACTGATTCCCAATCTTAGGCCAAGTTTGAAAAGGAAAATGCTGGGAAGAGAGGAGTACCCGAATCAGTATCCGCAGCAGACTAGCTCCCAGAGGAGACATCAAAGACCCAGAAAGCCCGAGAGAAAATTTGATCCCATTACTGTCTCTCACAGTCAGTTGCTCGGCCGTTTACTTCAAGACTCTTTGATTCAGTTAAGGGAAGTTGCTCCTGTCCCGTATCCTCTTCTGCCAGGTTATGACAAGAATGCTAGGTGCGAGTACCACTCAGGGACACAGGGGCATGCCATTGAAGATTGTAAGGTGTTCAGGCATAAAGTGCAAGATTTGATTGATGCTGGGATCATTATTTTCACTGCAGATGGTCTGTATGTTAACTAAAGCTTCCCAAGCAAGCACGTAAAAAAGGAAACACAACTCCTGAAGCAGTCAGTCCAGACGGAGCCAAGCCTCCTCAACAAGGACAATCGTTTAGCTTCTTTGCTGCATTTTCCTATGTAGTCTTTATTTGTTTGTTTAGACATTTTTTGCATGTTAAAACTTGTTTGTATTTGGTTTGATGATTTTAATGCAATGAATATGTTTTCTTGAAGAATTTCATTTGTGTTCACTCATTTAATGCTAATGTGCATTGCAATACCAATTTTCTTTCTTAAACTCTATGAGGGAGGATGATGAGGCAAAAATGCAGAAATCTCTAAGGGTGGGCTTTTGGGACAAAAACCTGTTGATGATGTACAGGCATTGTTTCAAATTCCCAAACATGGGAGATATAAGGGAGATAGACCCTTGTTAATCCCTTTGAGCCTCGAAACTTGAAAACAAGCGACTTAGGCAAAAGTTAGGGCATCCCGCTGGACTTCAAAATCTAAAGATTCAAAAGAATCAGTCCAGGCAAAAATTAGGGATAAAAAAAAAGAGGGCAAAAGAATGCGAAAGCGAAAAGCGAAAAGGATTACAAAAGAAAATCCTCGAGCAAGAACAAAGTCGTGTGACTACGAACAAAAGACAAAAGGGGTGATTGTTACTCCAAAGCCTCATTAGGTGTCAAACCATCAGTGCATGGGTTCCTTAAAGATCATAACATGTTTTTGAGAGATGAGCGCTTGTGTCAAATTAATTGAACGTAGGACTGGAGAACATCACGAAGAGTGGGTGGGCACCGATAAGCGTTGAGCCATAAACCATTTTTCTCAAAACTGTGAACCAGGCCACGATACAACCCTCAGAAGTCCTAATTGAAACAGGGTTATTTCAAAAGCATACTACCAAGAGATAACGTTCCTGACTCCTATGAGTTGTGCTAAAAGATCTTTGTTGGTGTTGCATGTGCATTGCATTTCTTTCATTCAAAAATTAATGTCTTATCCTAACCCGTGATTCGCTCACAAAGGGTTTGCGACATCTTTTCAGTAAAACTTCAAGATCAACATGTGTGTTGCATTAGAATTTTCATTCTCAGAATAAAACATTTTTTGCTTGCATACTTTTGTTTGACATCAAAAGAAGTTTACATATGGAAATTCAGTCCAGAAGCTCAATCTTGCCGAGTTGAGAATCCTGAAACTCCCAAAGGACAGCCACATCCAGTGGTGCTTCCTCAGGAAACTTTGTTGAGCGGGAACTTTCCCAACAAGTTGTGTTAAGACGTAGTCGATCTGGGGCAATCACGTCGAATCATCTCTTTAAGGTGTGGCCAGTCTGAGCCAATCACGTCGAGAAATCTCTTTAGAGTTCAGCCAAACTGGGGCAATTACTTCAAGATTTCTCTATAGACCATACGGCCTGGGGCAGTTACGTCGAGATCTGACGAATCTCTACAAGAGTTTGAGGACATTGAGGCATTTTGGATGTCAAGTCTTTTGTAAAATCCTCTTGATGCAATTTCTTCTGAGGGACCATGTTGGTCTGGGGCAAGTGAAAAAAACTGTTGTCCACGAATATGCAGTCAATCAGTCAAAAGACTTTGAAACAAAGGGGCATTCCAACGCAAGGCATTTGTGGTCACCAGCAAGAGATGCGTCTAAACCCCTCTCCCCAACAAGTGATGGTTCAGAGCTGGACTTTCTCAGTTGCAGAAGTCATATCCAGCATGGGGCATACGTGCATATTCTTTTGTTTCAGGTAACAGGTCCAGATGATTTCAAGCACAAGAGGCATTTCTCCTAGACGAGTAATCACTTATCCCCACGCAGAAGACTGGGGCAATCATGTTCTGGGAAGGGTTCACTCGTCACCCTTTTGTCACAATGTTTACTGATTGAGTCCATCATTCGGTCGACGGTCGTTCACGACGTTTCGATATCGGTGAATTAAGTTTAACTGGGTATCGTTGTATCTTATTAAGTCGGTTCTCTCATTCAGTACTTCCAACAGCTACAAGCTTTTCTGTGTCGATAACGGTTGCAAATTCCCCAGTAGAGTTGTTTCGCAGACACCGAAGTTGATGGTCAATTCCCAGTGAGCGTCCGGGAGTTTGAAGATGCTTAATCTTCTGTAAAATCCTCTTATGACGTTTCTTCAGATAAGTCTTATATCATGGGGCAAAAAGCAAGTTGTTGATCCTCCCAAACATGGGGCATATTGAATTTCCCCAGCAGAAGATGTTCCAGATCTATTATCCCCATTAGAGTTTGAGGACGTGTGGTCTTCGGTAAAATCCTCTTAAAGGACATCCCCAGCACGAGACGCTTTAAAGCAGTTTTCTCCAGCAGAGTTTGTTATAAACTCATCATCCCCAACGGAATCGTCAAGCAGAAAGTTCACCTAACATGGGGCATTGTGGCACTTATCCTAGGCTCAACAGTCTTATTCGTCAGCAGACTACCGTGGAATTGCTTTGGGTTTCCCCAACAGATCTCTAGGGACTCTTTCTCAGCATGTTGCAATGGATTGTCTTCCAACTAGGATTTGCATGTCCCCGACAGAGTAGCCCTGATTCCCAGCAAGATCGTGTCTCATAAATGGTATCCCCACAGAGTCCATCATCGAATCTTGTCAACAATACTCCCCAGCTGAGTTGTTTTCTCCTTGCAAGAGGCTTATTGATCAATAGAGTCTCTTCCCCAGCAAGGTGATAGTACATTCTTTCCCCAGCCGGGTTAGCAGGTTGATTCTCCCCACAAAGGATCTCGGGTTTGATAGACCCTCGTGCAGAGTTTTAATGACTTTTCTTCCCTAGCAGGACGTCATTCAATAAATTCTCATCCCCAGTGGAGTTGCTATGATCAGAATTCATCCCCAAGTAGATGAAGTAATTCCTGGCAAAATCATCAATCCCCTCAATTCCCAAAGTCCAATTTATTTTTTGCAAGCGTAATAATTCGAAGCAGACGGATTATTCATTCATTCTCCAGCAGAGATATTATCCCTTCAGGAGTCTCCGAGATCAAATCATTGATTATTGTTCCTCAGCAGAGTCAGCCGAGATGTCTGATATGTATGCAGAGCGTAATCCAATGTTGATTGTTTTTGCAAAGTCCAACCGTAGATTGGCAAAAGGTCCATCTAAGGGTGGCAAATTCTCAAAGTCCAACCGTAGATCGGCAAAACGTCCATCCAAGGGTGGCAAATTCTTAAAGTCCAACCGTAGATTGGCAAAAGGTCCATCCAAGGGTGGCAAATTCTCAAAGTCCAACCGTAGATTGGCAAAAGGTCCATCCAAGGGTGGCAAATTCTCAAAGTCCAACCGTAGATTGGCAAAAGGTCCATCCAAGGGTGGCAAATTCTTAAAGTCCAACCGTAGATTGGCAAAAGGCCCATCCAAGGGTGGCAAATTCTCAAATTCCAACCGTAGATTGGCAAAAGTTTCATCCAAGGGTGGCAAATTCTCAAAGTCCAATTGTAGATTGGCAAAAGGTCCATCCAAGGGTGGCAAATTCTTAAAGTCCAACCGTAGATTGGCAAAAGGTCCATCCAAGGGTGGAAAATTCTTAAAGTCCAACCGTAGATTGGCAAAAGGTCCATCCAAGGGTGGCAAATTCTTAAAGTACAACCGTAGATTGGAAAAAGGTCCATCCAAGGGTGGCAAAGCAAGGCAAAGTCCAACCGTAGATTGGCGAAAGTCCACCCGTAGTGTGGCAAGTCAGTAGTCGTCTGACTCCCTTTAAAAGACCGCAGCTAAGTCCAACAGTAGATTGGCAAAAGTCCATCCAAGGGTGGAAAATCATCAGCAAGTCTAATCGTAGATTGGCAAAAGTCCACCCACAGTGTGACAATTCAACTGCAAAGTCCAACCGTAGATTGGCGAAAGTCCTCCCGCAGTGTGGCAGGTCAGTAGTCGTCTGACTCCATTCCAAAAGACAGTCCACCCGCAGTGTGGCAAGCCAGTAGTCGTCTGGTGCTGTACAAAAGACGTTGCTAAAGTCCACCCGCAGTGTGGCAAGCCAGTAGTCGTCTGGCGTTGTGCTAAAAGACATTGTTAAAGTCCACCCGTAGTGTGGCAAGCCAGTAGTCGTCTGGCGTTGTACAAAAAGACATATCTTCAGTGTTATTTCTTCCCATCAGAGTTTTATACAAGCAGAGTTCATTTGGTTGGGTTTATATCCCTTTTCTTCTTCTCCACAGAGTGCAAATTTTTGGGTTATTTTTGGTATTAAATCCCTCCATACCTTGAAAGTCTGACATCAATCGCTATCATCCATTCAGGTCTACAGTGATTGAATAGGGGCAGCTGTAATACCCCAAAATTTTCCCTCTCATTTCTTCATATCATTTAACATGAGCTTTCATTTTATTGCATTGCATTCAAGCATAGAAAAATAAAACATCAAGCATTTAGCATTGCATCTTGCATAAGGGCATGTGATCAGTGGTTCTCTAGAGGTGTGGATTATCCAAAGCAAAGGAAACAATAGCCAAGGGTCTCTCACCAGCCTCAAGGGTCCCTTAAGTCATATGTCATCTCAAGTGATCCCACAAGGCATGGGAATAGGAGAATTCATCAAGAGGATTGGACAGTGCATCATCTCCTACACAAAACAGTCAAAATTAGGATTTTGGATTCAAGCGGTCCCCTGATGAAATTTTGATTCAAACATGATCTCAATGTTTTCTACATGATATTAAGAGTCTAAGGATGGAAGATTGGCCATTGGTTAATTTCAGAAGAGGTTCAATTGGTCAGTTGCTTGATAACCAAGAAATTGGGGGAAAAAGTCAACTGTGCAGTGAAAAAAGTCAACTCCTGACTTTTTAAGGTAAAATTCGTGAAATTCAAGTTATATATGTTCATTGGACAAGATTTGATCAAGAAATGATGGAGGAATAATGAAAAATCAAGAAATTACAAAACTGCCCAAAATAGAAACTTTGGGGTTTCCAAAAATAGTAAGTTTTGGCCATTTTAGCACCTCTCTTTGAGTCAGGCTTTCTCAATTTTAAAGCATCAAATCAAAAATCCACCAGGCCACAACAAAAGATCTTGTTTCAAGCTTCAAATCCATATAAAGAACTCTTCCATCGGATCAAAATTGAGGGAGTTATGATCAATCAAAGTTTGGTAAAATCAAGGCAAAAACCAAGTCATGGCAAGGCAAGACCAGGCCCATAGGCCATAATTTCATCGAACAGTTGGCGTGCCAAATGTCAAGCCAATTTTCTCCATCAAGGAAGCTTCAAATAGAAAACTTTCCAACATCAAAGTTGTTCCTTTCCATGCCCTCTTCAACGTTCATGTTGGACATTTTTTCATTTGAACAAGTTATGAAGGTCATACGAGGGCTCGAACATGTTCGTTTCATGCTGAAAGTTCACAAGTCACAAGGCCTTGCTTGCAGCCCAAGTCACACATCTACACACCAATTGTGGTTCCTTGTTTTCTAAGCAACTGAGTTGATCCTAACTAACCGAGTTAACTAACTTGACTCGGTGAGTTGAGTCTAACTAACTCCGACCCTAGCTCCAAACCCAAACCTCATTCCAAACATCATTCCAAACCTCTCACACCCCAAACCTAAAATCTATTTAAGAGATGCTTCACTCATTTTCAAACCTTCAACCATTTTTGCTCCATTTTCACTCTCAATTCTCTCACATTTCTCTCTAACTTCTCTACTCATTCTTCATCAACTTCTACTTCTCTCTTCCAAAACCACACACAAAAGCTCTTATTTCTTGAAGAATAATCACTTTTTACATTGGAAAGTGATTAATTCTTGAGCTAAGCTTCATCTCTTGGTTTGCATTGGTTGAATTTTCTGGAATTTCAGTTTGTTCTTCTTCAATCCAAAGGTTTCTCACCATTTATTTTGGTGCAAGTTGGATTTTGGTGGATTTTCGCGATTTCGTTCGGTTTCGACACATTTCGGCTATTGATTGAAGAATCTCTAGTTTTCTTTCATTTTTCTGCACCAAGATTACTTTGCAAAAATTACCAAAGCAAGTCTCCGCTTTGTAGGTTGGTTTTCCCTAAATCTACACTGTTTTTAGCTTATTCGCAACTTATTCGATGTAGATTTTGTGGATTTTGATTTGGATTCATGTGCTTGAATATGATTCTTGATGTGATTGTTAATTGAATCCAATTGATGTTTGTTGACTGTAATTCAATGTAATTTCGTGCCTAATTGTGTACATGATCATTTGGATGTTTGGATAAGTGATTGGTGCTTGAAAAGTGGTTATGAGAAGTGATTTTTGCAGGTCTGGTACTGTTCAGTCGATTTGCATCTTAGTGCAATCGATTGCACCTTTGTTTTTTCACTAGAAAGTGCATTCTGTAGCTGTGCAATCGATTTGCACCATCGATTTGCACCCTGCTGCAATCGATTTGCACCTGTAACTTTTATGTTTTTGGCTTGTTTTGAAGCATGTATTGATACCTATTCCACCTCTAACCTTCATGGCTTTGTGTGATGCATATTTGTGGAATTTTCTAAAGTTGTTTAACCTCTAGTTGCTGGATGTATGTGAATCTTTGATGCATGATTATCCAATTGTTGATTTGCTTGCATTCTTGAAGCATGTTCTTGAGGCATTTTGGTTCATGTGTGAATAATGACTTGTTGAATTTGTGTAATCTCTTGAAGATGAGTGTGAGGTGATATATGTGAGTGTGATGCTGTAGTGTACATAAGTTGGATCATGTATGCTTTTGCCTTGCTTGAACATTTGTTTTCCGTTGACAACGATCATGGTGTATGATTAATTAATCTTGATGCATGTTAATGTGAAATTGCCTTGCATGTTTGAATTGAACTATCATGATATGTTTTAAGTTCTGAGTTTGCTCTATCCTCACTTCATTTTGTTCACATCACCTTTGTATGCACACAATTTTCCGACACGTGACTCTTGGATTTTCATCGTTTATGGTCATGCTTGCGTAGTTGCGTTCTTGACGCGATAAACACATAGCACACACCCCTTGAACATGCTAATTGTGAATTAATGTGTGTGTTGCTGGAATTATGTGGTGCATGCTGGTTTGCTTTCTATTCCTTGAGGTGCATACTTGCTTCAATTTGTTCACATGCTCAATGTTATGCATCCTTTCATGATGTACATTTTTCCATGATGTTTTCAAGTTTATTCAATATGATGTATGATGTATTTGTGATCATGATTACTTGAGGAATGCATGATGTTGGATACATGTTTGCTATGTCATGATTGAATTGCATTCAAATGCATTGCATGCTGTCCTGTTTCTACTGCTGATTATACACATATGTGTTGTTGTATGTGCTGCCAAATGCTTTTTACACCCATTTTATAGGCTGAACATGTGCTGTTAATTACTGTTTGGTACATGATGATAGATTTACTGCTGCATTGCATTTATGGGCTGTAATAGCTGATGTTTTCACTATTTCCTTCCATTGGCTTGTTTGACCAAGTTCTATTACTTAGGATTTCTTGTAGATATTTTGTGAACTAACCTTTTCATGTAGGTGCTAAAGGTAAGTAAGTGTGTGGACTTAGTTCCACATACATTTCTTTCTCTTATATTCTCTTATTTCTTTTAAACTTTCTACTTGTGTTTGTTAAGCATTTACATGCTTTCATTGAATAACTTTTCTTTCATCCCTCTTTAAGATCAACTTAACTTCTATCTTGGAAGTAAGTTGCTTCTTTTGCTCTTCTTCTTTCTTTTAGAAGTAGGTTTGTTAAACCACATTAACCATAGGATCTCCAAGCATGCTAACACTAGGGTGTCTTAGTCTCCCTTTAGTTTTCACCCTTGCTTCACTTTTGAGTCTCTTCTTCTCATCTTCAAACAAAAGTAAAAAAAAATACTTAATACAGGCATAACTCCTATTGTATTTAGGCCTTTCATATGGAAACAAGGATGTGTGGGGTCTTCTCTCACTTTCTTGGAATGTTTAGCATACGTCCCGTCCTGGGTCGATATGCGAGGCATTCGATCCTACATGAGGGACTTAAATACAATACGTGTTACAAAAAACAAAAATAATCAAAACACTTCTTTCTTAAAAGACAAAAACAAACAATAACGTCTTTCCTTCGGGAATTCTTTTCTCATCTCACTCACTCTTAACGTACGAACGTGCTTCTCCTCGTTCTCTTGCAAGATGGTAACGCACTCGGACCAGCGAGCCTGCAACACCTGAGCTAGAACGTTAGCCGTTCCCTAAAAACACAAACAAAGCGACCCTCGTTGAGGGGAACTACGTCGCTCTGATTTTCATGTTCCCGATGAGATACGTAGGTAGTGGGGTAGGGCCCATTCGAGCACTTTTTTTATTTTCCCTACATTTGTTCCTCTTTCTCTTTCCATTCCTTTTCCAGTTCCTTTTCCAGTATCCTTTCCTTACACCCTTTGATTGAAGCAGCAAGCGTGGATCCCATCAGGTACGATGGACGCGTGGGGGTGCTAATATCTTCCCTTCGCGTAACCGACTCCCGAACCCAGTTCTCTTGGTCGCAAGATCATGCTCTATCATTTCTCTCAGGTTTATGCAGTGTTTCCTTTCCCTCTCTCGCGATAAATACACATTGCTGGGGACTCTGTTTCGGTGCCACTTTCACGTTTGTACTTGGATGAAAATCCCGGGAGCGACACTTCCCTGTGAGCTTCTGAACTAAGCAGGAGAGATAGTACCAAACTTCAAGATGGAGTTCGCATTAATTGATCCACAATGTTGTACTCGCTTTTCTAGATCAGCTTCAGCATCTCATCGTTGTTCTTTACAGGTTATGGATTACTGGATTGACTGTCTTGTTGATCAGGAACTTCCGTCTGAGGTTCCTTTTCTTTGGTAGATTCTCCAACTCCTTTGTTGAAGATCCGACCGCTCCAGGTAACTCGACTGATGTCGGCAATGTTCACAACGGAGGGTAACGGAGTTTCTTTTCCATTTTCGATGGTCGTTGCACCGTACTTGTAAGGGATAGCCTTTTCTAATTTGTATGGTATTGGACCTAGTAAGTAGACGACCACAGGGACTTTTTGGTTTTCCTTACCATCATAGGCAGCCTCGATTGGTTCCTGGTTGGGAACTTTTCTATTATCAAGAGGGATCTTTGATTCATTTAGTAGAGGGATTATGTCACAAACATCCTTGGTTATTCCATGATCGGAGATTTGGACAGTGTTTTTGTTCTAACCAGGGAGGTACTCTTGTATCATGTCGATCAACATAGAACTTGAACATGGTTGAATCTCTTTCCGGTCCAACTGATTTTGGAGGGATGCTCATACTAGATTGCATCCTTGGTTATTTTCCGAGCATACTCTACAGCACTCATAATTGTGCTGTGGTACCCAGCCATACCCGCTTTGTATGCAGTGCATCTTTACTAGATCTGTTTCTATTGAGCGGATATCACGACTTTGATGTTTACCAGGATTCCCATCAATCATGCTAATCTGTTGTGTGTCTTCATCCAAGTAGATTGGAAGCCACCAATGGTCCAATAGATGTTGAAGATTCTTTTGCACAAGCGTACACCCTTGGTCATCTTTGCAGCATTCTTTACATTCTAGATAATCATGTGAAGCAAGAAAATCTAGTCTAACCTGTTTAGCATGCAATTCCACTAGACTAGTATTCATCAAGCGTGTGTCAAAGATCTGAACCATATTGACTGGATGCTCATTTCTTTCATGGTAGTCTTGGATCCATCTGAGATTCATCTGACATTGGAGAGCCTCTTGTATGAAATAGCATCCCTGATTGTCTGTTGAGCAGATTGGACAAGTGCTGTAATCGTGTCGTGGAAGATTGTAATACTGACTTTGTCTCGAATGCATCGCCACTAAATTAACGTTCATTGCATAGATATCGTGGTTCTGAACAATGTTGGGATGTGCATGGGCCACATTTACTTCACGAATCCTGTGATCCTGAATCTATCCCAGATCCATTTGTTCTTGCAGAGCTGTTTGTACTATGGCACACCCTTGAGTGTCTTTGGAGCAGATATCACACATATGATAGTTGTGAAATGGCACATGGCCGTATCCGCTCTGTTTGCAATGCATCTTTACCAGGTTGGTTCCCAGTAAGCTTACATTGTGAATTTGATAATTATTGACAGGCTTTCCTTTTATCAAATTCACTGTAGTCTTCTCATGTTGCGGTAATGGGTTCGTCTGAACATTTGGATTTGTATCCTTGAAAGATAAAACCCCGTTCCTGACAAGCTTCTGTACATCAGACTTAAAACTGAGACAATTCTCAATATTGTGTCCTGATCCTCCTTGATGGTAAGGACAAGTTTGATCTGCTTTGAACCAAAAAGGTGGATTTTCTGTTATTGTAGAAGGAGTTCTGGTTTGGACGTGCCCCTTGTGTAGCGTGCGATTTTTGTCGGTGACGCGACCACCTTATCGCTATGGGTTTTTCCTCACCACAATGGTAGGAGTTGGGTGCTACTTTCTGATTTCTTATTTATCCTGTGAAGCTGTAAAGGAAAGGGAAGATATCTAAAACTAACCTTGCACGCAAATGTTTAACTGAACAAATGCTTAAGAGATTGGGGGGTCCGGGGTCAGGTTATACAATAGGGAGTTGTCAATTACCCATCCTATATGTGGTTATCCACAGGTTGTTAGCAATTATTCTTACTGCTTTCTACTTACTGGTGTTTGTCTGTTATGGGTTGGGAAAGTTTCTCCTTTGGGAGTGTTTGAGAGAGAGAGTTTTTGTTGATATCGATCTTGCCGATGTTTTTGATGAATGTGTGAAGGTACTGTGTAATACCCCAAATTTTGACCACTTAGATTTCCCATCATTGTGAAAATCATCATCACAATATGGATGTACCTTTATGCTTCATTAGTCTCCCCAAAGATGGGTGAGCATCCACTACAATCAAAATTAGGGTTTCAAGCCCTCTCTGAGTGCTTAGACAAAGGATCAATCAAGAAATGACATGATATTCAACTTGTCTAATCTCTTAAACATCCACAATGGATCAAAAAGGACTCCCACTTCAAGGATTAAGCACAAGGCTGCTCCCTTCTAGGTGGATCAAGTCTCAAGATCGACAGTGTCACCAAATTAGGGTTTTGGTCGACCAGGGCCTCCAGATGGAAATTTTCATCTGGGCACAAGGCAATGATCCAAAACATGACCTAATATACTTCATGGAACCTCATGAACCCATGCATCAAGTCAATTTTGCCTCAGGGGATGCATCCATCAAAAATTAGGAATTAGGGTTTCTTGACCTAATTCACCCCTAAGTTGACTTTTGGGACAAACCATGAGCCAGGACCTCAAGAGATGATTTGAGAGTCTCTAATATACCATATTGATCCATTTGGAACAATGGATTGATCCAAGAAGCTTGAGCAACAAGTTTCATTTTCATCTGCACCACAATTAGGGTTTTAAGGGAAAAGTCAACTGTAACTTTGACTTTTGACCAGGACATGCTCCCAAACCCTAATACATGATTGAATATACCCTATGACACCCATGGAACATGTCCATCAAGTTTGATTTAGGTCAAGGACATGATTTCCTGAAGAATTGCACAGTTTGGAATTCACCTGATAAAAAGTCAACTGTGCACAAAAGTCAACTTTGACTTTTTGAGATTTTTCACCAAAATGGATTTTTAACCCTAAAATGATGTTAATGTATGATTTGAATCATCATTCATCAAGAAAAATCAAGAAAAGTGAGATAACTTGTAAAAGGGGTAACCATAAAACTTAGAAATTTTTCTAAGTTAAAAATAAAGTGGCAAAGGTACCAACTTTGGAGGACCATAACTCCTAAACCACAAGGCCATTTTTTCTCATCCAAAGATGGATTTGTAGCCCTCATTATCACCTACAAAAACTTCAACTACAAGTCATTCCAATTCATTAAGGATTTTGAGTTATGGAGTGATCAAAGTGGCTGAAAAGTGAAAATGTCACTTTTTCCAACACTTAGTGAAATTTTCACTAAGTCAGATTCTGCCTCACTTTTTGCCAAATGTAGGTGGATTTTTCACTTGGAATCAAAAGAGATCAAAACCAAACTTGTTCAAACAATTATTGTATCATGTTAGGGCTTTCCAAAATGGCCAAGAACATTGCCAAATTCAACCCACATCATGAGATACAACATTGGCAAGTTGCCTTGCTGAAATCTGTCAAGGCAAGGCAGAATTTGCAACTTTGGTCGATTTTCCAAAATCAGCCAAATTCAATTGCTCCAATCCACTTGGACACCTCAGAGGATTGAATCTAAAGGGGAGAATCACTGAGCCAAGCCTCCAAGGTCCAAGGAACAAGGAATAGCATGTTGAACCTAGAGTTGCCAAAGTAGGGACAAGACTTCAAATTTGGAATGAGGCATTCAATGGAACCATCAAGGTGGCATGGACTGAGCCATTCTCATCTGAAATCAGTCAAGACTTATCCAAGACCAAGGGGACCAAAGCTCTGTGCCCTAACCTCTAGTCAATGGCTAGAGGAGACTTGGATTCTCATTGGACAACATTGGTCAAACCTACTTACCAGCTGCCATGCATTATTCCTTGCAAAACAAACTTGCTCTACTATAAATAGAGCTCAATTGTGGTCAGTTTGAGTACACCAAAGCCATCTAACAGATGCTTTCCTCAAAATCTCTTTCTCTTGGCAAAAATGCCTTTCTTAGCAAGGTAGTTATCGGGTTTTGAGTTTGAGAGCAATTCCAACCAAACCAATCACTCACACACCTCACATACATCACATATGAGCTGATCAAACACTCACATAACATCTGGAACATCAAAATCTCAAAATCACTTGCCATCCACACAAGTTTGAAGTGAAGTTGCAGCTGAGATGCCATAAACTGATCCAGTCCATTTCAATTCAATCCAAGTGTTCAAACACACTCCATATGGTGTAGGGAAGCTGTCCAGATCATCACAACTTGTCTGTAACACCTCCAACTCAAAATCACTTTGAACTTGCTGTCACGACTTGGAGGTAAGCCTAAACTTGGGCATCTCTCAATCTATGCATATTTCCTCGCACAATAATTTGGCGATATGTTCACAATCATGCATGGAATGTTTTCCCTCAATTAATTGCATTGTTTGAATCGTGTATCAAAAATCCTAGCCTTCATGCAGAAATTAGGGTTCTTGAGGTCTCTTCGTGATTTCTTGTTGTATGTTTAATTTAAATGAAATTAAAGTACATAGACATGATCGTGAGGTTGAGGCGAGCATAATGATATGTGGATTGCATGATATGATTACTTATTCATGAAGATTGGATAGAAAATGCAAATCTGAGAAACCCAGAAAACGCGCGTGTTCTTGCTTGTGTTCTTGGCGCCATTTTCAGATTTTCAAATATTTGAATTTTGTGATTTTGTTTAATTGATTCAAAAATTAATTTCTATCTGAGTTTTAATGATTTTGAGTTGATTCTTTTTTTAATAATTCACAAAAATGTTAAAATATTTTATTTTCACAAAAAATCCCAAAAATATTATTTATTTCATATAATTGATATTTTTGCAAAGAATTAATATTTTGATTGTTTTTGGCATTTTAAATATTTTTTCTACATTGATTTTGCAACTTTTAAAGCTTTCTAATTATTTTGTAGGTCAATACTTAATTTTTGAAGCATTAATCCAAGATCACAATTTGTTTTCCATGTGTAAAACAATTTTTGATCATTTTAATTGAATTTTTATTCAATTAAATACATTTTGAAAACAAATTAGGGTTTTGGATTAATTCAACCCTCATAAATCATTTTCAAAAACTTTTTGGGCCTCTTGGAGAGTGTAAGACCCATCCCCCCTTGTACAAAGACTTTTTGGGCCTCAGTCATTGTATAAGTCCCTCTGTACAAGTAAACGGCGCGATCGTCGCCCGTTTAAAAATAAAAATCATCTGGGCCTCTCCTTGAGCTATAAGACCCATTCAACAACATTTTGGGCCTCTATTAGAGTGTAAGACCCAATCCCCCTTTTAACCAAAACAATTTTGGGCCTCACTTATTGTATAAGTCCCTCTGCGTTAAAAGAAAACCTCGGCGCGATCGCCATTTTTAAACGAAAAATCATTTGGGCCTACCCTCGTGTTATAATCCCCACTCTTTTTTCTTTAAACCTTTTTGGGCCTCTTGAGAGAGTGTAAGACCCATCCCTTTGTACAGAAAACCTTTTTGGGCCCCAGTCACTTGTATAAGTCCCGCTGTACAAAGTCAAACAGTGTGCTCACTGATAAAACCCTAGGCCTCTCCTTGAGCTGTAAGCCCCAAATCTTTCTTTTTCAAAGCACTTTCTCCTTTGATTTTGAATATACTGTTGTTTTCAATCTTTCTTTGTTGAACAACTAACCAAACAGCATGGAAGCACTACAACCGAGTAAGTGGTTATCGCTTTCATTTACTGCTTTCATATTATAAACTGTATTGTGGGGCTGCTCACTGTAAGTGTCCTTTCATAAACTCATATCTACTGTGTAATAATAGTATAGATATTTCGAGTTTCCCCGGCAACTACGTCTAGAACTAAGTGACGCCGTTTCATTTATTCGTAGAAATAGACGCCTAGATCCCCAATAGGAGCACCAGATACAGTCTTCTCTTCGGCTGTCCTCCTTAGGAATCGTCAAGAAGCTCTACTCCCCAAGATGAATGTATTCTCCATGAATGGCATCTTTGAGTTTCTTCCAAATTCTCGAAATTTCCTGACTTGATCTATTCCTTGTGGATAGCTTGCCTTGAATGTCTCGGGGTTTGGGTACCCACTACGGTCATAATCTTGGACCTTAACTAAGGAACCCTCTTTAAAAGCTAAAAGTCGCTGGATAGTAAACCTCGCACGTTTACCAATGGTTTTTATCTCTAAAAGAGTTATCTCTCCTAATGGAAAGAAGATGATAGACCCACGGGCTTCTTAAAAGCATCGGCCTCCTCTTGGGCATTATTCAAGGACACTACGGCTTCTTAGAAGTATTCACAGCCTCCTCTTAGGCTTCGTATAATGATCTTTTCCTTCAGGAATGATAGCCTTCTCTTGGGCTTCGTACAAGGACCCGTCGGCTTCTTAAAAGTTTCCAGCCTCCTCTTGGGCTTCGTACAAATTGTCCCGACGACCTCCTAGAGGTATAGGAACAGAACCTAGCCATCCTCATAGAACAGTCCTTTCATAGAGTCTACTACTGTTTCTCAAAGCATAGTACAAAAGATAAAACTCTAGACACGGACAATCTAATATCCTTGAGTCTCAAAGACATTCTCAAGTGACCCCTTCGTTAAATAGGAAGGAAACCCGCAGACTCGGACAGTCTCAATACCCTTTGGATTTCCCGTTTCCTCAAAGAGAAGGAAATATCTTTGATCCTCAAATCAAATCCCTGAGTACAGTGTTGCTCATATAAGAACTGATTTTCTCTTTTAAAATCAGTATATTGGATCTGTCACTCAACTGAAACAAACCTTTAGCCTCCATCTCGGGCTTCGTACGAGATACAAAAACACTCTCTTGTTGAGTATCAAAGACTCTCTTGTAGAGTCAAACTTTTCGCCTCCATCTCGGGCTTTGTACGAGATACAAAAAGGTTCTTATTAAGCCAAACAATCTTTTAGCCTCCATCTCGGGCTTTATACGAGATACCAAAAGACTCCATCGTCGGGTCAAAAACTTTATGCCTCTCTCTCGGGCTTTGTACGAGACACAAATTAGCCTCCTCTTAGGCTTTGTATAATGATTTTCCTAGCGGAAATTAGCCTCCTCTTAGGCTTTGTATAAGAAAACCACTGGTTGATCCAATCAACCTTTTAGCATCAAAGCTGTGCCTCGTTCACAGTACACAAACATCAACAACTCCTTTCCCTTCATCTAATCGCTGTAAGCGGCAAGCCTCTGGATCATCTACATCCATGCCAATGTCCCTCTTTTAGCATGAGAAATTCCTAAGGAAAGATGGCATTGCTCTACACTGAGTTAAAGTCTTCTCCTTCAGGTTAAAACCCCTTTTAAGGAAATTATGGCATTGCTCGGATCCGCGTATCCCAGTTAAAGTAATTCTCCTTCCCCCTCTTTAGAGATGACAAATCCTCTCTAAAGCCGAGGCCTTTCAGCTTCACGTCTTGGGCTTTGAACAAGACACAAATAGACCTTTCGCTTCACGTCTTGGGCTTTGAACAAGACACCAAAAACCAATTTCCTCCCATAGAATAGGAGGAACTACGAACGCTCTGATTTCCCTGTTTCGGTAAACGGGAATACGTAGGCATAAGATCGAAAGAAAAGATCTTAGCGAGCACAATCAACAAAAAACCCAAATCTCATATCCCCATCAATTAAAAGCAGTATTTCAAAAGCATCAGTCCTAACATCCTAATCCTAGCTCCCCGCCAGAAACCTTTTGCCCAGGAAAAAAGAGAAAGAAAACAGTACTGGCGAAAATACAAATTACCAGTACAAAGGCCCCCCACATTGATAGCATTCGTAACCTAACAGACCGCTGTTTAAACTCAGTATGCAAGCAGGGTTAATTGGAGACATCTATTTCCCTTCCTTATTCAGCTCACAATAGGATAAAAAATGAATCGACCTGTAGTTTAAGCTCAAACCGCAGAGAGCGACCAGCGCTTAAGAACCGCGTCCAAAATCGCTCGCTACATACTGGACCTAAAGTTTTTGATTGGTATGAAGTTACTAGGCCTAAAGTTTTTTTATTGGTATGAATGTACTAGACCTAAAGTTTTTTATTGGTATGAAGGTACTGGACCTAAAGTTTTTGATTGGTATGCTCGCTAAGATTTCGCAATCTTATTCCTATGTATTCCCGTTAAAGAAAACAGGGAAATCAGAGCAATCGTAGTTCCTCCTATTCTATGGGAGGAAAAGATGTTTTGGTGTCTTGTTTAAAGCCCAAGATTGAAGCTAGAGGTTATTTGTGTCTTGTTCAAAGCCCAAGATTGAGGCTATAAGGTTGAGTGAGAGAGAATTTGTCATCTCTAAAGGGAGACTCGTCTGTTTATCACAACTGTTGGGTGACTGATTATAAAGGAGGATTACTTAAACTGGGATATGAGAAACCAACAATGCCATAAATTTCCTTTATAGGGGGTTTGTTCTGAAGGAGAAAACTTTAACTCAGTGTAGAGCAATTCCATTTTTCCTTAGGAGTCTTTCATGCTAAGAGAGGGGCAGTGCCGTGGATGTAGATAATCCAGAGGCTTGCCACTTACAACAATTAGATGAAAGGAGGTTTACCAGGATAAGAGATGGACTACAACTTGGATGTTTGAATCAACAAATGTGCCACTTACAGCAGTTATCTGGGATTAGGGTTTGTTTTGAATGTCTGTTCTGATGTGTGATATACAGAGAAGTATCTTCCTACAGAGAGATTTTGATTTCCTCTGAGGGGATTTTTGGTTTTCTTTGTGTGTACCTTGATCAAAGCCCAAGGTTGAGGCTAACAAATTGATTGACTCCACTGGGGAAGTCCTTATACAAAGCCTAAGAGGAGGCTGGAAAACATTGACTCAACAAGAGAGTGTTTATCTGTCTTGTACAAAGCCCAAGATTGAGGTTAAGAAAGAATTGACTCTTTTGGGGATATCATTATACAAAGCCTAAGAGGAGGCTAAAAGTTGAATATTTCGGGGAAATATTTTGTTTTTCTTGTACAAAGCCCAAGATTAAGGATAAAAAGAACGTTTGATTCCACTAGGGAATATTTGTATGTGTCTTGTACAAAGCCCAAGATTGAGGCTGAAAGGGGAAACTGATTCTACTGGTGAGAGGTTTTATCTGTCTTGTACAAAGCCCAAGATTGTGGCTAAAGGAAGATTTGACTCTGCTGGAGAGTATGATTTGCCTTGTATAAAGCCAAAGATTGAGGCTGAAAAGAGGATTGACTCTGCTTAGGGAAATTTATATGGTGTCTTGTACAAAGCCCAAGATTGAGGCTGAAAGATATTGGCTGACTTAGCTAAAGATATTTATGGGTGTCTTGTATAAAGCCCAAGATTGAGGTTGAAAAGATGATTGACTCAACAAGAGAGTGTTTTTTATCTGTCTTGTACAAAGCCCAAGATTGAGGCTGAAAAGGGTTGACTCAACAAGAGAGTGCTTTTAGGAGATTGACTCAACAAGAGAGTGCTGAAAAGGTGATTGACTCAATAAGAGAGTGCTTTTGAG
The DNA here is from genome assembly GCA_022829125.1 of Lathyrus tuberosus. Classification (NCBI taxonomy): domain Eukaryota; kingdom Viridiplantae; phylum Streptophyta; class Magnoliopsida; order Fabales; family Fabaceae; genus Lathyrus; species Lathyrus tuberosus. The sequence goes on along the minus strand of JALAZF010000432.1, from coordinate 1,735,797 downwards.
GCTAACTCTGTTAAGGAAAATCATTATAAAAAGCCTAAGAGGAGGCTCTCTTCTGCTGAGGATTATTGAGATCCAGAGGCAGGTCCAAGTCGGGGGATCAACTCTTGCTGAGGGTTTACAGAAGAGTTGAGGTATCAGATGCCTTGAGGTTCTGATTTGGGATAGTGTTATACTGATGATAAGTTGACCCTAGCTGGGGAAATTTAGGATGAAAGATTGAGTTTTAGATCCTTTGGGGGTTTTAACTCTACTGGAGATTGGTTAAATGACCAGGGTTTTTATCGTGTTTGTTTGGAACTTGAGAATGTCTTTGAGATCCAAGAGGAGATTAGACTGTCCAAGTCTACTGTTATGGAAGAGTTTATCTTTGTATGATGCCCAAGAGGAGGCTGGTACTTTAAGGGATGAGAATCAACCCTACAATTGGTCTGAGATTTTGACTATTCGAAAAGACTACTCTAACAAAGGATGACTAAGTTCTGTCCTATACCTTTAAGAGGTCTTCAGGGTCCTTGTATTAGTCCCAAGAGAAGGCATAAGAACTTTTAAGAAGCTGGAGGGTCCTTGTAAAAATCCCAAGAGGAGGCTGGGGATGCTTTTAGGAAGCCTGTGGGTCCAAACCTAAGAAAAGTTCAAGAAAAGTTTCACTGGGAATAATCTTTTCTTTAGTGAGCAGTTCTAGGGTTTAAAGAAATTCAAGAAAGGTTTCACCGGGAATTAATCCTCTCTGGGGAAAATGAATTTCTTTGACAAATTTCTAATATGACAATCTGAGAAAAGTTTCACCAGGAATAATGTCTTTCTCTTTGTTCCATATTGTATAAGCCCAAGTGGAGGCAAGACTGTATCTGGAATTCCTATGGGGAACTAGTTTTCACTGTGTTGAAATAGTGACCACTGGCTTTATCTAGTTCTAGACCTAATTGCCGGGGAAAACTCTGAGCAGATAATATACAGGTATATATATACATATGAAATATATACTATATGTAAAAGAGGGTAGGAGGACTTACATGTGAGCAAGCTTCCAGCACAAACAAATATATATATATATATATATATATATATATATATATATATATATCTGTGTGTGTGTGCAAGTGTGTAAAAGAAAGTTGATAAAACTTATAGGTGAGCAAGCTTCCAATGTAACAACTGTATGGTTTGTTGTTCAAGAAATTAAAGAAAGTTTTGATAACAACTATGAATTTGAACCTAAATCAAAAGGGAAAGTTGTTTTTGAAGAGAAGATTGGGGCTTATACTCAAGGAGAAGCCCATGGAAAGACAGTGATTGCACTACCGTTTTTAAAAACTGTACTGGGACTTATACAATGACTGAGGCCCAAAATTACTTATGTACAAAAGAGGGTTGGGTCTTACACTCTATTAGAGGCCCAAACGTTTATTTTTGTACAAGATATGGGGCTTACAACTCAAGGAGAGGCCCAAAAATAACAGTGATCGCACCATTGTTTTGAAAATTGTACTGGGACTTATACAATGACTGAGGCCCAAAATTATTTATGTACAAAAAAGGGTTGGGTCTTACACTCTATTAGAGGCCGTAGCGCGATTTTTGTGGTCTTGAATCACTATCGCTTGGGCACTACAGTTCGATTCATTTTTTATCCTGTTAAGCTGATTAAGGAAGGGAAATAGATGTCTCCAATTAACCCTGCTTGCATACTGAGTTTAAACAGTCAAAACTGTTGGTTTACAGATGTTATTAAGATGTGGGCCCCTCTTCGGTTATTTTGTTAAGAATAGAATGTTTGGACCATCTGTGAGGTTTTTGTTAATGTGTTTAGATTTGATGCTTTTGGGTTGATATATGAAGGTACTGGATTTTGGGTTTTTGATTAGTGTGCTCGCTAATATTTTTGCAATCTTATGCCTACGTATTCCCGAAACAGGGAAATCAAAGCGATCGTAGTTCCTCCTATTCTAAGGGAGGAAAAAGGTGTTTTGGTGTCTTGTTCAAAGCCCAAGATTGAAGCTAAAGGTAGTTTGTATCTTGTTTAAAGCCCAAGATGTGAAGCTGAAAGGTTGAGAGAGAATTTGTCATCTCTAAAGAGGAGTTATTGATGTTCGTATGCTGTTAGCAAGGCACAACTTTGCTGCTAAAAGGTTGATTGACTCAACCGGGGTTTTCTTTATACAAAGCCTAAGATGAGGCTAGAAGCTAATTTTTTCGAGGAAAATGTTCTTTCTGTCTTGTACAAAGCCCAAGATTGAGGCTAAAAGGGTTTGACTCAACAAGAGAGTCTGTCATACTCAACAAGAGAGTAATTTGGTGTCTCGTATGAAGCCTGAGATGGAGGCGAAAGGGAAGATAGACTCAACGAGAGAGTCTGAAAAGGTGATTGACTCAACAAGAGAGTCTGAAAGTTTATTGACCCAACAAGAGAGTCTTTTATACTCAACAAGAGAGTGTTTTGTTGTCTCGTACGAAGCCCGAGATAGAGGCTAAAAGGAAATTGACTCAACAAGAGAGTCTTTTATACTCAACAAGAGAGTGTTTTATATGTGTCTTGTATGAAGCCCAAGACGGAGACTAAAAGTGATTGACTCAACAAGAGAGTCTTTTATACTCAACAAGAGAGTGATTTTATATGTCTTGTACAAAGCCCAAGACTGAGGCTAAAAGTTGGTTGACTCAACAAGAGAGTCTTTTATACTCAACAAGAGAGTGATTTTCTATCTCGTACGAAGCCCGAGATGGAGGCTAAAAGTGGGTGACTCAACAAGAGAGTCTGAAAAGGTTAGCTCCGCTGGGGAGAATCATTGTACAAAGCCCAAGAAGAGGCTGTCTTACCACCGTGGATTCGGGAAATCCAGAGGCGGGTCCAAGTATGGAGAACTCTCATGAGAGAGACCGGGTTTCTGCCTATGTTTGAAAGGGAACTTGAGAATGTCTTTGAGACTCAAGGGTTTTAGACTCTCCAAGTCTAGAGTTTTATCTTTTATACAATGCCCAAGAGGAGGCACAGGCATTAAGGGATGAGTATCAACCCTACAACGGCCGAAGTTTTTTGACACTGAAAAGACTGCTCTAGCAAAGGATGACTAAGTTCTATCTTATACCTTTAAGAGGTCGTCGGGGTCCTTGTATGAAGCCCAAGAGAAGGCATGAGAACTTCTAAGAAGCCGAAGGGTCCTTGTACAACGTCCAAGAGGAGGCGGGGATGCTTTTAAGAAGCCTGTGGGTCCCCAAACCCTGATAAGTTCAAGACATGCTATTCACCGAGAATAGATCAAGCTAGGAAAGTCCGAGAATTTGGAAGAAACTCAAGAGATGCCATTCACGGAGAAAAGATCATCTCTGGGGAGTTAGAGTTTCTTTGACAATGTCTAAGGGTGACAGTCTGAGAAAGAGTTCACCGAGAATGTTGCCCTTCACGTCTCCATATTGTTTAACCCCAAGAGGAGGGAAGACTGTATCTGGAAATCATATGGGGATCTAGTTTTGTTTGTATTTAAGAGTGGCCAACAGGGCTTTACCTAGTGCTAGACGTAGTTGCCGAGGAATACTCTAAATAACTATACTAGTATTACACAGTTGATATGTGACAAGTATATAAAAGGATGTGAAAGAAGACTTACAGTGAAACAGCCCCACAATACAGTTATATACATATGAAAGCGGTAAATGAAAGCGGATAAACACTTACCCGTTGTAGAGCTTCCATGCTGTTTAGTTAGTTGTTCAAAAAAGAAAGTTTTGATAACAACATATTCAAAATCAAAGTGTAATACCCCAAATTTTGACCACTTAGATTTCCCATCATTGTGCAAATCATCATCACAATATGGGGGAACCATCATGCTTCATCAGTCTCCCCAAAGATGGGTGAGCATCCAATACAATCAAAATTAGGGTTTCAAGCCCTCTCTGAGTGCTTAGACAAAGGATCAATCAAGAAATGACATGATATTCAACTTGTCTAATCTCTTAAATATCCACAATGGATCAAGAAGGACTCCCACTTCAAGGATTAAGCACAAGGCTGCTCCCTTCTAGGTGGATCAAGTCTCAAGATCGACAGTGTCACCAAATTAGGGTTTTGGTCGACCAGGGCCTCCAGATGGAAATTTTCATCTGGGCACAAGGCAATGATCCAAAATATGACCTAATATACTTCATGGAACCTCATGAACCCATGCATCAAGTCAATTTTGCCTCAGGGGATGCATTCATAAAAAATCAGGAATTAGGGTTTCTTGACCTAATTCACCCCTAAGTTGACTTTTGGGACAAACCATGAGCCAAGACCTCAAGAGATGATTTGAGGGTCTCTAATATACCATATTTATCCATTTGGAACAATGGATTGATCCAAGAAGCTTGAGCAACAAGTCTCAATTTCATCTGCACCACAATTAGGGTTTTAAGAGAAAAGTCAACTGTAACTTTGACTTTTGACCAGGACATGCTCCCAAACCCTAATACATGATTGTATATACCCTATGATACCCATGGAACATGTCCATCAAGTTTGATTTAGGTCAAGGACATGATTTCCTGAAGAATTGCACAGTTTGGAATTCATCTGATAAAAAGTCAACTGTGCACAAAAGTCAACTTTGACTTTTTGAGATTTTTCACCAAAATGGATTTTTAACCCTAAAATGATGTTAATGTATGATTTGAATCATCATTCATCAAGAAAAATCAAGAAAAGTGAGATAACTTGTAAAAGGGGTAACCATAAAACTTAGAAATTTTTCTAAGTTAAAAATAAAGTGGCAAAGGTACCAACTTTGGAGGACCATAACTCCTAAACCACAAGGCCATTTTTTCTCATCCAAAGATGGATTTGTAGCCCTCATTATCACCTACAAAAACTTCAACTACAAGTCATTCCAATTCATTAAGGATTTTGAGTTATGGAGTGATCAAAGTGGCTGAAAAGTGAAAATGTCACTTTTTCCAACACTTAGTGAAATTTTCACTAAGTCAGATTCTGCTTCATTTTGTGCCAAATGTAGGGGGATTTTTCACTTGGAATCAAAAGAGATCAAAACCAAACTTGTTCAAACAGTTGTTGTATCATGTTAGGGCTTTCCAAAATGGCCAAGAACATTGCCAAATTCAACCTACATCATGAGATACAACATTGGCAAGTTGCCTTGCTGAAATCTGTCAAGGCAAGGCAGAATTTGCAACTTTGGTCGATTTGCCAAAATCAGCCAAATTCAATTGCTCCAATCCACTTGGACACCTCAGAGGATTGAATCTAAAGGGGACAATCACTGAGCCAAGCCTTCAAGGTCCAAGGAACAAGGAATAGCATGTTGAACCAAGAGTTGCCAAAATAGGGACAAGACTTCAAATTTGGAATGAGGCATTCAATGGAACCATCAAGGTGGCATGGACTGAGCCATTCTCATCTGAAATCAGTCAAGCCTTATCCAAGACCAAGGGGACCAAAGCTCTGTGCCACAACCTCTAGTCAATGGCTAGAGGAGACTTGGATTCTCATTGGACAACATTGGCCAAACCTACTTACCAGCTGCCATGCACTATTCCTTGCAAAACAAACTTGCTCTACTATAAATAGAGCTCAATTGTGGTCAGTTTGAGTACACCAAAGCCATCTAACAGATGCTTTCCTCAAAATCTCTTTCTCTTGGCAAAAATGCCTTTCTTAGCAAGGTAGCTATCGGGTTTTGAGTTTGAGAGCAATTCCAACCAAACTAATCACTCACACACCTCACATACATCACATATGAGCTGATCAAACACTCACATAACATCTGGAACATCAAAATCTCAAAATCACTTGCCATCCACACAAGTTTGAAGTGAAGTTGCAGCTGAGATGCCATAAACTGATCCAGTCCATTTCAATTCAATCCAAGTGTTCAAACACACTCCATATGGTGTAGGGAAGCTGTCCAGATCATCACAACTTGTCTGTAACACCTCCAACTCAAAATCACTTTGAACTTGCTGTCACGACTTGGAGGTAAGCCTAAACTTGGGCATCTCTCAATCTATGCATATTTCCTCGCACAATAATTTGGCCATATGTTCATAATCATGCATGGAATGTTTTCCCTCAATTAATTGCATTGTTTGAATCGTGTATCAAAAATCCTAGCCTTCATGCAGAAATTAGGGTTCTTGAGGTCTCTTCGTGATTTCTTGTTGTATGTTTAATTTAAATGAAATTAAAGTACATAGACATGATCGTGAGGTTGAGGAGAGCATAATGATATGTGGATTGCATGATATGATTACGTATTCATGGAGATTGGATAGAAAATGCAAATCTGAGAAACCCAGAAAACGCGCGTGTTCTTACTTGTGTTCTTGGCGCCATTTTCAGATTTTCAAATATTTGAATTTTGTGATTTTGTTTAATTGATTCAAAAATTAATTTCTCTCTGAGCTTTAATGATTTGGAGTTGATTCTTTTTTTAATAATTCACAAAAATGTTAAAATATTTTATTTTCATAAAAAATCCCAAAAATATTATTTATTTCATATAATTGATATTTTTGTAAAGAATTAATATTTTGATTGTTTTTGGCATTTTAAATATTTTTTCTACATTGATTTTGCAACTTTTAATGCTTTCTAATTATTTTGTAGGTCAATACTTAATTTTTGAAGCATTAATCCAAGATTACAATTTGTTTTCCATGTGTTAAACAATTTTTGATCATTTTTAATTGAATTTTTATTCAATTAAATACACTTTGAAAACAAATTAGGGTTTTGGATTAATTCAACCCTCATAAATCATTTTCAAAAACTCTTTGGGCCTCTTGAGAGAGTGTAAGACCCATCCCCCCTTGTACAAAAACTTTTTGGGCCTCACTCATTGTATAAGTCCCTCTGTACAAGTAAACGGCGCGATCGTCGCCCGTTTAAAAATAAAAATCATCTGGGCCTCTCCTTGAGCTATAAGACCCATTCAAAACACTTTGGACCTCTATTAGAGTGTAAGACCCAATCCCCCTTTTAACCAAAACATTTTGGGCCTCACTTATTGTATAAGTCCCTCTGCGTTAAAAGAAAACCTCGGCGCGATCGCCATTGTTAAACGAAAAATCATTTGGGCCTACCCTCGTGTTATAAGCCCCACTCTTTTTTCTTTAAACCTTTTTGGGCCTCTTGAGAGAGTGTAAGACCCATCCCTTTGTACAGAAAACCTTTTTGGGCCCCAGTCACTTGTATAAGTCCCGCTGTACAAAGGCAAACAGTGTGCTCACTGATAAAACCCTGGGCCTCTCCTTGAGCTGTAAGCCCCAAATCTTTCTTTTTCAAAGCACTTTCTCCTTTGATTTTGAATATACTGTTGTTTTCAATCTTTCTTTGTTGAACAACAAACCAAACAGCATGGAAGCACTACAACCGAGTAAGTGGTTATCGCTTTCATTTACTGCTTTCATATTATAAACTGTATTGTGGGGCTGCTCACTGTAAGTCTCCTTTCATAAACTCATATCTACTGTGTAATAATAGTATAAATATTTCGAGTTTCCCCGGCAACTACGTCTAGAACTAGGTGACGCCGTTTCATTTATTCGTAGAAATAGATGCCTAGATCCCCAATAGGAGCACTAGATACAGTCTTCTCTTCGGTTGTCCTCCTTAGGAATCGTCAAGAAGCTCTACTCCCCAAGATGAATGTATTCTCCGTGAATGGCATCTTTGAGTTTCTTCCAAATTCTCGAACTTTCCTGACTTGATCTATTCCTCGTGGATAGCTTGCCTTGAATGTCTCGGGGTTTGGGTACCCACTACGGTCATAATCTTGGACCTTAACTAAGGAACCCTCTTTAAAAGGTAAAAGCCGCTGGATAGTAAACCTCACACGTTTACCAGTGGTTTTTATCTTTAAAAGAGTTATCTCTCCTAATGGAAAATGAGATGATAGACCCACGGGCTTCTTAAAAGCATCGGCCTCCTCTTGGGCATTATTCAAGGACACTACGGCTTCTTAGAAGTATTCACAGCCTCCTCTTAGGCTTCGTATAATGATCTCTTCCTTCGGGAATGATAGCCTTCTCTTGGGCTTCGTACAAGGACCCGTCGGCTTCTTAAAAGTTTCCAGCCTCCTCTTGGGCTTCGTACAAATTGTCCCGACGACCTCCTAGAGGTTTAGGAACAGAACCTAGTCATCCTCATAGAACAGTCCTTTCATAGAGTCTACTACTGTTTCTCATAGCGTAGTACAAAAGAAAAAAAACTCTAGACTTGGACAGTCTAACTTCCTTGAGTCTCAAAGACATTCTCAAGTGACCCCTTCGTTAAATAGGAAGGAAACCCGCAGACTCGGACAGTCTCAATACCCTTTGGATTTCCCGTTTCCTCAAAGAGAAGGAAATATATCTGATCCTCAAATCAAATCCCGTACAGTGTTGCTCATATAAGAACTGATTTTCTCTTTTAAAATCAGTATATTGGATCTGTCACTCAACTAAAACAAACCTTTAGCCTCCATCTCGGGCTTCGTACGAGATACAAAAACACTCTCTTGTTGAGTATCAAAGACTCTCTTGTAGAGTCAAACTTTTTGCCTCCATCTCGGGCTTTGTACGAGATACAAAAAGGTTCTTATTAATCCAAACAATCTTTTAGCCTCCATCTCGGGCTTTATACGAGATACCAAAAGACTCCATCGTCGGGTCAAAAACTTTTAGCCTCTCTCTCGGGCTTTGTACGAGACACAAAATAGCCTCCTCTTAGGCTTTGTATAATGATTTTCCTAGCGGAAATTAGCCTCCTCTTAGGCTTTGTATAAGAAAACCACTGGTTGATCCAATCAACCTTTTAGCATCAAAGCTGTGCCTCGTTCACAGTACACAAACATCAATAACTCCTTTCCTTTCATCTAATCGCTGTAAGCGGCAAGCCTCTGGATCATCTATATCCATGCCACTGTCCCTCTTTTAGCATGAGAAATTCCTAAGGAAAGATGGCATTGCTCTACACTGAGTTAAAGTCTTCTCCTTCAGGTTAAAACCCCTTTTAAGGAAATTATGGCATTGCTCGGATCCGCGTATCCCAGTTAAAGTAATTCTCCTTCTCCCTCTTTAGAGATGACAAATTCTCTCTAAAGTCGAGGTTTTTCAGCTTCACGTCTTGGGCTTTGAACAAGACACAAATAGAACTTTCGCTTCACGTCTTGGGCTTTGAACAAGACACCAAAAACCAATTTCCTCCCAAAAAATAGGAGGAACTACGAACGCTCTGATTTCCCTGTTTCGGTAAACGGGAATACGTAGGCATAAGATCGAAAGAAAAGATCTTAGTGAGCACAATCAACAAAAAACCCAAATCCCATATCTCCATCAATTAAAAGCAGTATTTCAAAAGCACCAATCCTAACATCCTAATCCTTGTTCCCCGCCAGAAACCTTCTGCCTAGGTAAAAAAGAAAGAGAACCGTATTGGCGAAAATACAAATAACCAGTACAAGGCCCCCCCACATTGATAGCATTCGTAACCTAACAGACCGCTGTTTAAACTCAGTATGCAAGCAGGGTTAATTGGAGACATCTATTTCCCTTCCTTATTCAGCTTACAATAGGATAAAAAATGAATCGACCTGTAGTTTAAGCTCAACCGCAGAGAGCGACCAGCGCTTAAGAACCGCGTCCAAAATCGCTCGCTACAGAAAAGTGGAGCCCACCGTGGGGCCCGTTCCTTTCTTTCTACTTCTCTTGTGTGAAAAATTACATAAATGGCGACTCTGCTGGGGAGTCTCCTTTTCTGCCTTAGGGCATCATCCCCGTTTTCTACGGAAAATGGGAACTCTACCGAAGAGAAAGATTGACCTATGCTGGCCCATCTCTTAGGCAGTGAACCACAGATTGGGGCTTCCGCCGGGGAACCCATTTCTGTCAGGAACTTAAGAATCGTAGCTTTATAAGTCTAGGATGATTAGGACAAATATATATACTGCTTTTCCTAATTGCTATACGTGTTTATTTTTCTGCTACTGGGAATGCGTGTGATGCCGCATGTGGTGAGATTGAGTATACACTTAAGAAAAGCCAACCTTTTTCGTAGTGCGGAAGCTATCGGAAATAGCTGTTACGCGATACTACCCTCATTTGAGGCTGGTGATCTATTCTCGATGAATAGCACTTACTCTAAGATTGCACACAACTCGCTGGCGATCCGCTTGTTGTCTGCCTTCCTGGGAGGACCTGATGATAATGAGTACAGGTACAAAAATCACCCTAGTATAAACCTTTGGGGAAGGGTAGAGCCTTGACTTCATGACAACGACCCTCTGACCCCATGTTTTTTCTATGTTTTTGTGTGCTGCATTCATGCATTCATTTAATAAAACATTAAAACATTCAAAAAACTTCTCTTCTAGTCTCTCTGTTTTTCAAATTAAACTAAGACTGTGATTGCAAATATCAGAGAAAAAGATTACGCTAATGGATTTCGGTAGAAGGAGAACTCACCAGTATACCTTCAAGGTTCCAAAACTAGGGGATTTGAGAAGGTTAGCAAGGATGATCGCTAACCCAGAGGCTTTCAGAGCCAAGCACGGAGGTTTGCTACCACTGTTAAGAGTCCATGTGATTGAGGGAATCATGGATGCGCTCATTCAGTTCTACGATCCGGTTTATCACTGTTTCACATTCCCGGATTACCAGCTAGCACCAACGCTGGAGGAGTATTCTCATCTGACTGATTTACATATCACTGATCGAGCTCCATTTTCTGGACTGGAAGAAATTCCAAAGAGTCAGACTATTGCAAGAGCAATTCATTTGGACGAGTCTGAGGTCAGGACTCACATGACCACTAAGGGTGGCATCCAAGGTTTGCCAGCCCAGTTCTTGACAAAAAAGGCTCTATACTTCGCTAGTATAGGGAACGAGACTGCTTTTGAAAGCATCTTTGTCTTGCTCGCCTACGGGTTATTTTTGTTTCCCAACATCAATAACTTCGTCGATATCAACGCCATTAAGGTTTTTTTCATTGGAAACCCTGTGCCGACTTTGCTTGCAGATGCGTATCATTCTGTACACCTGGGAAATTTGTACAGCGGAGGGGAGATCACATGCTGTGTACCTCTGCTTTATAAATGGTTTATCTCTCACTTGCCCAAGTCTGCTGCTTTTTGGGATTGCAAGAGTGTCTTACGTTGGTCGCAGAAGATCATGTCTCTCACCAATTCCGATATAGATTGGTGTAATAGGATTTATGAGGGAATCAGAATCATTGACCATTGTGGAAACTTCCCCAGCGTACCCCTCATAGGAACTAAAGGAGGAATCAACTATCATCCGATATTGGTTCTTCGTCAATTTGGATACCCAATGAGACACATCCCACTAGGTGTTCATCTGGAAGGTCTTTTCTTCAAAGAAGGAGAAAGTGACAGAGCACTAAAGATGGAAATAGTGCAAGCTTGGAAACAGGTTCATAAGAAAGGACGAGAGTCTCTGGGAAAACCGGACTGTGTCTCGGTGGAGCCTTATCTCCATTGGGTACAAACCAGAGCTCTCAAGCTAAAAATGCCTTATCCTCGTTACAGAATTCTTCCACCAAGGGAAACTGTCATGTACTTCATGACGGAAACTAAAAAGCTTCAGGTTACTCTCAACAAAGTTCAAAAGGAAAGAAGGTCTTGGAAGAACAAGTACCGCACCCTCGACGTAGAGTGCATCAAAATACAGCAACTACTAAAAGAGAAAGATGCTCTGATTGAAATTTTGGAGCGGCATGCTGTAGAGAATCAAAATGACCAAAGGAATTTGCTCACTCCTTTCACTTGGCAAAGGAATGACAACCCGACAACGGCCCAAGCGCCCTGGTCAAAGAAAAGGAAGATATCAGAGTCAGCACCCGATTTCTCCTCAGAGAAGACTCGGGACCCATTAGCTTAGGTTTCTGTTTCTGCACCTTGTAATCTACTGTATTTCCATTTCTGTAATCCTTTGGAATTCAATAAAAAGGGGTTTCCCCACTGTTTGATATTTGCAATCTAATTGTCGAAGTTTATTTTGATGAAACCAAAAAACAACGATTAATATAATCATTGCATTCATCATTCTCACATCGCGTATTCTTCTTCCCTACGAATCTCATGTTTGTGTCTCGATTCTAGAGTCAAACTGTCTCATTCGTATAATACTCGGGCCAATCGTCAAAAAAAGATGGATGATCTTGAGGAAGAAAACAAAGAGTTGAAAGAAGAGAACGACGCTCTGAGAGAGGATATGAGAAAGCTTCGTAACGACATGCAAGCCATGGCAGAAGCTCAGCTACAAAGAACTGTGATCTCAGAGATCACCTCAACGCCCATCATAGAAAAGTATGATCTTAGGTATCAGATGACGAAAGATCGTCCTTGGGGCATGCCTGTTAACTATATCCCGGAAGGATATGTTCCGCCGATCACTGAAGATCAGGGAATCGCAACAGAAGCCGCTGGGCCTGAAGGTTACAAACTTCGGGAAAGCGAAGATGCTAGGGGCATACTGAAGACTCCTGAAGGTTACAAACTTCGGGAGGCGCCAAGACTTACTGCCATAGTCACGGTACCACCCCCTGTGGTGCACACGGTCCCGGAAGGACAGATTCCACCAACACCTTCTGGTAAGAAGGAAACTATGTTTGACAGAATGGATGAATTCCAGGAGCAGTTCTTGGAAATGCAGAAAGAGTTGCAAGCCATTCGCGGTCAGGATCTATTTGGAAAGGACGCCGCAGACCTCTGCTTGGTCCCAAATGTGAAAGTCCCTCACAAGTTCCAAGTGCCCGACTTTGAAAAATACAAGGGTAACTCTTGCCCTCAGAGCCATCTGGTGATGTACGCTCGACGGATGTCAGCTCAGACGGAGAATCAGGACCTACTGATTCACTACTTCCAGGATAGTTTAACCGGTGCCGCACTCAAATGGTACATGGGTTTAAACCGTACTACGATCAGTACATTCAGAGATCTTGGTACTGCCTTCGTCCAACAATACAAGTACAATTTGGACATGGCACCCGACAGAGATCAACTCAGATCGATGTCGCAAAAGGACAAGGAAACCTTTAAGGAGTATGCTCAAAGGTGGCGTGAAATTGCCGCTCAAATTTGTCCACCTCTTGAGGAAAAAGAGATGACAAAAATCTTCTTAGAGACCTTGAGCTCATTTTACTATGACCAAATGGTTGCCAGTGCGCCCAGTGATTTCACCGAAATGGTCGACATGGGCGTACGACTTGAGGAAGCCGTCTGAGAAGGACGTTTGGTAAAAGACACTGGATCAACGAGCGGTACTAAAAAATATGGTAGTGCTCTCTCTAAGAAAAAAGAGCAAGATATTGGGAATATCTCTCTCGGAAAGCAAAGGCGACGTTATCAGCCAGTAGCAGCTGTTACTCCTGCTATCGGCCCCGTGCCTGTTCCTATGTATCAACCTCAGGTTGCGCAGAGCCAACCTGACCAACAAAGGACACAACAGCCTCTTCAGCAGGCTCGTCCTCCATACAACAACAACCGTACAACACGGCCACCAGGATTTGATCCTATACCGGTAACGTACGCAGAGCTGTTTCCGTTACTGCTGGCTAAGGGGCACATCCAGACTAAGCCTTGTAACAGCCCGCGGCCGCTCGCGCACGAGTCCCGGCACTATTACCAACTCAGACTTAATCACTAGCCCCTTTTTTCAACTATACTAGTGTTTTTGCCTCCCGTGGGAATCGAACCGTGTACCTGGGGATAAGTACCACGTTCAATGCATTCCCACTACCAATTGAGCTAGCTCAATTGGTAGTGGGAATGCATTGAACGTGGTACTTATCCCCAGGTACACGGTTCGATTCCCACGGGAGGCAAAAACACTAGTATAGTTGAAAAAAGGGGGCTAGTGATTAAGTCTGAGTTGGTAATAGTGCCGAGACTCGTGCGCGAGCGGCCGCGGGCTGTTACAATAAAAAGGAGTAGCTCAATTGGTAGTGGGAATGGATTGAACATGTACTTGAACCCCAGGGTACATGGTTCGATTCCCACGGAAGGCAAAAACTCTACTAGTGAGGGGGGTAGAGAAGATCGTGAGGTGACAGTGCCGGGATCGCCTTGCGAGGGGCCCGGGCTGTTACAATAAAAAGGCGCCTTTTTTTGTAACAGCCCGGGCCCCTCGCAAGGCGATCCCGGCACTGCCACCTCACGATCTTCTCTACCCCCCTCACTAGTAGAGTTTTTGCCTTCCGTGGGAATCGAACCCTGTACCCTGGGGTTCAAGTACATGTTCATTCCATTCCCACTACCAATTGAGCTACTAGCTCAATTGGTAGTGGGAATGGAATGAACATGTACTTGAACCCCAGGGTACAGGGTTCGATTCCCACGGAAGGCAAAAACTCTACTAGTGAGGGGGGTAGAGAAGATCGTGAGGTGGCAGTGCCGGGATCGCCTTGCGAGGGGCCCGGGCTGTTACAAGTCTCCCCTTTCAGTTCCGGAAAATCTGTCTTTTTGGTTTAAAGCGGATCAAACATGCCCTTATCATCAAGGAAGTTCAGGGCATAACATTGAGACTTGCCTCAATTTCAAATCCGACGTGCAAAAGCTTGTTAGGAGCGGGCTCTTATCTTTCAAAGATACGAATCCTAATGTTCTTACAAACCCGCTGCCTCAACACGAGAAAGCTGCAGTCAATCTGATTGAGAAAGAGACTAACAATGTCTATCAAATTCATGATGTACTCTTGTTAAAAACCAATCTGGTCAAGATGCATTGTAGACAGAGTGGATATGGCCATGTGCCACCTCATAACTATCACCAGTGTAATATCTGCTCTAAAGATAACCAGGGGTGTTCTGTAGTGCAAGCAGCTCTACAGGAACAAATGGATCTTGGATGGATCCAAGAGCACCGAATTCGTGGAGTTAACATGGTTTACACGAATTCCAACGTCATTCAAAACCACGACATCCGTGAGATGAATGTCAACTTGGTGGCGATGCACTCAAGGCAAAGCCAGTATCATAATCTGCCGCGGCACGATTACAGTTCCTGTCTGATTTGCTCGGTAAACAAATAGGGATGCTCTTTCATACAAGAGGCCCTCCAGCGTCAGATGGATCTTGGATGGATCCAAGACTACCATGATAGGAATCCCTATCAAATCAATATGGTTCAGATCTTCGATATCCACGTAATGAATACCAACCTGGTAGAGTTACATGCTGAGCAGGTCCGACTTGGATTCTTAATATCACATGACTATCAAAGTTGTAAAGCGGGTTGCGAAAACGATCGAGGTTATACCCTTGTCCAGGAGGCACTTCAGCACTTGTTAAATCACTGGTGGATGCCAATCTATATGGACGAAGATACTCAGCAGATTAGTATCAATAACAGGAATCCTACTCGTCGTCAAAGTCAGGATGTCCAATCAATGGAAGGTAACCTAGTGAGGTTACATTGTATTCAAAGTGGGCGTGGCCAGGTGCCACCACACAACTATGACAGTTGTAGCGTCTGTTCGAAAAGTAACCAAGGGTGTTACCTTGTGAGAGCAGCTCTTCAGGGTCAGGTCGATCATGGAGAAATTCGTCCATATCCAGGTTCAGGACCCATCATTTGGTCGCCGAACTACCTTGCCAATCAAGTTGAGGATGTTGTCACGATCTCTGGTCATCACCATACCAGGGATGTTTTTGCCATCATCCCTCTACTTGACAAATCTAGAGTTCCCAACCGGGAATGGATCAAGATTACTTATGATGGTCAGAAAAATCAGAAGGTTCCCATAGTCATCTATCTACCGGGGCCGCTACCGTATGAATCAGCTAAGGCAATCCCTTACAAATACGGTGCAACAATAATCGAGAATGGAAAGGAAATTCCATTACCCTCCGTCGTTAATATTGCAGACATCAGTCGTGTAACACGGAGCGGTCGAATCTTCAACCGAGGGGTTGGAGAATCCAACAAAGAAAAGGAACTTCAGGAGGAAATTCCTGATCCACCACTCAGTCAATCTGGTAATCCCGACTTTTCAAAAGACAAAGATGAGATGCTAAAGCTCATCCAAAGGAGTGAATATAACATTGTTGATCAACTGTTACAGACTCCTTCAAAGATCTCGGTGTTATCACTTTTACTCAGTTCAGAAGCACACAGAGAGGCTCTACAGAAATTCTTGGAGCAAGCCTTTGTGGAACAGAATGTAACAATCAGACAGTTTGATAGCATTGTCTCTAACATCACTTCCTGCAATAATTTGGGATTTAGT
Source organism: Lathyrus tuberosus (assembly GCA_022829125.1). Taxonomy (NCBI): domain Eukaryota; kingdom Viridiplantae; phylum Streptophyta; class Magnoliopsida; order Fabales; family Fabaceae; genus Lathyrus; species Lathyrus tuberosus. The sequence continues at coordinate 1,719,579 of JALAZF010000432.1, read as the reverse complement.
GATGAGGAATTACCTGAAGAGGGTCGTCGTCATAACATGGCGCTCAACATTACAGTTAACTGCCAGGGCGATGCTTTAGCCAACGTACTGGTAGACACAGGGTCAGCCCTGAATGTTATGCCGAAGTCCACTTTGACGTAATTATCATTTAAGGGCCCTCCGATGAGAGTCAGCGAGGTCGTCGTCAAAGCATTCAACGGATCCAGAAAAATGGTTATCGGCGAAGTTGATCTTCCCATAACTATTGGTCCTCACACTTTCCAAATCACTTTCCAGGTCATGGACATCCAGGAAACATACAGTTGTTTATTAGGAAGACCTTGGATACATCAGGCTGGAGCGGTTACTTCAACCCTCCACCAAAATCTAAAGTTCATCAAGAACGATCAACTTGTCACGGTTTGTGGGGAACAAGCCTTGCTTGTGAGTAACCTATCATCATCTGTTTGTGTAGAACCCGAGGAGGTTATTGGAACTCAGTTCCAAGCACTATCGGTGAGCAAGAACGATCAATCCGAAGAAGGAACTTCAATTTCTTCATACAAAGATGCTATCAAAGCGGTCGAGAGTACCGATACAACCGGATGGGGACGGCTTGTCATTCCTATTGACAATAAAACAAAGAAGGGTCTTGGTTTTTCTGTGACCTGTACTCAGACAGCCGCCAACGATGAAAGTCTTCATCCCCTTCAAAACTTCTTCCACAGTGGAGGTTTTCTTCACCCAGTGTCTCAGATAGTTCATGCTATCAATGAGGAAGATCCCTCTGACACAGATGAAGAATGGAAGTCCTACCTTAACAAGGACGGCTATATGTCTCAGGAAGAGGTGCCTATGCCTTTTTGCTTTCCTACAGAAAGTCTGAGATTTATACCAAGATCAGATGTCGAAATGATCTACGGAGATTGTGATCCGGAAGCATGCCGTGCTCCGCCAAATTCATTAGAGGAAGACACTCTGATGAAAGAAAACTTTGATCACAATTACTATGGCCCGATGGATGGTCTGCCAATGTGGCAACCTTATCCAGGAAACTTGGGGCAAGAAAGTCAGCCGAGTAATGAAACTCAGCTGAGCGCCATTGAACAGAATACCTGTGTCCCCGCCATGTCATTGGATCAACACTCAGGTCATTCAGAAACTACTCAACATGAAGATGAATTCGCAACGTTTGCAGGACTAGAATTCATCAACTATGCTTTTCCTGAGGTCAACGTCATCGAGAGGGATGACTTCTCCAGTTCCAAAGAAGTTTGGGACACTCTGGGAGAACCAAGTGGAAAATACGACTTTATGGTCATGTACACTGCTCCCGAAAGCTCTCGTATCAGGCTCGAAGATATCCAGTCAACTGGATGGGGAGATACAGCTGAGAGAACCAATGCTATGCAAAATGCAACAGAGGAATCCTCCTACGACAACTCTGCTTGGGAGACAGATTCCGATGATCCTGCTCCACCAGAAATCAGCGTCATTTCTGAAGACAAATCAAGGAAGGTGCCAGACTTTGTGATTCACCGAGGAGTTCGCCGCCAATGGGTTACCGTCGAGGTTCCGAAGGTCGTTCATCAGTCAAAGTAATTGCCATCTTTAACCTTTCACCCTGCCCAGGTGAAACGGATATTTTGATAGGGCTCGTTTTCTGTAAATTTCCCTCTTCGCTTTGCCCAAAGCGACAAAGTTTTGTTTTATAGGGCTGTAGTTTCAAGATTCGACTTGTTCATTAATAAAATAACGTCGTTCTGTAATTTCCGCATTAATTGCTGTTTTCTCTTTTTGCTTTTTCAAAAAATGGTAATCCTAAAAAACATTCAATAATAAAAACAAGCAGTAAAATAAATACACTGCACACACTTACATTTTCTCTATCTCTTCTAAACACGAATCATCACGTCATGCAGATTGCTTGTTTTAAACCCCGTTGAAACATACGATCCGATGCCTTCTTCCAACTTTGAGTTCCCGGTTTTCGAGGCTGAAGAAGAAGACGACGACGAAATTCCAGAAGAGATCTCCCGACTACTCAGACAAGAGGAAAGGTCCATTGAACCTCACAAAGAGCCGTTGGAAATGGTAAACTTGGGTTCAGGGCAAGAGAGAAAAGAAATCAGGATTGGGGCACTGCTCAGTCCAACTACCAGAGAGGGTTTGATAAAGCTTCTCAAAGAATTTCCCGATGTATTCGCTTGGTCCTATCAGGATATGCATGGGTTGGATACCAGCATCGTGGAACATCACTTACCGCTAAGATCGGAATGTTCGCCAGTAAAGCAAAGGTTGAGATGCACTCACCTGGACATGGCCATCAAAATCAAGGAGGAGGTACAAAAACAGATCGACGCGGGTTTCCTCGCTACATCTGAATATCCTCAATGGTTAGCCAACATCATACCCGTTCTCAAAAAGGACGGAAAGGTCAGAATGTGTGTCGACTACCGAGATCTGAACAAGGCAAGTCCAAAGGACGACTTTCCTTTACCACACATTGACATGCTGGTTGACAGCAGAGCAAAGTTTAAAGTATTCTCCTTCATGGATGGATTCTCGGGCTATAATCAGATCAAAATGGCACCGAAAGACATGGAGAAAACTTCGTTCATTACCCCATGGGGTACCTTTTGTTACAAGGTAATGCCGTTCGGTTTGAAGAATGCCGGGGCAACCTATCAAAGGGCCATGACTACTCTGTTTCATGACATGATACACAAAGAAATCGAAGTGTATGTCGATGATATGATTGCAAAATCAAAAACAGAGAGTGAGCACATTGAACATCTGTCAAAATTGTTTGAACATTTAAGAAAATTCAAGCTCCGCTTGAATCCCAACAAGTGCACCTTCGGTGTCTGTTCAGGGAAACTATTAAGGTTCATCGTCAGCCAGAAAGGAATTGAAGTTGATCCTGACAAGGTCAAGGCCATTCAAGAAATGCCTTCTCCGAAAACTGAAAAACAAGTCAGAGGATTCCTGGGACGTTTGAACTACATCTCCAGGTTCATATTCCTTATGACTGCCACGTGTGCGCCGATCTTCAAATTACTGAAAAAGAACCAGGATTGCGTTTGGTCAGAAGATTGCCAAACCGCCTTCGACAGTATCAAGGAATATCTGTTGAATCCTCCTATCCTATCGCCTCCAGTGGAAGGAAGACCACTGATCATTTACCTCACAGTCCTAGAGAACTCAATGGGATGTGTACTTGGCCAACAAGACGAAACTAAAAGGAAAGAGTCTGCCATTTACTATCTAAGCAAGAAATTTACCGACTGCGAGACTCGGTACACAATGCTTGAGAAAACTTGTTGCGCTTTGGCTTGGGTAGCCAAACGTCTTCGCCAGTACATGATTCGTCATACTACTTGGTTGGTCTCCGAAATGGGAAGGATTGCCCATTGGCAGATGTTACTATCAGAATATGACATAGAGTACCATGCTCAGAAAGCCGTTAAAGGAAGTATTTTAGCCGATCATTTGGCTTATCAACCGATTGACGATCAAGAATCAATCGGGTTTGACTTCCCAGACGAAGATGTCATGTATCTAAAGATGAAAGATTGCGATGAACCGCTACCCAATGAAGGGCAGGAACCAGGTTCCCAGTGGGGACTTATCTTTGACGGAGCAGTCAATCATTATGGAAACGGAATTGGGGCAATCATTGTTACCCCTCTGGGTTCCCACATTCCTTTCACTGCCAGACTTACGTTCAAATGTACGAACAACGAGGCCGAATACGAAGCATGTGTTATGGGTCTCGAAGAAGCGATTGATTTAAGGATAAAAAACTTGGACGTATACGGCGATTCATCCCTGGTTATTAACCAGATAAAAGGAGATTGGAACACATACCAATCAGGATTAATTCCTTACAAAGACTACGCAAGAAGGTTGTTACCCTTCTTCAACAGAGTCGACATTCATCACATCCCTCGTGATGAGAATCACATGGCTGATGCATTAGCCACTCTCTCTTCCATGATTAGCGTAGGTCGATGGAATGACCTACCGAAGATCGACATAATGCGCCTTGAACGACCCGCTTACATCTTCGCGATTGAAGCAGTCATAGACGACAGACCTTGGTATCACGATATCAAATGCTTCCTTCAGAAACAAGAGTACCCATCTGGGGCACTCAGAAAAGACAGGAAAACCCTCAGAAGATTGGCTAGAAACTTCTTCCTGAGCGGTGACACTCTTTATAAGAGAAATTTTGACATGGTCTTGCTCCGATGTGTCGACAGACCAGAAGCAGACATGCTCATGAAAGAAATTCATGAAGGATCCTTTGGCACTCATGCCAACGGACACACAATGGCGAGAAAAATTCTCAGGGCCGGGTACTATTGGTTGACAATGGAATCCGACTGCTACAAGTACATGAGGAGGTGTCACAAGTGTCAGATATACTCCGACAAAATTCATGTACCGCCATCACATCTCAAAGTTCTTTCTTCCCCGTGGCCATTTTCCATATGGGGAATCGATATGATTGGTATGATTGAGCCCAAGGCTTCAAACGGACATCGGTTCATCCTAGTAGCCATTGACTACTTCACCAAGTGGGTCGAAGCAGCGTCGTATGCTAATGTAACCCGACAAGTGGTGGTCCGATTTATCAAAAACAATATCATCTGCCGTTATGGTGTTCCAAGCGAGATCATTACTGATAATGGATCTAACTGGAACAATAAGATGATGAAAGAGTTGTGTGCAGAGTTCAGGATCGAACACCATAACTCATCTCCCTACCGACCCAAGATGAACGGAGCGGTAGAAGCGGCTAACAAGAACATCAAGAAGATTGTTCAAAAGATGGTTGTAACCTACAAAGATTGGCACGAGTTGCTACCCTTTGTTCTTCACGGTTATCGTACATCTGTCCGCACTTCAACAGGGGCAACCCCTTTCTCTCTTGTATATGGCATGGAGGCAGTTCTCCCCATAGAAGTAGAGATCCCATCAATCCGGGTATTGATGGAAGCTAAGCTCACCGAAGCTGAATAGTGTCAAAATCGACACGACGAACTCAACCTGATCGAAGAAAAACGAATCACGGCACTATGCCACGGTCAGTTGTATCAGCAAAGAATGAAGAGGGCGTTCGACAAAAAGGTCCGACCTCGTGTCTTCAGGAAAGGAGACCTCGTGCTCAAGAAGATACAATCATTTCTCACTGACTCTCGGGGAAAATGGACCCCAAATTATGATGGCCCATATGTGGTCACGAAAGCTTTCTCAGGCGGCGCCTTGAGACTTGCAACCATGGACGGAGAGGAATTTGCCTACCCCACGAATGTTGATGTAGTCAAGAAATACTTCGCCTAAAACTAAAAAAAAACGTCTCGGTGGATTGAAAACCCGAAAGGGCGGTCCAGGCAAAAGTTAGAGACATGAAAAGAATCATCCCGATGGATTGGAAATCTCATAGTACAATCCAGGCAAAAATTAGGGATAATGGCAAGTAACTATGTTCAACAGAGGCAAGTCCCTCAGCAGCAGTTACAACATCATCTATCGGAGGAAATCTCCAGTCAAAGGTCATCTTCGACAGAAGCTCAGGATGTCCTGAACTCAAAGTTGGTAGAAGGATAGTGGTCGTTATGTTTCAACGTAGCCCTTTTCCCTGTAAATTACCATTTTCTAACTTTGTATATACTCTTTGGAATCACGCGTTTGGCTGATCTCCATCTTATCAATAAAATTTGAGCCCTTGTGCTTTTGTTTATAATTCTTAACTTGTTTTAGCTTTACAGAACGACGTTGTTTAAACTTAATCAGCGATTCTTGAAATAAAACAAAAATAAATTTACTTGTTAAACTTTTTCTGCTTTTAAATTAAAGATGGCATTTCTTTTGACTGTTGAGCATCAGAAGAACATCGATCGCTTCTCCCGAAGTAAGCGGACTTCAAAGTCCAGAATCAAAGTACTCCTTCTAAGCCAGTGCGCCTGAATGAAGGATCAACTGTATCAGATGCGGTTTTCCCGTCTGATACCCTCGGCCGAGTTCTCATCTCCTAAGCCCGATCAACATAGCTCCCAACGGGACTATCTCTCCTAAGCAAGGTGGAATTGCTACTTTGAATCAACGGTACTTCTTCGCCCCGCGATGGCCGAGTATCCAATTATGTTCATCCATTAGTATGTATGTCGCGTCTGTTTTGTCAGCATATACATACATACATCGTGCATTTTTTATTTGCATTCACATTTCATATTGCATCACTATCACTCTAGTCGGTCTTGTCCCCAAGTGGTAGAAGTCCTCTCAATCGAGTTGTCAATTCTTGCCTCGTCAGGAAATACTGTGACTGAACAACCTCGCTTCCGGTTTAATTCTGGAAAGAGGTTGGTCCTTGACCACTTTGATAACTTGAACCTCTGAAAAGCCAGAGAAAACTTTCAATAAGCATCACTCTTCGCCATTGAAGATGATATCCTTGCTTTCCCGGATTAAGGAAAATCCACAGAGAAAGCCTCCTAAGCAGAGATTTGGCAGTACAGCTGCCATTCTCCGAAAAAACTACAGATGGAAAGGTCATCAACACCTCAAGATTGGACCCCTCATATGGCATTTCTCCGGGAAGATCCCGAGAAAAGTATGATGTAACCCCAAACGAAAATAGTCTCTCAAAAGACTCGCTTTTCCTAGTAGAATCGACAAATGGCGTCTCCAAAACAGAGAAGTTTGTGTACCTCTACAACTCAGACGAATGGGTTCCCCAGCAAGTCTGACATCAAAACTTTTTCCACTCAAATGGCATCTCCCCAGGAAAATTCGGCGAGAAGTTTGAGGGAAAACCGCTACTAATAGCGTCCCTTGTTAATAAAGTTTATTGACAAAAGAAACTAAGACCAGTTCCTTGGTAGGAAACCAGGATCGAGGGGAAGTTTAAATCAGAAACTAAGACCAGTTCCTTGGTAGGAAACCAGGATCGAGGGGAAGTTTAAATCAAAAACTAAGACCAGTTCCTTGGTAGGAAACCAAGAACGAGGGGAGGTTTATTTCAAAAGAAAAACTGAGACCAGTTCCTTGGCTGAAGACCAGGATCGAGGGGAGGTTTACCTTTTCTAAGCATCATTGCTTAGCTAAAGAAGATGAATGCGTAAGCTACCGTTCATAACCACCATCAAAATTTCGGATATTCCAATATTTAATCCTCTTGCACCCCGAATGCTCGAATCCCTTCGTCATTCACACCTTCGGGTCCAAGAAGATTAAATATGGGCATCTGTAATACCCCAAATTTTGACCACTTAGATTTCCCATCATTGTGCAAATCATCATCACAATATGGGGGAACCATCATGCTTCATCAGTCTCCCCAAAGATGGGTGAGCATCCAATACAATCAAAATTAGGGTTTCAAGCCCTCTCTGAGTGCTTAGACAAAGGATCAATCAAGAAATGACATGATCTTCAACTTGTCTAATCTCTTAAATATCCACAATGGATCAAGAAGGACTCCCACTTCAAGGATTAAGCACAAGGCTGCTCCCTTCTAGGTGGATCAAGTCTCAAGATCGACAGTGTCACCAAATTAGGGTTTTGGTCGACCAGGGCCTCCAGATGGAAATTTTCATCTGGGCACAAGGCAATGATCCAAAATATGACCTAATATACTTCATGGAACCTCATGAACCCATGCATCAAGTCAATTTTGCCTCAGGGGATGCATTCATCAAATATCAGGAATTAGGGTTTCTTGACCTAATTCACCCCTAAGTTGACTTTTGGGACAAACCATGAGCCAAGACCTCAAGAGATTATTTGAGGGTCTCTAATATACCATATTGATCCATTTCGAACAATGGTTTGATCTAAGAAGCTTGAGCAACAAGTCTCAATTTCATCTGCACCACAATTAGGGTTTTAAGAGAAAAGTCAACTGTAACTTTGACTTTTGACCAGGACATGCTCCCAAACCCTAATACATGATTGAATATACCCTATGACACCCATGGAACATGTCCATCAAGTTTGATTTAGGTCAAGGACATGATTTCCTGAAGAATTGCACAGTTTGGAATTCATCTGATAAAAAGTCAACTGTGCACAAAAGTCAACTTTGACTTTTTGAGATTTTTCACCAAAATGGATTTTTAACCCTAAAATGATGTTAATGTATGATTTGAATCATCATTCATCAAGAAAAATCAAGAAAAGTGAGATAACTTGTAAAAGGGGTAACCATAAAACTTAGAAATTTTTCTAAGTTAAAAATAAAGTGGCAAAGGTACCAACTTTGGAGGACCATAACTCCTAAACCACAAGGCCATTTTTTCTCATCCAAAGATGGATTTGTAGCCCTCATTATCACCTACAAAAACTTCAACTACAAGTCATTCCAATTCATTAAGGATTTTGAGTTATGGAGTGATCAAAGTGGCTGAAAAGTGAAATCGTCACTTTTTCCAACACTTAGTGAAATTTTCACTAAGTCAGATTCTGCTTCACTTTGTGCCAAATGTAGGGGGATTTTTCACTTGGAATCAAAAGAGATCAAAACCAAACTTGTTCAAACAGTTGTTGTATCATGTTAGGGCTTTCCAAAATGGCCAAGAACATTGCCAAATTCAACCTACATCATGAGATACAACATTGGCAAGTTGCCTTGCTGAAATCTGTCAAGGCAAGGCAGAATTTGCAAATTTGGTCGATTTGCCAAAATCAGCCAAATTCAATTGCTCCAATCCACTTGGACGCCTCAGAGGATTGAATCTAAAGGGGACAATCACTGAGCCAAGCCTCCAAGGTCCAAGGAACAAGGAATAGCATGTTGAACCTAGAGTTGCCAAAATAGGGACAAGACTTCAAATTTGGAATGAGGCATTCAATGGAACCATCAAGGTGGCATGGACTGAGCCATTCTCATCTGAAATCAGTCAAGACTTATCCAAGACCAAGGGGACCAAAGCTCTGTGCCCTAACCTCTAGTCAATGGCTAGAGGAAACTTGGATTCTCATTGGACAACATTGGCCAAACCTACTTACCAGCTGCCATGCACTATTCCTTGCAAAACAAACTTGCTCTACTATAAATAGAGCTCAATTGTGGTCAGTTTGAGTACACCAAAGCCATCTAACAGATGCTTTCCTCAAAATCTCTTTCTCTTGGCAAAAATGCCTTTCTTAGCAAGGTAGCTATCGGGTTTTGAGTTTGAGAGCAATTCCAACCAAACCAATCACTCACACACCTCACATACATCACATATGAGCTGATCAAACACTCACATAACATCTGGAACATCAAAATCTCAAAATCACTTGCCATCCACACAAGTTTGAAGTGAAGTTGCAGCTGAGATGCCATAAACTGATCCAGTCCATTTCAATTCAATCCAAGTGTTCAAACACACTCCATATGGTGTAGGGAAGCTGTCCAGATCATCACAACTTGTCTGCAACACCTCCAACTCAAAATCACTTTGAACTTGCTGTCACGACTTGGAGGTAAGCCTAAACTTGGGCATCTCTCAATCTATGCATATTTCCTCGCACAATAATTTGGCCATATGTTCATAATCATGCATGGAATGTTTTCCCTCAATTAATTGCATTGTTTGAATCGTGTATCAAAAATCCTAGCCTTCATGCAGAAATTAGGGTTCTTGAGGTCTCTTCGTGATTTCTTGTTGTATGTTTAATTTAAATGAAATTAAAGTACATAGACATGATCGTGAGGTTGAGGCGAGCATAATGATATGTGGATTGCATGATATAATTACGTATTCATGGAGATTGGATAGAAAATGCAAATCTGAGAAACCCAGAAAACGCGCGTGTTCTTGCTTGTGTTCCTGGCGCCATTTTCAGATTTTCAAATATTTGAATTTTGTGATTTTGTTTAATTGATTCAAAAATTAATTTCTCTCTGATTTTTAATGATTTTGAGTTGATTCTTTTTTTAATAATTCACAAAATGTTAAAATATTTTATTTTCACAAAAAATCCCAAAAATATTATTTATTTCATATAATTGATATTTTTGTAAAGAATTAATATTTTAATTGTTTTTGGCATTTTAAATATTTTTTCTACATTGATTTTGCAACTTTTAATGCTTTCTAATTATTTTGTAGGTCAATACTTAATTTTTGAAGCATTAATCCAAGATCACAATTTGTTTTCCATGTGTTAAACAATTTTTGATCATTTTTAATTGAATTTTTATTCAATTAAATACACTTTGAAAACAAATTAGGGTTTTGGATTAATTCAACCCACATAAATCATTTTCAAAAACTCTTTGGGCCTCTTGAGAGAGTGTAAGACCCATCCCCCCTTGTACAAAAACTTTTTGGGCCTCACTCATTGTATAAGTCCCTCTGTACAAGTAAACGGCGCGATCGTCGCCCGTTTAAAAATAAAAATCATCTGGGCCTCTCCTTGAGCTATAAGACCCATTCAAAACACTTTGGGCCTCTATTAGAGTGTAAGACCCAATCCCCCTTTTAACCGAAACATTTTGGGCCTCACTTATTGTATAAGTCCCTCGGCGTTAAAAGAAAACCTCGGCGCGATCGCCATTTTTAAACAAAAAATCATTTGGGCCTACCCTCGTGTTATAAGCCCCACTCTTTTTTCTTTAAACCTTTTTGGGCCTCTTGAGAGAGTGTAAGACCCATCCCTTTGTACAGAAAACCTTTTTGGGCCCCAGTCACTTGTATAAGTCCCGCTGTACAAAGTCAAACAGTGTGCTCACTGATAAAACCCTGGGCCTCTCCTTGAGCTGTAAGCCCCAAATCTTTCTTTTTCAAAGCACTTTCTCCTTTGATTTTGAATATACTGTTGTTTTCAATCTTTCTTTGTTGAACAACTAACCAAACAGCATGGAAGCACTACAACCGAGTAAGTGGTTATCGCTTTCATTTACTGCTTTCATATTATAAACTGTACTGTGGGGCTGCTCACTGTAAGTCTCCTTTCATAAACTCATATCTACTGTGTAATAATAGTATAGATATTTCGAGTTTCCCCAGCAACTACATCTAGAACTAGCTGACGCCGTTTCATTTATTCGTAGAAATAGACGCCTAGATCCCCAATAGGAGCACCAGATGCAGTCTTCTCTTCGGCTGTCCTCCTTAGGAATCGTCAAGAAGCTCTACTCCCCAAGATGAATGTATTCTCCGTGAATGGCATCTTTGAGTTTCTTCCAAATTCTCGAACTTTCCTGACTTGATCTATTCCTCGTGGATAGCTTGCCTTGAATGTCTCGGGGTTTGGGTACCCACTACGGTCATAATCTTGGACCTTAACTAAGGAACTCTCTTTAAAAGCTAAAAGTCGCTGGATAGTAAACCTCGCACGTTTACCAGTGGTTTTTATCTTTAAAAGAGTTATCTCTCCTAATGGAAAAGGAGATGATAGACCCATGGGCTTCTTAAAAGCATCGGCCTCCTCTTGGGCATTATTCAAGGACACTACGGCTTCTTATAAGTATTCACAGCCTCCTCTTAGGCTTCGTATAATGATCTCTTCCTTCGGGAATGATAGCCTCCTCTTGGGCTTCGTACAAGGACCCGTCGGCTTCTTAAAAGTTTCCAGCCTCCTCTTGGGCTTCGTAAAAATTGTCCCGACGACCTCCTAGAGGTATAGGAACAGAACCTAGTCATCCTCATAGGACAGTCCTTTCATAGAGTCTACTACTGTTTCTCATAGCGTAGTACAAAAGAAAAAAAACTCTAGACTTGGACAGTCTAACTTCCTTGAGTCTCAAAGACATTCTCAAGTGACCCCTTTGTTAAATAGGAAGGAAACCCGCAGACTCAGACAGTCTCAATACCCTTTGGATTTCCCGTTTCCTCAAAGAGAAGGAAATATCTCTGATCCTCAAATCAAATCCCGTACAGTGTTGCTCATATAAGAACTGATTTTCTCTTTTAAAATCAGTATATTGGATCTGTCACTCAACTAAAACAAACCTTTAGCCTCCATCTCGAGCTTCGTACGAGATACAAAAACACTCTCTTGTTGAGTATCAAAGACTCTCTTGTAGAGTCAAACTTTTTGCCTCCATCTAGGGCTTTGTACGAGATACAAAAAGGTTCTTATTGAGCCAAACAATCTTTTAGCCTCCATCTCGGGCTTCGTACGAGATACCAAAAGACTCTATCGTCGGGTCAAAAAATTTTAGCCTCTCTCTCGGGCTTTGTACGAGACACAAAATTGCCTCCTCTTAGGCTTTGTATAATGATTTTCCTAGCGGAAATTAGCCTCCTCTTAGGCTTTGTATAAGAAAACCACGGGTTGATCCAATCAACCTTTTAGCATCAAAGCTGTGCCTCGTTCACAATACACAAACATCAACAACTCCTTTCCTTTCATCTAATCGCTGTAAGTGGCAAGCCTCTGGATCATCTATATCCATGCCACTGTCCCTCTTTTAGCATGAGAAATTCCTAAGGAAAGATGGCATTGCTCTACACTGAGTTAAAGTCTTCTCCTTCAGGTTAAAACCCCTTTTAAGGAAATTAAGGCATTGCTCGGATCCGCGTATCCCAGTTAAAGTAATTCTCCTTCTCCCTCTTTAGAGATGACAAATTCTTTCTAAAGTCGAGGTTTTTCAGCTTCACGTCTTGGGCTTTGAACAAGACACAAATAGAACTTTCGCTTCACGTCTTGGGCTTTGAACAAGACACCAAAAACCAATTTCCTCCCATAAAATAGGAGGAACTACGAACGCTCTGATTTCCCTGTTTCGGTAAACGGGAATACGTAGGCATAAGATCGAAAGAAAAGATCTTAGCGAGCACAATCAACAAAAAACCCAAATCCCATATCTCCATCAATTAAAAGCAGTATTTCAAAAGCACCAGTCCTAACATCCTAATCCTTGTTCCCCGCCAGAAACCTTTTGCCTAGGTAAAAAAGAAAGAGAACCGTATTGGCGAAAATACAAATAACCAGTACAAGGCCCCCCCACATTGATAGCATTCGTAACCTAACAGGCCGCTGTTTAAACTCAGTATGCAAGCATGGTTAATTGGAGACATCTATTTCCCTTCCTTATTCAGCTTACAATAGGATAAAAAATGAATCGACCTGTAGTTTAAGCTCAATCGCAGAGAGCGACCAGCACTTAAGAACCGCGTCCAAAATCGCTCGCTACACAAAGGAGAAATTATTTTTGAAAAGATTGTGGGGCTTACAGCTCGAGGAGAGGCCCAAGGTTTTATCAGTGATTGCACTGTTTTTTGTTCAAAGGGATTGGGCTTACACTCTATCAAGAGGCCCAAAGGTGTTTAAAGAAAAGTAATAGGGCTTATAATACGAGGGTAGGCCCAGATGATCTGTTTTTGAATTGGTGATTGCGCTGAGATTTTTGAAATCGTAATGGGTCTTATACAATGAATGAGGCCCAAATAATTTTGGTTTCATAAAGAGGTTGGGTCTTACACTCTATTAGAGGCCCAAAGAGGCTATTTTTGTACAAGAGATGGGGCTTATAGCTCAAGGAGAGGCCCAAAGGTTTTTGTTAAAAAGGCGACGATCGTGCCGAACTTTTTGATGGTATCGGGACTTATACAATACACTGAGGCCCAAATCATTTTGGTTTTCAAAAAGGGGTTGGGTCTTACACTCTATTAGAGGCCCAAGGTGTTTTAAAGAAAGGAAATGAGACTTATAACACGAGGCTAGGCCCAGATGATCTTCGTTTTGAAATGGCGATCGCGCCGAGATTTTTGAAAACGCAGTGGGTCTTATACAATGACTAAGGCCCAAATCATTTTTTTTCAAAGGGGTTGGGTCTTACACTTTACTAGAGGCCCAAAGAGGTTATTTAAAAGTTTTGTTTGGGTGAAAATCAAGGAAACCATAATTTCATCATTTTAAAATTAAATTCTCAAGGAAAATAATAAAAAATGATAAAATACCAAATAAGTTTGAATAAACAACTTGTGACTTTTGGTTGAGACTTGGAAAATGATGTTTTAATCACAAGATGAATTAAAATTCATTTATTTTTTATTTTCAACATGAGAATTCAATTTTAAAATGTTTAAAAAACAATTAAAAGTGAATTTATTCACAAAAATACCAACTATATTAAATAAATAGTATAAACTTGATTTTTTTGTGGAATAAAATATTTCAATATTTTTGGGATTTTTTGCAAAAAGAACCAATAAAAAATAATTAAAATTGGGAGAGTTATTAATTTTTCAATTCATTAAAAATAATATGAAAAATAGTAAAAAGTGGAAAAAAAATAGCAAAAAGTGGGTCTGGGGCGAGGGGGATTCGAATCCCAAACCTCTTATGTACAGCATGTGCGCCTTACCACTGGGATGGTGATACATCCGTGTATTGAAACACAACCACAAATATACAAGGCTTGCCTTGTATTTGGCCTGGCCAAGGCAAGGCAAGGCAAGGTTTTTGGTCAGAAACGTGAAGGCCATAACTTTCTCATTTCTCCATGGATTGGGACAAAATTTAGGTCTATCCTGCCTAGAATTTCACAAGGAATCCAATGGTGGTGGTTTTTTTTTTCAGATCATGCTCCTATTGAAAAATCTGATTGTGGTTTTGAAATAGGCCATGATATGCATTTTCTGTGCTACCTCTTGGTACAGGTGTGAATTACGTGATAAATTGGTGCAAACACAACACATATAACATGTATAAGATGTGCATGATCAGTGGACATCAAAGGAAAGCATGATTCAAAGAATTCAAGTTGTGAGGCTTACCTCTTTTTGGAGCTTTTGTGCAATCTTCCAAGTGCTTTGTTCCAGAAATGATTTGATGCTTTGGACACCCTCAAATGATCTCATAGAAGCTTTTAGGATGGTTGGAATCAGCTGGAAACCTCAGGAACAAGTTTGAGCTCTTTCTTGCAAAAGGGGCAAAAGTGGCCAAAATAGCAACTCTCTCAAATGGTGTTTCAGATGTGGGGAACCATTTGGGACAGTTCAAGGATGATATTTGGAGTGTGTTAGAGGTTTTATCTAGTTTGGAAAGTGACTTAATCAAGACATGGCTTGAAAAATGCACAAAAGTCCTATTTTGACATTTTGAGAGGTGACTTTGTGATTTTGGTGTTACAGGTCACTTGTGAAGGTTTGGACAGCTTAGATATGACATATTGGATGTGTTTGGATCATGAGTTGTGGTGGAATTGCTCTCTAACTCAAAAACTCAGAGTTACCTTGCTAAAGGTATTTTTTCCTAGAGAAGGTGATTTTGAGGAAAACATCTGTTTGATGGCTTTGGTGTACTCAAACTGAGCACAAATGAGCTCTATTTATAGTGGAGCAAGTTTGTTTTGCAAGCAATAGTGAATGGCAATTGCTGCAGTGGTTTGGCCAATGTTGATCAATGAGAATCCAAGTCTCCTCTAGCCATTGACTAGAGGTTAGGGCACAGGCTGCTGGTTCCCATGGTATTGGATATGTCTTGACTGAATTCAGTTGGAAATGGCTCAGTCCATGCCACCTTGGTGTATCCATTAAATGCTCTAAACCAAAATTGGAGTCTTGTCCCTCTTTTTGGGATTTCTAGGTTTGGCATGCTACTTTTGGTTCCAAAGACTTGGGATGTTGATGGATCAGTGTTTGTCCCTCCTTGGTCCCCCCTTGAGGTGTTCAGATGGATATACTTGCTTGCCCTTTGCAAAATTTTAGCAAATCGAGCAAAACTCCCAAATCTGCCTTGTTATGACAGTTTGCAGCAAGGCATATTAGCACTGTCATAACTTCTTGCTCAAATTGAGTTTGGTGAAGTTCTTGGTCATATTGGAAAGCTCTCATATGATACAACATATGTGTGATCATAGTTTATCTTGATACCTTTTGGATCCAAGTGAAAAATTTCCCCACATTTGGAACAAAGTGAAGGCAGATTCTGACTTAGTGAAAATTACACTAAGTGTTGGAAAAAGTGACATTTCATGTTTTCAGCCATTTTGATCATTCCATAACTCAAAATCCATGATGAATTGGAATGAGGTGTAGTTGAAGCTTTTGTAGAGGGCCATGAGAGCTACAAATCCAGCTTTAAATGGGGAAAAATGGCTTTGTGGTTTAGGAGTTATGATCCTCCAAAGTTGGTACCCTAGCCACTTTGTTCCATAACTTAAAAAATTTCTAAGTTTTTTATGGTAAACCCTTTTCCAAGCTATCCCACTTTTTTTTGGTTTTTCTTGATGAATGTTGATTCAAATCACACATTAACATCATTTTAGGGTTAAAGAACCATAATTGTGAAAAATATCAAAAAGTCAAAGTTTGACTTTTGTGCACAGTTGACTTTTTGTCAGATGAATTCCAAACTGTGCGGTCCTCTATGAAATCAAGTCCTTGACCTAAATCAAACTTGATGGATTGATTCCATAGGTGATATAGGGTGTATTGAATCATGTCCTAGGGTTTGGGAGCATGTCCTTGTCAAAAGTCAAAGATATAGTTTACTTTTTCCACGAAACCCTAACTGTGGTTCTGATGAACTTGAAACTTGGGAATCAAGCTTCTTGGATCAATCCATTGTTGCAAATGGACCAATGTAGTTTATTAGAGACCCTCAAATTATTTCTTGAGATCTTGGCTCATGTTTTGTCCCAAAAGTCAACTTAGGGGTGAATTAGGTCAAGAAACCCTAATTCCTGATTTTTTATGAATGCATCCCCTGAGGCTAAATTGACTTGATGATTGGGTTTATGAGGTCCCTTAGAATTTTTTAGGATGTCCTTTGAAGCATTGGCTCATGCCCAGAGGAAAAATTCCATCTGGAGGCCCTGGTCGACCAAAACCCTAATTTTGTGACACTGGCTATCCTGAGGCTTAATCCACTCAGAATGTTGCAACCTTGGGCTTAATCCTTGAGGTGGGAGTCCTCTTGATCCATTGTGGATGTTTGAGAAGTTTAGACAAGTTGAAGATCATGTCATTCCTTGATTGATCCTTTGTCTAAAGGCTCTGAGAGGGCTTGAAACCCTAAGTTTGATTTTAGTGGATGCTCACCATCTTTGGGGAGACTAATGAGGTATGATGGTACATCTATATTGTGATGATGATTTGCACAATGATGAGGAATCTTAGTGGTCAAAATTTGGGGTATGACAGATGCCCCTATTTAATCTTCTTGGACCCGAAGGTGTGAATGGCGAAGGTACTCGGGCATTCGGGGTGCAAGAGGATTAAATATCGGAATACCCAAAATTTTGATGGTGGTTATGAATGGAAACTTGCGCATTCATCTTCTTCTGCTAAGCGATGATGCTTAGAAAAGGTAAAACTTCCCCTCAATCCTGGTTTCCTACCAAGGATCTGGTCTTAGTGTAATACCCCAAATTTTTACCACTTAGATTTCCCATCATTGTGAAAATCATCATCACAATGTGGATGAACCATCATGCTTCATCAGTCTCCCCAAAGATGGGTGAGCATCCAATACAATCAAAATTAGGGTTTCAAGCCCTCTCTGAGTGCTTAGACAAAGGATCAATCAAGAAATGACATGATCTTCAACTTGTCTAATCTCTTAAACATCCACAATGGATCAAAAAGGACTCCCACTTCAAGGATTAAGCACAAGGCTGCTCCCTTCTAGGTGGATCAAGTCTCAAGATCGACAGTGTCACCAAATTAGGGTTTTGGTCGACCAGGGCCTCCAGATGGAAATTTTCATCTGGGAACAAGGCAATGATCCAAAACATGACCTAATATACTTCATGGAACCTCATGAACCCATGCATCAAGTCAATTTTGCCTCAGGGGATGCATTCATAAAAAATCAGGAATTAGGGTTTCTTGACCTAATTCACCCCTAAGTTGACTTTTGGGACAAACCATGAGCCAAGACTTCAAGACATGATTTGAGGGTCTCTAATATACCATATTGATCCATTTGGAACCATGGATTGATCCAAGAAGCTTGAGCAACAAGTCTCAATTTCATCTGCACCACAGTTAGGGTTTTAAGGGAAAAGTCAACTGTAACTTTGACTTTTGACCAAGACATGCTCCCAAACCCTAATACATGATTGAATATACCCTATGACACCCATGGAACATGTCCATGAAGTTTGATTTAGGTCAAGGACAAGATTTCCTGAAGAATTGCACATTTTGGAATTCATCTGATAAAAAGTCAACTGTGCACAAAAGTCAACTTTGACTTTTTGAGATTTTTCACCAAAATGGATATTTAACCCTAAAATGATGTTAATGTATGATTTGAATCATCATTCATCAAGAAAAATCAAGAAAAGTGAGATAACTTGTAAAAGGGGTAACCATAAAACTTAGAAATTTTTCTAAGTTAAAAATAAAGTGGCAAAGGTACATAATTTGGAGGACCATAACTCCTAAACCACAAGGCCATTTTTTCTCATCCAAATATGGATTTGTAGCCCTCATTATCACCTACAAAAACTTCAACTACAAGTCATTCCAATTCATTAAGGATTTTGAGTTATGGAGTGATCAAAGTGGCTGAAAAGTGAAAATGTCACTTTTTCCAACACTTAGTGAAATTTTCACTAAGTCAGATTCTGCCTCACTTTTTGCCAAATGTAGGGGGATTTTTCACTTGGAATCAAAAGAGATCAAAACTAAACTTGTTCAAACAGTTGTTGTATCATGTAAGAGCTTTCCAAAATGGCCAAGAACATTGCCAAATTCAACCTACACCATGAGATACAACATTGCCAAGTTGCCTTGCTGAAATCTGTCAAGGCAAGGCAGAATTTGCAACTTTGGTCGATTTGCCAAAATCAGCCAAATTCAATTGCTCCTATCCACTTGTACACCTCAGAGGATTGAATCTAAAGGGGATAATCACTGAGCCAAGCCTCCAAAGTCCATGGAATAAGAAATAGCATGTTGAACCTAGAATGGCCAAAATAGGGACAAGACTTCAAATTTGGAATGAGGCATTCAATGAAACCATCAAGGTGGCATGGACTGAGCCATTCTCATCTGAAATCAGTCAAGACTTATCCAAGACCAAGGGAACCAAAGCTCTGTGCCCTAACCTCTAGTCAATGGCTAGAGGAGACTTGAATTTTCATTTGCCAACATTGAGGAAACCTACTTACCAACTGCCATGCACTATTCCTTGCAAAACAAACTTGCTCTACTATAAATAGAGCTCAATTGTGGTCAATTTGAGTACACCAAAGCCATCTAACAGATGCTTTCCTCAAAATCTCCTCTTTCACTCCAATTTTGCCTTCTAAGGCAAGTCACTATCGGGTTTTGAGTTTGAGAGAAATTTCAATCAAACCAATCACTCACACACCTCACATACATCACATATGAGCTGATCAAACACTTAGATTACTTCTGAAACATCAATTTCATGAAATCACCAGCTGGTTGCTCAAGGTTTTAATCAAAGTGCAGCTGAGGTACCACAAAATGATCCAGCCAATTTCAATCAAGTCCAACCATCCAAACACAATCCATAGGGTGTAGGGAAGCTGTTCAGATCATCACCACTCATCTGTAACACCTCCAAATCCAAAATCACTTTGAACTTGCTGTCACGACTTGGAGGTAAGCACATACTTGGTCATCTCTCAATCTATGCATATTTCCTCGCACAATAATTTGGTCATATGTTCATAATCATGCATGGAATGTTTTCCCTCAATTAATTGCATTGTTTGAATCGTGTATCAAAAATCCTAGCCTTCATGCAGAAATTAGGGTTCTTGAGGTCTCTTCGTGATTTCTTGTTGTATGTTTAATTTAAATGAAATTAAAGTACATAGACATGATCGTGAGGTTGAGACGAGCATAATGATATGTGGATTACATGATATGATTACGTATTCATGGAGATTGGATAGAAAATGCAAATCTGAGAAACCAAGAACAAGCGCGTGTTCTTCAGCTTGTTCTTGGCGCCATTTTTAGAAATTCAAATATTTGAATTTTGTGATTTTGTTTAATTGATTCAAAAATTAATTTCTCTCTGAGTTTTAATGATTTTGAGTTGATTCTTTTTTTAATAATTCACAAAAATGTTAAAATATTTTATTTTCACAAAAAATTCCAAAAATATTATTTATTTCATATAATTGATATTTTTGCAAAGAATTAATATTTTAATTGTTTTTGGCATTTTAAATATTTTTTCTACATTGATTTTGCAACTTTTAATGCTTTCTAATTATTTTGTAGGTCAATACTTAATTTTTGAAGCATTAATCCAAGATCACAATTTGTTTTCCATGGGTAAACAATTTTTGATCATTTTAATTGAATTTTTATTCAATTAAATACATTTTGAAAACAAATTAGGGTTTTGGATTAATTCAACCCTCATAAATCACTTTCAAAACTTTTTGGGCCTCTTGAGAGAGTGTAAGACCCATCCCCCCTTGTACAAAAACTTTTTGGGCCTCACTCATTGTATAAGTCCCTCTGTACAAGTAAACGGCGCGATCGTCGCCCGTTTAAAAATAAAAATCATCTGGGTCTCTCCTTGAGCTATAAGCCCCATTCAAAACACTTTGGGCCTCTATTAGAGTGTAAGACCCAATCCCCCTTTTAACCAAAACATTTTGGGCCTCACTTATTGCATAAGTCCCTCTGCGTTAAAAGAAAACCTCGGCGCGATCGCCATTTTTAAACGAAAAATCATTTGGGCCTACCCTCGTGTTATAAGCCCCACTCTTTTTTCTTTAAACCTTTTAGGGCCTCTTGAGAGAGTGTAAGACCCATCCCTTTGTACAGAAAACCTTTTTGGGCCCCAGTCACTTGTATAAGTCCCGCTGTACAAAGTCAAACAGTGTGCTCACTGATAAAACCCTGGGCCTCTCCTTGAGCTGTAAGCCCCAAATCTTTCTTTTTCAAAGCACTTTCTCCTTTGATTTTGAATATACTGTTGTTTTCAATCTTTCTTTGTTGAACAACTAACCAAACAGCATGGAAGCACTACAACCGAGTAAGTGGTTATCGCTTTCATTTACTGCTTTCATATTATAAACTGTACTGTGGGGCTGCTCACTGTAAGTCTCCTTTCATAAACTCATATCTACTGTGTAATAATAGTATAGATATTTCGAGTTTCCCCAGCAACTACATCTAGAACTAGGTGACGTTGTTTCATTTATTCGTAGAAATAGACGCCTAGATCCCCAATAGGAGCACCAGATGCAGTCTTCTCTTCGGCTGTCCTCCTTAGGAATCGTCAAGAAGCTCTACTCCCCAAGATGAATGTATTCTCCGTGAATGGCATCTTTGAGTTTCTTCCAAATTCTCGAACTTTCCTGACTTGATCTATTCCTTGTGGATAGCTTGCCTTGAATGTCTCGGGGTTTGGGTACCCACTACGGTCATAATCTCGGCCTTAACTAAGGAACCCTCTTCAAAAGCTAAAAGTCGCTGGATAGTAAACCTCGCACGTTTACCAGTGGTTTTTATCTTTAAAAGAGTTATCTCTCCTAATGGAAAGGAGATGATAGACCCACGGGCTTCTTAAAAGCATCGGCCTCCTCTTGGGCATTATTCAAGGACACTACGGCTTCTTAGAAGTATTCACAACCTCCTCTTAGGCTTCGTATAATGATCTCTTCCTTCGGGAATGATAGCCTCCTCTTGGGCTTCGTACAAGGACCCGTCGGCTTCTTAAAAGTTTCCAGCCTCCTCTTGGGCTTCGTACAAATTATCCCGACGACCTCCTAGAGGTATAGGAACAGAACCTAGTCATCCTCATAGAACAGTCCTTTCATAGAGTCTACTACTGTTTCTCAAAGCATAGTACAAAAGAAAAAAACTCTAGACTTGGACAGTCTAACTTCCTTGAGTCTCAAAGACATTCTCAAGTGACCCCCTTCGTTAAATAGGAAGGAAACCCGCAGACTCGAACAGTCTCAATACCCTTTGGATTTCCCGTTTCCTCAAAGAGAAGGAAATATCCATGATCCTCAAATCAAATCCCTGAGTACAGTGTTGCTCATATAAGAACTGATTTTCTCTTTTAAAATCAGTAGATTGGATCTGTCACTCAACTGAAACAAACCTTTAGCCTCCATCTCGGGCTTCGTATGAGATACAAAAACACTCTCTTGTTGAGTATCAAAGACTCTCTTGTTGAGTCAAACTTTTAGCCTCTATCTCGGGCTTCGTACGAGACACAAAGACTCCCTCGTAGAGTCAAACAAACATTAGCCTCTATCTCGGGCTTCGTACGAGATACAAAAAACTCCCTTGTTGAGTCCAATAGCCTCCATCTCGGGCTTCGTACGAGACACAAAGACTCTATCGTCGGGTCAAAAAATTTTAGCCTCTCTCTCGGGCTTTGTACGAGACACAAAATTGCCTCCTCTTAGGCTTTGTATAATGATTTTCCTAGCGGAAATTAGCCTCCTCTTAGGCTTTGTATAAGAAAACCACTGGTTGATCCAATCAACCTTTTAGCATCAAAGTTGTGCCTCGTTCACAGTACACAAACATCAACAACTCCTTTCCTTTCATCTAATCCTTGTAAGCGGCAAGCCTCTGGATCATCTATATCCATGCCACTGTCCCTCTTTTAGCATGAGAAATTCCTAAGGAAAGATGGCATTGCTCTACACTGAGTTAAAATCTTCTCCTTCAGGTTAAAACCCTTTCTTCGGAAATTATGGCATTGCTCGGATCCGCGTATCCCAGTTAAAGTAATTCTCCTTCCCCCTCTTTAGAGATGACAAATTCTCTCTAAAGTCGAGGTCTTTCAGCTTCACGTCTTGGGCTTTGAACAAGACACATATAGACCTTTCAGCTTCACATCTTGGGCTTTGAACAAGATACAAATCACCTTTCGCTTCACGTCTTGGGCTTTAAACAAGACACCAAAAACACCCATTTCCTCCCATAGAATAGGAGGAACTACGAACGCTCTGATTTCCCTGTTTCGGTAAACGGGAATACGTAGGCATAAGATCGAAAGAAAAGATCTTAGCGAGCACACTAAACAAAAACCCAAATCCCATCATTTTAAAGCAGTAATTCAAAAGCATCAGTCCTAACATCCTAATCCTTGTTCCCCGCCAGAAACGTTCTGCCCAGGTAAAAAAAGAAAGAAAACAGTATTGGCGAAAATACAAATAACCAGTACAAAGGCCCCCCCCCCCCCACATTGATAGCATTCGTAACCTAACAGACCGCTGTTTAAACTCAGTATGCAAAGCAGGGTTAATTGGAGACATCTATTTCCCTTCCTTAT
This sequence comes from Lathyrus tuberosus, assembly GCA_022829125.1. Classification (NCBI taxonomy): domain Eukaryota; kingdom Viridiplantae; phylum Streptophyta; class Magnoliopsida; order Fabales; family Fabaceae; genus Lathyrus; species Lathyrus tuberosus. Next base: position 1,696,413 of record JALAZF010000432.1, on the reverse strand, counting down.
TCAGCTCACAATAGGATAAAAAATGAATCGACCTATAGTCAAAGCTCAAACCGCAGAGAGCGACCAGCGCTTAAGAACCGCGTCCAAAATCGCTCGCTACAGAAAAAAGTGGCGCCCACCGTGGGGCCTATCAAAGTTAGATCTAGGCACGGTCTTCCTTCTCTTCAATTGTGTGAAAAACTACAGAGTGGTAACTCAGCCGGGGAGCCATTTCTGTCAAGAACTTAGGATCCTTAGCTTGATAAGTCTAGGATGATTAGGACAAATATATATACTGCTTTTCCTAATTTCTATACATGTTTATTTTTCTGCTAATGGGAATGCGGGTGATGCCGTATATGGAAAGAATGAGTATACACTTAAGATAAGTGATGGCGACGGGGTCGACCATCAACCTCAGTGGAGGCTGACCAACGCAACCCATTCACTCTTCTAGCCAATGGGGCGGTTGTTAAGTCTGAGAAGCTGAGGAACCAAACCCTTTTGTAGTGCGGAAACTATCGGAAATAGTTGTTACGCGATACTACCCTCATTTGAGGCTGGTGATCTATTCTCGGTGAATGGCACTTACTCTAAGATTGCACACAACTCGCTGGCGATCCGCTTGTTGTCTGCCTTCCTGGGAGGAGCTGATGATAATGAGTACAGGTACAAAAATCACCCTAGTATAAACCTTTGGGGATGGGTAGAGCCTTGACTTCATGACAACGACCCTCTGACCCCATGTTTTTTCTATGTTTTTGTGTGCTGCATTCATGCATCCATTTAATAAAACATTAAAACATTCAAAAAAACTTTCTCTTCTAGTCTCTCTGTTTTTCAAATTAAACTAAGACTGTGATTGCAAATATCAGAGAAAAAGATTACGCTAATGGATTTCGGTAGAAGGAGAACTCGCCAGTATACCTTCAAGGTTCCAAAGCTAGAGGATTTGAGAAGGTTAGCAAGGATGATCGTTAACCCAGAGGCTTTCAGAGCCAAGCACGGTGGTTTGCTACCACTGTTAAGAGTCCATGTGATTGAGGGAATCATGGACGCGCTCATTCAATTCTACGATCCGGTTTATCACTGTTTCACATTCCTAGATTACCAGATATCACCAACGCTGGAGGAGTATTCTCATCTGATTGATCTACACATTACAGATCGAGCTCCATTTTCTGGACTGGAAGAAATTCCAAAGAATCAGATCATTGCAAGAGCAATTCATTTGGACGAGTCTGAGGTAAGGACTCACATGACCACTAAGGGTGGCATCCAAGGTTTGCCAGCCCAGTTCTTGACAAAAAAGGCTCTATACTTCGCTAGTATAGGGAACGGGACTGCTTTTGAAAGCATCTTTGTCTTGCTCGCCTACGAGTTATTTTTGTTTCCCAACATCAATAACTTCGTCGATATCAACGCTATTAAGGTTTTTCTCATTGGAAACCCTATGCCGACTTTGTTCGCAGATGCGTATCATTCTGTACACTTGGGAAATTTGTACAGCGGAGGGGAGATCACATGCTGTGTACCTCTGCTTTACAAATGGTTTATCTCTCACTTGCCCAAGTCAGCTGCTTTTTGGGATTGCAAGAGTGTCTTACGTTGGTCGCAGAAGATCATGTCTCTCACCAATTCCGATATAGATTGGTGTAATAGGATTTATGAGGGAATCAGAATCATTGACCATTGTGGAAACTTCCCCAGCGTACCCCTCATAGGAACTAAAGGAGGAATCAACTATCATCCGATATTAGTTCTTCGTCAATTTGGATACCCGATGAGACACATCCCACTGGGTGTTCATCTGGAAGGTCTTTTCTTCAAAGAAGGAGAAAGTGACAGAGCACTAAAGATGGAAATAGTGCATGCTTGGAAACAGGTTCATAAGAAAGGACGAGAGTCTCTGGGAAAACCGGACTGTGTCTCGATGGAGCCTTATCTCCATTGGGTACAAACTAGAGCTCTCAAGCTAAAAACGCCTTATCCTCGTTACGGAATTCTTCCACCGAGGGAAACTGTCATGTACTTCATGACAGAAACTAAAAAGTTTCAGGTTACTCTCAACAAAGTTCAAAAGGAAAGAAGATCTTGGAAGAACAAGTACCGCACCCTCGACGTAGAGTGTATCCAAATACAGCAACTACTAAAAGAGAAAGATGCTCTGATTGAAATTTTGGAGCAGCATGCTGTAGAGAATCAAGATGACCAAAGGAATTTGCTCACTCCTTTCACTTGGCAAAGGAATGACAACCCGACAACGGCCCAAGCGCTCCGGTCAAAGAAAAGGAAGATACCAGAATCAGCACCCGGTTTCTCCTCAGAGAGGACTCGGGACCCATTAGTTTAGGTTTCTGTTTCTGCACTTTGTAATCTACTGTATTTCCATTTCTGTAATCCTTTGAATTTCAATAAAAAGGGGTTTCCCCACTGTTTGATATTTGCAATCTAATTGTCGAAGTTTATTTTGATTAAACCAAAAAACAATTAATATAATCATTGCATTCATCATTCTCACATCGCGTATTCTTCTTCCCTACGAATCTCACGTTTGTGTCTCGATTCTAGAGTCAAACTGTCTCATTCGTATAATACTCGGGCCAATCGTCAGAAAAAGATGGATGATCTTGAGGAAGAAAACAGAGAGTTGAAAGAAGAGATCGACGCTCTGAGAGAGGATATGAGAAAGCTTCGTAACGACATGCAAGCCATGGCAGAAGCTCAACTACAAAGAACTGTGATCTCAGAGATCACCTCAACGCCCATCATAGAAAAGTATGATCCTAGGTATCAGATGCCGAAAGATCGTCCTTGGGGCATGCCTGTTAACTATATCCCGGAAGGATATGTTCCGCCGATCACTGAAGATCAGGGAATCGCAACAGAAGCCACTGGGCCTGAAGGTTACAAACTTCGGGAAAGCGAAGATGCTAGGGGCATACTGAAGACTCCTGAAGGTTACAAACTTCGGGAGGCACCAAGACTTACTGCCGTAGTCACGGTACCACCCCCTGTGGTGCACACTGTCCCGGAAGGACAGATTCCATAGACACCTTCTGGTAAGAAGGAAACTATGTTTGACAGAATGGATGAATTCCAGGAGCAGTTCTTGGAAATGCAGAAAGAGCTGCAAGCCATTCGCGGTCAGGATCTATTTGGAAAGGACGCCGCAGACCTCTGCTTGGTCCCAAATGTGAAAGTCCCGCACAAGTTCCAAGTGCCCGACTTTGAAAAATACAAGGGTAACTCTTGCCTTCAGAGCCATCTGGTGATGTACGCTTGGCGGATGTCAGCTCAGACGGAGAATCAGGACCTGCTGATTCACTACTTCCAGGATAGTTTAACCGGTGCCGCACTCAAATGGTACATGGGTTTAAACCGTACTACGATCAGTACATTCAGAGATCTTGGTACTGCCTTCGTCCAACAATACAAATACAATTTGGACATGGCACCCGACAGAGATCAACTCAGATCAATGTCGTAAAAGGAAAAGGAAACCTTTAAGGAGTATGCTCAAAGGTGGCGTGAAATTGCCGCTCAAATTTATCCACCTCTTGAGGAAAAAGAGATGACAAAAATCGTCTTAGAAACCTTAAGCTCATTTTACTATGACCGAATGGTTGCCAGTGCGCCCGGTGATTTCACCGAAATGGTTGGCATGGGCGTACGTCTTGAGGAAGCCGTCCGAGAAGGACGTTTAGTAAAAGACACTGGATCGACGAGCGGTACTAAAAAATATGGTAGTGCTCTCCCTAAGAAAAAAAAGCAAGATATTGGGAATATCTCTCTCGGAAAGCAAAGGCGTCGTTATCAGCCAATAGCAGCTGTTACTCCTGCTATCGGCCCCGCGCCTGTTCCTATGTATCAACCTCAGGTTGCGCAGAGCCAACCTAACCAACAAAGGACACAACAGCCTCTTCAGCAGGCTCGTCCTCCATATAACAACAACCGTACAATACGGCCACCAGGATTTGATCCTATACCCGTAACGTACGCAGAGCTGTTTCCGTTACTGCTGGCTAAGGGGCACATTCAGACTAAGTCTCCTCTTTCAGTTCCGGAAAATCCGCCTTTTTGGTTCAAAGCGGATCAGACTTGCCCTTATCATCAAGGAGGTTCAGGGCATAACATTGAGACTTGTCTCAATTTCAAATCCGACGTGTAAAAGTTTCTTAGTAGCGGGCTCTTATCTTTCAAAGATGCATTGTAGACAGAGTGGATATGGCCATGTGCCACCTCATAATTATCACCAGTGTGATATCTGCTCTAAAGATAACCAAGGATGTTCGGTAGTGCAATAAGCTCTACAGGAACAAATGGATCTTGGATGGATCCAAGAGCACCGAGTTCGTGGAGTTAACATGGTTTACACGAATTCCAACGTCATTCAAAACCACGACATCCGTGCGATGAATGTCAACTTGGTGACGATGCACTCAAGGCAAAGCCAGTATCATAATCTGCCGCGGCACGATTACAGTTCCTGTCTGATTTGCTCGGTAAACAAACAGGGATGCTCTTTCATACAAGAGGCCCTCCAGCGTCAGATGGATCTTGGATGGATCCAAGACTACCATGATAGGAACTCCTATCAAATCAACATGGTTCAGATCTTCGACATCCGCGTAATGGATACCAACCTGGTAGAGTTACATGCTGAGCAGGTCTGACTTGGATTCTTAATATCACATGACTATCAAAATTGTAAAGCGGGTTGCGAAAACGATCGAGGTTGTACCCTTGTCCAGGAGGCACTTCAGCACTTGTTAAATCACTGGTGGATGCCAATCTATATGGACGAAGATACTCAGTAGATTAGTATCAATCACAGGAATCCTACTCGTCGTCAAAGTCAGGATGTCCGATCAATGGAAGGTAACCTAGTGAGGTTACATTGTATTCAAAGTGGGCGTGGCCTGGTGCTACCACACAACTATGGCAGTTGTAGTGTCTGTTCGAAAAGTAACCAAGGGTGTTACCTTGTGAGAGCAGCTCTTCAGGGTCAGGTCGATCATGGAGAAATTCGTCCATATCTAGGTTCTGGACCCATCAACTGGACGCCGAACTACCTTGCCGATCAAGTTGAGGATGTTGTCACAATCTCTAGTCATCATAGGACCAGGGATGTTTTTGCCATCATTTCTCTACTTGACGAATCTAAAGTTCCCAACCAGGAACGAATCGAGATTACTTATGATGGTCAGAAAAATCAGAAGGTTCCCATAGTCATCTATCTACCGGGGCCACTACCGTATGAATCAGCTAAGGCAAACCCTTACAAATACGGTGCAACAATAATCGAGAATGGAAAGGAAATTCCATTACCCTCCGTCGTTAATATTGTAGACATCAGTCGTGTAACACGGAGCGGTCGAATCTTCAACCGAGGGGTTGGAGAATCCAACAAAGAAAAGGAACTTCAGGCGGAAATTCCTGATCCACCAGTCAGTCAATCTGGTAATCCCGACTTTTCAAAAGACAAGGATGAGATGCTAAAGCTCATCCAAAGGAGTGAATATAACATTGTTGATCAACTGTTACAGACTCCTTCAAAGATCTCAGTATTATCACTGTTACTCAGTTCAGAAGCACACAGAGAGGCTCTACAAAAAGTCTTGGAGCAAGCCTTTGTGGAACAGGATGTAACAATCAGACAATTCGATAGCATTGTCTCTAACATCACTTCTTGCAATAATTTGGGATTTAGTGATGAGGAATTACCTGAAGAGGGTCGTCGTCATAACATGGCGCTCAACATTACAGTGAACTGTCAGGGCGATGCTTTAGCCAATGTACTGGTAGACACAGGGTCAGCCCTGAATGTTATGCCGAAGTCCACTTTGACGTAATTATCATTTAAGGGCCCTCCGATGAGAGTCAGCGAGGTCGTCGTCAAAGCATTCGACGGATCCAGAAAAACAGTTATCGGCGAAGTTGATCTTCCCATAACTATTGGTCCTCACACTTTCCAAATCACTTTCCAGATCATGGACATCCGGGCAACATATAGTTGTTTATTAGGAAGACCTTGGATACATCAGGCTGGAGCGGTTACTTCAACCCTCCACCAAAAGCTAAAGTTCGTCAAGAACGATCACCTTGTCACGGTTTGTGGGGAACAAGCCTTGCTTGTGAGTAACCTATCATCATCTGCTTGTGTAGAACCCGAGGAGGTTATTGGAACTCAGTTCCAAGCACTATCGGTGAGCAAGAACGATCAATCCGAAGAAGGAACTTCAATTTCTTCATACAAAGATGCTATCAAAGTGGTCGAGAGTACCGATACAAAAGGATGGGGACGGCTTGTCATTCCTATTGACAATAAAACAAAGAAGGGTCTTGGTTTTTCTGCAACCTGTACTCAGACAACCGCCAACGATGAAAGTCTTCATCCCCTTCAAAACCTCTTCCACAGTGGAGGTTTTCTTCACCCAGTGTCTCAGATAGTTCATGCTATCAATGAGGAAGATCCCTCTGACACAGATGAAGAATGGAAGTCCTACCTTAACAAGGACGGCTATATGTCTCAGGAAGAGGTGCCTATGCCTTTTTGCTTTCCTACAGAAAGTCCGAGATTTATACCAAGATCAGATGTCGAAATGATCTACGGAGATTGTGATCCGGAAGGATGCCTTGCTCCGCCAAATTCATAAGAGGAAGGCACTCTGATGAAAGAAAACTTTGATCACAATTACTATGGCCTGATGGATGGTCTGCCAATGTGGCAGCCTTACCTAGGAAACTTGGGGCAAGAAAGTCAGCCGAGTAATGAAACTCAGCTGAGCGCCATTGAACAGAATACCTGTGTCCCCTCCATGTCATGGGATCAACACTCAGGTCATTCGGAAACTACTCAACATGAAGATGAATTCGCAACGTTTGCAGGACTAGAATTCATCAACTATGCTTTTCCTAAGGTCAACGTCATCGAGAGGGATGACTTCTCCTGTTCCAAAGAAGTTTGGGACACCTTGGGACAACCGAGTGGAAAATACGACTATATGGTCAAGTACACCGCTCCCGAAAGCTCTCGTATCAGGCTCGAAGATATCCAGTCAACTGGATGGGGAGATACAGCTGAGAGCACAAATGCTATGCAAAATGCAACAGAGGAATCCTCCTACGACAACACTGCTTGGGAGACAGATTCCAATGATCCTGCTCCACCAGAAATCAGCGTTATTTCTGAAGACAAATCAAGGAAGGTGCCAGACTTTGTGATTCACCGAGGAGTTCGCCGCCAATGGGTTGCTGTCGAGGTTCCGAAGGTCGTTCGTCGGTCAAAGTAATTGCCATCTTTAACCTTTCATCCTGCCCAGGTGAAACAGATGTTTTGATAGGGCTCGCTTTTTGTAAATTTCCCTCTTCGCTTTGCCCAGAGCGAGTGAGTTTTGTTTTATAGGGCTGTAGTTTCAAGATTCAACTTGTTCATTAATAAAATAACGTCGTTCTGTAATTTCCGCATTTATTGCTATTTTCTCTTTTCGCTTTTTTTAGAAAATGGTAATCCTAAAGAACATTCAATAATAAAAATAAGCAGTAAAATCAAAACACTGCACACACTTACATTTTCTCTATCTCTTCTAAACACGAATCATCACGTCATGTAGATTGCTTGTTTTATACCCCGTTGAAACGTACGATCCGATGCCTTCTCCCAACTTTAAGTTCCCGGTATTCGAGGCTGAAGAAGAAAATGACGACGAAATTCCAGAAGAGATCTCCCGACTACTCAGACAAGAGGAAATGTCCATTGAACCTCACAAAGAGCCGTTGGAAACGGTAAACTTGGGTTCAGAAAAAGAGAGAAAAGAAATCAGGATCGGAGCACTGCTCAGTCCAACTGCAAAAGAAAGTTTGATAAAGCTTCTCAAAGAATTCCCCGATGTATTCGCTTGGTCCTATCAGGATATGCCAGGGTTGGATACCAGCATCGTGGAACATCACTTACCGCTAAGATCGGAATATCCGCCAGTAAAGCAAAGGTTGAGATGGACTCACCCGGACATGGCCATCAAAATCAAAGAGGAGGTACAGAAACAGATCGACGCGGGTTTCCTCACTACATCTGAATATCCTCAATGGTTAGCCAAAATCGTACCCGTTCCCAAAAAGGATGGAAAGGTCAGAATGTGTGTTGATTACAGAGATCTAAACAAGGCAAGTCCGAAGGACGACTTTCCTTTACCACACATTGACATGCTGGTTGACAGCACAGCAAAGTTCAAAGTATTCTCCTTCATGGATGGATTCTCGGGCTATAATCAGATCAAAATGGTGCCGAAAGACATGGAGAAAACTTCGTTCATTACCCCATGGGGTACCTTTTGTTACAAGGTAATGCTGTTCGGTTTGAAGAATGCCGGGGCAACCTATCAAAGGGCCATGACTATTCTGTTTCATGACATGATACACAAAGAAATCGAGGTATATGTCGATGATTTGATTGCAAAATCAAGAACAGAGGATGAGCACGTTGAACATCTGTCAAAATTGTTCGAACGTCTAAGAAAATTCAAGCTCCGCTTGAATCCTAACAAGTGCACCTTCGGTGTCCGTTCGGGGAAATTACTAGGGTTCATCGTCAGCCAGAAAGGAATTGAAGTTGATCCTGACAAGGTCAAGGCCATTCAAGAAATGCCTTCTCCGAAAACTGAAAAAACAAGTCAGAGGATTCCTGGGACGTTTGAACTACATCTCCAGATTCATATTCCTTATGACCGCGACATGTGCGCCGATTTTGAAATTACTCAAAAAGAACCAGGATTGTGTTTGGTTAGAAGATTGCCAAACCGCCTTCGACAGTATCAAGGAATATCTGTTGAATCCTCCGATTCTATCACCTCCAGTGGAAGGAAGACCACTGATCATTTACCTCACAGCCCTAGAGGGCTCAATGGGATGTGTACTTGGCCAACAAGACGAAACTAAAAGGAAAGAGTCTGCCATTTACTATCTAAGCAAGAAATTCACCGACTGCGAGACTCGGTACACAATGCTTGAGAAAACTTGTTGTGCTTTGGCTTGGATAGCCAAACGTCTTCGCCAGTACATGATTCGTCATACTACTTGGTTGGTCTCCGAAATGGATCCAATCAAGTACGTTTTCGAAAAACCTGCTCTCACGGGAAGGATTGCCCGTTGGCAGATGTTACTATCAGAATATGACATAGAGTACCATGCTTAGAAAGCCGTTAAAGGAAGTATTTTAGCCGATCATTTGGCTCATCAACTGATTGACGATCAAGAATCAATCGGGTTTGACTTCCCAGACGAAGATGTCATGTATCTAAAGATGAAAGATTGCAATGAACCGCTACCCAGTGAAGGGCCAAAACCAGGTTCCCAGTGGGGACTTATCTTTGACGGAGCAGTCAATCATTATGGAAACGGAATTGGGGCAATCATTGTTACCCCTCAGGGTACCCACATTCCTTTCACTGCTAGACTTACATTCAAATGTACGAACAACGAGGCCGAATACGAAGCATGTATCATGGGTCTCGAAGAAGCGATTGATTTAAGGATCAAAAACTTGGACGTATACGGTGACTCAGCCTTGGTTATCAATCAGATCACAGGAGATTGGAACACATACCAATCAGGATTGATTCCTTACAAAGACTATGTAAGAAGGTTGCTACCTTTCTTCAACAGAGTCGAGTTTCATCACATCCCTCGTGATGAGAATCACATGGCTGATGCATTAGCCACTCTCTCTTCCATGATTAGTGTAGGTCGATGGAATGACATACCTAAGATCGACATCATGCACCTTGAACGGCCCGCTTACATCTTCGCGATTGAAGCAGTCATAGACGACAGACCTTGGTATCACGATATCAAATGCTTCCTTCAGAAATAAGAGTACCCATCTGGGGCACTCAGAAAAGACAGGAAAACCCTCAGAAGATTGGCTGGAAACTTCTTCCTGAGTGGTGACACTCTTTATAAGAGAAATTTTGACATGGTCTTGCTCCGATGTGTCGACAGACCAGAAGCAGACATGCTCATGAAAGAAATCCATGAAGGATCCTTTGGCACTCATGCCAACGGACACACAATGGCGAGAAAAATTCTCAGGGCCGGGTATTATTGGTTGACCATGGAATCCGACTGCTACAAGTACATGAGGAGGTGTCACAAGTGTCAGATATACTCCGACAAAATTCATGTACCGCCATCACATGTCAAAGTTCTTTCTTCCCCGTGGCCTTTTTCCATATGGGGAATCGACATGATTGGTATGTTTGAGCCCAAGGCTTCAAACGGACATCGGTTCATCCTGGTAGCCATTGATTATTTCACCAAGTGGGTCGAAGCAGCGTCATTCGCCAATGTAACCCGACAAGTGGTGGTACGATTTATCAAAAACAATATCATCTTCCGTTATGGAGTTCCAAGCGAGATCATTACTGATAATGGGTCTAACTTGAACAATAAGATGATGAAAGAGTTGTGTGCAGAGTTTAAGATCGAACACCATAACTCATCTCCCTACCGACCCAAGATGAACGGAGCGGTAGAGGCGGTTAACAAGAACATCAAGAAGATCGTTCAAAAGATGGTTGTAACCTATAAAGATTGGCAAGAAATGCTACCCTTTTCTCTTCACGGTTATCGAACATCTATCCGCACTTCAACATGGGCAACCCCTTTCTCTCTAGTATATGGCATGGAAGCAGTGCTCCCCATAGAAGTAGAGATCCCATTAATCCGGGTATTGATGGAAGCTCAGCTCACCGAAGCTGAATGGTGTCAAAGTCGACACGACGAACTGAACCTGATCGAAGAAAAGAGAATCACGGCACTATGCCACAGTCAGTTATATCAACAGAGAATGAAAAGGGCGTTCGACAAAAAGGTCTGACCTCGTATTTTCAGAAAAGGAGACCTCGTGCTCAAGAAGATACAATCATTTCTCACTGACTCTCGGGGCAAATGGACCCCAAATTATGATGGCCCCTATGTGGTCACGAAAGCTTTCTCAGGCGGCGCCTTGAGACTTGCAACCATGGACGGAGAGGAATTTGCCTACCCCACGAATGTTGATGTAGTCAAGAAATACTTCGCCTAAAAATAAAAATAAAAAACGTCTTGGTGGATTGAAAACCCGAAAGGGCGGTCCAGGCAAAAGTTAGAGACATGAAAAAAATCATCCCGATGGATTGGAAATCTCATAGTACAATCCAGGCAAAAATTAGGGATAATGGCAAGTAACTATGTTCAACAGAGGCAAGTCCCTCAGCAGCAGTTACAACATCATCTATCGGAGGAAATCTCCAGTCAAAGGTCATCTTCGACGGAAGCTCAGGATGTCCCGAACTCAAAGTTGGTAGAAGGATAGTGGTCGTTATGTTTCAACGTAGCCCTTTTCCCTGTAAATTACCATTTTCTAACTTTGTATATACTCTTTGGAATCACGTGTTTGGCTGATCTCCATCTTATCAATAAAATTTGAGCCCTTGTGCTTTTGTTTGTAATTCTTTACTTGTTTTAGCTTTACAGAACGACGTTGTTTAAACTTAATCAGCGATTCTTGAAATAAAACAAAAATGAATTTACTTGTTAAACTTTTTCTGCTTTTAAATTAAAGATGGCATTTCTTTTGACTGTTGAACATCAGAAGAACATCGATCGCTTTTCCCGAAGTAAGCGAACTTCAAAATGCAGAATCAAAGTACTCCTTCTAAACCAGTTCGCCTGAATGAAGGGATCAACTGTGTCAGAGACCTTGTTTCGTCTGACAACCTCGGCCGAGTTCTCATCTCCTAAGCCCGATCAACATAGCTCCCAACGGGACTATCTCTCCTAAGCAAGGTGGAATTGCTATTTTGAATCAACGGTACTTCTTCGCCCCGCGATGGCCGAGTATCCAATTGTGTTCATCTCTTAGTCTGTATGTTGCGTCTGTTTTGTCAGCACATACATACATACATCATGCATTTTTTATTTGCATTCACATTTCATATTGATCACTATCACTCTAGTCGGTCCTGTCCCCTAGTGGTAGAAGTCCTCTCAATCAAGTTGTCAGTTCTTGCCTCGTCAGGAAATACTGTGTCTGAACAACCTCGCTTCTAGTTTAATTCTGGAAAGAGGTTGGTCCTTGACCACTTTGATAACTTGAACCTCTGAAAAGCCAGAGAAAACTTTCAATAAGCATCACTCTTCGCCATTGAAGATGATATCCTTGCTTTCCCGGATTAAGGAAAATCCACAGAGAAAGCCTCGTGATCAGAGATTCGGCAGCACGCCAGTTTTGCTCCGAAAAACCACTGATGAGAAGGTCATTGGGAAAATCATCATCACAATGTGGATGAACCATCATGCTTCATCAGTCTCCCCAAAGATGGGTGAGCATCCAATACAATCAAAATTAGGGTTTCAAGCCCTCTCTGAGTGCTTAGACAAAGGATCAATCAAGAAATGACATGATCTTTAACTTGTCTAATCTCTTAAACATCCACAATGGATAAAAAAGGACTTCCACTTCAAGGATTAAGCACAAGGCTGCTCCCTTCTAGGTGGATCAAGTCTCAAGATCGACAGTGTCACCAAATTAGGTTTTGGTCGACCAGGGCCTCCAGATGGAAATTTTCATCTGGGCACAAGGCAATGATCCAAAACATGACCTAATATACTTCATGGAACCTCATGAACCCATGCATCAAGTCAATTTTGCCTCAGGGGATGCATTCATCAAAAATCAAGAATTAGGGTTTCTTGACCTAATTCACCCCTAAGTTGACTTTTGGGACAAACCATGAGCCAAGACTTCAAGACATGATTTGAGGGTCTCTAATATACCATATTGATCCATTTGGAACCATGGATTGATCCAAGAAGCTTGAGCAACAAGTCTCAATTTCATCTGCACCACAGTTAGGGTTTTAAGGGAAAAGTCAACTGTAACTTTGACTTTTGACCAAGACATTCTCCCAAACCCTAATACATGATTGAATATACCCTATGACACCCATGGAACATGTCCATCAAGTTTGATTTAGGTCAAGGACATGATTTCCTGAAGAATTGCACAGTTTGGAATTCATCTGATAAAAAGTCAACTGTGCACAAAAGTCAACTTTGACTTTTTGAGATTATTCACCAAAATGGATTTTTAACCCTAAAATGATGTTAATGTATGATTTGAATCATCATTCATCAAGAAAAATCAAGAAAAGTGAGATAACTTGTAAAAGGGGTAACCATAAAACTTAGAAATTTTTCTAAGTTAAAAATAAAGTGGCAAAGGTACCAGCTTTGGAGGACCATAACTCCTAAACCACAAGGCCATTTTTTCTCATCAAAATATGGATTTGTAGCCCTCATTATCACCTACAAAAACTTCAACTACAAGTCATTCCAATTCATTAAGGATTTTGAGTTATGGAGTGATCAAAGTGGCTGAAAAGTGAAAATGTCACTTTTTCCAACACTTAGTGAAATTTTCACTAAGTCAGATTCTGCCTCACTTTTTGCCAAATGTAGGGGGATTTTTCACTTGGAATCAAAAGAGATCAAAACTAAACTTGTTCAAACAGTTGTTGTATCATGTAAGAGCTTTCCAAAATGGCCAAGAACATTGCCAAATTCAACCTACACCATGAGATACAACATTGCCAAGTTGCCTTGCTGAAATCTGTCAAGGCAAGGCTGAATTTGCAACTTTGGTCGATTTTCCAAAATCAGCCAAATTCAATTGCTCCTATCCACTTGGACACCTCAGAGGATTGAATCTAAAGGGGACAATCACTGAGCCAAGCCTCCAAAGTCCATGGAACAAGAAATAGCATGTTGAACCTAGAATGGCCAAAATAGGTACAAGACTTCAAATTTGGAATGAGGCATTCAATGAAACCATCAAGGTGGCATGGACTGAGCCATTCTCATCTGAAATCAATCAAGACTTATCCAAGACCAAGGGAACCAAAGCTCTGTGCCCTAACCTCTAGTCAATGGCTAGAGGAGACTTGGATTTTCATTTGCCAACATTGAGGAAACCTACTTACCAGCTGCCATGCACTATTCCTTGCAAAACAAACTTGCTCTACTATAAATAGAGCTCAATTGTGGTCAGTTTGAGTACACCAAAGCCATCTAACAGATGCTTTCCTCAAAATCTCCTCTTTCACTCCAATTTTGCCTTCTAAGGCAAGTCACTATCGGGTTTTGAGTTTAAGAGCAATTCCAATCAAACCAATCACTCACACACCTCACATACATCACATATGAGCTGATCAAACACTTAGATTACTTCTGAAACATCAATTTCATGAAATCACCTGCTGGTTGCTCAAGGTTTTAACCAAAGTGCAGCTGAGGTACCACAAAATGATCCAACCAATTTCAATCAAGTCCAACCATCCAAACACAATCCATAGGGTGTAGGGAAGCTGTTCAGATCATCACCACTCATCTGTAACACCTCCAAATCAAAAATCACTTTGAACTTGCTGTCACGACTTGGAGGTAAGCACATACTTGGTCATCTCTCAATCTATGCATATTTCCTCGCACAATAATTTGGCCATATGTTCATAATCATGCATGGAATGTTTTCCCTCAATTAATTGCATTGTTTGAATCGTGTATAAAAAATCCTAGCCTTCATGCAGAAATTAGGGTTCTTGAGGTCTCTTCGTGATTTCTTGTTGTATGTTTAATTTAAATGAAATTAAAGTACATAGACATGATCGTGAGGTTGAGACGAGCATAATGATATGTGGATTACATGATATGATTACGTATTCATGGAGATTGGATAGAAAATGCAAATCTGAGAAACCAAGAACACGCGCGTGTTCTTCAGCTTGTTCTTGGCGCCATTTTTAGAAATTCAAATATTTGAATTTTGTGATTTTGTTTAATTGATTCAAAAATTAATTTCTCTCTGAGTTTTAATGATTTTGAGTTGATTCTTTTTTTAATAATTCACAAAAATGTTAAAATATTTTATTTTCACAAAAAATCCCAAAAATATTATTTATTTCATATAATTGATATTTTTGCAAAGAATTAATATTTTAATTGTTTTTGACATTTTAAATATTTTTTCTACATTGATTTTGCAACTTTTAATGCTTTCTAATTATTTTGTAGGTCAATACTTAATTTTTGAAGCATTAATCCAAGATCACAATTTGTTTTCCATGTGTTAAACAATTTTTGATCATTTTAATTGGATTTTTATTCAATTAAATACATTTTGAAAACAAATTAGGGTTTTGGATTAATTCAACCCTCATAAATCACTTTCAAAACTTTTTGGGCCTCTTGAGAGAGTGTAAGACCCATCCCCCCTTGTACAAAAACTTTTTGGGCCTCACTCATTGTATAAGTCCCTCTGTACAAGTAAACGGCGCGATCGTCGCCCGTTTAAAAATAAAAATCATCTGGGCCTCTCCTTGAGCTATAAGACCCATTCAAAACACTTTGGGCCTCTATTAGAGTGTAAGACCCAATCCCCCTTTTAACCAAAACATTTTGGGCCTCACTTATTACATAAGTCCCTCTGCGTTAAAAGAAAACCTCGGCGCGATCGCCATTGTTAAACGAAAAATCATTTGGGCCTACCCTCGTGTTATAAGCCCCACTCATTTTTCTTTAAACCTTTTTGGGCCTCTTGAGAGAGTGTAAGACCCATCCCTTTGTACAGAAAACCTTTTTGGGCCCCAGTCACTTGTATAAGTCCCGCTGTACAAAGTCAAACAGTGTGCTCACTGATAAAACCCTGGGCCTCTCCTTGAGCTGTAAGCCCCAAATATTTCTTTTTCAAAGCACTTTCTCCTTGGATTTTGAATATACTGTTGTTTTCAATCTTTCTTTGTTGAACAACTAACCAAACAGCATGGAAGCACTACAACCGAGTAAGTGGTTATCGCTTTCATTTACTGCTTTCATATTATAAACTGTATTGTGGGGCTGCTCACTGTAAGTCTCCTTTCATAAACTCATATCTACTGTGTAATAATAGTATAGATATTTTGAGTTTCCCCGGCAACTACGTCTAGAACTAGGTGACGCCGTTTCATTTATTCGTAGAAATAGACGCCTAGATCCCCAATAGGAGCACCAGATACAGTCTTCTCTTCGGCTGTCCTCCTTAGGATTCGTCAAGAAGCTCTACTCCCCAAGATGAATGTATTCTCCGTGAATGGCATCTTTGAGTTTCTTCCAAATTCTCGAACTTTCCTGACTTGATCTATTCCTTGTGGATAGCTTGCCTTGAATGTCTCGGGGTTTGGGTACCCACTACGGTCATAATCTTGGACCTTAACTAAGGAACCCTCTTCAAAAGCTAAAGGTCGCTGGATAGTAAACCTCGCACGTTTACCAGTGGTTTTTATCTTTAAAAGAGTTATCTCTCCTAATGGAAAGGAGATGATAGACCCACGGGCTTCTTAAAAGCATCGGCCTCCTCTTGGGCATTATTCAAGGACACTACGGCTTCTTAGAAGTATTCACAGCCTCCTCTTAGGCTTCGTATAATGATCTCTTCCTTCGGGAATGATAGCCTCCTCTTGGGCTTCGTACAAGGACCCGTCGGCTTCTTAAAAGTTTCCAGCCTCCTCTTGGGCTTCGTACAAATTGTCCCGACGACCTCCTAGAGGTATAGGAACAGAACCTAGTCATCCTCATAGAACAGTAATTTCATAGAGTCTACTACTGTTTCTCAAAGCATAGTACAAAAGAAAAAAACTCTAGACTTGGACAGTCTAACGTCCTTGAGTCTCAAAGACATTCTCAAGTGACCCCCTTCGTTAAATAGGAAGGAAACCCGCAGACTCGGACAGTCTCAATACCCTTTGGATTTCCCGTTTCCTCAAAGAGAAGGAAATATCCCTGATCCTCAAATCAAATCCCTGAGTACAGTGTTGCTCATATAAGAACTGATTTTCTCTTTTAAAATCAGTAGATTGGATCTGTCACTCAACTGAAACAAACCTTTAGCCTCCATCTCGGGCTTCGTACGAGATACAAAAACACTCTCTTGTTGAGTATCAAGGACTCTCTTGTTGAGTCAAACTTTTAGCCTCTATCTCGGGCTTCGTACGAGACACAAAGACTCCCTCGTAGAGTCAAACAAACATTAGCCTCTATCTCGGGCTTCGTACGAGATACAAAAAACTCCCTTGTTGAGTCAAATAGCCTCCATCTCGGGCTTCGTACGAGACACAAAGACTCTATCGTCGGGTCAAAAACTTTTAGCCTCTCTCTCGGGCTTTGTACGAGACACAAAATAGCCTCCTCTTAGGCTTTGTATAATGATTTTCCTAGCGGAAATTAGCCTCCTCTTAGGCTTTGTATAAGAAAACCACTGGTTGATCCAATCAACCTTTTAGCATCAAAGTTGTGCCTCGTTCACAGTACACAAACATCAACAACTCCTTTCCTTTCATCTAATCGCTGTAAGCGGCAAGCCTCTGGATCATCTATATCCATGCCACTGTCCCTCTTTTAGCATGAGAAATTCCTAAGGAAAGATGACATTGCTCTACACTGAGTTAAAGTCTTCTCCTTCAGGTTAAAACCCTTTCTTCGGAAATTATGGCATTGCTCGGATCCGCGTATCCCAGTTAAAGTAATTCTCCTTCCCCCTCTTTAGAGATGACAAATCTTCTCTAAAGTCGAGGTCTTTTAGCTTCACATCTTGGGCTTTGAACAAGACACAAATAGACCTTTCAGATTCACATCTTGGGCTTTGAACAAGATACAAATCACCTTTCGCTTCACGTCTTGGGCTTTAAACAAGACACCAAAAACACCCATTTCCTCCCATAGAATAGGAGGAACTACGAACGCTCTGATTTCCCTGTTTCGGTAAACGGGAATACGTAGGCATAAGATCGAAAGAAAAGATCTTAGTGAGCATACTAAACAAAAACCCAAATCCCATCATTTAAAAGCAGTAATTCAAAAGCATCAGTCCTAACATCCTAATCCTTGTTCCCCACCAGAAACCTTCTGCCCAGGTAAAAAAAGAAAGAAAACAGTATTGGCGAAAATACAAATAACCAGTACAAAGGCCCCCCCCCACATTGATAGCATTCGTAACCTAACAAACCGCTGTTTAAACTCAGTATGCAAAGCAGGGTTAATTGGAGACATCTATTTCCCTTCCTTATTCAGCTCACAATAGGATAAAAAATGAATCGACCTGTAGTCAAAGCTCAAACCGCAGAGAGCGACCAGCGCTTAAGAACCGCGTCCAAAATCGCTCGCTACACTTAGTTTCTGGTGTAAACTTCCCCTCGATCCTGATTTCCTACCAAGGATCTGGTCTCAGTTCCTGATATAAACTTCCCCTCGAACCTGGCCTTCAGCCAAGGAACTAGTATCAGTTTCTGAAATAAACTTCCCCTCGATCCTGGTTTCCAACCAAGGAACTGGTCTCAGTTTCTGAAATAAATTTCCCCTAGATCCTGGTTTCCAACCAAGGAACTAGTCTCAGTTTCTTTTGTCAATAAAATTCTTGACAAGGGACGCTATTTGTAGCGGTTTTCCTCAAACTTCTCGTCGAATTTTCCTGGGAGATGCCATTTGATGGGAAAAAGATCTGATGTCAGAATTGGTGGGGAACCCAGCTGTCTGAGTTGTAGAGCTGTACAAACTTCTCTGTTGGAGACGCCATTTGTCGACTCTACTGAGGAAAGCAGGTCTCTTGAGAGATTGTTTCCATCTTGGGGATATTATATCATACTTTTCTCGGAGATCTTCTCGGAGAAATTCCATATGATGTGATCCAATTTTGAGGTACTGATGACCTTTTCGTCAGCGGATTTTTTAGAGAAAAACTGTTGTATTGTCGAATCTCTGATTAAAAGGCTTTCTCTGGGGATTTTCCTTAATCCGGGAAAGCGAAGAGTGATGTTTGTCGCAGGTCTTGTTTTTCAGAGGTTCAAGTTATCAAAGTGGTCAAGAGTCGGCTTCAATCCAGAAATAAATTGGAGGCAAGATCGTTTAGATGGTTTACTTCCTGACGAGGAAAGAACTGATAGCTCGAGTGAGAGGACTTTTATCACTTGGGGTTAAGACTGACTAGAGCGATAGTGATGCAATATCAATGTGAATGTAAATCAACAATGCATGATATATGTATATATATATGCTAACGAAACTGACACGACATAAAGACTAGTAGATGAACACGACTGGATACTCGGCCACCGCGGGGAATGAAAAGGTACCACTGGGTTCAAAATAGCAACTCGGCCTTGCTTAGGAGAGATAGTCCCCGTGGGGAACATCGTTGGTCGGGCTTAGGAGATAAGAACTCTGTCGGGGGTGTCAGATGAAACACAGTATCTGACACAGTTAATCCTTCGTTCAAGCATACTGATTAAGAAGGAGTACTTTGTGAAATTCTGGTATTAGATATGTGATGTTAAGTCAGATGTCACAACAACAATATCTGTTGTATGAACAAGACAATAAAAGAACAGCACGGAAGAACAATAAATAAACACAGAGAATTGTTCACCCAGTTCGGTCTAACTACCTACGTCTGGGGGCTACCAAGCCAGGGAGGAAATTCACTACTAGTAGTATTATTTCATAGACTCTACAGCCAACACATCAGTTGACAATCTACTCACTTAATCACTACCCAATGACACTTCTACCTAAGACACTCTTAGATATGAGACACCTCTCACTCCCCCTCAATCACAACAGTGATAACAATTGAACGATTACAAAGTATAGAAGAACACTCTTCAAAGGCACGCCTTGATCTTGCTTAAAAGCTTCAATCAAGAACAATACACTTGTGCTTAAAAGTTTTGAGTGGACAAACTACAACTCAAATAAACAGTCCAATTCAAACATCAAAGAGATGAGTGAATGGCTCACAAATAATAAAACACAAAGAGACTTAAACCCTAACACAAGTAACACAGCTCTTAGAATCACACTTCTCTATCTTGTAAGTAGGGTTGATACGCCTTTAAATAGAACAATCTTCATGGGCTTGGGCAGAATAAAATCTCATATTAGAATTAACAATAAAGCAGATTTATTCTCCAAATCTCTTTCCCTTAAATTAGTAACAAACTGATTCTTCAAAACAGTAGAAAAAGATTGCTTCACATAAATAGATTACTCCATGATTTTCGCAACAATCAGAACACAAATCACACTGAAGATTGCTAAAATAGCGCAACACACAAAACAACACATTCTGAACAGAATGTATATTGTTCTGTAATCAGATGTTAGAACATCTGCCTTGACATCACAAACAGAAACCAACTGCAGTACATGCAGAATGATAGAAGCACATGTTAAGACATCAGACATGACATCATGAACAAACACATTGTTTTACCAAAATTGCTGCCAATAACAGAACTAAAAATCTCCCCCTTTGGCTAATTTTGGCTAAAACAATATTAGCACACATCAGAGATACTTGCAGCATGAACACACTATAACACATACCACTAACATTCAGCAGTTGCACACCAAACTCCCCCTCAAGCCAAGAAACCAACATCAGAACATCACAGAACATCCACTACAGGACTAACAAAGCCAAAAGTCACTACTCACCACTCCCCCCCCCCTTTTTAGCCACAATTGGACAAAGAGTTACCAAGAACTCCCCCTCACTACTCACAGTTAGTTATACTAGCTACCAGTCAGTCAAATTAGCTCTCCCTTTGTTAGCCACAGTATGCAACTCATGTCAAGACAAGTCATGGAACATCCAAACAAGATAATCATATAAGAGCATAGGAAACAATATCCAAGATGTTCAGATTACATAACAAGCACCCAAGGTACAAAACAAAAACTAATAACAGAAAGAAAACCCAAAAGAACCATCAAAGAACACCAGCAACACCATCAACAGAACACAACAGAGTTCCAAAACCAAGTCATTCATGATCATCAGTCTCCTCACTAGAGGCACCAGCTTCCTCTTCCCCCTCATCTTCAACTTGTTCCAAACTTTTGATCAAGGCCTCTAATTTCAGCTTCCTAGCAGTATTTATGCTGATCACTGTTTCCAGCTCCTTGCAAGTAGCCTTCAACTCACTGATTAACTCATCTTTGGTGGTGTTCTTGTTGTCAACAGTTGCAGATGTTGAGACAATATCAGGAACATGTTGTCCAACAAAGAGTTTGGAGTGAAGAGACAATACAGACTCCCTTTTGCAAGCAATATCTGTAGCAGCCAAGATCCCAGGATGTTGATTCAAAATAATTCCACAGATTAAGGATGGAAAAGTAATTGGCAATTTCACAGCCATTGTTCCAGCATTTTTGACTGCTTGATCAAAATTATAAGAACCATAATCAAAATCCTTCTTGGTTCCAACTGCAAAGATGAACTTTCCCAACCCAACAGAGATTGTAGTCTTATGGTTGGTAGGAACCCAATTGGCAGCTCCAATTCTGTGCAGTATAGCATACTTAACACTCAGAAGTCCAGCAGCCAATTTTCCCTTCAAAGGCCATGCAGACACTTGATTTGCAGTAATCTCCTTGCAAATCTGATTGTTAGTGAGTTCCAACTCACTCTCAGCTTGATCACGCCTTCCCAAGTAGCTGTTTATAACAGTAGGAGAAAACTCAATACATCTACCCCTTACATAAACCTTTCTAAAATCCATACTCCTGCTATCAGTAATGTCTTTAGGGATGTTCACAATGAACTCCTTGACAAGCATATCATAACATTTTGAAAAACTAGACACAGTCTTCATTAACCCAGCATAATTGATCAATTCCATAACCTCCTTCATCTCAAGAGCATCTCTACCTAGTTCTCTTTCCATGGCAACCCTTCTCTGATAAACATACTTCCATTTTTGTACACTAACAACAGAATGAAAAGAAACATTATCTAGTGGAGCATCAGGAACTTTATCAACAGTTCTACTCACAACAGGCTTTTTCACATGAGTGATGTCCTGGACATCATCCTCAATATCATAGTCTGAGTCAGAATCAGCCCTAGTCTTCCTCTTTTTGGAGGAGGTAGACACTTTGCTTCAATATTTTGTAGGACCTACAACAGGAGTCTTCTTCTTACTGATATTAGTTCTCACCTTTGAAGGTGAATCTACAGCTTTCCCTTTTCTTGATTTCAGCCTTTTAGCAATGCCAGGGTGTACACTTGCAATCAGATCATTATCAGATGGAACATCAACCAGATTCACAATATCTTCATCATTAACAGTCTGCTTTCCTTTAAGACCTGAAGCATCAGACTTGTTAGGGGAACTTCGATCAGCAGAAGATGTCCCAACATCAGGTTCAACATCATTTCCTGCATCCTCCAAAACTGAGGTAGCCAGCTTTTGAAGTTTATCTTCTGAACCATCTTTATCATCTGAAGATGACCCAGTTTGATGACTACCTTCTTGATTAGCCTCAGAAGTATAAAAGGCAGAAATTTGAGCAAGGGGCTTAGATATCCCAGCAACGACAAACCCTTCATTCAGAATCCTAGAAGCTGTCTGTACTTCTATCAACAGAGAAGACTTCTTCCTTTCTTTGATCCTCTTGAGACAGAGGAATAGAGATACCAGGAACCCTATTGTCTCCATACAAGAGACTAGTAACTATGCTACGAACAGAGCTATCATCATGCTTTTTATTTTCAGAGGCATCAGAAGAGTTACAAGCAGGAGTGCGCTTAGAGCTTCTTGCATGCAGCTTATTGGGTCTAGTCTTCTTAGCTTCAGGAGGGGAAATCATAGAAAGAGGTGCAACATCAAGAACCGCATCAGTCTGAACATCATCAAAAGAAACCCTAGGATTCGTGAGAGTTTGTTCAGAGTCTTGCTTGGAAGAAGATGAGGAGCGTTGTTGAGACATTGTAGAAATCTTGCAAAGGGTGGGGTTAGGAGCGGAAGGGTTTCTTTCTCTGAGAAGGAAGATGAACGAGCAGAGCAAATAAGGTGTAAGACGTATGTTGCGTGTGGGAGCAATATGTTGAAATGATTGCCTAAGATAGGTGGGTTGCTTTTGGAAACATAAAAGGAAATTAATGATATTTCCACAAAACAGTAAATGATTTTTAAAATTCAAAAAGATTTTCCCACACGCCTTTAATTGCTATAAGTCTTCACAAATATGGAGTCCCAATTTTTTACTTGCATCCACAGTCTCATCCAATTTTCTTTCAGTGGCAACAAGTTTCACATTATCTTCCACAAGACTTCTGATCAATACGCTCAGGATGTCATAGTGTAATGTCATGACATCTTGCTTGACATTGTCCTTAGTCAGCTTACTCTGAGGTAGGATTTTATAAACATCCATCTTATCAACAAGGCACATCTTAAGTTCTGACTGCTTTTGTTTAATACAATGTTTAGTCATTTCAACAACACTTTTGGATTCCATCAGGTCCAAGTGAGGTGGATCCAGCCCTTTTGAAGCAGTGAGATGTTGAAACTTCTGGTGTAACATCTTACTCTTAGTTTTCTTCCCACAAACTCTTCCTTCTTCCAGCTTTAGCTTAGGTATTCCTCTGACATTTTCCAAGGAGGTGACCCTATTTATTTCTTGTTGAAGACACAGTTTACCTTTATCCCACAAGTAGCACTTGTCTAGAGATCTGACACCCTTCATGGTTACTTCACCTTTTTCATTAGTAACCAAACATTCAGATTTTGTGAAGTTGACCTTGAACCCTTCATCACACAGTTGACTGATGCTGATTAAATTGGCAGTCAATCCTTTGACCAGCAGCACATTATCAAGGTTAGGCGCTCCTGAACAGTTCATCTTTCCAACACCTTTGATTTATCCCTTGGATCCATCACCAAAGGTCACATAACTTGTGGAGTAAGATTTGATATCCACCAAAAAGTTCTTGACACCTGTCATATGTCTAGAACATCCACTATCAAAATACCAATCTCCTATGGTAGAATCTTCTAGAGACAGGTGAGCTATCAAGCTGTTTGCAGCAACCTTGGGAACCCATTGTTTTCCATTTGTATGAATGCTTTGATTTGATCTAGGTTGAGGATCAAGCTCAGGAAATCCATGCAGTCTGAAGCAAAAAGGTTTTATGTGACCAAACCTTCCACAATAATGACATCTCCGTCTTTGAAATCCTCCTCTGAGATGATTGGGGTGTCTTCTCCCTTGAGGGTGTCTTCTCCCATGATGTTGAGGTTATCTTCTGCCATGATGAAGAGGCTGTCTTCTCCCATGATGTTGAGGCACAAAGTGATTAGGTCCAGAAACATGAACTTTCCCATGATGTTGAGACGTCTGATGGGACATTTTATGTTTAAGTCCAGATGAACTAGCATCTATAATGGGTTTCTTCTTATTATCATCAAATCACAACCCTGTCATATCTCCTGTCATCTTTCCAGCTTGAAGGATTTCATCCAAAGTGTCAGCTCCACTGTTCAGCATCCTAGCAGATTTGGACATCTGATCAAGTTTGGAGTTCAGCAGAGTGACTTCATTCTCCAGTTTAGCCTTGTCAGCCTTAAGTTGAATTATAATTCTCTTCTGCTTCTCCCCTTCTTGACAAACTTCTTCACTTCTAATGCACAACTCTCTATATGATGCAGCTAGCTCCTCATAGGTAATCTCTCCATTACTTGAATCATCATCAGACTCACATATTCCAATCATTGCTCTGACATGCTTGGCAGATTCATCTTCACTTTCAGTGTCCTCATCAGACCAAGTGACAGACAAACCCTTTTTCTATTTGAGGTATGAAGGGCATTCAGCTCTGATGTGACCATAACCTTCACAGCCATGGCATTGGATTCCTTTGTCATTATCAGGCTTCTCCTCTGCTTTGGTTTTCTTCATCTGATCACCAGACCTGTTGATGTCAGATGTGATGTTCTTGACATAAGGTTTATAGCTCCTGTCCATTCTTTTCCACACCTTATTAAACTGCCTTCCCAGCATCACAATTGCATTGGATAGCTCCTCCTGGGTTTCAATATAACACTCTTTCTTTCATCTTCAGTACTAGACACCAATGCTATGCTTTTAGCCTTCTTTTATGATCTGTCATTCAACCCTAAATCAAATGTCTGAAGGGAACCAATCAATTCATATACCCTCATCTGGCTGATGTCTTGAGCTTCCTCTATAGCAGTCACCTTCATATCAAATCTCTTGGGGAGAGATCTGAGAATTTTTCTCACCAGCTTCTCATCAGACATCCTCTCTCCTAGGGCACTAGAAGCATTTGACAGTTCAAGTATATTCATGTGAAAGTCATGTATGGTCTCTTCATTTTTCATCCTCAAACTTTCAAACTTTGTTGTTAGCAGCTGAAGTCTTGACATCTTGACCTTTGAAGTTCATTCATGAGTTGTTTTCAGGATATCCCAAGTCTTCTTAGACACTTCACATGTGTTGACCAGCCTGAAAATGTTCTTGTCAATACCATTAAATAAGGCATTCAAGGCCTTAGAATTCCCAAGAGCGAGTTCATCTTCTTCCTTGGTCCACTCCTCTTCAGGTTTCAGCTTTGACACACCATCTTTTCCCACAATGACAGGATGTTTCCATTCTTTCAGAACAGCCTTCCAAGCCCTGTTGTCTAAAGATTTCAGGAAGGCAACCATGCGAGGTTTCCAATAGTCATAATTTGATCCATCTAGAATAGGGGGTCTATTCAAAAATCCACCACTCTCCTTGTCCATAGCACCAGAAAGTAACAGCCCTAGATCTCACCCAGATACAGAGCAGGATGACCTGCTATGATACCAATTAAAATTCTGGTAACAGATATGTGATGTTAAGTGAGATGTCACAACATCAATATCTGTTGTATGAACAAGACAATAAAAGAACAGCACGGAAGAACAATAAATAAACACAGAGAATTATTCACCCAGTTAGGTCTAACTACCTACGTCTGGGGGCTACCAAGCCAGGGAGGAAATTCACTATTAGTAGTATTAATTCATAGACTCTACAGCCAACACATCAGTTGACAATCTACTCACTTAATCACTACCCAATGACACTTCTACCTAAGACACTCTTAGATATGAGACACCTCTCACTCCCCCTCAATCACAGCAGTGATAACAATTGAACGATTACAAAGTATAGAAGAACACTCTTCAAAGACACACCTTGATCTTTCTTAAAAGCTTCACTACTACGAAAAACCCATTTAGCAATGGTTGGGAATGACATATAATGACGCGGCCGAAGGCGTTGTTATGTAGATTGTTGTTGTAAGTTCGCCGTTTCTACAACAGTCTGAAAACCGTTAGGTATTTCAACCGTTGTAATATATATTAACTATCACATCGGTTATCAGTATGAACTGTTGTCATATATGTTAACTATCACAACGGTTATTTGTCTCAACCGTTGTGAAATGTGTAATACCCCAAATTTTGACCACTTAGATTTTCCATCATTGTGAAAATCATCATCACAATATGGATGTACCTTTATGCTTCACTAGTCTCCCCAAAGATGGGTGAGCATCCAATACAATCAAAATTAGGGTTTCAAGCCCTCTCTGAGTGCTTAGACAAAGGATCAATCAAGAAATGACATGATCTTCAACTTGTCTAATCTCTCAAATATCCACAATGGATCAAAAAGGACTCCCACTTCCAGGATTAAGCATAAGGCTGCTCCCTTCTAGGTGGATCAAGTCTCAAGATCGACAGTGTCACCAAATTAGGGTTTTGGTCGACCAGGGCCTCCAGATGGAAATTTTCATCTGGGCACAAGGGAATGATCCAAAACATGACCTAATATACTTCATGGAACCTCATGAACCCATGCATCAAGTCAATTTTGCCTCAGGGGATGCATTCATAAAAAATCAGGAATTAGGGTTTCTTGACCTAATTCACCCCTAAGTTGACTTTTGGGACAAACCATGAGCCAAGACCTCAAGAGATGATTTGAGGGTCTCTAATATACCATATTGATCCATTTGTAACAATGGATTGATCCAAGAAGCTTGAGCAACAAGTTTCATTTTCATCTGCACCACAATTAGGGTTTTAAGGGAAAAGTCAACTGTAACTTTGACTTTTGACCAGGACATGCTCCCAAACCCTAATACATGATTGAATATACCCTATGACACCCATGGAACATGTCCATCAAGTTTGATTTAGGTCAAGGACATGATTTCCTGAAGAATTGCACAGTTTGGAATTCACCTGATAAAAAGTCAACTATGCACAAAAGTCAACTTTAACTTTTTGAGATTTTTCACCAAAATGGATTTTTAACCCTAAAATGATGTTAATGTATGATTTGAATCATCATTCATCAAGAAAAATCAAGAAAAGTGAGATAACTTGTAAAAGGGGTAACCATAAAACTTAGAAATTTTTCTAAGTTAAAAATAAAGTGGCAAAGGTACCAACTTTGGAGGACCATAACTCCTAAACCACAAGGCCATTTTTTCTCATCCAAAGATGGATTTGTAGCCCTCATTATCACCTACAAAAACTTCAACTACAAGTCATTCCAATTCATTAAGGATTTTGAGTTATGGAGTGATCAAAGTGGCCGAAAAGTGAAAATGTCACTTTTTCCAACACTTAGTGAAATTTTCACTAAGTCAGATTCTGCCTCACTTTTTGCCAAATGTAGGGGGATTTTTCACTTGGGATCAAATGAGATCAAAACAAAACTTGTTCAAACAGTTGTTGTATCATGTTAGGGCTTTCCAAAATGGCCAAGAACATTGCCAAATTCAACCCACATTATGAGATACAACATTGGCAAGTTGCCTTGCTGAAATCTGTCAAGGCAAGGCAGAATTTGCAACTTTGGTCGATTTTCCAAAATCAGCCAAATTCAATTGCTCCAATCCACTTGGACACCTCAGAGGATTGAATCTAAAGGGGACAATCACTGAGCCAAGCCTCCAAGGTCCAAGGAACAAGGAATAGCATTTTGACCCTAGAGTTGCCAAAGTAGGGACAAGACTTCAAATTTGGAATGAGGCATTCAATGGAACCATCAAGGTGGCATGGACTGAGCCATTCTCATCTGAAATCAGTCAAGACTTATCCAAGACCAAGGGGACCAAAGCTCTGTGCCCTAACCTCTAGTCAATGGCTAGAGGAGACTTGGATTCTCATTGGACAACATTGGCCAAACCTACTTACCAGCTGCCATGCACTATTCCTTGCAAAACAAACTTGCTCTACTATAAATTGAGCTCAATTATGGTCAGTTTGAGAACACCAAAGCCATCTAACAGATGCTTTCCTCAAAATCTCTTTCTCTTGGCAAAAATGCCTTTCTTAGCAAGGTAGCTATCGGGTTTTGAGTTTGAGAGCAATTCCAACCAAACCAATCACTCACACACCTCACATACATCACATATGAGCTGATCAAACACTCACATAACATCTGGAACATCAAAATCTCAAAATCACTTGCCATCCACACAAGTTTGAAGTGAAGTTGCAGCTGAGATGCCATAAACTGATCCAGTCCATTTCAATTCAATCCAAGTGTTCAAACACACTCCATATGGTGTAGGGAAGCTGTCCAGATCATCACAACTTGTCTGTAACACCTCCAACTCAAAATCACATCTGCTCTTGCTGTCACGACTTGGAGGTAAGCCTAAACTTGGTCATCTCTCAATCTATGCATATTTCCTCGCACAATAATTTGGCCATATGTTCATAATCATGCATGGAATGTTTTCCCTCAATTAATTGCATTGTTTGAATCGTGTATCAAAAATCCTAGCCTTCATGTAGAAATTAGGGTTCTTGAGGTCTCTTCGTGATTTCTTGTTGTATGTTTAATTTAAATGAAATTAAAGTACATAGACATGATCGTGAGGTTGAGGCGAGCATAATGATATGTGGATTGCATGATAAGATTACGTATTCATGGAGATTGGATAGAAAATGCAAATCTGAGAAACCCAGAAAACGCGCATGTTCTTGCTTGTGTTCTTGGCGCCATTTTCAGATTTTCAAATATTTGAATTTTGTGATTTTGTTTAATTGATTCAAAAATTAATTTCTCTCTGAGTTTTAATGATTTTGAGTTGATTCTTTTTTTAATAATTCACAAAAATGTTAAAATATTTTATTTTCACAAAAAATCCAAAAAATATTATTTATTTAATATAATTGATATTTTTGTAAAGAATTAATATTTTGATTGTTTTTGGCATTTTAAATATTTTTTCTACATTGATTTTGCAACTTTTAATGCTTTCTAATTATTTTGTAGGTCAATAATTAATTTTTGAAGCATTAATCCAAGATCACAATTTGTTTTCCATGTGTTAAACAATTTTTTATCATTTTTAATTGAATTTTTATTCAATTAAATACATTTTGAAAACAAATTAGGGTTTTGGATTATCTCAACCCTCATAAATCATTTTCAAAACTTTTTGGGCCTCTTGAGAGAGTGTAAGACCCATCCCCCCTTGTACAAAGACTTTTTGGGCCTCACTCATTGTATAAGTCCCTCTGTACAAGTAAACGGCGCGATCGTCGCCCGTTTAAAAATAAAAATCATCTGGGCCTCTCCTTGAGCTATAAGACCCATTCAAAACACTTTGGGCCTCTATTAGAGTGTAAGACCCATCACCCCTTTTAACCAAAACATTTTGGGGCTCACTTATTGTATAAGTCCCTCTGCGTTAAAAGAAAACCACGGCGCGATCGCCATTTTTTAAACGAAAAATCATTTGGGCCTACCCTCGTGTTATAAGCCCCACTCTCTTTTCTTTAAACCTTTTTTGGGCCTCTTGAGAGAGTGTAAGACCCATCCCTTTGTACAGAAAACCTTTTTGGGCCCCAGTCACTTGTATAAGTCCCGCTGTACAAAGTCAAACAGTGTGCTCACTGATAAAACCCTGGGCCTCTCCTTGAGCTGTAAGCCCCAAATCTTTCTTTTTCAAAGCACTTTCTCCTTTGATTTTGAATATACTATTGTTTTCAATCTTTCTTTGTTGAACAACTAACCAAACAGCATGGAAGCACTACAACCGAGTAAGTGGTTATCGCTTTCATTTACTGCTTTCATATTATAAACTGTATTATGGGGCTGCTCACTGTAAGTCTCCTTTCATAAACTCATATCTACTGTGTAATAATAGTATAGATATTTCGAGTTTCCCCGGCTACTACGTCTAGAACTAGGTGACGCCGTTTCATTTATTCGTAGAAATAGACGCCTAGATCCCCAATAGGAGCACCAGATACAGTCTTCTCTTCGGCTGTCCTCCTTAGGAATCGTCAAGAAGCTCTACTCCCCAAGATGAATGTATTCTCCATGAATGGCATCTTTGAGTTTCTTACAAATTCTCGAACTTTCCTGACTTGATCTATTCCTTGTGGATAGCTTGCCTTGAATGTCTCGTGGTTTGGGTACCCACTACGGTCATAATCTTGGACCTTAACTAAGGAACCCTCTTTAAAAGTTAAAAGTCACTGGATAGTAAACCTCGCACGTTTACCAGTGGTTTTTATCTTTAAAAGAGTTATCTCTCCTAATGGAAAGGAGATGATAGACCCACGGGCTTCTTAAAAGCGTCGGCCTCCTCTTGGGCATTATTCAAGGACACTACGGCTTCTTAGAAGTATTCACAACCTCCTCTTAGGCTTCGTATAATGATCTCTTCCTTCGGGAATGATAGCCTTCTCTTGGGCTTCGTACAAGGACCCGTCGGCTTCTTAAAAGTTTCCAGCCTCCTCTTGGGCTTCGTACAAATTGTCTCGACGACCTCCTAGAGGTATAGGAACAAAACCTAGTCATCCTCATAGAACAGTCCTTTCATAGAGTCTACTACTGTTTCTCAAAGCATAGTACGAAAGATAAAACTCTAGACTTGGACAGTCTAACTTCCTTGAGTCTCAAAGACATTCTCAAGTGACCCCTTCGTTAAATAGGAAGGAAACCCGCAGGCTCGGACAGTCTCAATACCCTTTGGATTTCTCGTTTCCTCAAAGAGAAGGAAATATCTCTGATCCTCAAATCAAATCCCTGAGTACAGTGTTGCTCATATAAGAACTGATTTTCTCTTTTAAAATCAGTATATTGGATCTGTCACTCACCTGAAACAAACCTTTAGCCTCCATCTCGGGCTTCGTACGAGATACAAAAACACTCTCTTGTTGAGTATCAAAGACTCTCTTGTTGAGTCAAACTTTTCGCCTCCATCTCGGGCTTTGTACGAGATACAAAAAGGTTCTTATAGAGCCAAACAATCTTTTAGCCTCCATCTCGGGCTTTATACGAGATACCAAAAGACTCCATCGTCGGGTCAAAAACTTTTAGCCTCTCTCTCGGGCTATGTACGAGACACAAAATAGCCTCCTCTTAGGCTTTGTATAATGATTTTACTAGCGGAAATTAGCCTCCTCTTAGGCTTTGTATAAGAAAACCACTGGTTGATCCAATCAACCTTTTAGCATCGAAGCTGTGCCTCGTTCACAGTACACAAACATCAACAACTCCTTTCCTTTCATCTAATCGTTGTAAACGGCAAGCCTCTGGATCATCTATATCCATGCCACTGTCCCTCTTTTAGCATGAGAAATTCCTAAGGAAAGATGGCATTGCTCTACACTGAGTTAAAGTCTTCTCCTTCAGCTTAAAACCCCTTTTAAGGAAATTATGGCATTGCTCGGATCCGCGTATCCCAGTTAAAGTAATTCTCCTTCCCCCTCTTTAGAGATGACAAATCCTCTCTAAAGCCGAGGTCCTTCAGCTTCATGTCTTGGGCTTTGAACAAGACACAAATAGACCTTTCAGCTTCACATCTTGGGCTTTGAACAAGATACAAACCACCTTTCGCTTCACGTCTTGGGCTTTGAACAAGACACCAAAAACCAATTTCCTCCCATAGAATAGGAGGAACTACGAACGCTCTGATTTCCCTGTTTCGGTAAACGGGAATACGTAGGCATAAGATCGAAAGAAAAGATCTTAGCGAGCGCAATCAACAAAAAACCCAAATCCTATATCTCCATCAATCAAAAGCAGTATTTCAAAAGCATCAGTCCTAACATCCTAATCCTTGTTCCCCGCTAGAAAGTCCTAGAAAGAAAGAAAACAGTATTGGCGAAAATACAAATAACCAGTACAAAGGCCCCCCACATTGATAGCATTCGTAACCTAACAGACCGCTGTTTAAACTCAGTATGCAAGCAGGGTTAATTGGAGACATCTATTTCCCTTCCTTATTCAGCTCACAATAGGATAAAAAATGAATCGACCTGTATTTTTAAGCTCAACCGCAGAGAGAGACCAGCGCTTAAGAACCGCGTTCAAAATCGCTCGCTACAGAAAAGTGGCGCCCACCGTGGGGCCGATCTTTCTTTCTTTCTATTTTCCTTGTAAAATGGCGACTCTGCTGGGGAGTCATTGCCAAGATCTTTCTGCGTTAGGGCATCATCCCCGTTTTCTACGGAAAATGGGAACTCTACTGAAGAGAAAGATTGACCTATGCTGGTCCATCTCTTAGGCTGAGAACCACAGATTGGGGCTTCCGCCGGGGAACCCATTTCTGTCAGGAACTTAAGAATCGTAGCTTTATAAGTCTAGGATGATTAAGACAAATATATATACTGCTTTTCCTAATTGCTATACGTGTTTATTTTTCTGCTACTGGGAATGCGTGTGATGCCGCATGTGGTGAGATTGAGTATACACTTAAGAAAAGCCAACCCTTTCGTAGTGCGGAAACTATCGGAAATAGTTTATACGCGATACTACCCTCATTTGAGGCTGGTGATCTATTCTCGGTGAATAACACTTACTCTAAGATTGCACACAACTCGCTGGCGATCCGCTTGTTGTCTGTCTTCCTGGGAGGAGCTGATGATAATGAGTACAGGTACAAAAATCACCCTAGTATAAACCTTTGGGGATGGGTAGAGCCTTGACTTCATGACAACGACCCTTTGACCCCATGTTTTTTCTATGTTTTTGTGTGCTGCATTCATGCATCCATTTAATAAAACATTAAAACATTCAAAAAACTTCTCTTCTAGTCTCTCTGTTTTTCAAATTAAACTAAGACTATGATTACAAATATCAGAGAAAAGGATTACGCTGACGGACTTCGGTAGAAGGAGAACTCGCCAGTATACCTTCAAGGTTCCAAAACTAGGGGATTTGAGAAGGTTAGCAAGGATGATCGTTAACCCAGAGGCTTTTAGAGCCAAGCACGGTGGTCTGCTACCACTATTAAGAGTCCATGTGATTGAGGGAATCATGGATGCGCTCATTCAGTTCTACGATCTGGTTTATCACTGTTTCACATTCCCAGATTACCAGCTAGCACCAACGCTGGAGGAATATTCTCATCTGACTGATTTACATATCACTGATCGAGCTCCATTTTCTTGACTGGAAGAAATTCCAAAGAATTAGACTATTGCAAGAGCAATTCATTTGGACGAGTATGAGGTCAGGACTCACATGATTACTAAGGGTGGCATCCAAGGTTTGCCAGCCAAGTTCTTGACAAAAAAGGCTCTATACTTCGCTAGTATAGGGAACAGGACTGCTTTTGAAAGCATCTTTGTCTTGCTCACCTACGGGTTATTTCGTCGAGATCAACGCTATTAAGGTTTTTCTCATTGGAAACCCTGTTCCGACTTTGCTTGCAGATGCGTATCATTCTGTACACCTGGGAAATTTGTACAGCGGAGGGGAGATCACATGCTGTGTACCTCTGCTTTATAAATGGTTTATCTCTCACTTGCCTAAGTCTGCTGCTTTTTGGGATTGTAAGAGTGTCTTACGTTGGTCTTAGAAGATCATGTCTCTCACCAATTCTGATATAGATTGGTGTAATAGGATTTATGAGGGAATCGGAATCATTGACCGTTGTGGAAACTTCCCCAGCGTACCCCTCATAGGAACTAAAGGAGGAGTCAACTACCATCCTGTGTTGGTTCGCCGTCAATTTGGATACCCGATGAGACACATCCCACTGGGTGTTCGTCTGGAAGGTCTTTTCTTTAAAGAAGGAGAAAATGACAGAGCACTAAAGATGGAAATAGTGCATGCTTGGAAACAGGTTCATAAGAAAGGACGAGAGTCTCTGGGAAAACCAAATTGTGTCTCGGTGGAGCCTTATCTCCATTGGGTACAAACCAGAGCTCTCAAGCTAAAGATGCCTTATCCTCGTTACGGAATTCTTCCGCCGAGGGAATCTGTCATGTACTTCATGACGGAAACTGAAAAGCTTCAGGTTACTCTCAACAAAGTTCAAAAGGAAAGAAGGTCTTGGAAGAACAAGTACCGCACCCTCGACGTCGAGTGTATCCAAATACAGCAACTACTAAAAGAGAAAGATGCTCTTATTGAAATTTTGGAGCGGCATGCTGTAGAGAATCAAAATGACCAAAGGAATTTGCTCACTCCTTTCACTTGGCAAAGGAATGACAACCCGACAACGACCCAAACGCCCCGGTCAAAAAAAAGGAAGATATCAGAGTCAGCACCCGATTTCTCCTCAGAGAAGACTCGGGACCCATTAGCTTAGGTTTCTGTTTCTGCACCTTGTAATCTACTGTATTTCCATTTCTGTAATCCTTTGGAATTCAATAAAAAGGGGTTTCCCCACTTTTTGATATTTGCAATCTAATTGTCGAAGTTTATTTTGATGAAACCAAAAAACAACAATTAATATAATCATTGCATTCATCATTCTCACATCGCGCAATCTCCTTACCTACGAATCTCACGTTTGTGTCTCGATTCTAGAGTCAAACTGTCTCATTCGTATAATACTCGGGCCAATCGTCAGAAAAAGATGGAGGATCTTGAGGAAGAAAACAGAGAGTTGAAAGAAGAGATCGACGCTCTGAGAGAGGATATGAGAAAGCTTCGTAACGACATGCAAGCCATGGCAGAAGCTCAGCTACAAAGAACTGTGATCTCAGAGATCACCTCAACGCCCATCATAAAAAAGTATGATCCTAGGTATCAGATGCCGAAAGATCGCCCTTGGGGCATGCCTGTTAACTATATCCCAGAAGGATATGTTCCGCCGATCACTGAAGATCAGGGAATCGCAACAGAAGCCGCTGGGCCTGAAGGTTACAAACTTCGGGAAAGCGAAGATGCTAGGGGCATACTCAAGACTCCTGAAGGTTACAAACTTCCGGAGGCGCCAAGACTTACTGTCGTAGTCACGGTACCACCCCCTGTGGTCCACACTGTCCCGGAAGGACAAATTCCACAGACACCTTCTGGTAAGAAGGAAACTATGTTTGACAGAATGGATGAATTCTAGGAGCAGTTCTTGGAAATGCAGAAAGAGCTGCAAGCCATTCGCGGTCAGGATCTATTTGGAAATGACGCCGCAGACCTCTGCTTGGTCCCAAATGTGAAAGTCCCGCACAAATTTCAAGTGCCCGACTTTGAAAAGTACAAGGGTAACTCTTGCCCTCAGAGCCATCTGGTGATGTACGCTCGGCGGATGTCAGCTCAAACAGAGAATCAGGACCTGCTGATTCACTACTTTCAGGATAGTTTAACCGGTGCAGCACCCAAATGGTACATGGGTTTAAACCGTACTATGATCAGTACATTCAGAGATCTTGGTACTGCCTTCGTCCAACAATACAAGTACAATTTGGACATGGCACCCGATAGAGATCAACTCAGATCGATGTCGCAAAAGGACAAGGAAACCTTTAAGGAGTATGCTCAAAGGTGGCGTGAAATTGCCGCTCAAATTTGTCCACCTCTTGAGGAAAAAGAGATGACAAAAATCTTCTTAAAGACCTTGAGCTCATTTTACTACGACCGACTGGTTGCCAGTGCGCCCAGTGATTTCACCGAAATGGTCGGCATGGGTGTACGTCTTGAGGAAGCCGTCCGAGAAGGACGTTTGGTAAAAGACACTGGATCAACGAGCGGAACTAAAAAATACGGTAGTGCTCTCCCTAAGAAAAAAGAGCAAGATATTGGGAATATCTCTCTCGGAAAGCAAAGGCGTCGTTATCAGCCAGTAGCAGCTGTTACTCCTGCTATCGGCCCCGCGCCTGTTCCTATGTATCAACCTCAGGTTGCGCAGAGCCAACCTGACCAACAAAGGACACAACAGCCTCTTCAGCAGGCTCGTCCTCCATACAACAACAACCGTACAACACGGCCACCAGGATTTGATCCTATACCCGTAACGTACGCAGAGCTGTTTCCATTACTGCTGGCTAAGGGGCACATTCAGACTAAGTCTCCCCTTTCAGTTCTGGAAAATCCGCCTTTTTGGTTTAAAGCGGATCAAACATGCCCTTATCATCAAGGAGGTTCAGGGCATAACATTGAGACTTGCCTCAATTTCAAATCCGACGTGCAAAAGCTTGTTAGGAGCGGGCTCTTATCTTTCAAAGATACGAATCCTAATGTTCTTACGAACCCACTGCCTCAACATGAGAAAGCTGCAGTCAATCTGATTGAGAAAGAGACTAACAATGTCTATCAAATTCATGATGTACTCTTGTTGAAGACCAATTTGGTCAAGATGCATTGTAGACAGAGTGGATATGGCCATGTGCCACCTCATAACTATCACCAGTGTGATATCTTCTCTAAAGATAACCAAGGATGTTCGGTAGTGCAATCAGCTCTACAGGAACAAATGGATCTTGGATGGATCCAAGAGCACCGAGTTCGTGGAGTTAACATGGTTTACACGAATTCCAACGTCATTCAAAACCACGACATATGTACGATGAATGTCAACTTGGTGGCGATGCACTCAAGGCAAAGCCAGTATCATAATCTGCCGCGGCACGATTACAGTTCCTGTCTGATTTGCTCGGTAAACAAACAGGGATGCTCTTTCATACAAGAGACCCTCCAGCGTCAGATGGATCTTGGATGGATCCAAGACTACCATGATAGGAACTCCTATCAAATCAACATGGTTCAGATTTTCGATATCCGCGTAGTGGATACCAACCTGGTAGAGTTACATGCTGAGCAGGTCCGACTTGGATTCTTAATATCACATGACTATCAAAATTGTAAAGTGGGTTGCGAAAACGATCGAGGTTGTACCCTTGTCCAGGAGGCACTTCAGCACTTGTTAAATCACTGGTGGATACCATTCTATATGGACGAAGATACTCAGCAAATTAGTATCAATAACAGGAATCCTACTCGTCGTCAAAGTCAGGATGTCTAATCAATGGAAGGTAACCTAGTGAGGTTACAGTGTATTCAAAGTGGGCGTGGCCAGGTGCCACCACACAACTATGACAGTTGTAGCGACTGCTCAGAAAGTAACCAAGGGTGTTACCTTGTGAGAGCAGCTCTTCAGGGTCAGGTCGATCATGGAGAAATTCGTCCATATCCAGGTTCAGGACCCATCATTTGGTCGCCGAACTACCTTGCCGAGCAAGTTGAGGATGTTGTCACGATCTCTGGTCATCACCATACCAGGGATGTTTTTGCCATCATCCCTCTACTTGACGAATCTAGAGTTCCCAACCAGGAACGGATCAAGGTTACTTATGATGGTCAGAAAAATCAGAAGGTTCCCATAGTCATCTATCTACCGGGGCCGCTACCGTATGAATCAGCTAAGGCAATCCCTAACAAATATGGTGCAACAATAATCGAGAATGGAAAGGAAATTCCATTACCCTCCGTCATGAATATTGCAGACATCAGTCGTGTAACACGGAGCGGTCGAATCTTCAACCGAGGGGTTGAAGAATCCAACAAAGAAAAGGAACTTCAGGCGGAAATTCCTGATCCACCAGTCGGTCAATCTAGTAGTCCCGACTTTTCAAAAGACAAAGATGAGATGCTAAAGCTCATCCAAAGGAGTGAATATAACATTGTTGATCAACTGTTACAGACTCCTTCAAAGATCTCAGTATTATCACTGTTACTCAGTTCAGAAGCACACAGAGAGGCTCTACAGAAAGTCTTGGAGCAAGCCTTTGTGGAACAGGATGTAACAATTAGACAATTCGATAGCATTGTCTCTAACATCACTTCCTTCAATAATTTGGGATTTAGTGATGAGGAATTACCTGAAGAGGGTCGTCGTCATAACATGGCGCTCAACATTACAGTTAACTGCCAGGGCGATGCTTTAGCCAACGTACTGGTAGACACAGGGTCAGCCCTGAATGTTATTCCAAAGTCCACTTTGACGCAATTATCATTTAAGGGCCCTCCGATGAGAACCAGCGAGGTCGTCGTCAAAGCATTCGACGGATCCAGGAAAACAGTTATCGGCGAAGTTGATCTTCCCATAACTATTGGTCCTCACACTTTCCAAATCACTTTCCAGGTCATGGATATCCGGGCAACATACAATTGTTTATTAGGAAGACCTTGGATACATCAGGCTGGAGCGGTTACTTCAACCCTCCACCAAAAGCTAAAGTTCGTCAAGAACGATCAACTTGTCACGATCTGTGGAGAACAGGCCTTGCTCGTGAGTAACTTATCATCATCTACTTGTGTGGAACCCGAGGAGGTTATTGGAAATCAGTTCCAAGCACTATCGGGGAGCAAGGACAATCAGCTCGAAGAAGGAACTTCAATTTCTTCATACAACGATGCTATCAAAGCGGTCGAGAGTACCGATACAACCGGATGGGGACGGTTTGTCGTTCCTATTGACAATAAAACAAAGAAGGGTCTTGGTTTTTCTGCAACCTGTACCCAGATAGTTGCCAACGATGAAAGTCTTCATCCCCTTCAAAACTTCTTCCAGAGTGGAGGTTTTCTTTACCCAGTGTCTCAGATAGTTCATGCTATCAATGAGGAAGATCCCTCTGACACAGATGAAGAATGGAAGTCCTACCTTAACGAGGACGGCTATATGTCTCAGGAAGAGGTGCCTATGCCTTTTTACTTTCCTACAGAAAGTCCGAGATTTATACCAAGATCAGATGTCGAAATGATCTACGGAGATTGTGATCCGGAAGGATGCCGTGCTCCGCCAAATTCATTAGAGGAAGACACTCTGATGAAAGAAAACTTTGATCGCAATTACTATGGCTCGTTGGATGGTCTGCCAATGTGGCAGCCTTACCCAGGAAACTTGGGGCAAGAAAGTCAGTCGAGCAATGAAACTCAGCTAAGCGCCATTGAACAGAATACCTGTGTCCCCACCATGTCATGGGATCAACACTCAGGTCATTCAGAAACTACTCAACATGAAGATGAATTCGCAACGTTTGCAGGACTAGAATTCATCAACTATGCTTTTCCTGAGGTCAACGTCATCGAGAGGGATGACTTCTCCAGTTCCAAAGAGGTTTGGGACACTTTGGGATAACCAAGTGGAAAATACGACTTTATGGTCAAGTACACTGCTCCCGAAAGCTCTCGTATCAGGCTCGAAGATATCCAGTCAACTGGATGGGGAGATACAGCTGAGAGCACCAATGCTATGCAAAATACAACTGAGGAATTCTCCTACGACAATTCTGCCTGGGAAACAGATTCCAATGATCCTGCTCCACCAGAAATCAGCGTCATTTCTGAAGACAAATCAAGGAAGGTGCCAGACTTTGTGATTCACCGAGGAGTTCGCCGCCAATGGGTTGCTGTCGAGGTTCCGAAGGTCGTTCACCAGTCAAAGTAATTTCCATCTTTAACCTTTCACCCTGCCCAGGTGAAACGGATGTTTTGATAGGGCTCGTTTTCTGTAAATTTCCCTCTTCGCTTTGCCCGAAACGACAGAGTTTTGTTTTATAGGGCTGTAGTTTCAAGATTCGACTTGTTCATTAATAAAATAACGTCGTTTTGTAATTTCCGCATTAATTGCTGGTTTCTCTTTTTGCTTTTTCAGAAAATGGTAATCCTAAAAAACAATTTAAAAATAAAAACAAGCAGTAAAATAAATACACTGCACACACTTACATTTTCTCTATCTCTTCTAAAACACGAATCATCACGTCATGCAGATTGCTTGTTTTATACCCCGTTGAAACATACGATCCGATGCCTTCTCCCAACTTTGAGTTCCCGGTATTCGCGGCTGAAGAAGAAAATGACAACGAAATTCCAGAAGAGATCTCCCGATTACTCAGACAAGAGGAAAGGTCCATTGAACTTCACAAAGAGCCGTTGGAAATGGTAAACTTGGGTTCAGGGCAAGAGAGAAAAGAAATCAGGATTGGGGCACTGCTCAGTCCAACTACCAGAGAGGGTTTGATAAAGCTTCTCAAAGAATTTCCTGATGTATTCGCTTGGTCCTATCAGGATATGCCAGGGTTGGATACCAGCATCGTGGAAAATAACTTACCGCTAAGATCGGAATGTCCGCCAGTAAAGCAAAGGTTGAGACGCACTCACCCGGACATGGCCATCAAAATCAAGGAGGAGGTACAGAAACAGATCGACGCGGGTTTCCTCGCTACATCTGAATATCCTCAATGGTTAGCCAACATCGTACCCGTTCCCAAAAAGGATGGAAAGGTTAGAATGTGTGTAGATTACAGAGATCTGAACAAGGCAAGTCCAAAGGACGACTTTCCTTTACCACACATTGACATGCTGGTTGACAGCACAGCAAAGTTCAAAGTATTCTCCTTCATGGATGGATTCTCGGGCTATAACCAGATCAAAATGGCGCCGAAAGACATGGAGAAAACTTCGTTCATTACCCCATGGGGTACCTTTTGTTACAAGGTAATGCCGTTCGGTTTGAAGAATGCCGGGGCAACCTATCAAAGGGCCATGACTACTCTGTTTCATGACATGATACACAAAGAAATCGAAGTGTATGTCGATGATATGATTGCAAAATCAAAAACAGAGAGTGAGCACGTTGAACCTCTGTCAAAATTGTTCGAACGTCTAAGAAAATTCAAGCTCCGCTGGAATCTCAACAAGTGCACCTTCGGTGTCCGTTCGGGGAAACTACTAGGGTTCATCGTCAGCCAGAAAGGAATTGAAGTTGATCCTGACAAGGTCAAGGCCATTCAAGAAATACCTTCTCCGAAAACTGAAAAACAAGTCAGAGGATTCCTGGGAAGTTTGAACTACATCTCCAGATTCATATTCCTTATGACCGCGACATGTGCGCCGATTTTCAAATTACTGAAAAAGAACCAGGATTGCGTTTGGTCAGAAG
This sequence comes from Lathyrus tuberosus, assembly GCA_022829125.1. Lineage (NCBI taxonomy): Eukaryota > Viridiplantae > Streptophyta > Magnoliopsida > Fabales > Fabaceae > Lathyrus > Lathyrus tuberosus. The sequence continues at coordinate 1,655,384 of JALAZF010000432.1, read as the reverse complement.
ATTGCCAAACCGCCTTCGACAGTATTAAGGAATACCTGTTGAATCTGCCGATTCTATCACCTCCAGTGGAAGGAAGACCACTGATCATTTACCTCACAGTCCTAGAGGACTCAATGGGATGTGTACTTGGCCCACAAGACGAAACTAAAAGGAAAGAGTCTGCCATTTACTATCTAAGCAAGAAATTTACCGACTGCGAGACTCGGTACACAATGCTTGAGAAAACTTGTTGCGCTTTGGCTTGGGCAGCCAAACGTCTTTGCCAGTACATGATTCGTCATACTACTTGGTTAGTCTCCGAAATGGATCCAATCAAGTACGTTTTCGAAAAACCTGCTCTCACTGGAAGGATTGCCCGTTGGCATATGTTACTATCAGAATATGACATAGAGTACCATGCTCAGAAAGCCGTTAAAGGAAGTATTTTAGCCGATCATTTGGCTCATCAACCGATTGACGATCAAGAATCAATCGGGTTTGACTTCCCAGACGAAGATGTCATGTATCTAAAGATGAAAGATTGCGATGAACCGCTACCCAGTGAAGGGCCAGAACCAGGTTCCTAGTGGGGACTTATCTTTGACGGAGCAGTCAATCATTATGGAAACGGAATTAGGGCAATCATTGTTACCCCTCAGGGTTCCCACATTCCTTTCACTGCCAGACTTACGTTCAAATGTACGAACAACGAGGCCGAATACGAAGCTTGTATTATGGGTCTCGAAGAAGCGATTGATTTAAGGATCAAAAACTTGGACGTATACGGCGATTCAGCCCTGGTTATCAATCAGATAAAAGGAGATTGGAACACATACCAATCAGGATTGATTCCTTACAAAGACTATGCAAGAAGGTTGTTACCCTTCTTCAACAGAGTCGACTTTCATCACATCCCTCGTGATGAGAATCACATGGCTGATGCATTAGCCACTCTCTCTTTCATGATTAGTGTAGGTCGATGGAATGACATACCTAAGATCGACATAATGCGCCTTGGACGGCCCGCTTACATCTTCGCGATTGAAGCAGTCATAGACGACAGACCTTGGTATCACGATATCAAATGCTTCCTTCAGAAACAAGAGTACCCATCCGGGGCACTCAGAAAAGACAGGAAAACCCTCAGAAGATTGGCTGGAAACTTCTTCCTGAGCGGTGACACTCTTTATAAGAGAAATTTTGACATGGTCTTGCTCCGATGCGTCGACAGACCAGAAGCAGACATGCTCATGAAAGAAATTCATGAAGGATCCTTTGGCACTCAGGCCAACGGACACACAATGGCGAGAAAAATTCTCAAGGTCGGGTATTATTGGTTGACCATGGAATCCGACTGCTACAAGTACATGAGGAGGTGTCACAAGTGTCAGATATACTCCGACAAAATTCATGTACCGCCATCACATCTCAAAGTTCTTTCTTCCCCGTGGCCTTTTTCCATATGGGGAATCGATATGATTGGTATGATTGAGCCCAAGGCTTCAAACGGACATCAGTTCATCCTAGTAGCCATTGACTACTTCACCAAGTGGGTCGAAGCAGCGTCGTATGCTAATGTAACCCGACAAGTGGTGGTCCGATTTATCAAAAACAATATCATCTGCCGTTATGGTGTTCCAAGCGAGATCATTACTGATAATGGATCTAACTTGAACAATAAGATGATGAAAGAGTTGTGTGCAGAGTTCAGGATCGAACACCATAACTCATCTCCCTACCGACCCAAGATGAACGGAGCGGTAGAAGCGGCTAACAAGAACATCAAGAAGATTGTTCAAAAGATGGTTGTAACCTACAAAGATTGGCACGAGATGCTACCCTTTGCTCTTCACGGTTATCGCACATCTGTCCGTACTTCAACAGGGGCAACCCCTTTCTCTCTAGTATATGGCATGGAAGCAGTGCTCCCCATAGAAGTAGAGATCCCATCAATCCGGGTATTGATGGAAGCTCAGCTCACCGAAGCTTAATGGTGTCAAAGTCGACACGACGAACTCAACCTGATCGAAGAAAAACGAATCACGGCACTATGCCACGGTCAGTTGTATCAGCAAAGAATGAAGAGGGTGTTTGACAAAAAGGTCCAACCTCGTATTTTCAGAAAAGGAGACCTCGTGCTCAAGAAGATACAATCATTTCTCACTGACTCTCGGGGCAAATGGACCCCAAATTATGATGGCCCCTATGTGGTCACGAAAGCTTTCTCAGGCGGCGCCTTGAGACTTGCAACCATGGACGGAGAGGAATTTGCCTACCCCACGAATGTTGATGTAGTCAAGAAATACTTCGCCTAAAACAAAAAAAAATGTCTCGGTGGATTGAAAACCCAAAAGGGCGGTCCAGGCAAAAGTTAGAGACATGAAAAGAATCATCCCGATGGATTGGAAATCTCCTAGTACAATCCAGGCAAAAATTAGGGATAATGGCAAGTAACTATGTTCAACAGAGGCAAGTCCCTCAGCAGCAGTTACAGCATCATCTATCGGAGGAAATCTCCAGTCAAAGGTCATCTTCGACGGAAGCTAAGGATGTCCCGAACTCAAAGTTGGTAGAAGGATAGTGGTCGTTATGTTTCAACGTAGCCCTTTTCCCTGTAAATTACCATTTTCTAACTTTGTATATACTCTTTGGAATCACGCGTTTGGCTGATCTCCATCTTATCAATAAAATTTGAGCCCTTGTGCTTTTGTTTGTAATTCTTTACTTGTTTTAGCTTTACAGAACGACGTTGTTTAAACTTAATCAGCGATTCTTGAAATAAAACAAAAATAAATTTACTTGTTAAACTTTTTCTGTTTTTAAATTAAAGATGGCATTTCTTTTGACTGTTGAACATCAGAAGAACATCGATCGCTTCTCCCGAAGTAAGCGGACTTCAAAGTGCAGAATCAAAGTACTCCTTCTAAACCAGTGCGCCTGAATGAAGGATCAACTGTATCAGATGCGGTTTTCCCGTCTGATACCCTCGGCCGAGGTCTCATCTCCTAAGCCCGATCAACATAGCTCCCCGCGTGGACTATTTCTCCTAAGCAAGGTGGAATTGCTATTCTGAACCAGCGGTACTTCTTCGCCCCGCGATGGCCGAGTAACTAATTTTGTTCATCCATTAGTTTGTATGTCGCGTCAGTTTTGTCAGCATATACATACGTACTTCATGCATTTTTTATTTGCATTTACATTTCATATTGCATCGTTATCACTTTAGCCGGTCTTGTCCCCTAGTGATAAACAGTTTTCTCAATCGAGTTTGTCAGTTCTTTCCTCGTCAAGAAGTGTTGCGTCTGCACAATCTCGCCACCAGTGTATCTTTAGATCAGAGTCAGCACTTGGCCACTTTGATAACTTGAACATCTGAAAGATCAGAGAACCTTCAACAGATGTCACTCTTCGCCATTGAAGATGATATCCTCGCTTTCCCGGATTAAGGAAAATCCCCAGAGAAAGCCTCTTAAACAGAGATTCGGCAGTACATCAGTATTTCTCCGAAAAGTCGTTGATGAAAAGGTCATCGACACCTCAAAATTGGACCCCATCATATGGCGTTTCTCCGGGAAGATCCCGAGAAAAGTATGATGAAAGATCCCAAACGAAAACAGTCTCTCAAGAGACTCGCTTTCCCTAGTAGAATCGACAAATGGCGTCTCCAAAACAGAGAAGTTTGTGTACCTCTACAACTCAAACGAATGGGTTCCCCAGCAAGTCTGACATCAAAACATTTTCCACTCAAATGGCATCTCCCCAGGAAAATTCGGCGAGAAGTTTGAAGGAAAACCGCTGCTAATAGCGTCCCTTGTTAATAAAGTTTATTGACAAAAGAAACTAAGACCAGTTCCTTGGTAGAAAACCAGGATCGAGGGGAAGTTTAAATCAGAAACTAAGACTAGTTCCTTGGTAGGAAACCAGGATCGAGGGGAAGTTTAAATCAGAAACTAAGACCAATTCCTTGGTAGGAAACCAGGATCGAGGGGAAGTTTAAATCAGAAACTAACACCAGTTCCTTGGTAGGAAACCAAGAACGAGGGGAGGTTTATTTCAAAAGAAAACTGAGACCAGTTCCTTGGCTGAAGACCAGGATCGAGGGGAAGTTTACCTTTTCTAAGCATCATTGCTTAGCTAAAGAAGATGAATGCGTAAGCTACCATTCATAACCACCATCAAAATTTTGGATATTCCGATATTTAATCCTCTTGCACCCCGAATGCTCGAATCCCTTCGTCATTCACACCTTCGGGTCCAAGAAGATTAAATAGGGGCATCTGTAATACCCCAAATTTTGACCACTTAGATTTCCCATCATTGTGAAAATCATCATCACAATATGGATGTACCTTTATGCTTCACTAGTCTCCCCAAAGATGGGTGAGCATCCAATACAATCAAAATTAGGGTTTCAAGCCCTCTCTGAGTGCTTAGACAAAGGATCAATCAAGAAATGACATGATCTTCAACTTGTCTAATCTCTCAAATATCCACAATGGATCAAAAAGGACTCCCACTTCCAGGACTAAGCACAAGGCTGCTCCCTTCTAGGTGGATCAAGTCTCAAGATCGACAGTGTCACCAAATTAGGGTTTTGGTCGACCAGGGCCTCCAGATGGAAATTTTCATCTGGGCACAAGGCAATGATCCAAAACATGACCTAATATACTTCATGGAACCTCATGAACCCATGCATCAAGTCAATTTTGCCTTAGGGGATGCATTCATCAAAAATCAGGAATTAGGGTTTCTTGACCTAATTCACCCCTAAGTTGACTTTTGGGACAAACCATGAGCCAAGACCTCAAGAGATGATTTGAGGGTCTCTAATATACCATATTGATCCATTTGGAACAATGGATTGAATCAAGAAGCTTGGCCAACAAGTTTCATTTTCATTTGCACCACAATTAGGGTTTTAAGGGAAAAGTCAACTGTAACTTTGACTTTTGACTAGGACATGCTCCCAAACCCTAATACATGATTGAATATACCCTATGACACCCATGGAACATGTCCATCAAGTTTGATTTAGGCCAAGGACATGATTTCCTGAAGAATTGCACAGTTTGGAATTCACCTGATAAAAAGTCAACTGTGCACAAAAGTCAACTTTGACTTTTTGAGATTTTTCACCAAAATGGATTTTTAACCCTAAAATGATGTTAATGTATGATTTGAATCATCATTCATCAAGAAAAATCAAGAAAAGTGAAGATAACTTGTAAAAGGGGTAACCATAAAACTTAGAAATTTTTCTAAGTTAAAAATAAAGTGGCAAAGGTACCAACTTTGGAGGACCATAACTCCTAAACCACAAGGCCATTTTTTCTCATCCAAAGATGGATTTGTAGCCCTCATTATCACCTACAAAAACTTCAACTACAAGTCATTCCAATTCATTAAGGATTTTGAGTTATGGAGTGATCAAAGTGGCTGAAAAGTGAAAATGTCACTTTTTCCAACACTTAGTGAAATTTTCACTAAGTCAGATTCTGCCTCACTTTTTGCCAAATGTAGGGGGATTTTTCACTTGGAATCAAAAGAGATCAAAACCAAACTTGTTCAAACAGTTGTTGTATCATGTTAGGGCTTTCCAAAATGGCCACGATCATTGCCAAATTCAACCCACATCATGAGATACAACATTGGCAAGTTGCCTTGCTGAAATCTGTCAAGGCAAGGCAGAATTTGCAACTTTGGTCGATTTTCCAAAATCAGCCAAATTCAATTGCTCCAATACACTTGGACACCTCAGAGGATTGAATCTAAAGGGGACAATCACTGAGCCAAACCTCCAAGGTCCAAGGAACAAGGAATAGCATTTTGACCCTAGAGTTGCCAAAGTAGGGACAAGACTTCAAATTTGGAATGAGGCATTCAATGGAACCATCAAGGTGGCATGGACTGAGCCATTCTCATATGAAAGCAGTCAAGACTTATCCAAGACCAAGGGGACCAAAGCTCTGTGCCCAAACCTCTAGTCAATGGCTAGAGGAGACTTGGATTCTCATTGGACAACATTGGCCAAACCTACTTACCAGCTGCCATGCACTATTCCTTGCAAAACAAACTTTCTCTACTATAAATAGAGCTCAATTGTGGTCAGTTTGAGTACACCAAAGCCATCTAACAGATGCTTTCCTCAAAATCTCTTTCTCTTGGCAAAAATGCCTTTCTTAGCAAGGTAGCTATCAGGTTTTGAGTTTGAGAGCAATTCCAACCAAACCAATCACTCACACACCTCACATACATCAAATATGAGCTGATCAAACACTCACATAACATCTGGAACATCAAAATCTCAAAATCACTTGCCATCCACACAAGTTTGAAGTGAAGTTGCAGCTGAGATGCCATAAACTGATCCAGTCTATTTCAATTCAATCCAAGTGTTCAAACACACTCCATATGGTGTAGGGAAGCTGTCCAGATCATCACAACTTGTCTGTAACACCTCCAACTCAAAATAACATCTGCTCTTGCTGTCACGACTTGGAGGTAAGCCTAAACTTGGCCATCTCTCAATCTATGCATATTTCCTCGCACAATAATTTGGCCATATGTTCATAATCATGCATGGAATGTTTTCCCTCAATTAATTGCATTGTTTGAATCGTGTATCAAAAATCCTAGCCTTCATGCAGAAATTAGGGTTCTTGAGGTCTCTTCGTGATTTCTTGTTGTATGTTTAATTTAAATGAAATTAAAGTACATAGACATGATCGTGAGGTTGAGGCGAGCATAATGATATGTGGATTGCATGATATGATTACGTATTCATGGAGATTGGATAGAAAATGCAAATCTGAGAAACCCAGAAAACGCGCGTGTTCTTGCTTGTGTTCTTGGCGCCATTTTCAGATTTTCAAATATTTGAATTTTGTGATTTGGTTTAATTGATTCAAAAATTAATTTCTCTCTGAGTTTTAATGATTTTGAGTTGATTCTTTTTTTAATAATTCACAAAAATGTTAAAATATTTTATTTTCACAAAAAATCCCAAAAATATTATTTATTTCATATAATTGATATTTTTGTAAAGAATTAATATTTTAATTGTTTTTGGCATTTTAAATATTTTTTCTACATTGATTTTGCAACTTTTAATGCTTTCTAATTATTTTGTAGGTCAATACTTAATTTTTGAAGCATTAATCCAAGATCACAATTTGTTTTCCATGTGTTAAACAATTTTTTATCATTTTTAATTGAATTTTTATTCAATTAAATACATTTTGAAAACAAATTAGGGTTTTGGATTAATTCAACCCTCATAAATCATTTTCAGAACTTTTTGGGCCTCTTGAGAGAGTGTAAGACCCATCCCCCCTTGTACAAAGACTTTTTGGGCCTCACTCATTGTATAAGTCCCTCTGTACAAGTAAACGGCGCGATCGTCGCCCGTTTAAAAATAAAAATCATCTGGGCCTCTCCTTGAGCTATAAGACCCATTCAAAACACTTTGGCCCTCTATTAGAGTGTAAGACCCATCACCCCTTTTAACCAAAACATTTTGGGCCTCACTTATTGTATAAGTCCCTCTGCGTTAAAAGAAAACCTCGGCGCGATCGCCATTTTTTAAACGAAAAATCATTTGGGCCTACCCTCGTGTTATAAGCCCCACTCTCTTTTCTTTAAACCTTTTTTGGGCCTCTTGAGAGAGTGTAAGACCCATCCCTTTGTACAGAAAACCTTTTTGGGCCCCAGTCACTTGTATAAGTCCCGCTGTACAAAGTCAAACAGTGTGCTCACTGATAAAACCCTGGGCCTCTCCTTGAGCTGTAAGCCCCAAATCTTTCTTTTTCAAAGCACTTTCTCCTTTGATTTTGAATATACTGTTGTTTTCAATCTTTCTTTGTTGAACAACTAACCAAACAGCATGGAAGCACTACAACCGAGTAAGTGGTTATCGCTTTCATTTACTGCTTTCATATTATAAACTGTATTGTGGGGCTGCTCACTGTAAGTCTCCTTTCATAAACTCATATCTACTGTGTAATAATAGTATAGATATTTCGAGTTTCCCCGGCTACTACGTCTTGAACTAGGTGACGCCGTTTCATTTATTCGTAGAAATAGACGCCTAGATCACCAATAGGAGCACTAGATACAGTCTTCTCTTCGGCTGTCCTCCTTAGGAATCGTCAAGAAGCTCTACTCCCCATGATGAATGTATTCTCCGTGAATGGCATCTTTGCGTTTCTTCCAAATTCTCGAACTTTCCTGACTTGATCTATTCCTTGTGGATAGCTTGCCTTGAATGTCTCGGGGTTTGGGTACCCACTACGGTCATAATCTTGGACCTTAACTAAGGAACCCTCTTTAAAAGTTAAAAGTCACTGGATAGTAAACCTCGCACGTTTACCAGTGGTTTTTATCTTTAAAAGATTTATCTCTCCTAATGGACAGGAGATGATAGACCCACGGGCTTCTTAAAAGCGTCGGCCTCCTCTTGGGCATTATTCAAGGACACTACGGCTTCTTAGAAGTATTCACAGCCTCCTCTTAGGCTTCGTATAATGATCTCTTCCTCCGGGAATGATAGCCTCCTCTTGGGCTTCGTACAAGGACCCGTCGGCTTCTTAAAAGTTCCCAGCCTCCTCTTGGGCTTCCTACAAATTGTCCCGACGACCTCCTAGAGGTATAGGAACAGAACCTAGTCATCCTCATAGAACAGTCCTTTCATAGAGTCTACTACTGTTTATCGAAGCATAGTACAAAAGAAAAAAACTCTAGACACAGACAGTCTAACTTCCTTGAGTCTCAAAGACATTCTCAAGCACCCTTCGTTAAATAGGAAGGAAACCCGTAGACTCGGATAGTCTCGATACCCTTTGGATTTCGCGTTTCCTCAAAGAGAAGGAAATATCCCTGATCCTCAAATTAAATCCCTGTGTACAGTGTTACTCATATAAGAACTGATTTTCTCTTTTAAAATCAGTATATTGGATCTGTCACTCAACTGAAACAAACCTTTAGCCTCCATCTCGGGCTTCGTACGAGATACCAAAATTCTCCCCGGTGGAGTCAAAACAACCTTTTCGCCTCTCTCTCGGGCTTTGTACGAGATACAAAAACACTCTATTACTGAGTATAAAAGATTCTCCAACTGAGTCAACTCTTTGCTAGCCTCCTCTTAGGCTTTGTATAACGATATGCCCCACTGGGTCAAAAAACCTTTAGCCTCTCTCTCGGGCTTTGTACGAGACACAAAATAGCCTCCTCTTAGGCTTTGTATAATGATTTTCCTAGCGGAAATTAGCCTCCTCTTAGGCTTTGTATAAGAAAACCACTGGTTGATCCAATCGACCTTTTAGCATCAAAGTTGTGCCTCGTTCGCAGTACACAAACATCAACAACTCCTTTCCTTTCATCTAATCGCTGTAAGCGGCAAGCCTCTAGATCATCTACATTCATGCCACTGTCCCTCTTTTAGCATGAGAAATTCCAAAGGAAATATGGCATTGCTCTACACTGAGTTAAAGTCTTCTCCTTCAGGTTAAAACCCTTTCTTCGGAAATTATGGCATTGCTCGGATCCGCGTATCCCAGTTAAAGTAATTCTCCTTCTCCCCTCTTTAGAGATGACAAATTCTCTCTAAAGCCGAGGTCTTTCAGCTTCACGTCTTGGGCTTTGAACAAGACACAAATAGACCTTTTAGCTTCACATCTTGGGCTTTAAACAAGATACAAATCACCTTTCGCTTCACGTCTTGGGCTTTGAACAAGACACAAAAACACCCCTTTCCTCCCATAGAATAGGAGGAACTACGAACGCTCTGATTTCCCTGTTTCGGTAAACGGGAATACGTAGGCATAAGATCGAAATAAAAATCTTAGCGAGCGCAATCAACAAAAAACCCAAATCCCATATCTTCGTCAATCAAAAGCAGTAATTCAAAAGCACCAGTCCTAACATCCTAATCCTTGTTCCCCGCCAGAAACCTTCTGCCCAGGAAAAAAGAAAGAAAACCGTATTGGCGAAAATACAAATAACCAGTACAAAGGCCCCCCCACATTGATAGCATCTGTAACCTAACAGACCGCTGTTTAAACTCAATATGCAAGCAGGGTTAATTGGAGACATCTATTTCCCTTCCTTATTCAGCTCACAATAGGATAAAAAATGAATCGACCTGTAGTTTAAGCTCAAACCGCAGAGAGCGACCAACGCTTAAGAACCGCGTCCAAAATCGCTCGCTACAGTAGTACAACGGTCTTCTAATACAAGCGTGTTAAAATGTAAAAATATGGAAAAAAATATAGAGCTGGGAATTGAAGCTTGTTACACAGCTTGTATTACAACGGTTATGTAATACAACCGTCGTTAAATATGGCGTTATAAATTTTTAATCCTGTTACAACGGAGGGATACGAAACCGTGGTAAATCTGGCGTCGTTAAATGGGGTTTTCATAGTAGTGCTTCAATCAAGAACAATACACTCGTGCTTAAAAGCTTTGAGTGGACAAACTACAACTCAAATAAACAGTCCAATTCAAACATCAAAGAGATGAGTGAATGGCTCACAAATAATAAAACACAAAGAGACTTAAACCCTAACACAAGTAACACAGCTCTTAGAATCACACTTATCTATCTTGCAAGTAGGGTTGATACGCCTTTAAATAGAACAATCTTCATGGGCTTGGGCAGAATAAAATCTCAGATTGGAATTAACAATAAATCAGATTTATTCTCCAAATCTCTTTCCCTTAAATTAGTAACAAACTGATTCTTCAAAACAGTAGAAAAAGATTGCTTCACATAAATAGATTACTCCATGATTTTTGCAACAATCAGAACACAAATCACACTGAAGATTGCTAAAATAGCGCAACACACAAAACAACACATTCTGAACAAAATGTATAATGTTCTGTCATCAGATGTTAGAACATCTGCCTTGACATCACAAACCGAAACCAACTGCAGGACATGCAGAATGATAGAAGCACATGTTAAGACATCAGACATGACATCATGAACAAACACATTGTTTTACCAAAATTGATGCCAATAACAGAACTAACACTTTGATTCTGCACTTTGAGGTTCGATTACTTCTGGAGAAGCGATCGATGTTCTTTCGATGTTCAACAGTCAAAAGAAATTGCCATCTTTATTTTAAAAGCAGAAAAAGTTTAACAAGTAAATTCATTTTTGTTTTATTTCAAGAATCGTTAATCATGTTAAAACGTCGTTCTATAAAGCTAAAAGAAATGAGAATTATAAACAAAAGCACAAGGGCTCAAATTTTATTAATAGGATGGAAATCAGCCAAACGCGTGATTCCATAGAGTATTTACAAATTTTTGAAAATGGTAATTTAAGGGAAAAGGGCTACATGGAACCATAACGGCCGTTATCCTTCTACCAACTTTGAATTCGGGACATCCTGAGCTTCTGTCGAAGATGACCTTGACTGGAGTTTTTCTGATGGATGGTGTAACTGCTGCTGAGGGACTTACCCCTTTGTTGGACGTAGTTACTTGCCATGAATCCCTAATTTTTGCCTGGATTGTACTTTGAGATTTCCAATCCACCGGGATAATTGTTTTTATTATGTCTCTAATTTTTGCCTGGACCGCCCTTTCGGGTTTTCAATCCACCGAGACGTTTTTTTCTCTATTTTTTTTATTTAGGCGAAGTATTTCTTGACTACGTCAACATTTGTGGGGTAGGCAAATTCCTCTCCGTCTATGGTTGCAAGTCTCAAGGCGCCGCCTGAGAAGGCTTTCTTGACCACGTAGGGGCCGTCATAATTCGGAGTCCATTTTCCCCAAGAATCAGTGAGGAATGATTGTATCTTCTTGAGCACGAGGCCTCATTTCCTGAAGACGCGAGGTCAGACCTCTTTGTCAAATGCCTTCTTCATTCTCTGTTGATACAACTAACCGTGGCATAGAGCCGTGATTCGCTTTTCTTCGATCAGATTCAGTTCGTCGTGTCGACTTTGACACCATTCAGCTTCTGTTAGCTTAGCTTCCATCAATACCCGGATTGATGGGATCTCTACTTCTATGGGGAGCACTGCTTCCATGCCATATACTAGAGAGAAATGGGTTGCCCCTGTTGAAGTGCAGATATATGTGCGGTAACCGTGAAGAGCAAAGGGTAGCATCTCGTGCCAGTATTTATAGGTTACAACCATCTTTTTAACGATCTTCTTGATGTTCTTGTTAGCCGCTTCTACCGCTTCGTTCATCTTGGGTCGGTAGAGAGATGAGTTATGGTGTTCGATCTTGAACTCAGTGCACAACTCTTTTATCATCTTATTGTTTAAGTTAGATCCATTATCAGTAATGATCTGGCTTGGAACACCATAACGGAAAATGACATTGTTTTTGATAAATCGGACCACCACTTGTCGGGTAACATTGGTGTATGATACTGCTTCGACCCACTTGGTGAAGTAATCAATGGCTACCAGGATGAACCGATGTCCGTTCGAAGCCTTATGCTCAATCATGCCGATCATATCGATTCCCCATATGGAAAAAGGCCACGGGGATGAGAGAACTTTGAGATGCGTTGGCGGTACATGGATTTTGTCTGAGTATAACTGACACTTATGACACTTCCTCATGTACTTGTAGCAATCGGATTCCATTGTCAACCAAAAGTACCCTGCTCTTAGAATTTTTCTCGCCATTGTGTGTCCGTTGGCATGAGTGACAAAGGATCCTTCATGAATTTCTTACATCAACATGTGTGCTTCTTGTCTGTCTACGCATCAAACCAAGACCATGTCAAAGTTTCTCTTATAGAGTGTATCACCGCTCAAGAAGAAGCTGTCAGCCAGCCTTCTGAGGGTCTTTCTATCTTTTCTGTATGCCCCAGGTGGGTACTCCTATTTTTGAAGGAAGCCTTTGATATCGTGATACCAAGGTTTGTTGTCTATGACTGCTTCAATCGTGAAGATGTAAGTGGGCCGTTCAAGGCGCATTATGTCAATCTTAGGTAAGTCGTTCCATTGACCAACACTAATCTTGGAAGAGAGGGTGGCTAACGCATCAGCCATGTGATTCTCTTCACGAGGGATATGATGAAACTCGATTCTGTTGAAGAAAGGTAACAACCTTCTTGCGTAGTCTTTGAAAGTAATCAATCTTGATTGGTATGTGTTCCAATCTCCTTTGATCTGATTGATAACCAGGGCTGAGTCGCCATATACATCCAAGTTCTTGATCCTTAAGTCTATCGCTTCTTCGAGACCTATGATACAAGCTTCGTATTCGGCCTCGTTGTTTGTACACTTGAATGTAAGTCTGGCGGTGAAAGGAATGTGAGTACCCTGAGGTGTTATGATGATTGCCCCAATTCCATTTCCGTAATGATTGACAGCTCCGTCAAAAATTAGTCCACATTAGGAACCTGGTTCTGGCCCTTTACTGGGTAGCGGTTCATCGCAGTCTTTCATTTTTAGATACATGACATCTTTGTCTGGGAAGTCAAATCCGACTGATTCTTGATCGTCAATCGGTTGATGAGCCAAATGATCGGCTAAAACATTTCCCTTAACGGCTTTCTGAGCGTGGTATTCGATGTCATATTCTGATAACAACATATGCCAACGGGCAATCCTTCCCGTGAGAGCAGGTTTTTCAAAGACGTACTTGATTGGATCCATTTCAGAGATTAACCAAGTAGTGTAACGAATCATGTACTGGCGAAGACGTTTGGCTGCCCAAGCCAGAGCACAACATGTTTTCTTGAGCATAGTGTACCGAGTCTCGCAGTCGGTGAATTTCTTGCTCAAATTGTAAATGGCAGAATCTTTCCTTTTGGTTTCGTCTTGTTGGCCAAGTACACAGCCCATGGAGTCTTCCAAGACTGTTAAATAGATGATCAGTGGTCTTCCTTCCACTGGAGGTGATAGAATCGGTGGGTTCAACAGGTATTCCTTGATACTGTCGAAGGCGATTTGACAGTCTTCTGTCCAAACACAGTCCTGGTTCTTTTTTAGTAACTTGAAAATCGGCGCAGATGTCACGGTCATGAGGAATATAAATCTGGAAATGTAATTCAAACGTCCCAGGAATCCCCTGACTTGTTTTTCGGTCTTTGGAGAAGGCATTTCTTGAATGGCCTTGACCTTGTCAGAATCAACCTCAATTCCTTTCTGGATGATGATGAACCCTAATAGTTTCCCTGAACGGACACCGAATATGCACTTATTGGGATTCAAGTGGAGTTTGTACTTTCTTAGACACTCGAATAGCTTTGACAGGTGGGTCACATGCTCCTCTTCTGTTTTAGATTTTGCAATCATATCATCGACATATACCTCGATTTCCTTGTGTATCATGTCATGAAAAAGAGTAGTCATGGCCCTTTGATAGGTTGCCCCGGCGTTCTTCAGACCGAACGGCATTACCTTGTAACAAAAGGTGCCCCATGGGGTGATAAATGAAGTTTTCTCCATGTCTTTTGGTGCCATTTTGATTTGATTATAGCCCGAGAATCCATCCATGAATGAGAAAACTTTGAACTTCGTTGTACTGTCAACCAGCATGTCAATGTGTGGTAAAGGAAAGTCGTCCTTTGGACTAGCCTTGTTTAGATCTCTGTAGTCGACACACATTCTGACCTTTCCGTCCTTTTTCGGAACCGGTAAGATGTTGGCTAACCATTGAGGATATTCTGATGTGGCGAGGAAACCCGCGTCAATCTATTTATGTACTTCCTCTTTGATTTTGATGGCCATGTCCGGGTGAGTCCGTCTCAACCTCTGGTTTACTGGCGGACATTCTGATCTTAGTGGTAGATGATGCTCCACGATGCTGGTATCCAATCCTGGCATATCCTGATAGGAACAAGCGAATACATCAGGAAACTCTTTGAGAAGCTTTATCAAACTTTCTTTGACAGTTGGACTGAGTAGTGCCCCAATCTTGACTTCTTTTCTCTCTTCCTCTGAGCCCAAGTTGACCGTTTCCAACGGCTCTTTGTGAGGTTCGATAGACCTTTCCTCTTGTCTGAGTAATCGGGAGATCTCTTCTGGAATTTCTTCGTCATTTTCTGCTTCAGCCTCAAATACCGGGAATTCAAAGCTGGGAGAAGGCATTGGATCGTATGTTTCAATGGGGTTTAAAATAAGCAATCTGCATGACATGATGATTTGTGTTTAGAAGAGATAGAGAGAATGCAAGAGTGTGTGAAGTGTATTTTTTTGTAAAACTGCTTGTTTTTATTATTTGTTGTTTTTTAGGATTACCATTTTCTGAAAAAGTGAAAAGAGAAAACGACAATAAATGCAGAAATTACAGAACAACGTTATTTTATTTATGATTTAGTCGATTCTTGAAACTACAGCCCTATAAAACAAAACTCTGTCGCTTTGGGTAAAGCAAAGAGATACATTTACAGAAAGTGAGCCCTATCGAAACATCTGTTTCACCTGGGCAGGGTGAAAGGTTAAAATAAAGACGACAATTACTTAGACTTATGAACGACTTTCGGAACGTTGACAGCAACCCATTGGCGGAA
Source organism: Lathyrus tuberosus (assembly GCA_022829125.1). NCBI lineage: Eukaryota > Viridiplantae > Streptophyta > Magnoliopsida > Fabales > Fabaceae > Lathyrus > Lathyrus tuberosus. The sequence goes on along the minus strand of JALAZF010000432.1, from coordinate 1,639,912 downwards.
AACTCCTTGGTGAATCACAAAGTCTAGTACCTTCCTTGATTTATCTTCATAAATAACGCTGATTCCTGGTGGAGCAGGATCATTGGAATCTGTCTCCCAAGCAAAGTTGTTGTAGGAGGATTCCTCAGTTGTATTTTGCAGAGTATTTGTGCTCTCAGGTTGATCTCCCCACCCAGTTGGCTGAATGTCTTCGAGCCTGATGTGAGAGCTTTCAGGAGCAGTGTACTTGACCATATAGTCGTATTTACCACTCGGTTGTCCCAAGGTGTCCCACACTTCTTTGGAACTGGAGGAGTCATGTCTCTCGATGACGTTGACCTCGGGAAAAGCATAGTTGATGAACTCTAGTCCTGCAAACTTTGCAAATTCATCGTCGTGCTGGATATTTCTGAATGACCTGAGTGTTGATCCCATGACATGGTGGGGATGCAGGTACTCTTTTCAATGATGCTCAGCTGATTTTCATTGTTGGGCTGATTTTCTTGCCCCAAGTCCCCTGGGTACGGCTGCCAGATAGGCAGACCATCCATCGGGCCATAATAGTCATGGTCAAAGTTGTCCTTTATTAAAGTGTCTTCCTCTAATGAGTTTAGGGGAGCACGACATCCTTCCGGATCACAATCTCTGTATATCATTTTGACATCTGACCTCGGTATAAATCTCAGACTTTGTGCGGGATAGCAAAATGTGTAACGCCCCGTTTTGTCTGATTTATTTAATCGAGTCGATTTAATTATTTTTATTTTTTATATTATTTTATTCTTGACTTTTTTTTTGCAATATATTATTTTTCATCGTTATTATGTTTTATCGCGTTTTGAGAGCGTTTGCGAGATATTTGAGAGTAGGGGTATTTTGGTCTTTTTGCTGGGTTATTTTTCATAAAATAGAAAATAGAGAGAAAAAGAGAGAAAATAGAAAGAAGGAAAAAGAGAAGAGAGAAAGGAAGAGAAGTGAAAAGGAGAGGAGAAGAGGAAAATCAACATAGCTACGTTTCAATCGCGAATAATCGTGTAAGGGTGAGAAGTTTCAATTATGTCTTGCTTGTGTATGTATATGTGTTGTTTATGTAATTGTTTTGGTTGTTTAACAACTTTTTATTATTGATAAATTGATGAATAATTGATAGAAATCGATGTTTTCGCGGTCGAAACTCGATATAAACTGCGTAGAATACTTGTTGATTATGTTGGAACATGTTTGGGTTGATATATTGTGAATTGGAAGTGTTTAGATGGAATTTGGAGAGGAAATTGAATGATTTTGGTAGGAAAATTTATGCAGGAAAATTATGGGTTTTCGCTGCCCATACGCGTATCAGGAAAGGCAATACGCGTATTGGGTTGGGCAATACGCGTATGGCAAGGAAGGATTGTAGGCATTACGCGTATGGGAGTGGGCAATACGCGTATGGAGTGAGGCAATACGCGTATTGGATTTTTAGTGGAATTTTTTGGGAAAATCAGTCTCTTTCCATACGCGTATCACTTTGGGCAATACGCGTATGGATGGGCGAGTGAGCTGGGCAATACGCGTATTGCTCTGGGCAATACGCGTATGACCAGAGAAGGTGTTGAATGTTGCCATTTCGCGATTCCTTTTCTTTTTAATCCCATATCTTGTGTTCCGACTATCCGTTTTGAACATTCTTGGTATCGTTGGAAAGCTATTGAGATGTTCTTTCTTATTAAAAGGGTTTTGAAATTGTTGGCCGATTTAATTATGTTGGGAATTTGGAAATGTGTCGTTTTGTCGACTTTTACCGTTTTAATTGTGCATATTTGATGTGTTATCATGCAATGTGCTTTTGATATCTATCGTATGACTTGTGTGATGTTATATGATGTGAATGCATGTGATTGAATATTGTGATGATGGTCTGTGGCCTAAGGGCAAGTAAATGCATTGTGTTGTGTTTGATTGTATATGCATGATTGTGATGTTGAAATGGTTCACATGGTTGTATATGTGTATGCATTGGATTGTTGTGGTTTGTGGACTATGATGAAATGCATTGTTATGTGAAATTCACTGTCTGTTATTTGGTGGCCTTATGGCAAGTAAATGCATTGTTTGAATTGATTTCCAATGCATGAATAATGATGATGAGATAATTCATATTGTTGAATTGTGATAATGCATTTGATTGTCATGAGTTCTTGTATGCCAAGCATCATGATATGCATCTTGTGATGTCGTGTGCCCTTGTGGGGTGTGAGCGACGAAATGGTTCCAGAGGGAATCCGCTATAATATTGTGTGCCTTATACAAACAGGTGTGAGCGATGATTATAGACGATCGTGTGCCTTATACAAAGAGGTGTGAGCGATCCGGTCGTGTGCCTTATACAAAGAGGTGTGAGCAACGGGGAACATCGTTTTCCCAACGGGGAGTTACACTAAGTAACAAGTGATGGTTCCAATAGTTCCTGAGTGAACTGATGATGAGAATGATGGATGGATGGTACCGCATTTTCATAGAGTCGTTGTGTCGGTCTCTTTGCATTTGCATAAATCATGAATGGATTGATTATGTGTGGAAAATCATGAATGGATTGATTATGTGTGGAAAATTGTGAATTGATTGAGTATGTGTTGAGATTTATGATTGAATTGGTGAATTGATGTGCATATGTGATAAATGCATTGTTTATGGATGATATGTTTCATGTATAGACATATGCTATTTGAGGTGGTGGTGTGTTTCCACATGTTATGACTTTGGTATGCATTATGTGTGAATATGTTATTATGTTGGTATAATTGATATATGCTATGTGTATTAGTACGTGGTGCTTGTGGTGAGAATAATTATGCATGTGAATTTATATCTGTTTGCATATTATTATGCAATCTTGATTTAGTTGTCATTTATCACCCTTCTGCTGGGGTTTGTTGCTCTATGAGGAAATTTTAGATTAGTGTCTTGGAGGCTTTTGTGAAGATTAGTTCTCCATCCTTTTGTAGGTCTGTCTGCTCTGATACGTAACACGGGAGTCGGGGAACACTGTAGATATATATGTATACATTTGTTGTATTTATTTTGTATTACTTTTGTATGTATATTTTGATGTTATAAAATGATTTATTTTGTAAAACAAGTCCGTTATGGATCTTTTATTCCATAACTGAACTTTCCTTTTATATGGAAAAAGTTTCCCTTTTATGTTTATTCCATTTTGTGTTATGTATCAAATTTATGAGCAGGGATTGTGTTTTCTTTCCTTAATTGTGGCATCCTTGTTTCTGTCGGAAATATAAATTTTTATTTACTCTGATTTAATTATGTATTATTTATTCGCGATGGGAATTGGGGTGTTGCAAAATGGCGTAGGCACCTCTTCTTGAGACATATAATTGTCCTCGTTGAGATAGGACTTCCACTCTTCATCTGTATCGGAGGAATCTCCCTCGTTGATGGTATGTACTTCTTGAGACACTGGGTGAAGGAAACCTCCACTATGGAAGAAGTTTTGAATGGGATGAAGACTTTCACCGTTAGTGGCAGTCTGGGTACATGTTGCAGAAAAACCAAGACCCTTCTTTGTTTTATTATTAGTAGGAATGACAAGCTGTCCCCATCCTTTTGCGTTGCTACTTTTGATCACCTCGAGAGCATCTTTGTACGAGGATATTGATGTTACTTTCTCCAGTTGACCCTCATTGCTCACCGAAAGTTCTTGGAACTGTGTTCCAACAACCTCCTCGGGTTCTACACAAGTGGATAATGAAAGGTTACTCACGATCAAGGCTTGTTCTCCGCAGACCGTGACGAGTTGGCCATTCTTCAGAAACTTCAGCTTCTGGTGAAGTGTCGAAGTGACTGTCCCAGTTTGGTGTATCCAAAGTCTTCCTAGTAAGCAACTGTATGTCGCCCGGATGTCCATGACCTGGAAAGTGACTAGGAAAGTGTGAGGACCAATAGTTATGGGAAGGTCAACTTCGCCGATAACCATTTTCCTGGATCCGTCAAATGCTTTGACGACGACCTCGCTGCCTCTCATCGGAGGTCCTTTGAATGATAGTCGCATCAGAGTGGACTTCGGCATGACATTGAGAGCCGATCCGGTGTCTACCAGTACGCTGGCTAAAGCATCGTCCTGGCAGTTGACTGTGATATTGAGCGCCATGTTGTGACTTTTGCCTTCCTCACGGCAATTCCTCATCAATAAACCCCAAGTTGTTGTAGGAAGTGATGTTAGAGATTATGCTATCGAACTGTCGTATTGACACATCCTGTTCCACAAAGGCCTGCTCTAATACTTTCTGTAGAGCCTCTCTATGGACTTCAGAACTGAGCAACAGTGATAGCACTGAAATCTTTGAAGGAGTTTGTAACAGCTGATCTACAATGTTGTATTCACTCCTTTGGATAAGCTTCAGCATCTCATCATCGTTCTTTGAAAGGTCGGGATCATTGGACTGACCGACTGGTGGATTAGGAACTTCTGTTTGAGGTTCCTTTTCTCTTCTGGGTTCTCTAACTCCTTTGTTGAAGATTCTACCGCTCCGTGTTACTCGACTGATGTCTGCAATATTCACGACGGAGGGTAATGGAATTTCCTTCCCATTCCCAACTGTTGTTGCACCGTATTTGTAAGGGATAGCCTTAGCTGATTCATATGGCACTGGTCCTGACAGATAAATAACTACAGGAGCCTTCTAATTTTTCTGACTGTCGTAGGTAACTTCAATCAGTTTCTGGCAAAGAACTTTTGATTATTCGAGTAGAGGGATGATGGCGCAAACATCCTTGGTCCCTTCATGATCAGAGATCATAACAACATCCTTAATCTGATCAGCAAAATAGTCTGGCGTCCAGTTGATAGACCCCAAAACTGAATATTGTTGGATTTCTTTGTGGTCCAACAGACTCTGAAGGGCTGCTCGCACAAGGTAACATCCTTGATTATTTTCCGAGCAGACTCTACAGCGCTCGTAGTTATGTGGTGGCACCTGGCCACATCCGCTTTGAATGCAGTATAACCTCACTAGATCTGTTTCCGTAGATCGGACATCCTGACTTTGATGCCGAGTAGGGTCCCCATTAACCACACTGATTTGTTGTGTGTCTTCATCCATATAGATTGGAAGCCACCAATGGTTTAACAAGTGTTGCAAAGTTCTTTGAACGAGAGCGCACCCTTGGTTACTCTCACAACATACTTTATAGCTCAGATAATCATGTGAAGTGAGAAAACCAAGTTGGACTTGCTTGGCGTGTAACTCCACCAAGTTGGTATTCATCAAACGAATATCGAAGATTTGAACCATGTTGACTTGATAAGGATTTATATCATGGTAGTCCTGGATCCATCCAAGATCCATCTGATGCTGGAGGGCCTCTTGTACGAAAGAGCATCCCTGTTTATTTACCGAGCAAGTCAGACAGAAATTGTAATCGTGTCGCGGCAGATTATGATATTGGCTTTGCCTTGAGTGCCTTGCCACTAAGTTGACATTCATCGCACGGATTTCGTGGTTCTGAATGATGTTGGAATTCATATAAGTCATGTTAACTCCACGAACTAGGTGTTCCTGAATCCATCCCAGATCTAATTGTTCCTGTAGAGCTGATTGCACCACATAACATCCCTGATTGTTCTTAGAGCAGATATCCCACTGGTGATAATTATGAGGTGGCACATGGCCGTATCCATTTTGTCTACAATGCATCTTGACCAAATTGGCCCTCAATAAGAGTACATCATGAATTTGATAACTGTTTTTAGACTCTCCCTTTATCAAATTAACTGCAGCCTTCTAATGTTGAGGTAGCGGGTTCGTGAGAACATTAGGATTCATATCTTTGAAAGATAAGACCCTGCTCCTAACAAGCTTTTGCACGTCGAATTTGAAACTGAGACAGTTTTCTATGTTGTGCCCTGGTCCTCCTTGATGGTAAGGGCACGTCTGATCCGTCTTGAACCAAAAAGGCGGATTCTCTGGTATGGTAAGAGGAGACCTGGTTTGGACCTGCCCCTTGACCAGTAGTAATGGAAACAGTTCCGCGTACAACACAGGTATAGGATCAAACCCTGGAGGTCGAGTTTTACGGTTGTTGTTATATGGAGGACGAGCCTGCTGAAGAGGCTGTTGTGTCCTTTGCTGGAATTGCTGTTGATTCGGTTGGCTCTGCGCAACCTGAGGTTGATACGTAGGAACAGGCGCGGGATTGATAGCAGGAGTTACAGCTGATACTGGTTGATATCGTCGCCTTTGCTTTCTGAGAGAGATATTCCCAATATCCTGCTCTTTTTTCTTAGGGAGAGCACTACCGTATCGTTTTGTACTGCTTGATGGTCTAACATCTTTAACTAAACGTCCTTCTCAGACTGCTTCCTCAAGACAAACTCTCATGCCCACCATCTCAGTAAAGTCACTGGGCGCACTGGCAACCATTCTGTCGTAGTAAAATAAGCTCAAGTTCTTTAAGAAGATCTTTGTCATCTCTTTTTCCTCAAGAGGTGGACAAATCTGGGCGGCAATTTCACGCCATCTCTGAGCGTACTCCTTAAAGTTTTCCATGTCCTTTTGTGACATTGATCTGAGTTGATCTCTGTCCGGTGCCATGTCCAAATTATACTTATATTGTTGAACGAAGGCGGCGCCAAGATCTCTGAAAGTGGCTATCTTAGTGCGGTTTAAACCCATGTACCATTTTAATGCAGCACCGGTTAAACTATCCTGGAAATAGTGGATCAGTAGCTCCTGGTTCTTTGTCTGAGTTGCCATTCATCGAGCGTACATCACCAAATGGCTTTGAGGGCAAGAGTTACCCTTGTACTTTTCAAAATCGGGCACCTGGAATTTGTACAGGACTTTCACATTGGGGACCAAACAAAGGTCTGCAGCATCTTTTCCAAATAAATCCTGACCACGAAGGGCTTACAGTTCTTTCTGCATCTTCAGGAATTGTTCCTGGAACTCATTCATTCTATCTGTGGAATCTGTCCTTCCGGGACAGTGTGTACCACGGGTGGTGGTATAGTCATTATGGCCGAGAATCTCAGTGCCTCCTGAAGTCTGTAACCTTCAGGAGTTATTCCCATGCCCCTGGCATCTTCGCTTTCCTGAAGTTTGTAACCCTCAGGCCCACCGGCTCCTGCTGAAGTTTTTGGATCCTCATTGATCGGCAGAACATATCCTTCTGGGATATAGTTGGTAGGCATGCCCCAGGGACGATGTTTCGGCATTTTGTACCTAGGATCATGCTTTTCCACTATGGGCGTCGATGCGATCTCTGAGATCACAGTCCTTTGTTGTTGCATCTGGGTCGCTGCCAGAGCTTGCATATCATTATGAAGCTTTCTCAGATCCTCTTTCAGAGTGTCGATCTCTTCCCTCAACTCTCTGTTCTCTTCCTTAAGATCATCCATATTTTTCTGACAATTGGCCCAAGTATTATACGAATGAGACAGTTTGACTCTAGAATCGAGACGCAAATGTGAGATTCGTAGGTAAGAAGAATGCGTTAAGTGAGAACGATGAATGATATGCAATAATTATATTAATTATATGTTTTTGTTTATTCAAAGTAAACTTCGACAATTGGATTGAAAATATCAAACAGTGGGGAGACCCCGTTTTATTGAATTCAAAGGATTGCAGAAATGGAAATACAGTAATTTACATAGTGCTGCGAAAGGAAATTTAAGCTAATGGATCCTGAGTCCTATCTGAGGAGAGCTCAGGTGTTGGTTCTGGTACTTTCCTTTTCTTTGACCGGGGCTCTTGAGCCGTTGTCAGGTTGTCATTCCTTTGCCAAGTGAAAGGAGCGAGCAAATTCCTTTGGTCTTCTTGATTCTCTATAGCATATTGCTCTAAAATCTCAATCAGAGCATCCTTTTCTTTTAACAGTTGCTGTATTTTCTTGCACTCCACATTGAGAATACGGTACTTGTTCCTCCAAGACCTCTTCTCTTGCTGAACCTTGCTGAGAGTAACCTGAAGTTTTTCCGTCTCAGACATAAAATAAAGGGCAGAGTCCCTTAATGGAAGAACTTACTGGCGAGGGTAAGGCATCCTCAGCTTGAGAGCTCTAGTTTGTACCCAGTGGAGATAAGGCTCGACCGAGACACAGTCTGGTTTTCCTAGAGACTCTCTTCCTTTTCTATGAATGTGTTTCCAGGCATGCACTATTTCTGTCTTTAGTGCCCTGTAATTTTCTCCTTCCTTGAAGAAAAGACCTTCCAGATGAGCATTACGTGGGACATGCCTCATCGGGTATCCAAATTGACGACGAACTAACACTGGATAATAATTGATTCCTCCCTTAGTTCCTATAAGGGGTACATTTGGGAAATTTCCACAACGGTAAATGATTCTGATCCCGTCATAGATTCAATTGTACCAATCGATGTCAGAGTTGGTAAGAGACATGATTCTCTATAACCAACGTAAAGTATTCTTTTGATCCCAAAATGCAGCAGACTTGGGCAAGTGAGAAGTGAACCATTTGTACAGCAGGGGTACACAACAGGTGATTATTCCTCCGCTATACAAATTCCTTAAGTGTATCGAATGATAAGCATCTGCGAGCAAAGTTAGTACAGGGTTTCCGATCAGGAAAATCTTAATGGCATTGATATCTACAAAGTTATCGATGTTGGGAAACAAAAATAACCCGTAGGTGAGCAAAACAAAGATGCTCTCGAAAACGGCCACGTTTCTTATACTAGCAAAGTATAGAGCCTTCTTTGTCAAGAACTGGGCTGAAAAACCCTAGTTTCCACCCTTAGTGGTCATGTGAGTCCTGACTTCTTATTCGTCCAAATAAATTGCCCTTGCAATGGTTTGATACTTTGGAATTTCTTCCAGTCCAGAAAATGGAGCTTGATTAGTAATGTGCATATCAGTCAGGTGAGAGTACTCCTCCAGTGTTGGTGTAAGCTGATAATCCGAGAATGTGAAACAGTGATAGACCAGATTGTAGAACTGGATTAATGTGGACAGGATTCCTTCAATTACATGGACCCTTAACAAGGACAGCAGCCCTCTGTACTTGGCTCTGAAAGCCTCGGGGTTGGTGATCATTCTCGCCAGACCTCTTAAATCCTCTAGTTTTGGAACCTTGAAGGTGTACTTATGAGTTTTCCTTCTACCTAAATCCATTAGCGCAATCTCCTTTCTCTGACATTTGTAATCATAGTCTTAGTTTAATTTGAAAAAGTGAGACTAGAAGAGAAGATTTTTTTTTGTTTTAATGTTTTTTAGATGAATGCATGAATGCATCACACAAAAACATAGAAAAAACATGGGGTCAAAGGGTCGGTGTCATGAAGTCAAGGCTCTACCCCCCCCCCCAAGGTTTATACTGGTGATTTTTTGTACCTGTACGCAAAATCATTGACCCCGCTTGGGATAACAACAACAAGCGGATCGCCAGCGAACTGATGTATCCTAGAGCGATCTCAAATGAGGGTAGTATCGCGTGACAACTATTTTCGATAGCTTCAGCACTACAAAATGGTTTAAGTCTACTAAAAACCTCAGCTTCTTAGATAACCCAGTCGACCACACTACTTTCAACAACCGAATTCGTATAGGCAATGTTTCTGCAAAGGGAGTCTCCACTGAGTTTGATGGTTGATCGGGGACTCTTAACTGGGATTCACTCCGTGCAAGATTACTCGCATTTCCATCACCTATCTTAGGTGTATACTCAATCTTTCCACATGCGGCATCACACACATTCCCATTAGCAGAAAAATAAACACATATATCAATTAGGAAAAATAGTATATATATTTGTCTTAATCATCCTAGACCTCTAGTCTTATGATCCTATACAGACAATGACTCCCTAGCAGAGTCGTCATTTCTGTGACATTTTGTTGAATTTAAAGGTTTTCACCCTAAAAGAGACTAGAATGAATGCCTCCCACTGTGGTCGCGATTTTCTAAACTTAAGGTTTCTACCGAAGATTGTAAGAAAGAGAAAAGGGCCCCACGGTGGGCGCCATTTTTCTGTAGCGCCATTTTTGTGGTCTTGAATCACTATCGCTTGGGCACTACAGTTCGATTCATTTTATATCCTGTTAAGCTGATCAAGGAAGGGAAATAGATGTCTCCAATTAACCCTGCTTGCATACTGAGTTTAAACAGTCAAAACTGTTGGTTTATAGATGCTATTAAGATGTGGGCCCATCTTCGGTTATTTTGTTAAGAATAGAATGTTTGGACCATTTGTGAGGTTTTTGGTAATGTGTTTAGATTTGATGCTTTTGGGTTGATATATGAAGGTACTGGATTTTGGGTTTTTGATTAGTGTGCCCGCTAAGATTTTGCAATCTTATGCCTACGTATTCCCAAAACAGGGAAATCAGAGCGATCGTAGTTCCTCCTATTCTAAGGGAGGAAAAAGGTGTTTTGGTGTCTTGTTCAAAGCCCAAGATTGAAGCTAAAGGTAGTTTGTATCTTGTTTAAAGCCCAATATGTGAAGCTGAAAGGTTAAGAGATAATTTGTCATCTCTAAAGAGGAGTTGTTGATGTTCGTATGTTGTGAGCCAGGCACAACTTTGATGCTAAAAAGTTGATTGACTCAACCGGGGTTTTCTTTATACAAAGCCTAAGAGGAGGCAAGAAGTTGACTTTTTCGGGGAAAATGTTCTTTCTGTCTTGTACAAAGCCCAAGATTGAGGCTAAAAGGGTTTGACTCAACAAAAGAGTCTGTCATACTCAACAAGAGAGTAATTTGGTGTCTCGTATGAAGCCCGAGACAGAGGCGAAAAGGGAAGATGGACTCAACGAGAGAGTCTGAAAAGGTGATTGACTCAATGAGAGAGTCTGAGAGTTTATTGACCCAACAAGAGAGTCTTTTATACTCAACAAGAGAGTGTTTTGATGTCTCGTACGAAGCCCGAGATAGAGGCTAAAAGGAAATTGACTCAACAAGAGAGTCTTTTATACTCAACAAGAGAGTGTTTTATATGTGTCTTGTATGAAGCCCAAGACGGAGACTAAAAGTGATTGACTCAACAAGCGAGTCTTTTATACTCAACAAGAGAGTGGTTTTATATGTCTTGTACAAAGCCCAAGATGGAGGCTAAAAGTTGGTTGAATCAACAAGAGTCTTTTATACTCAACAAGAGAGTGATTTTCTATCTCACACGAAGCCCAATAGGGAGGCTAAAAGTGGGTGACTCAACAAGAGAGTTTGAAAAGGTTAGCTCCGCTGGGGAGAATCATTGTACAAAGCCCAAGAGGAGGTTGTCTTACCACAGTGGATTCGGGAAATTCATAGGCGGGTCCAAGTATGGGGAACTCTCATGAGAGAGACCGGGTTTCTGCCTATGTTTGAAAGGGAACTTAAGAATGTCTTTGAGACTCAAGGGTTTTAGGTTGTCCAAGTCTAGAGTTTTATCTTTTATACAATGCCCAAGAGGAGGCACGGGCATTAAGGGATAAGTATCAACCCTACAATGGCCGGAGTTTTTTAACGCTGGAAAGACTGCTCTTGCAAAGGATGACTAAGTTCTGTATTATACGCTTAAGAGGTCGCCGGGGTCCTTGTATGAAGCCTAAGAGAAGGCATGAGAACTTCTAAGAAGCCGAAGAGTCCTTGTACAACGCCCAAGAGGAGGCGGGGATGTTTTTAGGAAGCCTGTGGGTCCCCAAACCCCGATAAGTTCAAGACATGCTATTCACCGAGAATAGATCAAGCCAGGAAAGTCTGAGAATTTGGATGAAACTCAAGAGATGCCATTCACGGAGAAAAGATCATCTCTAGGGAGTTAGAGTTTCTTTGACAATGTCTAAGGGTGACAGTCTGAGAAAGGGTTCACCGAGAATGCTGCCTTTCACGTCTCCATATTGTTTAACCCCAAGAGGAGGGAAGACTGTATCTGGAAATCCTATGGGGATCTAGTTTTGTTTGTATTTAAGAGTGACCAACAGGGCTTTACCTAGGGCTAGACATAGTTGTCGGGGAATACTCTAAATAACTATACTAGTATTACACATTTGATATGTGACAAGTATATAAAAGGATGTGAAAGAAGACTTACAGTGAAACAGCCCCACAATACAGTTATATACATATGAAAGCGGTAAATGAAAGCAGATAAACACTTACCCGTTGTAGAGCTTTTATGTTGTTTAGTTAGTTGTTCAACAAAGAAATTTTTTATAACAACATATTCAAAATCAAAGCAGAAAGTATTTTTGAAAAGATTGTGGGGCTTACAGCTCGAGGAGAGGCCCAAGGTTTTATCAGTAATTGTACTATTGTTTGAATTCGTATAGTGGGACTTATACAATATGTGCGGCCCAAAAGGTTTTCTGTATAATGGGATTGGGTCTTACACTCTATCAAGAGGCCCAAAGGTGTTTAAAGAAAAGGAATGGGGATTATAACATGAGGGTAGGCCCAGATGATTTGTTTTTGAACTGGCGATTACGCCGAGATTTTTGAAATCGCAGTGGGTCTTATACAATGACTGAGGCCCAAATAATTTTGGTTTCAAAAAGAGGTTGAGTCTTACACTCTATTAGAGGCCCAAAGAGGTTATTTTTGTACAAGAGATGGGGCTTACAGCTCAAGGAGAAGCCCAAAGGTTTTTGTTAAAAAGGCGACGATCACGCCGAACTTTTTGATGGTATCGGGACTTATACAATACACTGAGGCCCAAATCATTTTGGTTTTCAAAAAGGGGTTGGGTCTTACACTCTATTAGAGGCCCAAAGTGTTTTAAAGAAAGGAAATGGGACTTATAACACGAGGGTAGGCCCAGATGATTTTCGTTTTGAAATGGCGATCGCACCGAGATTTTTGAAAACGCAGTGGGTCTTATACAATGACTGAGGCCCAAATCATTTTTTTTCAAAGGGGTTGGGTCTTACACTTTACTAGAGGCCCAAAGAGGTTATTTAAAAGTTTTGTTTGGGTGAAAATCAAGGAAACCCTAATATCATCATTTTAAAAGTAAATTCTCAAGGAAAATCAATAAAAAATGATAAAATACCAAATAAGTTTGAATAAACAACTTGTGACTTTTGGTTGAGACTTGTAAAATGATGTTTTAATCACAAGATGAATTAAAATTCATTTAGTTTTGATTTTCAACATGAGAATTCAATTTTAAAATGTTTAAAAAACAATTAAAAGTGAATTTATTCACAAAAATACCAACTATATTAAATAAATAATATAAACTTGATTTTTTTGTGGAATAAAATATTTCAATATTTTTGGGATTTTTTGCAAAAAGAACCAATAAAAAATAATTAAAATTGAGGGAGTTATTAATGTTTCAAATCATTAAAAAAAATATGAAAAATAGTAAAAAGTGAAAAAAAATAGCAAAAAGAGGGTATGGGGCGAGGGGGATTCGAATCCCAGACCTCTTGTGTACAGCATGCGCGCCTTACCACTGGGATGGTGATACATCCGTGTATTGAAACACAACCACAAATATACAAGGCTTGCCTTGTATTTGGCCTGCCCAAGGCAAGGCAAGGCAAGGTTTTTGGTCAGAAACGTGAAGGCCATAACTTTCTCATTTCTCCATCGATTGGGACAAAATTTAGGTCTATCCTGCCTAGAATTTCACAAGGAATCCAATGGTGGTGGTTTTTTTTTCCAGATCATGCTCCTATTGAAAAACCCGATTGTGGTTTTGAAATAGGGCATGATTTGCATTTTTTGTGCTGCCTCTTGGTACAGGTGTGAATTACATGATAAATTGGTGCAAACACAACACATATAACATGTATAAGATGTGCATGATCGGTGGATATCAAAGGAAAGTATGATTCAAAGAATTCAAGTTGTGAGGCTTACCTCTTTTTGGAGCTTTTGTGGAATTGCTGTTGTGGATGTGTTCTCTAACTTAAAAACTCAGAGCTACCTTGTTAAAGAATTAGAGACCATTTGAGGGTGTCCAAAGCATCAAATCATTTCTGGATGTGTTTGGATCATGAGCTATTGTGGAATTGCTCTCTAACTTAAAAACTCAGAGTTACCTTGTTAAAGAAGGTATTTTTGCCTAGAGAAAGTGATTTAGAGGAAAGCATTTGTTTGATGGCTTTGGTGTACTCAAACTGAGCACTAATGAGCTCTATTTATAGTGGAGCAAGTTTGTTTTGCAAGCAATAGTGAATGGCAACTTCTGCAGAGGTTTGGCCAATGTTGATCAATGAGAATCCAAGTCTCCTCTAGCCATTGACTAGAGGTTAGGGCACAGGCTGCTGGTTCCCTTGGTCTTGAATATGTCTTGACTGAATTCAGTTGGAAATGGCTCAGTCCATGCCACCTTGGTGCATCCATTAAATGCTCCAAACCAAAATTGGAGTCTTATCCCTCTTTTAGGGATTTCTAGGTTTGGCATGCTACTTTTGGTTCCAAAGACTTGGGAGGCTGGTTGATCAGTGTTTGTCCCTCCTTGGTCCCCCTTGAGGTGTTCAGATGGATAGACTTGCTTTCCCTTTGCAAAATTTCAGCAATTCAAGCAAAACTCCCAAATCTGCCTTGTTATGACAGTTTGTAGCAAGGCATATTGGCACTGTCATAACTTCTTGCTCAAATTGAGTTTGGTGATGTTTTTGGTCATTTTGGAAAGCTCTCATATGATACAACATATGTGTGATCATAGTTTGTCTTGATACCTTTTGGATCCAAGTGTAAAATGCCCCCACATTTGGAACAATGTGAATCAGATTCTGACTTAGTGAAAATTACACTAAGTGTTGGAAAAAGTGACATTTCATGTTTTCAGCCATTTTGATTATTCCATAACTCAAAATCCATGATGAATTGGAATGAGGTGTAGTTGAAGCTTTTGTAGAGGGCCATGAGAGCTACAAATCTAGATTTGAATGGGGAAAAATGGCCTTGTGGTTTAGGAGTTATGATCCTCCAAAGTTGGTACCCTGGCCACTTTGTTCCATAACTTAGAAAATTTCTAAGTTTTTTATGGTTACCCCTTTTACAAGTTATCCCACTTTTTTTGGTTTTTCTTGATGAATGTTGATTCAAATCACACATTAACATCATTTTAGGGTTAAAGAACCATAATTGTGAAAAATCTCAAAAAGTCAAAGTTTGACTTTTGTGCGCAGTTGACTTTTTGTCAGATGAATTCTAAACTATGCGATCCTCTATAAAATCAAGTCCTTGACCTAAATCAAACTTGATGGATTGATTCCATAGGTGATTTAGGGTGTATTGAATCATTTCCTAGGGTTTGGGAGCATGTCCTGGTCAAAAGTCAAAGATACAGTTGACTTTTTCCGCGAAACCCTAACTGTGGTTCTGATGAACTTGAAACTTGGGAATCAAGCTTCTTGGATCAATACATTATTGCAAATGGATCAATGTAGTTTATTAGAGACCCTCAATTCATGTCTTGAGGTCTTGGCTCATGTTTTGTCCCAAAAGTCAACTTAGGGGTGAATTAGGTCAGGAAACCCTAATTCCTGATTTTTGATGAATGTATCCCCTGAGGCTAAATTGACTTGATGATTGGGTTTATGAAGTCCCTTAGAATATTTTAGGTTGTGCTTTGAAGTATTGGCTCTTTCCCAGAGGAAAAATTCCATCTGGAGGCCCTGGTCGACCAAAACCCTAATTTGGTGACACTGGCGATCTTGAGGCTTAATCCACTCAGAATGTTGCAACCTTGGGCTTAATCCTTGAGGTGGGAGTCCTCTTGATCCATTGTGGATGTTTGAGAGGTTTAGACAAGTTGAAGATCATGTCATTCCTTGATTGATCCTTTGTCTAAAGGCTCTGAGAGGGCTTGAAACCCTAAGTTTGATTGTAGTGGATGTTCACCCATCTTTGGGGAGACTAATGAGGTATGATGGTACATCCATATTGTGATGATGATTTGCAAAATGATGGGGAATCTTAGTGGTAAAATTTTGGGGTATGACAAGGCCCAAGGTGTTTGAAAAAGAAAAGAAATATGACTTACAACACAAGGGTAGGCCTAGATGATTGTGTTTTGAAATGGCGATCGCGCCGTTATTTTTTTACGTACTGGGACTTATACAATGACTGAGGCCCAAAAATATTTTGTACAATTAGGGATAGGTCTTACACTCTATTAGAGGCCCAAAGTGTTTATGTGAAGTTTGTAAAAATCAAAATTTAGAGAAAACCCTAATTTTGAATTTAAAAGACATAATTTTCAAAGGAAATTAAACAAAAAATGATATAAAATACCAAATATGTTCAAAAACAAGTTGTACACTTTAAAAAATATTTTGAAAAATCATGTTTATTCACATGAAAGTTTGAAATTCATTTGGAATGAAAAGATCAAAATGAGAATTTCATTTTAAAATGTTTAAAATCAAATAAAATGAAATTAATTACAAAAATTCTAACTATATTAAAAAAATAATATAAATTGGATTATTTGTAAATTAAAATATATAAACATTTTTGTGAATTTTGACAAAAAGAATCAATTCAAAAACATAAATATTCAGAGAGAAATTACTTTTTGAATCAATTAACAAAAATATCAAAATATTCAAAAATTCAAAAATTTGAAATAGGGCGCCAAGAACACTAAGTTCTTGCCTGCATGCCCTGTTTCTGCAGATTTGCGTTTTCTCACTTTTCTCCATGATTTCTCAATGGTTTTGCACGGTTTAAGTACCAATCTTGTTCGTTTTTGAACAAGGATCACAACCATATAGTTTAATTGCATTTATATTAAGTGTGGTGGAAGAAAACAACAGAAAACCTCAAGAACCCTAATTTCAGCATGAACACAATGAAATTCCATACACGATAGATTCATGGCAATTGATTAATTGTTATTACTCTACATACATGCATATGGTAACTCAAAAATTCATTCATGATGCATGGAGTTTGAAGGGTTCAGGCTTACCTCTTGCAGCTGGTGATCGAGTTTGATGATGGAGGTGTTGCAGATAGGTTCCAATGATCTGGACAGCTTCCTTACGTGCCAAGGAATGTGTTTGAATGCTTGGAGTGGATTGAAATGAGCTGGAACTGGTTGTGGTACCTCAACTGCAACTCTGTCAAAAATTTGAGCAATTGGTTGGTGATTTTGTGAATTTGACGTTCCAGATGTGATTTTGTGTTATGGATCACTCATATATGATGTTTATGAGGTGTGTGTGTGATTAGTTTGGTTGGAATCACTCTCAATCTCAAAATCTGATAGTGACTTGAGTTAGAAGGCAAAATTGGAGTGAAGAAGAGATTTTGAGTAAAGCATCAGTTTGGGTGCTTTGGTGTACTGAAACTGACCACAAATGAGCTCTATTTATAGTAGAGAAAGTTTGTTTTGGCTGCAATAGTGAATGGCAACTGCAGCAAGTCTGTTGGCAAATGGTGATCAAATGGAATCCCAAGTCTCCTCTAGCCATTGACTTGAGATTAGAGCACAGGCTAGGAGTTCTCTTATTTAGAGATAAGGCTTGATTGAACTTGGATATCATTGTCTTGATGAATGCCACCTCTATGCATCAGTTAAATGCTTGGAAACAAAATTGACCATTTGAAGCATCTTGAATTTTAGGAGTGTCATGCCTAAACATAGATCCATGGACTTGTGAGGCTGGTGAATCAGTGTTTGTCCCTTGGTTGTTCCCCCTTGAGGTGTTCAGATGGATAACCATGCTTGGTATGGCACAAATTGATGAATTCGAGCAACAATGCATAAATCTGCCTTGCAAAAATCTGTGAAAAATGCCATTTTCAATGGATCATATCTCCTTGCTCAGGTTGAGTTATGGGAGGCTCTTGTACTTTTTAAAGAGCCCTCATATGGTACTATCCATGTATGATCATAGTTTGTCTTGAAACTATTTGGATTCCATTGAAAAATCCTCATGAACACTGGTGTTCAAGGCTGGTAACTTAGGCAGATTTTTACTAAGTGTTGAAAAATGTCATTTTCTCCATTTTTGTCATTTTGATTACTCCATAACTTAAAATCCATGAAGAATTGGAGTTTGAGGTAGTTGAAGCTTTTGTAGAATGTAGGAAGACCTACAAATCAAGCTTTGGATCACCCAAAATGGCTGCTTGGATCACATGTTATGATTCTTGGAAGTTGGTACCAAATTCATTCAAATTTAGTAACTTAGAAAAATTTTCAATTTTTCAAGATTACCCCTTTTACAAGTTATCTTGGTTTCTTGATCAATTCTTGTTCAAATGACATTATAAATCAAATTTTATGAAATATGAGTCATAAGGATCATTTTTGCCAAAAAGTCATGTTTTGACTTTTGGCTCCGGAGCGGTTCGGTGCGTAAAAACCCTAATTCCCGAATACATCCTCTGAGGCTAATTTAGCTTTGCAAATGGATCCTTAGGGTTATTTTGAGCATATTGAGTCACATGTTGAAGTCTTGGCTCATTCTCTTGTGAAAATATCACTCTGGAGGTCCCAGTCGTCCAAAACCCTAATTTGGCGACATCAGGTGTTTCGAGGCTCAAACCACTTGGAATGTGGCAACTTTGTGCTTGATTTTTTATGTGGGGGTCCTCTTAATCCTTTGTGGAAGTTTTAAGAGGTTAGACAAGTTGAAGATCATGTCATTTCATGATTGATCTTTTGTCTAAATGTTTTAGGAGGGCTCAAAAATCCTGATTCTTGATTGTGGTGAATGCTCAACCATCTTTGAGAAGATTGATGAGGCATGAAGGTACATCTAATTTGTGGTAATGATCCTCACAATGATGGGAAATCTTGGTGGTCAAAATTTGGGGTATGACACCTTGGCCAGTAGAAGTGGAAATAACTCTGCGTACAACATCAGTATAGGGTCAAACCCTGATGGTTGTGTAGTACGATTGTTGTTGTTGTATTGTGGACGACTATGCTGAAAAGGCTGTTGCGGCCTTTGTTGATATTGTTGTTGATTTGGTTGGCTCGAAGCAACTTGAGGTTGATAAGTTAGAGCTGGCGCTGGGTTGATAGCGGGAGTTATCGCTGCTACCGGTTGATACCTTCGCCTTTGCTTTCCTAGAGAGATATTACTGATATCTTGCTCTTTCTTCTTTTGGAAATAACTACCGTATCTTTTAGTACTACTAGATGGTTCTGCATCTTTGACCAATCGTCCTTCTCGAACTATTTCTTCAAGGCGTACTCCCATGTTCACCATTTCAGTGAAGTCACTGGGCGCACTGGCGACCATTTGGTCGTAATAAAATGAGCTCAATGTTTTTAGGAAGATCTATGTCATTTCCTTTTCCTCAAGAGGACGACAGATCTGAGCGGCAATTTCACGCCATCTCTGAGCATATTCTTTGAAGGTTTCTTTATCCTTTTGTGACATTGCTCTGAGCTGATCCCTATCTGGTGCCATGTACAAGTTGTATTTATCTTGCTGAACAAAGGCTGCCCCGAGATCTCTGAAAGTACTGATCTTGGTGCGGTTTAAATCCATGTACCATTTGAGTGTGGTACCGGTTAAACTGTCTTGGAAGTAATGGATCAGTAGCTGCTGATTTTCTATCTGAGTATACATTTTCCGAGCGTACATCACCAAATGACTTTGAGGGAAAAAGTTGTCTTTGTAATTTTCAAAGTCAGGCACCATGAATTTGTGCGGGATCTTTACATTAGGGACCAAACAGAGATCGGCGGCGTCCTTTCCAAATAAGTCTTGACCGCGAATGGCATGCAGTTCCTTCTGCATTTCCAAGAATTGTTCTTGGAACTCATTCATCCTTTCGTAGACATCTTCGTTTCCACCAGAAATTACTTACGGAATCTATCCTTCCAGAACAGTGTGTATCACTGGTTGTGGTATAGACATTATAGCGGTGACCCTTGGCGCTTCAGTGCCCTGAAGTTTATAACCTTTAGGAGTTTCTGTCGTAACCCTTGCATCTTCATTTTCCCGAAGTTTGTAACCTTCAGGTCCAGCGATTCCTGCTACGGTTTCTAGGTCTTCAGTGACCGGTGGGATATATCCTTCAGGTGTAAAGTTTAAAAGCATGCCTCATGGGCGCCCTTTAGGCATGTTGTACCAAGGATGATTATCATGTGTCTCAAATGTGGGTGTAGATTTAATCTCTGAGATCACAGTCCTTTGATGTTGTTGCTCCTGAGCTTCATCCAGGGATTGCATGTTGCTGTGAAGTTTTTCCAAACTCTCTTTTAGAGCGTCGATTTCTTCTCTCAGCTCTCTGTTCTCTTCCTCAAGATCGTCCATTTTCTTTTGTCGATTAGCCCGAGCATTGTATGAGTGAGACGGTTTGACTCTAGGATGGTGACATATACGTGAGACTCAAAGATAAAAAAATGCTTTATGTGGGAATGATGAATGATATGCAAAGACATATTTTTTAGATTTTGTTTTCGAAAAGAAACTTTTAACAAATAGATTGCAAATATCACACAGTGGGGGAAGACCCTTTTTATTGGATTCGAAAGATTGCAGTATTTTAGAAGGAAAAGTATAGTATTTTACAAAGTGTTGTAAGGAAAATGTCTAAGCTCATGGATCCTGAGTCCTCTCTGAAGAGAGCTTATATGTCGGTTCTTGTATTTTTCTTTTCTTTGATCAGGCCTCTTCAGCCGTTGTCCGGTCGACAATCCTTTGCAAGTGAAATAAGCGAGTAAATTTCTTCGGTCTTCCTGACTTTCTATAGCATGCTGCTCTAATATCTCAATCAGAGCATCCTTCTCCTTTAACAGTTCCTGAATCTTGGTACATTCCAAATTAAGGATTTGGTATTTGTTCTTCCAAGAGCTCTTCTCACGTTGAACTTTGTTGAGAGCGACCTGGAGTTTTTCCGCATCAGTCATAAAATAAAGGAAAGATTCCTTTAATGCAAAAACTTCTTGGCGAGGGTAAGGCATCCTTAGCTTGAGGGCTCTAGTTTGCACCCAGTGGAGATAAGGTTCCATAGAGGTATAGTTTGGTCTTCCCAGAGACTCTCTCCCTTTCTTGTGAATATGGTGCCAGGCATGCACTATTTCTTTCTTTAGTGCCCTGTCATTTTATCCTTCCTTGAAGAAAATACCTTCTAGATGAACATTATGTGGGATATTCTTCATCGGATATCCGAGTTGACGGCGAGCTAAGATTGGATGATAGTTGATTCCTCCTTTAGTTCCAATGAGAGTTACGTTGGGGAAATTTCTACATCAGTCGATGATCTCTACCCCTTCGTAAATCTGATTGTACCAATCTATGTCAGAATTGGTAAGAGATATAGTCCTCTGTAACCAACGTAGAGTACTCTTGTGATCCCAAAAAGCAGCAGACTTTGGCAAATGGGAAATGAACCATTTGTAGAGTAATGGTACACAGCATGTGATCATTCCTCCACTGTACAAATTCCTTAAGTGTACAGAATGATAAGCATCTGCGAGCAAGGTTGGTATGGGGTTTCCTATTAGGAATATCCTAACAACATTGGTATCGACGAAGTTGTCAATGTTGCGAAAGAGGAATAACCCATATATGAGCAGAACAAATACGTCTTCGAAGGTAGTTATGTTTCCTACACGAGCAAAGTATAGAGCTTTCTCCATCAGGAATTTAGCCGGTAAACCCTGGATTCCTCCTTTAGTGGTTATGTGAGTCTTGACTTGTGACTGGTCCAAAGAGATTGCTCTTGCAATGGCCTGATCCTTTGGAATTTCTTCCAGTCTGGAAAATGGAGCTTGATTAGTGATAGGTAAATCAATCAGGTGGGAGTACTCTTCCAATGTTGGTGAAAGTTGGTAATCCGGGAAAGCGAAGCAGTGGTAAACCAGATCGTAGAACTGTACTAGCATAGACAGGATCCCTTCAACCACGTTAACCCTTAACAGAGATAACAGCCCTCCGTGCTTAGCTCTGAAAGCCTCGGGATTGGTAATCATCCTTCACAATATCCTTAAGTCTTCTAGTTTCGGAGCCTTGAAGGTGTACTTGTGCGTTTTCCTTCTACCAAAATCCATAACGCAACCTCTGATATTTGCAATTATTGTTTTAGTTCTTTTGGAAAAAGATTTTTTTCTTATTTGAAAAGAGTTTTTTAATGAATGCATGAATGCAACAAACAAAAACATTTGAAAACATGGGTTTAGGGGTTCAACGTCACGAGCATGGAGTCATGGCTCTACCCATCCCCAAATGTTGTACTATTTTGGTCATTTTTTGTACCTGTAGAACGGGTTCTAAAAGGTTCCCAAAGTCATTGACCCCTCCTAGGGATATCAACAGCAAGCTGATTCACTTGAGCGAGCTGTAATATCCTAGGATGAATCTCTTTTTAGTGTAGCATCGTGTATCAACTATTCCCGATAGTCACCACACTACCAAATGGCCATATGGTTAATGTCTACTAAATCCACAGGGTAATGGGTACCGCACTGGGATAAACGATGCTTTCACGACAATCGGTTGTTCAACATCAATATTTCCACACGGGTACCTCACCTGATTCGGTGGACTGCCAAGTTAGCTTGGTTGGGATTCACTCTCTGTAAGCGTTTCTCGGATATGCCACCACTTATCTTAATGTTCTCACAAACTTTCCACATGCGTATCAATCGCATTCCCAGTTAACAGAAAATTGAACGCGGGTATCAAGTAGTATAATAGTAAATGATATATATATATATATATATATAGTAGAAAGTATAGAAAAATAAATGCCAAGCAAAGCCTAGACCTCTTAGGAACTCTAATCCTAGGACTACCCAGCAGAGTCGCCATTTTTTTGTAGCGTGCGATTTTTGTCGGTGACGCGACCACCTTACCGCAATAGTTGGAATTGGGTGCTACTTTCTGATTTCTTATTTATCCTATGAAGCTGGAAAGGAAAGGGAATCTATCTAAAACTAACCTTGCACGCAAATGTTTTCTTCAACAAATGCTAAGAGATTGGGGGTCCGGGGTCAGGTTATACAAAGGGAAGTTGTCAATCACCACGTGTATATATGGTTATCCATAGACCTTTTATGGCATTGGTTTGAATACTTTCTGGTGTTTATCTGTTATGGGTTGGGAATGTTTCTCCTTTGGGAGTGTTGAGAGAGTGTTTTTGTTGTTTTTGGGTTTTCCGTTGTTTTTGGGAAGGTACTGGACCTAAAGTTTTTGATTTGTGTGCTCGCTAAGATTTTGCAATCTTATGCCTACGTATTCCCGTAAAGATACTTGGGAAATCAGAGCAATCGTAGTTCCTCCTATTTTTATAGGAGGAAAGATGTTTGGTTTCTCGTTTAAAGCCCAAGATTGAAGTTGGATGGGTATTTGTGTCTTGTTCAAAGCCCAAGTGTTGCGGTGAGAATCGGATAACAAGCTATTAATTAACTTGCATCACAAAACTTTGAAATTCACCACCGAGCTTTGATTTATCCAAAGGAAAGGGTAAAGATTGAAAGAAAACCCTTTTGTGCCATGTGAAGACACAGCTGAGAGATCGTGGATCGGGGGTTGGTTATACTAAGGGAAGGTATTAGCACCCTAAGTATCTATAGTATCCTACAGGAACCTCTTGCTTAGTTTGTGTTATGTTTGTTTGCTAAGGAAATCTGCTAAGGTTAAGGTAAAGACCTAAAATGCTAAAGGTAAGGACCTAAGGGGTATATACTAAGTGTGCTCGTTATCGCATCTTGTGCCTACGTATCCTGACTAAAGAATCAGAGCAACCGTAGTTCACCTAACTAAGGGTGAGAGGAACAATTGACTAGGGCCAAAGTTCCAAGGGGAATGAGTATGAGCTTATATAGAGTTTAAGAAACTCTCTAAGTCTAAGTTGTAAGGATAAGTGAATACTTATGATGATGAGAATCACATAGAGTTGAAGAACTCTAACTTAATTCTAAGTTTAAAGGTAAATGGCTCTAAAGATGCCAAAAGGGGAGGAACATCATAATGATGATGTTCACATAGAGTTGAGGAACTCTGAGTTAAACCTAAGTCCTGAGGTAAGTGGCCCTAAGGAGGCCAAAGAGAGAAGTGAGCAACTATGAGGATAGTGCTCACGAGGGGGGGAACCTAATGAGGTTAAAGGGAGAAGAGGCTCTAAGAAGGCCAAGGGTGAATCTTTATGAGGATAGGGTATGGCTCTAAGGGGGCCAAGAGGGTATATGAGTTATCTATGACTTAAAAGTCAATAGAGAGTCTTTCCTTTGGAAGGAGGGGAATAATGAGGGTTAAGGAGGGGAGCTAAAGAGCTTGCCTCACTTGGGGGAAGACTTAATAAAGTTATAAGATAACAAAACATCAAAAACAAGATGAAAATAAGAGCATGGTAGAGACCAAGACACTTCATAGGGATAACATGTGAAAATGTTTTAACAAACCTAAGTGGTATAGGTAAGCCAAAAGAGTGTGATAACATCTTAAAGTTCAAGTAATACAAAATGATAATCCAATGCATACAAGCACTCAAAAGGGTTCCAAACATGGCATTCAAGTTCAAGATATAAACATGTCACATACTTGATCAAACAAATTCATGTTACAAGGCAAACGATCTAAAGATATCTCATGGTATTTCAAAGGATATTTTCATGTAAAAAACACATTAAACATCAAGGAAATAAGGTGAAACAAAACATACAATGTCATAACATCAAGTAGGGTTCAAGGCAACATGCTTTAAGTATCATTTGATCAATATAAACAAGGAAACATGGCAAAGAAATCAAAAGAAGTCAAGATGTTCTTATGAAAACCCTAAAAACCCTTTCACTTCCAACATTAATAAATGTTTCAAAAATAATTATTTTCACCAATTTCTTTTTACAATCAAAAAATAGATATGTTAAAGAACATTTTGCAAAAAGAATGGATCAAAAAGAGTGAAAAATGAGCAAGTTATAGATATTTAAAAACAAGGTACAAACCATAAAAAAGAAAATGGAACAAGTGATAAAAAATAAGGGAAATTCATCCCATGGGTGTTGAACCCACGTCCTGAGGCTCAGTGCACAAAACCTTACCAACTGGGCTGCGCGCGCAGTGTGAACAAAAGAGGCAAGCACACAATAATATATCAAGGCAAGCGAGAATCAGAAAAAAAAAATAGCAAAAGGGTTGATCCGCAGGATCGAACCCAGGCAAGGCAAGTGAGAGGGAAAGGCATGGCAAGGTTTCTACCGCTGGGGCGGCTGTTACATCCAAAAATAGTATGCCTTCAGTTGTTTTTATTTTAAAACTCACCCTAAATGGCCACCTCAGCGCTACATGGGACAGACTGGGGGCCACCACTTCTTCTTCTTCATTCTCATTCTCTTATCTCTCAAACCCTAACAATAATAACCATGGCCAAAACTTCCAGCCCACAGATATCTCTCATCCCTCAACCAAATCAAGTGAAACAAAAATCAAAGTTGGAGTAAAAACTCCCAGGATTCTAAATATATCATTTATTCATCCTAACAACCAGTGTGTAATACGTAACAAGCATCACAATAGTGCAACAACTTAAAATTTCAATAAGTTACATCATGCAAGTTTTCAACCAATCATGGTAAACCTTTATTCAGAATCACAAAGCAAATAGCACACTATATTTTTAAATTCAAATAGCAACAGCAATATGCATGAATATGTGAGTTTCAGAGATAGAAACCCTACCTCTTGGAGAAAGTCCAAGGCCTCTTCTATAGCACTTGTAAATAAGAAACACCACCTTTTGGGAATTGGTTGGACCTTGGAGAGAAGATGCAGATGCTTAGAAGCTTTGGAAAATGCTTGGAATATGGAACCCGACCCTTTATGCAAACTGAAGTTCAAAAATGGCAGGTGATGATGGAAGTGTTACAGTTAGGGTTTAAGTGTTTGGAGCTTCTCTATATGGTGTTTAGAGAAGATTTGTGGAGTTGGAGAGAAAGTGCACGAGTAAAACTTTTGTTTGGGGAGTTCTTGCAGATTTGCAAGAACTTGTGAATGAGAGGATAGAGTGAGCAATCAACCTCTTTGTGGGGTGATTCTGGTGTATTTTGGAGAGTATATCAAAGCCCTATTTATAGGAAAGACTGAGGGTTCAAGGCATGGCCAGAAATTAGATTTTCCAAGTTTTCCCTTTTGAGAAGCTTCCTTCGTGTGAGCTGGCTTTGCTGAGCAAGGAGTCCTCAAAGCCCTAGCCATAGGCTCTGTTGCAAGGTGGACTGATTTGATTTGGTCAGAACCCAAGTTACAAGGAGGAATAGTGGACTGTCATGCCTTGTGTAAAGTTTCTCTCACCTCATGTCAAGTTGCACCAAGTTGAATAAGACTATGTTATTTTAATGTTACCACTTGAGGAAAATCGTGGCAGAGGTTTGTAGCATGCCAACCTGGTCTCTAAACATCAGAATATTGAGGCATTTGGTGATTAAGAAGAGTAATGCATCATTATGCATAAGTTGGTTACTTAAAACTCAAGAAATGGACCTCAAACTTCTTTCAATTGAATCTCTTGGCTCACTCAATGGATTGAGGAGTTTTTGTACTTTTTGGAAAGCCCCAAATTTCCTCTAAAACTTTCATGTTCAACCCAAATTCTGAATCACAAGGGATCTTAGTGAAAAGTGGAGGTGAAGTCAGCTGGTTTTTAAGGCAAAAAGTAGTGAAATTTCACTAAGCCCCTAAGTGTTTTGAACTTCCAAGCCTTGTAACTTAAAAACCAAGCCTTATCTTAAGAATGGTCCTCTAATATGTTTTGAATTTCATGATGAGAGCTTCAATTTGAGCTTTGAATTACAAAATTTGGATGTGTGGTTTGCAAGTTATGACTTTTCCAATTTTGCACAAGAAGTGGGTTCTTCCTTAGAAAATTTAAAGACAAAACCTTGCCCTTTTTGCAAGAAATCTTCTAAATGGTGGTCTCTCATGCTCTCACTGATGGATTGAACATGTTAAGATGGAGTGTGACTTGAATACTTCATTTTGGGCCAAGATATCAAAAGTTAGAGACTTGACTTTATCAATCAAAACCCTAATTTCCTCAGGAATTCTACTGGATGATCTCTGATGATCTTGCTTCCTCAATCCCTTATAATGCCAATGGATGGCCTCCAAAGACGTTTATGAACATATGAAACCATGTCTCAAAGCTTGGGAATATGCCTTGATCAAAAGTCAAAGGCCAACGTTGAATTTCCAGACAAAACCCTAATCTGGGGACAAGATGAACTTGTGACTCTTTGTGTTAGTGATGAAATCCAGATGATCTTGATTTCTTGTTGAACAAGACCTCTTGAATGTATGTAAGTTCAATTGGTTGATGAACCAATCAAACCTTGATTGATCATGACAAACCTCTTCAGTGATTCTTCAGGTTAAAACCCTAACTCCACAACTTTGGTCTGATAATCTCTTGCTGACTTGCTTTGATCCAAAGTCTTGAGATCCCAAACTGGTGAACACTTGTGATGATGTAAGGAGCCAGAGAATAGTCTTAGAAGACCTTGAAACACATGAGAACTTGGTCAATTGCTCATATCTTCCTTCTTGTGTCAATCCTGATTTTCACAAAAGAAACAAACTAGCAAAGGTATGGGTTAGTTAACAATGCATAGATGATTGATCCCTAAATGTAAGTGCAAGATGTTATGACATCCAAGGGGTAAAATTTGGGGTATAACACCAAGATTGAAGCTAAAGGTTATTTGCGTCTTGTTTAAAGCCCAAGATTGAAGCTAAATGTTATTTGTATCTTGTTTAAAGCCCAAGATTGAAGCTAAAGGTTTGACTGAGAGAGAATTTGTCATCTCTAAAGGGAGACCTCACACCTGTTCATCACAAAATGTTGGGTATCTGATTATAAAGGAAAATTACTTTAATTGGGATGTATGGAATCCAACAATGCCATAATTTCTTTTATAAGGGAGGTGTCCTGAAGGAAGAAACTTTAACTCAGTATAGAGTGTCATACCCTAAATTTTGACCACTAAGATCTTCCATCATTGTACAAATTATCATCACAATATGGATGCACCTTTATGCCTCATCAATCTCCTCAAGAATTGTTGAGCATTCCCTAAAACTAAGAATTAGGGTTTCAAGCCCTCTCTGAGGCTTAGACAAAGGATCAATCAAGAAATGACATGATCTTCAACTTGTCTAAACCTCTTAAACATCCACAATGAATCAAGAGGACTCCCACATCAAGAATCAGGCACAAGGTTGCAGCATTCTGAGTGGATTAGACCTCAAGATCGCAAGTGTCACCAAATTAGGGTTTTGGTCGACCAGGGCCTCCGGATGGAAATTTTCCTCTGGGAATGAGCCAATGCTTCAAATCATAACCCAAAATAGTCCAAGGGACCTCATGGACCCAATCATCAAGTCAATTTAACTTCAGGGGATGCATTTATCAAAAATCAAGAATTAGGGTTTCTTGACCTAATTCATCCATAAGTTAACTTTTGGGACAAAATATGAGCCAAGACCTCAAGACATGGTTTGAGGGTCTCCAATAAACCATATTGATCCATTTGCCACAATGGATTGATCCAAGAAGCTTGATTCACAAGTTTCAATTTCATCTGAACCACAATTAGGGTTTTGAAGAAAAAAGTCAACTGTGCCTTTGACTTTTGACCAGGACATGCTCCAAACCTTGGGACATGATTCAATACACCCTATATCACCTATGGAATCCATCTATTAAGCTTGATTTAGGTCAAGGACTTTATTTAATAAAGGATCGCACAGTTTGGAATTCATTTGATACAAAGTCAATTGTGCTCAAAAGTCAAACTTTGACTTTTTGATTTTTTGATCAATTATGGTTCCCTAACCCTAAAATGATGTTAATGTGTGATTGGAATCATCATTCATCAAGAAAAATCAAGAAAAGTGGGATAACTTGTAAAAGGGGTAACCGTAAAAAACTTAGAAATTTTCTAAGTTATGGAACAAAGTGGCTAGGGTACCAACTTCCAAGGATCATAACTTGTGATCCAAACAACCATTTTGGTTGATCCAAAGATGGATTTGTAGCTCTCATGGCATACTTTAAAAGTGTCAACTACACCTCAGTCCAATTCCTCATGGATTTTAAGTTATGGAGTGATCAAAATGCCTGAAAACATGAAATGTCACTTTTTCCAACACTTAGTGAAATTTTCACAAAGTCAGAATCTATTTCACTTTTTTCAAAATGTAAGGGAATTTTTCACTTGGATCCAAAAAGTATCAAGACAAACTATGATCACACATATGTTGTATCATATGAGAGCTTTCCAAAATGGCCAAGAACTCCATCAAATTCCATTTGAGCTAAGAGTTATGATAGTGGCAATATGCCTTGCTGCAACTCTCATAACAAGGCAGTTTTGGGCATTTTGCTCGATTTGAGTAATTTGTGCAAATGACAAACAATTTTATCCATCTGAACACCTCAGGGGGGGACCAAGGAGGAACAAACACTAATCTATAAGCCTCCCAAGTCTTTGGAACTAAAAGTAGCATGCCAAACCTAAAAATTCCTAAAAAGGGGACAAGACTCCAATTTTGTTTTGGAGCATTCAATGGATGCACCAAGGTGGCATGAACTAAGCCTTTTCCAACTGAATGAGTCAAGGATGATCTCTGAAAAAGGTCTGTGCTCTAACCTCTAGTCAATGGCTAGAGGAGACTTAAGATTCCAAAATGCTACAATTGGCCAAACCTCTACAGCAGTTGCCATTCACTATTACTTGCAAAACAAACTTGCTCTACTATAAATAGAGCTCATTTGTGCTCAGTTTAAGTACACCAAAGCACTACAACACTTGCTTTCCTCAAAATATCTTTCTCTGGGCAAAAATACCTTTTTTAGCAAGGTAACTCTGAGTTTTTGAGTTAGAGAGCATTTCCATCACAGCTCATGATCCAAACACATCCAATATGTCATATCTAAGCTGTCCAAACTCTCACAAGTGACCTGTAACACCAAAATCACAAAGTCCCCTCTCAAAACCTCAAAATTGGATTTTTTTTGCATTTTTCAAGCCATGTCTTGATTTAGTCACTTTCAAAACAAGATAAAACCTCAAACACACTCCAAATATCATCTTTGAATTGTCCCAAATGGTTCCACACACCTGGAACACCATTTGAGAGAGTTGTTATATTGGTCACTTTTGTCCCTTTTGCAAGAAAGAGCTCAAACTTGTTCCTGAGGATTCCATTTGTTTCCAACCATCCTAAAAGCTTCTAAGTGATCATTTGAGGGTGTCCAAAGCATCAAATTGTTTCTGGAACAAAGCACTTGACAGATTGCACAAAAAGCTCATAAAAAGGTAAGCATCACAACTTGAACTCTTTAAAATATGCATTGCTTTGATGTCCACTGATCATGCACATTTTATATATGTTGTGTTTGAACCAATTCATTATGTAATTCATGCCTGTAACAAGAGGTAGCATGGTGTAGCGAGCGATTTTGGACGTGGTTCTTAAGTACTGTCGCTCCTTGGGGTTACTACAGGTCGATTCATTTTTTATCCTATTAAAGCTGATGAAGGAAGGGAAATAGATGTCTCTAATTAACCCTGCTTGTATACCGAGTTTAAATAGCGGTCTGTTAGGTTACGGACGCTATGTGGTAGTGGGGCCTCTCTTATGTTTATTTTGACAGAATGACGGATTTATTCTATGGACAGGAAGTTAGGACTGATGTTTTTCAATTGATATGGGATTTAGGATTTTTGTTTAGTGTGCTCGCTAAGATTTTTCTTTCAATCTTATGCCTACGTATTCCCATTTACCGAAACAGGGAAATCAGAGCGATCGTAGTTCCTCCTATTCTATGGGAGGAAAAAGATGTTTTGGTGTCTTGTTCAAAGCCCAATACATGAAGCGAAAAAGGTGATATGTATCTTGTTCAAAGCCCAAGATGTTAAGCTGAAAGGTCTTTTTGTATCTTGTTCAAAGCCCAAGATGTGAAGCTAGAAGGTGTTGTCCTTAGAGAGAATTTGTCATCTCTAAAGGGTTCTGTCTGTCACAACCGTTTATAAAGGAGAGTTACTTTAACTGGGATGTGTTAATCCGGCAATTCCATAATTTCCTGTATAGGGGATTTCCAACCTGAAGGAGAAGACTTTAACTCAGTGTAGAGCAATGCCTTCTTTCCTTAGGAATTTCTCATGCTAAAGGAGGGACAGTGGCACGGATGTAAATAATCTAGAGGCTTGCCGCTTACAGCGATTAGATGAAGGGGAAGGAGTTGTTGATGTTTGTATACTGTGAACGAGGCACAGTTTTTATGCTAAAAGGTTGATTGGATCAACCAGTGGTTTTCTTATACAAAGCCTAAGAGGAGGCTATTGGCCCAACAAGAGGGAGTTTTTATGTGTCTCGTACGAAGCCGGAGAGAGAGGCTAAAAGTTGGACTCAACAGGAGAATCTTTTATACTCAACAAGAGAGTGTTTTTTGTATCTCGTACGAAGCTCGAGATGGAGGTTAAAAAGAGATTGGCTCAACAAGAGAGCCTTTGTATCTCGTACGAAGCCCGAGATGGAGGATAAAGGGTTCTGTTTCAGTTGAGTGACAGGTCCAGTATGTTGGTTAAGAGAAAATCAGTTCTTATATGAGTAACAATGTACTCATGGATTTGATCTGAGAATCGGGATTGTTTCCTGTTCTTTAAGGAAACGGGGAATCCAAAGGGTTTTGAGATTGTCCAAGTCTGCGGGTTTCTTCCTATTGAGAATGTCTTTGAGACTCAAGGAAATTAGACTATCCAAGTCTAGAGTTTTATCTTTTGTATTTTGCTTAAAGAAATAGTAGTAGACTCTTGGAAAGACTGTTCTATTAAGATGACTGATTTCTGTTCCTATACCTTTAGGAGGTCGTCGGGACAATTTGTATGAAGCCCAAGAGGAGGCTGGAAACTTTTAAGAAGCCGAGGGACAATTTGTACTAAGCCCAATAGGAGGCTATCATTCCCGGAGGAAGAAATCATTTATACGAAGCCTAAGAGGAGGTTGTGAATACTTCTAAGAAGCCGACGGGTCCTTGTACAACGCCCAAGAGGAGGCGGGGATGCTTTTTGGGAAGCCTGTGGGTCCTTGTACAATGCCCAAGCGGAGGCCGATGCTTTTAAGAAACCCGTGGGTCCCCAAACCCCGAGAAATTCAAG
Source organism: Lathyrus tuberosus (assembly GCA_022829125.1). Taxonomy (NCBI): domain Eukaryota; kingdom Viridiplantae; phylum Streptophyta; class Magnoliopsida; order Fabales; family Fabaceae; genus Lathyrus; species Lathyrus tuberosus. Next base: position 1,607,910 of record JALAZF010000432.1, on the reverse strand, counting down.
ACAGGCTATTCACAGAGAATAGATCGAGCCAGGAAAGTTTGAGAATTTGGAAGAAACTCAAGGGATGCAATTCATGGAGAAGAGATCATCTCTAGGGAATAGAGTTTCTTGACAATTCCTAAGGGTGCTTTTAAGAAGCCTGTGGGTCCCCAAACCCCGAGAAATTTAAGACAGGCTATTCACAGAGAATAGATCAAGCCTGGAAAGTCCGAGAATTTGGAAGAAACTCAAGGGATGCAATTCATGGAGAAGAGATCATCTCTGGGCAGTAGAGTTTCTTTGACAACTTCTACGAGTGACAGTCTGAGAAAGGGTTCAAAAAGAATCTGCCTTTCACATCTCCATATTGTTTAACCCCAAGAGGAGGGAAGACTGTGTCTGATAATCCTATGGGGATCTAGTTTTAACTATTTCTACGAATAATCGAAACGGCTTCACCTAGTGCTAGACGTAGTTGCCGGGGAAACTCTAAATATCTATACTATTATTACCCAGTCGATATGAGTTTATTAAAGAAGACTTACAGCGAAACAGCACCACAATACAGTTAAATGTATATGAAAGCGGTAAATGAAAGCGGATAAACACTTACTCGGTTGTAGAGCTTCCACGCTGTTTGGTTAGTTGTTCAACAAAGAAAGATTGAAAACAACAGTATATTTCAAAATCAAAGGAGAAAGTGCTTTGAAAAAGAAAGATTTGGGGCTTACAGCTCAAGGAGAGGCCCAGGGTTTTATCAGTGATCGCACTGTTGAATTTGTACAGAGGGACTTATACGAGTGACTAAGGCCCAAAAATTGTTTGCTGTACAAAGGGGTTTTGGGTCTTACACTCTCTCAAGAGGCCCAAAAGGTTTAAAGAAAAAGAGTGGGGCTTATAACACGAGGGTAGGCCCTGATGATTTTTCGTTTGAAATGGCGATCACGCCGAGATTTTCTTTTAACACAAAGGGACTTATACAATATCTGAGGCCCAAAGTTGTTTTGGTTAAAAGGGGATTGGGTCTTACACACTATAGAGGCCCAAAAGGTTTTGAATGGGTCTTATAGCTCGAGGAGAGGCCCAGTTGATTTTTTTTAAAAGGTGACGATCGCGCCGTTTACTTGTACAAAGGGACTTATACAATAAGGCCCAAAATTGTTTGTACAAGGGGGTTTTGGGTCTTACACTCTCTCAAGAGGCCCAAAGAGTTTTAAAAAAAAGTTGTGAGGGTTGAATTAATCAAAAACCCTAATTTATTTCCAAAATGTATTTTAATTGAATAAAAATTCAATTAAAATGATCAAAAATTGTTTAACATGTGGGAAACAAATTATGATCTTGGATTAATGCTTCAAAAATCATGTTTTGCCCTACAAAATGATTAGAAGTCATTAAAATTTACAAAATCAAGAGGGAAAAAATATTTTAAATGTCAAAAACAATTAAAATATTAATTCTTTGAAAAAATATCAATTATATGAAATAAATAATATTTTTAGGATTTTTTGGTAAAATAAAATATTTTAACATTTTTGTGAATTATTAAAAAAAGAATCAACTCAAAATCATTAAAACTCACAGAAAAATTAATTTTTGAATCAATTAAATAAAATCACAAAATTCAAATATTTGAATTTGAGAGAAATGGCGCCAAGAACAGCTGAAGAACACGCGCGTTTTTTCAGCTTTGCCCAGATTTGCATTTTCTATCCAATCTCACTGAATACTTGATTATATCATGCAATCCACATATCAATATGCTCGTCTCAACCTCACGATCATGTTTATGATAATTAATTTCATTTAAATTAAGCATAAAACAAAAAATCACGACAAATCCTCAAGAACCCTAATTTCTACATGAAGGCTGGGATTTTTGATACACGATTCAAACAAAGCAATTAATTGAGGGGAAACATTCCATGCATGATTATGAACATTTGGCAAAAGTATTGTGCGAGGAAATATGCATAGATTGAGAGATGACCAAGTTTAGGCTTACCTCTAGGTCGTGACAGCAAGTTCAAAATGATTTCTGAGTAGGAGGTGTTACAGATGAGTTGTGATGATCTGAACAACTTCCCTACACCCTATGGAGTGTGTTTGAATGCTTGGACTTGATGGAAATTTGCTGGATCACTTCATGGCATCTCAATTGCAACTTGGTTAAAACCTTGAGCAATTGACTGGTGATTCTGAGAAATCAGTGTTCCAGGTGTTGTTTAAGTGTTTGATCAGCTTACATATGATGTATGTGAGGTGTGTGTGTGATTGGTTTGGTTGGAAAAGCTCTCAAACTCAAAACCTGATAGTGACCTGCCTTAGAAGGAAAAATTGAAGTGAAAGAAGAGATTTTGAGGAAAGCATCTGTTTAATGGCTTTGGTGTACTCAAACTGATCACAATTGAGCTCTATTTATAGTAGAGCAAGTTTGTTTTGTAAGGAATAGTGAATGGCAACTGCTGAGTAGGGTTGGCCAATGTTGGCAAATGAAAATCCAAGTCTCCTCTAGCCATTGACTAGAGGTTAGAGCACAGAGCTTTGGTTCCCTTGGTCTTGGATAAGTCTTGACTGAATTCAATTGCCAATAGCTCAGTCCATGCCACCTTGGTGCTTCCATTGAATGCTCCAATCCAAAATTGGAGTCTTGTCCCTATTTTAGGCAATTCTAGGTTTGGCATGCTATTTCTTGTTCCAAGGACTTTGGAGGCTTGGCTCAGTGATTGTCCCCTTTAGATTCAAGCCTCAGATGTGTCCAAAGTGATGACAAGGCTTGGAATTGGCTGATTTTGGAAAATCTACCAAAAGTGCAAAAATCTGCCTTGCCTTGGCAGATTTCAGCCATTTTGCCAATGTCATATCTCATGGCTCAAGTTGAATTTGGTGATGTTCTTAGCCATTTTGGAAAGCCCATATATGATACAACAACTGTTTGATCATATTTGGTTTTGAAACTTTTTGGATCCAAGTGAAAAATGTCCCTACATTTGGAAAAAAGTAAGGCAAATTCTGACTTAGTAAAATTTTCACTAAGTGTTGGAACAAAGTGACTTTTCTTGATTTTGATCACTCCATAACTCAAAATCCATGAGGAATTTGGACATAGATCAGTATGAAGCTTTTGTAGAGGGCAATGAGATCTACAAATCAAGCTTTGGATGGGGAAAAATGGCTTTGTGGTTTAGGAGTTATGATCCTCCAAAGTTGGTACCTTTGTCACTTTATTTCATAACTTAGAAAATTTTCTAAGTTTTTATGGTTACCCCTTTTACAAGTTATCCCACTTTCTTTGATTTTTCTTGATGAATGATGATTCAAATCATACATTAACATCAATTTAGGGTTAAAAATCCATTTTTGTGAAAAATCTCAAAAAGTCAAAGTTGACTTTTGTGCACAGTTGACTTTTTGTCAGATGAATTCTAAACTGTGCAATTCTTCAGGAAATCATGTCCTTGACCTAAATCAAACTTGATGGACATGTTCCATGGGTGTTATAGGGTATATTGAATCATGTCCTAGGGTTTGGGAGCATGTCCTGGTCAATAGTCAAAGCTACAGTTGACTTTTCCCGCAAAACCCTAACTGTGGTTCAGATGAAATTGAAACTTGTTGCTCAAGCTTCTTGGATCAATCCATTGTTCCAAATTCATAAATATTGTATATTAGAGACCATCAAATCATGTCTTGAGGTATTGGCTCATGATTTGTCCCAAAAGTCAACTTAGGGGTGAATTAGGTCAAGAAACCCTAATTCCTGATTTTTGATGTATGCATCCCCTGAGGCAAAATTGACTTGATAATTGGGTCCATTAGGTTCCATGGAGCATACTAGGATATGATTTGAAGTATTGGCTCATGCCCAGAGGAAAATTTCCAACTGGAGGCCCTGGTCGACCAAACTCTAATTTGGTGACACCGTCGATCTTGAAGCTTGATCCATCTAGAAGGGAGCAACCTTGTGCTTAATCCTTGAAGTGGGAGTCCTCTTGATCCATTGTGGATATTTGAGAGGTTTATACAAATTGTAAGATCATGCCATTCCTTGATTGATCCTTTGTTTAAGAGCTCAGAGAGGGCTTGAAACCCTAATTTTGATTGTAGTGAATGCTCACCCATCTTTGGGGAGATTAATGAGGCATAATGATACACCCATATTGTGATGATGATTTGCACAATGGTGGGAAATCTTAGTGGTCAAAATTTGGGGTATGACAGATTCCCCTATTTAATCTTCTTGGACCCGAAGGTGCGAACGGCGAAGGTATTCGGGCATTCGGGGTGCAAGAGGATTAAATATCGGAATACCCAAAATTTTGACGGCGTCTATGAATGGTAATTCACGCATTCATCTTCTTTCGCTAAGCAATGATGCTTTGAAAAGGTAAACTTCCCCTCGATCCTGGTCTTCAACCAAGGAACTGGTCTTAGTTTCTGAAATAAACTTCCCCTCGATCCCGGTTTCCTACCAAGGAACTGGTCTCAGTTTCTGATTTAAACTTCCCCTTGATCCTGGTTTCCTACCAAGGAACTGGTCTTAGTTTCTGAAATAAACTTCCCCTCGATCCTGGTTTCCTACCAAGGAACTGGTCTTAGTTTCTTTTGTCAATAAACTTTATTGACAAGGGACGCTACTCGTAGCGGTTTTCCTCAAACTTCTCGCCGAATTTTCCTGGGGAGATGCCATTTGACGGAAAAAGTTTTGATGTCAGACTTGCTGGGGAACCTAATCGTCTGAGTTGTAGAGGTGCACAAACTTCTCTGTTGGAGACGACATTTGTTTCTACTGGGGAAATGAGTCTCTTGAGAGACTGCCTTCGTTTAGGGTATTACATCATACTTTTCTCGGAGATCTTCTCGGAGAAATGCCATATGATGGGATCCAATTTTGAGGTGCCGATGACCTTTTCATCAGCGGTTTTTTCAGAGAAAAACTATTGTATTGTCGAATCTATTGTTAAAAGGCTTTCTCTCGGGATTTTCCCTAATCCGGGAAAGCAAGGATATCATCTTCAATGGCGAAGAGTGACATTTGTTGAAGGTTCTCTGGTCTTTCAGAGGTTCAAGTTATCAAAGTGGCCAAGGAGCCAACTTCGTTCCAGAAATAAACTGCAGGAGAGAGATTGTTCAGACGCATCATTTCCTGGCGAGGACCAACTGACAACTCGATTGAGAGGACTCTTTTATCACCAGGGGATACGACCGACTAGAGTGATAGTGATGCAATATGAAATGTGAATGCAAATTAATAATGCATGATGTATGTATGTTTATGCTGACTGACGCGACATACAAACTAAATGATGAAAATGACTGGATACTCGGCCATCGAGGGGCGAAGAAGTACCGTTGGTCCAAAAGTAGCAATTATACCTTGCTTAGGAGAAGTAGTCCTCGTGGGGAGCTATGTTGGTCGGGCTTAGGAGATAAGAACTCGGCCGAGGCGTGTCAGACGAAACAAGGTCTCTGACACAGTTGATCCCTTCATTCAGGCGTACTGGGTTAGAAGGAGTACTTTGATTCTGCACTTTAAAGTTTAATTGCTTTCGGGGAAGCAGTCGATGTTCTTTCGATATTCAATAGTCAAAAGAAATTACCATCTTTATTTTAAAGCAGAAAAAGTTTTACAAGTAAATTCATTTTTGTTTTATTTCAAGAATCGTTAATCATATTAAAATGTCGTTCTGTAAAGCTAAAATAAATGAGAATTACAAACAAAAGCACAAGGGCTCAAATTTTATTGATAAGAGGGAGATCAGCCAAAAGCGTGATTCCAAAGTGTATATACAAAGTTAGAAAATGGTAATTTACAGGGAAAACGGCTACGTTGAAACATAACAACCACTATCCTTCTACCAACTTTGAATTCGGGACATCCTGAGCTTCTGTCGAAGATGACCTTGACTGGAGTTTTCCTCCGATGGATGGTGTAACTGCTGCTGAGGGACTTGCCTCGGTTGAACATAGTTACTTGCCATTATCCCTAACTTTTGCCTGGATTGTACTGTGATGTTTCCAATCCACCAGGATGATTTTTTTCTTTTTATTTTGTCTCTAACTTTTTCCTGGACCGCCCTTTCGGGTTTTCAATCCACCGAGACATTTTTTTTAGGCGAAGTATTTCTTGACTACATTAACGTTTGTGGGGTAGGAAAATTCCTCTCCGTCCATGGTTGCAAGTCTCAAGGCGCTGCCTGAGAAAGCTTTCTTGACCACATAGGGGCCATCATAATTCGGAGTCCATTTGCCCCGAGAATCAGTGAGAAATGATTGTATCTTCTTGAGCACAAGGTCTCCTTTCCTGAAGACGTGAGGTCGGACCTTTTTGTCAAAAACCTTCTTCACTCTTTGCTGATACAACTGACCGTGGCATAGTGCCGTGATTCGCTTCTCTTCGATCAGATTCAGTTCGTCGTGTCGACTTAGACACCATTCAGCTTCTGTTAGCTTAGCTTCCATCAATACTCGGATTGACGGGATCTCTACTTCTATGGGGAGCACTGCTTCCATGCCATACACTAGAGAGAAAGGGGTTGCCCCTGTTGAAGTGCGGATGGATGTGCGATAAACGTGAAGAGCAAAGGGTAGCATCTCGTGCCAATCTTTGTAGCTTACAACCATCTTTTGAACAATCTTCTTGATGTTCTTGTTAGCCGCTTCTACTGCTCTGTTCATCTTGGGTCGGTAGGGAGATGAGTTATGGTGTTCGATCTTGAACTCTACGCACAACTCTTTCATCATCTTGTTGTTCAAGTTAGATCCATTATCAGTAATGATCTAGCTCGAAACACCATAACGGCAAATGATATTGTTTTTGATAAATCGAACCACCACCTGTCGGGTTACATTAGCGTACGACGCTGCTTCGACCGACTTAGTGAAGTAATCAATGGCTACCATAATGAACCGATGTCCGTTCGAAGCTTTGGGTTTAATCACTTCAATCATGTCGATTCCCCAAATGGAAAAAGGGCATGGGGAAGAAAGAACTTTGAGATGTGCAGACGGTACAAGGATTTTGTCTGAGTATATCTGACACTTGTGACACCTCCTCATGTACTTGTAGCAGTCGGATTCCATGGTCAACTAGTAGTACCCTGCTCTAAGAATTTTTCTCGCCATTGTATGTCCGTTGGCATGAGTGCTAAAGGATCCTTCATGAATTTATTTTATCAGCATGTCAGCTTCTGGTCTGTCGACGCATCAGAGCAAGACCATGTCAAAATTTCTCTTATAGAGAGTATCACTGCTCAGGAAGAAACTGCCTGCCAGACTTCTGAGGGATTTTCTATCCTTTCTGAATGCCCCGGGAGGGTACTCTTGTTTTTGAAGGAAGCATTTGATATCGTGATACCAAGGTTTGTTGTCTATGACTGCTTCAATCGTGAAGATGTAAGCGGGTCGTTCAAGGCGCATTATGTCGATCTTAGGTAAGTCATTCCATTGACCTACACTAATCATGGAAGAGAGAGTGGCTAATGCATCAGCCATGTGATTCTCCTCACGAGGGATGTGATGAAACTCGATTCTGTTGAAGAAAGGTAACAACCTTCTTGCATAGTCTTTGTAAGGAATCAATCCTGATTGGTATGTGTTCCAATCTCCTTTTATCTAATTGATAACCAGGGTTGAGTTGTCATATACATCCAAGTTTTTTATCCTTAAATCAATCGCTTCTTCGAGACCCATAATACAAGCTTCGTATTCGGCCTCGTTGTTTGTGCACTTGAACGTAAGTCGGGTGGTGAAAGGAATGTGGGTACCTTGATGGGTAACAATGATTGCCCCAATTCCGTTTCCATAATGATTAACAGCTCCGTCAAAGATTAGTCCCCACTGGGAACCTGGTTCTGGCCCTTCACTGGGTAGCGGTTTATCGCAATCTTTCATCTTTAGATACATGACATCTTCGTCTGGGAAGTCAAACTCGATTGATTCTTGATTGTCAATCGGTTGATGAGCCAAATGATCGGCTAAAATACTTCCTTTAACGACTTTTTGATCGTGGTACTCTATGTCATATTCTGATAGCAACATCTGCCAACGGGAAATCCTTCCCGCGAGAGCAGGTTTTTCAAATACATACTTGATTAGATCCATCTCGGAGACCAACCAAGTAGTGTGATGAATCATGTACTGGCGTAGACGTTTGGCTGCCCAAGCCAAAGCACAACAAGTTTTCTCGAGCATCGTGTACCAAGTTTCACAGTCGGTGAACTTCTTGCTTAGATAGTAAATGGCAAACTCTTTTCGTTTGGTTTCGTCTTGTTGGCCAAGTACACAACCCATGGAGTCCTCCAAGACTATGAGGTAGATGATCAGTGGCCTTCCTTCCACTGGAGGTGATAGAATTGGAGGATTCAACATATATTCCTTAATACCGTCGAAGGAAGTTTGGCAGTCTTCTATCCAAACGCAGTCCTGGTTCTTTTTCAGTAGTTTGAAGATCGGCGCACACGTGGCGGTCATGAGGAATATGAATCTGGAGATGTAGTTCAAACGTCCCAGGAATCCTCTGACTTGTTTTTCAGTTTTCGGAGAAGGCATTTCTTGAATGGCCTTGACCTTGTCAGGATCAACCTCAATTCCTTTCTGGCTGACGATGAACCCTAAGAGTTTCCCTGAACGGACACCGAATGTTCACTTATTGGGATTCAAGCGGAGTTTGTATTTTCTCAGAAGCTCGAATAGTTTTGACAGGTGGGTCATATGCTCCTCTTCTGTCTTGGATTTTGCAAGCATATCATCGACATATACCTCAATTTCCTTGTGTATCATGTCATGAAACAGAGTAGTCATGGCCCTTTGATAGGTTGCCCCAGCGTTCGTCAAACCAAACGGCATTACCTTGTAACAAAAGGTACCCCATGGGGTGATGAATGAAGTTTTCTCCATGTCTTTCAGCGCCATTTTAATCTGGTTATAGCCCGAAAATCCATCCATGAAGGAGAAAACTTTGAACTTTGCTGTACTGTCAACCAGCATGTCAATATGTGGTAAAGGAAAGTCATCCTTTGGACTTGCCTTGTTCAGATCCCTGTAATCAACACACATTCTGACTTTTCCATCCTTTTTCGGAACGGGTAAGATATTGGCTAACCATTGAGGATATTCAGATGTGGCGAGGAAACCCGCGTCAATCTATTTCTGTACCTCCTCTTTGATTTTGACGGCCATGTCTGGGTGAGTCCGTCTCAACCTCTGCTTTACTGGCGGACATTCCGATCTTAACGGTAAGTGAAGTTCCACGATGCTGGTATCCAACCCTGGCATGTCCTGATAGGACCAAGCGAATACATCGGGGAATTCTTTGAGAAGCTTTATCAAACTCTCTTTGGCAGTTGGACTGAGCAGTGCCCCAATCCTGATTTCTTTTCTCTCTTTTTCTGAACCCAAGTTTACCGTTTCCAACGACTCTTTGTGAGGTTCAATAGACCTTTCCTCTTGCCTGAGTAATCGGGAGATCTCCTTTGGAATTTCGTTGTCAACTTCTTCTTCAGCCCCAAATACCAGGAACTCAAAAATGGGAGAAGGCATCGGATCGTATGTTTCAACGGGGTTTAAAACAAGCAATCTGCATGGCGTGACGATTCATGTTTAGAAGAGATAGAGAAAATGCAAGTGTGTGCAGTGTATATTTTTTATTACTGCTTGTTTTTATTATTGATTTGTTCTTTAGGATTACCATTTTCTGAGAAAAAGCAAAAAGAGAAAACAGCAATTAATGCGGAAATTACAGAACCACGTTATTTTATTAATGAACAAGTCGATTCTTGAAACTACTGCCCTATAAAACAAAACTCCATCACTTTGGGCAAAGCGAAATGGGAAATTTACAAAAAGCGAGCCCTATCAAAACATCTGTTTCACCTGGACAGGGTGAAAGGTTAAAGATGGCAATTACTTTGACTGGTGAACGACCTTCGGAACATCGACAGCAACCCATTGGCGACGAACTCCTCGGTGAATCACAAAGTCTGGCACCTTCCTTGATTTCTCTTCAGAAATAACGCTGATTTCTGGTGGAGCAGGATCATTGGAATTTGTCTCCCAGGCAGAATTGTCGTAGAAGGATTCCTCTGTTGCATTTTGCATAGTATTTGTGCTCTCAAGTAGATCTCCCCATCCAGTTAGCTGGATGTCTTCGAGCCTGATACGAGAGCTTTCGGGAGCAGTGTACTTGACCATGTAGTCATATTTTCCACTTGGTTGTCCCAAGGTGTCCCACACTTCTTTGGAACTGGAGAAGTCATCCCTCTCGATGACGTTGACCTTGGGAAACGCATAGTTGATGAATTCCAGTCCTGCAAACGTTGCAAATTCATCGTCATGTTGAGTAGTTTCTAAATGACATGAGTGTTGATCCCATGACATGGTGGGGACACAGTTATTCTGTTCAATGATGCTCAGCTGAGTTTCATTACTCGGCTAACTTTCTGGCCCCAAGTCTCCTGGGTAAGGCTGCCACATTGGCAGGCCATCCATCGGGCCATAGTAATTGTGGTCAAAGTTATCTTTCATCAGAGTGTCCTCATCTAATGAATTTGGCGGAGCACGGCATCCTTCCGGATCACAACCTCCGTATATCATTTCAGCATCTGACCGTGGTATAAATCTCGGACTCTGTGCAGGATAGCAAAATGGCATAGGCACCTCTTCCTGGGACATATAACCGTCCTCGTTAAGATAGGACTTCCATTCCTCCTCTGTGTCAGAGGAATCATCTTTATAAATGGTGTGCACTTCTTGAGGCACTGGGTGAAGGAAACCTCCATTGTGGAAGAAGTCTTTAATGGGATGAAGACTTTCATCGTTGGCAGCTGTCCGGGTACAGGTTACGGAAAAACCAAGACCCTTCTTTGTTTTATTGTCAGTAGGAATGACTAGCTGTCCCCATCCTGTTGTATTGTTACTCTTGACCACTTTAATAGCATCTTTGTATGAGGAAATCGAAGTTCCTCCTCTTAATTGATTGTCCTTGCTCACCGACAGTGCTTGGAACTGAGTTCTAATAACCTCCTCGGGTTCTATACCAGTAGATGATGATAAGCTACTCACGAGCAAGGCCTGCTCCCCACAGACTGTGATGAGTTGGCCGTTCTGGACGAACTTTAGCTTTTGGTGGAGGGTTGAACTGACCGCTCTAGCCTGATGTATCCAAGGTCTTTCTAATAAACAACTGTACGTTGCCCGGATGTCCATGACCTGGAAAATGACTTGGAAAGTGTGAGGACCAATAGTTATAGGAAGATCAACTTCGCCGATAACCGTTTTTCTGGACCCGTCGAATGCTTTGACGACGACCTCACTGGTTCTCATCGAGGGCCCTTTGAAGGATAATTGCTTCAAGGTGGACTTTGGCATAACATTCAGGGTTGACCCTGTGTCTACCAGTACGCTGGCTAAAGCATCGTCCTAGCAGTTGACTGTGATATTGAGCGCCATGTTATGACGGCCACCCTCTTCAAGTAATTCCTCATCGCTAAATCCCAAAGTATTGCAGGAAGTGATGTTAGAGACAATGCTATCGAATTGTCTGATTGTTACATCCTGTTCCACAAAGGCTTGCTCCAAGACTTTCTGTAGAACCTCCCTGTGCGCTTCTGAACTGAGTAACAGTGATAATACCGAGATCTTTGAAGGAGTTTGTAATAGCTGATCAACAATGTTGTATTCACTCATTTGGATGAGCTTCAGCATCTCATCATCATTTTTCAAAAGGTCGGGATTACTGGATTGACCGACTGGTGGACTGGGAACTTTTGTCTGAGGTTCCTTTTCTTTGTTAAGTTCTCCAACTCCTCGATTGAAGATTCAACCGCTCCATGTTATTCGACTGATGTCTGTAATATTTACGACGGAGGGTAATGGAATTTCCTTTCCATTTTCAATTATTGTTGCACCGTATTTGTAAGGGATTGCCATAGCTGATTCATACGGTAGTAGTCCCGGCAGATAGATGACTATGGGAACCTTCTGGTTTTTCTGACCATTATAAGTAATCTCGATCCGTTCCCGGTTGGGAATTCTTGATTCATCAAATAGAGGGGTAATGGCAAAAACATTCCTGGTCCTCTGATGATCAGAGATGACGACAACGTCCTCAATTTGATTGGCAAGGTAGTTCGGCGACCAATTGATGGGTCCGGAACCTGGATATGGGCGAATCTCTCCACGATCCATCTGCCCCTGGAGAGCTGCTCGCACAAGGTAGCATCCTTGGTTACTTTCTGAACAGACTCCACAACGTTCATAGTTGTGTGGTGGCACCTGGACACGCCCTCTTTGAATACAATGTAACCTCACTAGGTTAGCTTCCACGAGTCGAACATCCTGACTTTGACGTCGAGTAGGATTCCTATTATTGATACTAATTTGCTGAGTATCCTCATCCATATAGATTGGCATCCACCAGTGATTTAACAAGTGCTGAAGTGCCTCCTGGACAAGGGTACAACCTCGATCATTTTCACAACCCGCTTTACAGCTTTGGTAATTATGTGATATCAGGAATCCGAGTCGGACCTGCTCAGCATGCAACTCTACCAGGTTGGTATTCATCACGCGAATATCAAAAATCTGAACCATGTTGATCTGATAGGGATTCCTATCATGGTAGTCCTGGATCCATCCAAGATCCATCTGACGCTGGAGGGCCTCCTGTATGAAAGAGCATCCCTATTTGTTTACCGAGCAAGTCAGACAAGAACTGTAATCGTGCTGCGGCAGATTATGATACTGGCTTTGCCTTAAATGCATTGCCACCAGGTTGACATTCATCGCACGGATGTCGTGGTTCTAAATGACGTTGGAATTCGTATAGACCATGTTAACTCCACGAACTCGGTGCTCTTAGATCCATCTGAGATCCATTTGTTCCTGTAGAGCTGATTGCACCACAAAACACCCTCGATTGCTTTTAGAGCAGATATCACACTGGTGATAATTATGAGGTGGCACATGGCCATATCCACTCTGTCTACAATGCATCTTGACCAGATTGGTCCTTAACAAGAGTACATCATGAATTTGATAGACGTTGTTAAATTCTTTCTCAATCAGGTTGACTGCAGCTTTCTCATGTTGAGGCAGCGGGTTTGTGAGAACATTGGGATTTGTATCCTTGAAAGATAAGACCCTGCTCCTAACAAGCTTTTGCACGTCGGATTTGAAATTGAGACAGTTCTCTATGTTATGCCCCGATCCTCCTTGATGATAAGGGCATGTCTGATCCACCTTAAACCAAAAAGGTGGATTTTCCTTCACTGTGAGAGGAGACTTAGTCTGGATGTGCCCCTTAGCCAGTAGTAACGGAAATAGTTCTGCGTACAACATGGGTATAGGATCAAACCCCGGTGGCCGCGTTGTACGGTTGTTATTGTATGGAGGACGAGCCTGCTGAAGAGGCTGTTGTGTCCTTTACTGATTAGTTTGGCTCTACGCAACCTGAGGTTGATATGTAGAAACAGGCGTAGGATTGATAGCAGGAGTTACAGCTGCTACCGGTTGGTACCGTCGCCTTTGCTTTACGAGAGAGATATTCCCAATATCTTGCTCTTTTTTCTTAGGGAGAGCACTACTGTATCGTTTTGTACTACTCGATGATCCAGCGTCTTTTACCAAACGTCTTTCTCGAACGGCTTCCTCAAGACGAACTCCCATGCCCACCATCTCGGTGAAATCACTGGGCGCACTGGCAACCATTCTGTCATAGTAAAATGAGCTTAAGGTCTTTAAGAAGATTTTTGTCATCTCTTTTTCCTAAAGAGGTGGACAAATTTGGGCGGCAATTTCACGCCATCTCTGAGCGTACTCCTTAAAAGTTTCCTTGTCCTTTTGTGACATCGATCTGAGTTGATCTCTGTCGGGTGCCATGTCCAGATTGTATTTATATTATTGGACGAAGGAAGTGCCAATATCTCTGAAAGTGCTGATCGTAGCACGGTTTAAACCCATGTACCATTTTAAGGCGGCACCGGTTAAACTATCCTGAAAGTAGTGAATCAGTAGATCCTGATTTTTTGTCTGTGCTGACATTCGTCGAGCGTACATCACCAAGTGACTCTGAGGGCAAGAGTTACCCTTGTGTTTTTCGATGTCGGGCACTTGGAACTTGTGCGGAACTTTCACATTGGGGACCAGACAAAGGTCTGCGGCGTCCTTTCCAAATAAATCCTGGCCGCGGATGGCTTGCAGTTCCTTCTGCATCTCTAGGAACTGTTCCTGGAACTCGTCTATCCTGTCAAACATAATTTCCTTTCTACCAGAAGGTATCGGTGGAATCTGTCCTTCCGGGACAGTGTGCACCACAGGGGGTGGTACGGTGACTACGGCAGTGAATCTTGGCGTTTCCTGAAGTTTGTAACCTTCAGGAGTCTTCAATATGCCTCTGGCACCTTCGCTTTCCCGAAGTTTGTAACCTTCAGGCCCAGCGGCTTCTGTTATGATTCCCTGATCTTCAGTGATCGGCGGAACATATCCCTCCGGGATATAGTTAACAGGCATGCCCCAGGGACGATCTTTCGGCATTTGATACCTAGGATCATACTTCTCCACTATGGGTGTTGAGGTGATCTCTGAGATCACAGTCCTTTGTAGCTGAGCTTCTGCCATGGCTTGCATGTCGTTACGAAGCTTTCTCATATCCTCTCTTAGAGTGTCGATCTCTTCTTTCAACTCTCTGTTCTCTTCCTCAAGATCATCCATCTTTTTCTGACGATTGGCCCGAGTATTGTACGAATGAGACAGTTTGACTCTAAAACCGAGACACAAACGTGAGATTCGTAGGTAAGAAGAATACGTGACGTGAGAATGATGAATGCAATGATTATGTTAATTGTTTTTTGGTTTAATCAAAATAAACTTTGACAATTAGATTGCAAATATCAAACAGTGGGGAAACCCCTTTTTATTGAATTCAAAGGATTGCTGAAATGGAAATACAGTAGATTACAAGGTGCAGAAACAGAAACCTAAGCTAATGGGTCCCGAGTCCTCGCTGAAGAGAAATCGGGTGCTGACTCTGGTGCTTTCCTTTTCTTTGACCGGGGCTCTTGGGCCGTTGTCGGATTGTCATTCCTTTGCCAGGTGAAAGGAGTGAGCAAATTCCTTTGGTCATCTTGATTCTCTACAGCATGTTGCTCCAAAATTTCAATCAGAGTGTCCTTATCTTTCAGTAGTTGCTGTATTTTGATGCACTCCACGTTGAGGGTACGGTACTTGTTCTTCCAAGACCTCTTCTCCCGTTGAACTTTGTTGAGAGTAACCTGGAGTTTTTCCGTTTCGGTCATGAAGTACATGACAGATTCCCTTGACGGAATAATCCCGTAACGAGGATAAGGCATCTTTAGCTTGAGAGCTCTAGTTTGTACCCAGTGGAGATAAGGCTCCACCGAGACACAGTCTGGTTTTCCTAGAGACTCTCATCCTTTCTTATGAACATATTTCCAAGCGTGCACTATTTCCATCTTTAGTGCTCTGTCATTTTCTCCTTCCTTGAAGGAAAGACCTTCCAGATGAGCATTACGCGGGACATGCCTCAACGGGTATCCAAATTGACGATGAACCAATACCGGATGGTAGTTGATTCCTCCCTTAGTTCCTATAAGGGGTGCGTTGGGGAAGTTTCCACAACGATCAATGATCCTTATTCCATCATAAATCCTATTACACCAATCAATGTCAGAGTTGGTAAGAGACAGGATTTTCTACGACCAACGTAAGGCACTCTTGTGATCCCAAAAAGCAGCAGACTTAGGCAAATTGGAGATAAACCATTTGTAAAGCAGAGGTACACAGTATGTGATCTCCCCTCCACTGTACAAATTCCCTAAGTGTACAGAATGATACGCATCTGCGAGCAAAGTTGGCACAGGGTTTCCAATGAGAAAAACCTTAATGGAGTTGATATCGACGAAGTTATTAATGTTGGGCAACAAAAATAACCCGTAGGTGGGTAAAACAAAGATGCTTTGAAAAGCAGTCACGTTCCCGATACTGGCAAAGTACAGGGCTTTCTTTGTTAAGAACTGGGCTGGCAAACCTTGTATGCCACCCTTAGTGGTCATGTGAGTCCTGACCTCAGACTCGTCCAAATGAATTGCTCTTGCAATGGTCTGATTCTTTGGAATTTCTTCCAGTCCAGAAAATGGAGCTTGATCAGTAATGTGTAGATCAGTCAGGTGAGAGTACTCCTCCAGCGTTGGTGCTAACTGGTAATTCGGGAATGTGAAACAGTGATAGACCGGATCGTAGAACTGAACAAGTGCATCCATGATTCCTTCAATCACATGGATTCTTAGCAGAGGTAGCAGACCTCCATACTTGGCTCTGAAGGCCTCTTGGTTTGTGATCATCCTCGCCAAACCTCTTAAATCCTCTAGTTTTGGAACCTTGAAGGTGTACTTATGAGTTCTCCTTCTACAGAAATCCATTAGCGTAATCCTTTTCTCTGATATTTGCAATCACAGTCTTAGTTTAATTTGAAAAAAAACAGAGAGACTAGAAGAGAAAAATTTTCTTTGTTTTAATGTTTTTTAGATGAATGCATGAATGCAGCACACAAAAACATAGAAAAAACATGGGGTCAAAGGATCGTTGTCATGGAGTCAAGGCTCTACCCATCCCAAAGGTTTACTAGTGATTTTTTTACCTGTCTCTCTTCATCATTAACTCTTGTCAAGAAAACACCAGCGGGCCGGGAACCGTGCTAGGTGATGTTTTTTGAAGAGTCCTTAGAAGAGGGTGGCATCGCATGACAACTATTTCCGATAGCCTCTGCGCCACTAAAGGGGTTTTTCCTAGGTGTAAACTCAATCTTTCCACATGCGGCATCACACGCATTCCCATTAGTGGAAAAATAAACACATATATCATTTAGGAAAAGCAGTATATATATTTGTCCTAATGTCCTAGACTTTTAAAGCTACGAATCCTACGTTCCTGACAGAAAATGGCTCCTCGGCAGAAACGCCATTCTGTGGTTTCGACACAAGAGATGAAAAGAAAGAAGAAAAACAGAGAGGGGCCCCACGGTGGGCGCCATTTTTCTGTAGCGAGCGATTTTGGACGTGGTTCTTAAGCACTGTCGCTCCTTGGGGTTACTACAGGTCAATTCATTTTTTATCCTATTAAAGCTGATGAAGGAAGGGAAATAGATGTCTCCAATTAACCCTGCTTGCATACCGAGTTTAAATAGCGGTCTGTTAGGTTACGGATGCTATGTGGTAGTGGGGCCTCTCTTATGTTTATTTTGATAGAATGACGGATTTATTCTATGGACAGGAAGTTAGGACTGATGTTTTTCAATTGATATGGGATTTAGGATTTTTGTTTAGTGTGCTCGCTAAGATTTTTCTTTCAATCTTATGCCTACGTATTCCCATTTACTGGAATAGGGAAATCAGAGCGATCGTAGTTCCTCCTATTCTATTGGAGGAAAAAGATGTTTTGGTGTCTTGTTCAAAGCCCAAGACGTGAAGCGAAAAAGGTGATCTGTATCTTGTTCAAAGCCCAAGATGTGAAGCTGAAAGGTCTTTTTGTATCTTGTTCAAAGCCTAAGATGTGAAGCTAAAAGGTGTTGTCTTTAGAGAGAATTTGTCATCTCTAAAGGGGTCTGGTTGTCACAACCGTTTATAAAGGAGAGTTACTTTAACCGGGATGTGTTAATCCGGCAATGCCATAATTTCCTTTATAGGGGATTTCCAACATGAAGGAGAAGACTTTAACTCAGTGTAGAGCAATGGCATCTTTCCTTAGGAATTTCTCATGCTAAAGGAGGGACAGTGGCATGGATGTAAATAATCTAAAGGCTTGCCGCTTACAGCGATTAGATGAAGGGGAAGGAGTTGTTGATGTTTGTATACTGTGAACGAGGCACAGTTTTGATGCTAAAAGATTGATTGGATCAACCAGTGGTATTCTTATACAAAACCTAAGAGGAGGCTATTGGCCCAACAAGAGGGAGTTTTTATGTGTCTCGTACGAAGCCCGAGAGAGAGGCTAAAAGTTGGACTCAATAGGAGAATCTTTTATACTCAACAAGAGAGTGTTTTTTGTATCTCGTACGAAGCTCGAGATGGAGGCTAAAAAGAGATTGGCTCAACAAGAGAGCCTTTGTATCTTGTACGAAGCCCAAGATGGAGGCTAAAGGGTTCTGTTTCAGTTGAGTGACAGGTCCAGTATGTTGGTTAAGAGAAAATTAGTTCTTATATGAGTAACAATGTACTCATGGATTTGATTTGAGAATCGGGATTATTTCCTGTTCTTTAAGGAAACGGGGAATCCAAAGGGTATTGAGACTGTCAAAGTCTGCGGGTTTCTTCCTATTGAGAATGTCTTTGAGACTCAAGGAAATTAGACTGTCCAAGTCTAGAGTTTTATCTTTTGTACTATGCTTAAAGAAACAGTAGTAGACTCTTGGAAAGACTGTTCTATTAAGATGACTGATTTCTGTTCCTATACCTTTAGGAGGTCGTCGGGACAATTTGTATGAATCCCAAGAGGAGGCTGGAAACTTTTAAGAAGCCGAGGGACAATTTGTACTAAGCCCAAGAGGAGGCTATCATTCCCAGAGGAAGAAATCATTTATACGAAGCCTAAGAGGAGGCTGTGAATACTTCTAAGAAGCCGACGGGTCCTTGTACAACGCCCAAGAGGAGGCGGGGATGCTTTTTGGGAAGCCTGTGGGTCCTTGTACAATGCCCAAGCGGAGTCCGATGCTTTTAAGAAGCCCATGGATCCCCAAACCCCGAGAAATTCAAACAGGCTATTCATAGAGAATAGATCGAGCCAGGAAAGTTCGAGAATTTGGAAGAAACTCAAGGGATGCAATTCACGGAGAAGAGATCATCTCTGGGGAATAAAGTTTCTTGACAATTCCTAAGGGTGCTTTTAAGAAGCCTGTGGGTCCCCAAACCCCGAGAAATTCAAGACAGGCTATTCACAGAGAATAGATCAAGCTAGGAAAGTCCGAGAATTTGGAAGAAACTCAAGGGATGCAATTCACGGAGAAGAGATCATCTCTGGGGAGTAGAGTTTCTTTGACAACTTCTACGAGTGACAGTCTGAGAAAGGGTTCAAAAAGAATCTGCCTTTCACATCTCCATATTGTTTAACCCCAAGAGGAGGGAAGATTGTGTCTGGTAATCCTATGGGGGTCTAGTTTTGACTATTTCTACGAATAATCGAAACGGCTTCACCTAGTGCTAGAAGTAGTTGCCCGGGAAACTCTAAATATCTATACTATTATTACACAGTCGATATGAGTTTATGAAAGAAGACTTACAGCGAAACAGCCCCACAATACAGTTATATGTATATGAAAGCGGTAAATGAAAGCGGATAAACACTTACTCGGTTGTAGGGCTTCCATGATGTTTGGTTAGTTGTTCAACAAAGAAAGATTGAAAACAACAGTATATTTCAAAATCAAAGGAGAAAGTGCTTTGAAAAAGAAAGATTTGGGGCTTACAGCTCAAGGAGAGGCCCAGGGTTTTATCAGTGATCGCACTGTTGAATTTGTACATAGGGACTTATACGAGTGACTGAGGCCCAAAAATTGTTTGATGTACAAAGGGGTTTTGGGTCTTACACTCTCTCAAGAGGCCCAAAAGGTTTAAAGAAAAAGAGTGGGGCTTATAACACGATGGTAGGCCCAGATGATTTTTCGTTTGAAATGGCGATCGCGCCGAGATTTTCTTTTAACACAAAGGGGCTTATACAATATCTGAGGCCCAAAGTTGTTTTGGTTAAAAGGGGATTGGGTCTTACACTCTATTAGAGGCCCAAAAGGTTTTGAATGGGTCTTATAGCTCGAGTAGAGGCCTAGTTGATTTTTTTTTAAAAGGCGACGATCGCGCCGTTTACTTGTACAGAGGGACTTATACAATAAGTGAGGCCCAAAATTGTTTGTACAAAGGGGTTTTGGGTCTTACACTCTCTCAAGAGGCCCAAATAGTTTTAAAAAAAAGTTGTGAGGGTTGAATTAATCAAAAACCCTAATTTATATCCAAAATGTATTTTAATTGAATAAAAATTCAATTAAAATGATCAAAAATTGTTTAACATGTGGGAAACAAATTATGATCTTGGATTAATGCTTCAAAAATCATGTTTTGCCCTACAAAATGATTAGAAGTCATTAAAATTTACAAAATCAAGAGGGAAAAAATATTTTAAATGTCAAAAACAATTAAAATATTAATTCTTTGCAAAAATATCAATTATATCGAATAAATAATATTGTTGGGATTTTTTGGTAAAATAAAATATTTTAACATTTTTGTGAATTATTAAAAAAAGAATCAACTCAAAATCATTAAAACTCAGAGAGAAATTAATTTTTGAATCAATTAAATAAAATCACAAAATTCAAATATTTGAATTTGAGAGAAATGGCGCCAAGAACAGCTGAAGAACACGCGCGTTTTTCAGCTTTGCCCAGATTTGCATTTTCTATCCAATCTCACTGAATACTTGATTATATCATGCAATCCACATATCAATATGCTCGTCTCAACCTCACGATCATGTTTATGACAATTAATTTCATTTAAATTAAGCATAAAACAAAAAATCACGACAAATCCTCAAGAACCCTAATTTCTGCATGAAGGCTGGGATTTTTGATACACAATTCAAACAAAGCAATTAATTGAGGGGAAACATTCCATGCATGATTATGAACATTTGGCAAAAGTATTGTGCGAGGAAATATGCATAGATTGAGAGATGACCAAGTTTAGGCTTACCTCTAGGTCGTGACAGCAAGTTCAAAATGATTTCTGAGTAGGAGGTGTTACAGATGAGTTGTGATGATCTGAACAGCTTCCCTACACCCTATGGAGTGTGTTTGAATGCTTGGACTTGATGGAAATTTGCTGGATCACTTCATGGCATCTCAACTGCAACTTAGTTAAAACCTTGAGCAATTGACTGGTGATTCTGAGAAATCAGTGTTCCAGGTGTTGTTTAAGTGTTTGATCAGCTCACATATGATGTATGTGAGGTGTGTGTGTGATTGGTTTGGTTGGAAAAGCTCTCAAACTCAAAACCCGATAGTGACTTGCCTTAGAAGGGAAAATTGAAGTGAAAGAAGAGATTTTGGGGAAAGCATCTGTTTAATGGCTTTGGTGTACTCAAACTGATCACAATTGAGCTCTATTTATAGTAGAGCAAGTTTGTTTTGTAAGGAATAGTGAATGGCAACTGCTGAGTAAGGTTGGCCAATGTTGGCAAATGAAAATCCAAGTCTCCTCTAGCCATTGACTAGAGGTTAGAGCACAGAGCTTTGGTTCCCTTGGTCTTGGATAAGTCTTGACTGAATTCAATTGCCAATAGCTCAGTCCATGCCACCTTGGTGCTTCCATTGAATGCTCCAATCCAAAATTGGACTTGTCCCTATTTTAGGCAATTCTAGGTTTGGCATGCTATTTCTTGTTCCAAGGACTTTGGAGGCTTGGCTCAGTGATTGTCCCCTTTAGATTCAATCCTCAGATGTGTCCAAAGTGATGACAAGGCTTGGAATTGGCTGATTTTGGAAAATCTACCAAAAGTGCAAAAATCTGCCTTGCCTTGGCAGATTTCAGCAAGGCATCTTGCCAATGTCATATCTCATGGCTCAAGTTGAATTTGGTGATGTTCTTGGCCATTTTGGAAAGCCCATATATGATACAACAACTGTTTGATCATATTTGGTTTTGATACTTTTTGGATCCAAGTGAAAAATGTCCCTACATTTGGAAAAAAGTAAGGCAAATTCTGACTTAGTGAAATTTTCACTAAGTGTTGGAACAAAGTGACTTCTTGATTTTGATCACTCCATAACTCAAAATCCATGAGGAATTTGGACATAGATCAGTATGAAGCTTTTGTATAGGGCAATAAGATCTACAAATCAAGCTTTGGATGGGGAAAAATGGCTTTGTGGTTTAGGAGTTATGATTCTCCAAAGTTGGTACCTTTGTCACTTTATTTCATAACTTAGAAAATTTTCTAAGTTTTTATGGTTACCCCTTTTACAAGTTATCCCACTTTCTTTGATTTTTCTTGATGAATGATGATTCAAATCATACATTAACATCAATTTAGGGTTAAAAATCCATTTTTGTGAAAAATCTCAAAAAGTCAAAGTTGACTTTTGTGCACAGTTGACTTTTTGTCAGATGAATTCTAAACTGTGCAATTCTTCAGGAAATCATGTCCTTGACCTAAATCAAACTTGATGGACATGTTCCTTGGGTGTTATAGGGTATATTGAATCATGTCCTAGGGTTTGGGAGCATGTCCTGGTCAATAGTCAAAGCTACAGTTGACTTTTCCCGCAAAACCCTAACTGTGGTTCAGATGAAATTGAAACTTGTTGCTCAAGCTTCTTGGATCAATCCATTGTTCCAAATTAATAAATATGGTATATTAGAGACCATCAAATCATGTCTTGAGGTCTTGGCTCATGATTTGTCCCAAAAGTCAACTTAGGGGTGAATTAGGTCAAGAAACCCTAATTCCTGATTTTTGATGTATGCATCCCCTGAGGCAAAATTGACTTGATAATTGGGTCCATTAGGTTCCATGGAGCATATTAGGATATGCTTTGAAGTATTGGCTCATGCCCAGAGGAAAATTTCCAACTGGAGGCTCTGGTCGACCAAACCCTAATTTGGTGACACCGTCGATCTTGAAGCTTGATCCATCTAGAAGGGAGCAACCTTGTGCTTAATCCTTGAAGTGGGAGTCCTCTTGATCCATTGTGGATATTTGAGAGGTTTATACAAATTGTAAGATCATGTCATTCCTTGATTGATCCTTTGTTTAAGAGCTCAGAGAGGGCTTGAAACCCTAATTTTGATTGTAGTGAATGCTCACCCATCTTTGGGGAGATTAATGAGGCATAATGATACACCCATATTGTGATGATGATTTACATAATGGTGGGAAATCTTAGTGGTTAAAATTTGGGGTATGACAGATGCCCCTATTTAATCTTCTTGGACCCGAAGGTGCGAACGGCTAAGGTATTCGGCCATTCGGGGTGCAAGAGGATTAAATATCGGATTACCCGAAATTTTGACGGCGTCTATGTGTCACTCCCAGGATTTTCATCCAGGTACAAACGCGAGAGTGGCGCGGAAAAACAGAGTCGCCAGCCGTGTAAATTTATCCCAAGAGAGGGAAAGGGAACACCGCATAAACCTTAGGAAGAGGGTAAGGAATGGTCATCGCAACCATAACCTGGGTTCGGGAGTCGGTTACGCGAGGGGAAGGTGCTAGCACCCCACGCGTCCATCGTACTCGATGGGATCCACGCTTGTTGTCTATTCTAAGGGTGAGTTATACTATCATCTAGGGTTGTACTAAGGCGGGGAAGGAAAGACAAAGACCGAATCGGTAGGACGTCGACGTCCTAGGCCTACGTACCCCCTTTGTGCAATGGGGAATTCAGAGTCAACGTAGTTCGGACCAAGTTCTTTTTGTGTTTTTTATGAGCGACGTTAAGTTCGCGTCCGGCAGTTAGGGTCGATGCCTGTTTGCGTCTCAGACGGAAAGTAACGTGCCCTTTTTGAAAATAGACTTTAGTTTGACAATCCCGAAGGACAAAAAAGGTTTGAAGTTGGTTTGTGTTTTTTAGGACAGAAGTGGCTTAAGTTAGCTCCTAAGCTGCATTGCATCAAAGTCTAGGGCACAGGGGCGAATACTTAACACATCTTCCCAAGACAGGACGCTCGCTAAGCACTCTAGAAAGATGAGAGGAAGCCCCTCATTTCTCATTCCCCATACTTAAGGCTCGTGCGCAATACACCTTATTATTATTAAGTGTTTTAAAGAAATTCGAGATGAGAAGAGAGAAGACACAAGGGTAACTCTAAGGGAGACTATGAGTCCTAAAGTTATCATGCATGGGTGACCTACGATTAATGAGGCTTGAAGACGACCTAAACCCTAAAGAATAAATATAGGAGAGAAAAAGGTAAGGGTAACCATGGATACTTATCCATACCCTTAAGGAACTTACCTTAATCCTGCACAGAAGGTTAGTGAGAAACAGACGTGAATAAGAGGAATGAGGTGAAAGAAAATCAAGCAAAGGCAAACAACAACGATAATAATCCAATCATGAACTTAGAAATCAAAGGAAACACCCTCAAAGCAAATGGCACAAGTGCCTTTCAAACAAGGTAATCATATAAGGTCAAAGATGCGCTTGCAAGAAAATCTGAAGTGAAAATAACTCCAATAATTTGAAAAATGATTCCTAAAATTCCTAAATTAATCATTAAAGTTCCTCAACCAGATGCCAACAACATATAAAAAGTCCCTGCAAAAATCCAAAATGTTAGCCATTCAAATGATCATACAAAACTCAAGTAAGGGATACGGTTCAATGTGCCAAGGAGAAGGACCTAAATGCAACACGAAAAATATTTAAAAATGAAAGAAAAATATTTTTATGAAATTTAATATGTTAATGAATGAATGCAAAAAGAACGAGTGAAAAATATTTTATAGATGAGGAGAAATAAAATCAAGAAGTTTATGTATGCATGAGATGTGTAATTAAAAAGGAGTTGAATTAAACAATTAATTTAAATGATAAGAATAAAATAAAAATAAAAAATAAAATTTGTAAAAAATTTATAAGATAATAAAAATAATGTATGAAATTTTTATGGATTTTTAGATGTGAGAATGTATTTTAAAAAAATAAAAATGAAATCAATAATTAAAATGAAAATAAAATGAAACAAATGGCATGGAGGGTGTACTCAGTAATTAAATCACGTTGGAATACTTAAAATGGGCCAAACAGGGGTGCGAATAGCAGCCCAAGCGCATAAGTCCGTAAAAAAAGAGAAAGGGAACGTGGGGGGTGTGGTCAGCAGGGAAATAAAGGGGAAATTGTGGTTGGGCCAAGGCGTTGGGGGTGCGCATAGCACGGCCCGCCCAATTGATTAATCAGCCAACAAAAATAAAAAATGACCACCATGCGCCCTCCCATGTGCAAGGCACATGCTTCATTAATGTGCTGTCAAAAAACTGGCCATGTGATCAAAATAAAAAGAAAATAAAGGGCCACGATTAGTAGATGCATGGTGGAATTCATGGAATGAGAAATATGTGATTAATAAAATAAAAAACAAAAAAAGAGACAAGTGGCGCGCTAGGGGCCGTTAGATCATGCGAATGAAGGGTGGAGATTTCGTCTTCTCCGTCCAGCCATCCTATTCGCCGGACCACCACCTTCGCCGGAGCTCCACCGCCGGCCGCCACCTGCAACCACCCAACCTGCCCAGAAAATGCATATGGGTACACTATCCGACCCAGAATTTCGCGAGGAATCCAATTATGGCCTTAAAAATCGCAAACTGTTAGTGTATAATAAAAAACCAATAAAAAACCATTAGGGCACAAAACTTTAAATCCATATTACAAGCAATTCACACATCCATAATTAAAAATAATTATACCAGAGTGATCACCATTCATCACACGTCAATATTCATGCAAAAAATAGGAGTTTTAAGAATACGAAAAAACCTCTCAACCGGAGATGGAGCAGCTCCAATCCTTGCCTTTGGCTGCGAACGGTGGTCGATTTGCACTCTAGAAATCCCCAGGAAAATATTTGTGGAAGAGCTTTTGGCCAAAACCTTGTGGATCGTGAGTTTTGATGAAAAATCCTCTTTTAGGGTTTTCTTGAGAACTCCTCCAATTCCATGTGCATGAACCCTAACCAGTGCATCTTTAGGTTTAAATAAGCTAGGGTTATTCTTCTGATGATGAGTTGGGCCTGGATAATCCATGTTTAATGATTTTTGAATTATTTCATTTAATATTGAATTTTAACTAATTAAATCCAATAAAAATAAAATAAAATGAGGAAAAATCAAATATATGCTCTTTGGGTCGTGCATGGATTTATGTTTGAGTTTGGTTTAAGAAACTTATGGCCCATTTGTCAAAATTTGGATTTTAGGCATAGTTTGCTTTGTGCACCTCCTCAAAATCGCCCAACTTTGACTAAGCATAACTCCTTCAATTTTTAGCTCCTTAATGCAAACTAATACTTTTTAGAAACCTCAAGATGTCCTCTAACCAACCCTTTTGGTCCCATGTCAATTTGATCTTCCATGTTCAAGTTATGAGCTTTTGAAAAAGGTTGACTTTTGTTGACTTTCAAAATGACCTATAATGTCTTGGCTCATATCTCCCGAATGAAGCATTTCTGGACTTGGCTCGTGAGACATAAAGTTGTAGGGAATTAAATTTCCTTCAAGATGGGCTTATTTTGAGGAATTTTTGATTAATTATGTGGAAGTTAGGCCTGGTCAAAGTACAGTTGACTTTTCCTACAAAAACCCTAGTTTAGTAACTCCCGATTCTTGATGATTCTGAGGTTTCCCTGATGAATCATGATCAACCCTTGATCAAATGATGAATTTCACCCCATAATCTTGATGTTGACCAAAAATCTTGAGGTTTGACCTTGTGTTGACCACAGTTGACTTTTTGACCAAGTTAACTGATTTTCAATCCATTGGCCCAATGAACTTCTCCTAAATCAAACTGATGGACAATCTTCCATTCATAGATACTTAGGGAACCAAGGAATACCATGGAATCAAGTCTTGCCCAAAAAATCATAAATAAACTGACTTTATAGCAAACCCTAGTTTTGGTACCCTCAGTCTAGGAGGAAATAGTACAGTCTCCAAATCCAAATTCCTCTGAATATGATGTGCATCCTCTCCAACAAAGATAAGATATGCCATTTGCTGATGATAAAAACCTAAGGAGCTTGCCTATTGACGCAATAACCCAAGAATTTCAAAACCCTAATTCATGCACTGGTTAGGAGAGAGTGATCCACTTGAAATCCCTTGCCACTTGTGAACTCTTGATGATGTAGTAGACCAGATAAGAATTTTCTGAACTGCCTCAGGCACCTTGACCCCATGCTAATGATATGCACACATGATAATGCAAAAATAAATGAAATGAAACATAAGCCAGTTAGTAAAAAAGTAAAGTGGGCAAATTTTGGGGTGCAACAGCTGCCCCTATTCAACCAACTTGGTCCTGAGTGTATGATAGCGACAGCTTTCAGATAATCAGGATGCACGGAGATTGAATACCAACGAACCCAGAAATTTGCAATCCTTTACTGGAGAATTAGCTAATATGCTGCTATGGTGGGCATAAAACGAAACAAACTTTCCAAAGTTATGTCATCTCTGCTGATAAAGAGAACTGACGAAGAAAATCTCCAAAAGATTGCTGTCCTCTGCTGATAAAGAGAATCTAGCAAAATAAATGCCATCCCTGCTGACAAAGGGAAACTGACGAAAGAAAATCTTCAAAACATTGTCGTCCTCTGCTGATAAAGAGAACCTAGCAAAATAAATGCCATCCATGCTGATAAAGGGAAACTGACGAAGAAAATCTCCAAAAGATTGCTGTCCTCTGCTAATAAAGAGAATCTAGCAAAATAAATGCCATCCCTGCTGACAAAGGGAAACTGACGAAGGAAAATCTTCCAAAAGATTGTTGTCCTCTGCTGATAAAGAGAATCTAGCAAAATAAATGCCATCCCTGCTGACAAAGGGAAACTGACGAAGGAAAATCTTCCAAAAGATTGTTGTCCTCTGCTGATAAAAAGAATCTAGCAAAATAAATGCCATCCCTGCTGATAAAGGGAAACTGACGAAAGAAAATCTTCAAAACATTGTCGTCCTCTGCTGATAAAGAGAATCTAGCAAAATAAATGCCATCCCTGCTGATAAAGGGAAACTGACGAAGAAAATCTCCAAAAGATTGCTGTCCTCTACTAATAAAGAGAATCTAGCAAAATAAATGCCATCCCTGCTGACAAAGGGAAACTGACGAAAGAAAATCTCCAAAACATTGTTGTTCTCTGCTGATAAAGAGAATCTGACGAAAGAAAATCTTCAAAACATTGTCGTCCTCTGCTGATAAAGAGAATCTAGCAAAATAAATGCCATCCCTGCTGATAAAGGGAAACTGACGAAGAAAGTCTCCAACAGATTGTTGTCCTCTGCTGATAAAGAGAATCTAGCAAAATAAATGACATCCCTGCTGACAAAGGAAAACTGACGAAAGAAAATCTCCAAAACATTGTTGTTCTCTGCTGATAAAGAGAATCTAGCAACATAAATGCCATCTTCACTGGGGATAACGTGAAACAAAACTCTTCAGAATTATTCCATCTCTGCTGTGAAAGAGAACTGGGTTTCGCGAAATAAGTCAGACGAGAACTGTCTACCAGCCGAGAACTGGATTTTACCAAATAAGTCAGACGGGAACTGACTACCAGGCGAGAACTGGGTTTTACCAAATAAGTCAGACGAGAACTGACTACCAGACGAGAACTGGGTTTTACCAAATAAGTCAGACGAGAACTGACTACCAGACGGGAACTGGATTTTTCCAAATAAGTCAGACGAGAACTGGATTTTACCAACTAAGTCAGACGAGAACTGACTACCAGGCGAGAACTGGGTTTTACCAAATAAGTCAGACGAGAACTGACTACCAGACGAGAACTGGGTTTTACCAAATAAGTCAGACGAGAACAGACTACCAGACGAGAACTGGGTTTCACGAGAGAGAAAGGCCAAACAAAGGCAAATTCCTAACGGACTCACAATCTACAGATAAGACAACTCCACTGGGGAAAGGAGAAATCTAAATAAAAGACTCTGCCGGGG
Source organism: Lathyrus tuberosus (assembly GCA_022829125.1). Taxonomy (NCBI): domain Eukaryota; kingdom Viridiplantae; phylum Streptophyta; class Magnoliopsida; order Fabales; family Fabaceae; genus Lathyrus; species Lathyrus tuberosus. The sequence goes on along the minus strand of JALAZF010000432.1, from coordinate 1,579,204 downwards.
AGCGCAAGTTTGAGGAACGCGTCCCTTCAAAATCTCCTGAGTTACGCCATCTCTGCCGAGAAAGAGAACTGGCAAAGAAAGTATCAAACCTGGCTTATGCTTCGAATGCTAATGTTTGAATTTTGCCGTAATGCTCCACACGAAGTGGAAATGCTACGCGTTTGAGGATGCAATGCAAATGCTTATGACATGCAAAAAGGGTCCCTCCAGCAAAATAAACGCCGGAGAGAAAAGTCCAATTCAGCTGGGGATGATAAAAATAAATTGTCCTCTGAATCTAGGAACTCTGCTGAGAAGGGTCATACTGATCGACTCTTCGGATCAATTACTTCTGCTGGGGGATGAAATCCCTAAAGAACATCCGCTCTACTGGGGATTATACATAACTCTTTGAAAAAGGAGGCCACGACCTGAATTAGAAGAGTGCCAAATGTCTCTTGGATTTAAAACCTGCTGGGGATGTCAACCACCGTTGAACAAACTGCTGCGAGGATTACCACCAAACTTTGCTTGGGGGAACTGTAGATGCTGACATCCATCCTGCTAGCGGATAACATCAAGCTTACTCATCTGTTGGGGATCAGATCGCACCGTTGCTGCTGAGAAAAACATTTCCTGACTGGCTGAGGAAAATAAGTGTTCAGACTCTGTGGGGAAGATAACTCCTTTGTCCCAAGAAGATGTTCTGTAAGTCCCTTGCTGGAGAAACAACAACCTGCTGAGGAGAATGAAGTTTCAATATTGAGGGGGCGTAGCTTTACTGGGGAAAACAAATTTGTTACCCTGCAGACATATGGTAAACTGAACCGTCTCTATGTTCATAATCGACCCTTTGAACTCTCCACTTGCCCCAGACCACCAGGTCTAAAGGAACAAATCATCTCAAGAGGATTTTATAGAAGATCGGGCATTCACACCGCCCCAAGGTCTTCAAACTCTTAGAGAGATTTATCGGATCTCGACTTAATTGCCCCGGACTGCGTGATCTTTGAAGGAATTTGCCTCGAGAGGACTCGTAATGACTTGAAAATACCCTGCCCCAGTATTCTGAACTTTAAAGAGGTGTTTTCAATTAACCGTCTTCAGGAGTGGACAACTTCTTACGCTCCAAAGGTGGCCTGCCCCAAGTCTTGAAGAAACTTTGCCCCTGACTGATCTTATAGAGATTTGTCAAATCGACTTGATTGCCCCATATTGGCTGCTTCTTATCGCCATTTATCGGGAACCTCTAGGCTGCGCACAGTCTCTTGGCCACATACCCCTTGACATGACTATCCTTCGGAGTTTTCACCATCTCCACTTGGCATGATCGAGCTTCTCAACTGATGTTCATCATGTAAGCTTCTTTGATGTCAAACACATGCAAGCAGAAAATGCATATTATGAGAATGACAATTCTAATGCAACACTCGTGTTAACCCGAAGTTTTATTGAAAATGTGTCGCCCAGCCTTATGAACGAACACTAGCCGGGATGCGACATTTATTTTTGAATGGAAAACAATACGCACATGCAATACCAACAAAAATCTTATTAGCACAACTCATAGGAGTCAGGAACGCTATCCTGTTGAAGTACGCTTTCGGAATAAACCATGTTTCAATTAGGACTTTTAAAGGTTGTAACGTGGTCTGGTTCACGGTTTCAGAAAAAAGGATTTATGGCTCAAAATTTATCGGTGCCCACCCACTCTTCGTGATGTTCTCCAGTCCTATGTTCAGCTAATTTGACGCAAACGCTCACCTCTCAAACGGTTGAGGAACCCGTGCAACTGATGGTTTGACACCTAAGGAGGTTTTGTAGTAACAGTCACCCCTTTTTATCTTTTGTGTCCAGTGCCACATGAATTTGTTCTTGTAATCCTTTTAGCTTTTCGCTTCTCATTCTTTTGCTTTCTTGATCCCTAATTTTTGCCTGGACTGCCTCTTCTGAGTTTTTCGATTTTGAAGTCCAGCGGGATGCCCTAACTTTTGCCTAAGTCGCTTGTTTTCAAATTTTGGACTTAGCAGGCTTTCTTTCTTTTATTCATTTTTTTAACAAAGCGTGTGACACTGGTTGTCTTACTTGTTTGAAAAGGTTGTGACATCTCACTCCTTGATTATTGATAGATAACCATTGTGGTTTCACATCTCTTGACCTCTTGACGGTGGGATAGAAGGTAATGGATCCTCAGATGCACACTCTCCTTGAAATTTGAACGCTCGGTCAAACTCACTGACGCCTACCCTGCCCCTGGGTTAAGTATGAGGGTTTTTTCAAACGAAAGAAACTCCTACTTCAAGGCTCAAAGGGGTTAACGAGGGTCTATCTCCCTTATATCTCCAGTGTTTGGGGATTTGAAACAATGCATGTACATCCTTAACAGGGTTTTATCCAAAAGCATACCATCAGAAGTTTGCGTTCTTACTTCGTCATCCTCCCTCAAAGAGTTTAAGCAAGAAAGTTGGTATTGCAATGCATATAAACATGATATGAGTGCATAAAAGTAACATACTTCAGGAACAACACGTTTATTGTATTAAAATCAGCATTCAAAACACAAACACGTTTTTACATGCAAACACTGTTTGAACAAATAAATGAAAGCTACATATGAAAATGCAGTAAAGGAAGCTGATGATTGCCATTGAGGAGACTTGACTCCGTCTGGACTGGTTTCTTCTGATGATGTCCTTTGAAGTCTTCAAGCAGATGAGAGGTCGACATGCACAACCAAGTCTCCTTCTAGAAATGATATGTACCCTTTGTCAATCAATTATTGCACTTTGGCTTGGAAGGCTTTGCAATCTTTGGTTGAGTGTCCCATAGATCCTCCATGATATCCGCATTGCACATGGGGATTGTACCCCAGAGGGTATGGTTCTGGAACAGGCTTCAAAGTCTTGGGCTCCACCAATGAATTTTGAACCAGGTGTGGCAAGAGTTGACTGTACGATATGGGAACTGGATAAAGAGGAGCATTCCTTCTTTCCAAGTTATTGCGAGGCCTATGCTGATTCTGAAGCCGATACTTCTGTTGTTGAGGAGCATAAGGCTGCTGGTACTGAACGACATTGGTCTCTCCTTCTTCTCCCCTGTAACATTTCTTCGTAGTCTCGGAATAACCGGGAGTAACTTGAATCTTTCCCATTTTGATACCGCTTTCGACCATTTCTCCTACTAAGATGAGATCAGCAGACTTTCCAGTCATACACGGTACCAGCTTTTCATAGTAATGACCCTGCAAGATGGCCATAAACATACCTATCATTTCACGTTCCAGCATGGGAGGCTGGACCCTTGCTGCCAATTCACGCCACCTCTGGGCGTACTCCTTGAAACTCTCATTGTCCTTCTGTGATAAGTTCTGCAGCTGTGTTCTGTTAGGAGCCATGTCAGTGTTATATTGATAGTGTCTAATGAATGCCCCTGCCAGATCCCTCCAACTACGCACATCCTTCCTTTCCAGTTGCATGTACCACTCCAGGGATGCCCCAGATAGGTTATCCTGGAAGCAGTGCTTCATCAGCTTTTCATTCTTTGCATGCGCAGCCATTTTGCTTGCATATGCCCTCACATGGGTCCTCGGACAAGTCATACCATTATACTTCTCGAAAGTGGGAGTCTGAAACTTGTGCGGAATAACAACGCCTGGAACCAGCCCCAAATCTTCTAGATCCATTCCCACAAAGTCCTGATTCACAACACCCCTTAGCTGTTCCTCAATCAATCGGATCCTCTGATCCTGGTTAGTCTGGGGACCAGCATCCCCACCTGGCAGAGAAAATACATCATCATACTGACGACCCTGAACTGCGCCAGTACCAGTACCACCTCCCCCAGCATTTTCAGCTCCGCCCAGAGGAATCACAACACCAGAAACAGGAACACCTCCGCCAGTAGGACCATTCTGACCATTACCAGTAACACCAGTCTGAAGTCCTCCATGAAGGACACCGTCATCATCAACCCTCGCAATCAGTGGCTGAACGAGAGTTCTCAACTGTTCTTGTCCCTGAGCAACCCCTTGCATTAATTCCATGAATTGGTTCATGCTAGTCCGCATCTCAATGATCTCATTCTGTAACTGATCCATGAGTCTCTTCTGATTCTGTCTAGTAGGATACCGGTGAATGTGCTGATCTGCAATTCTGAGATTTAGAACAAGATAACAGTACCGGAGATAAACGCCTGCCATGCAAAATGATTATGCACAATGAATATGCAAATGTAAATGAACACAATAATCATGGATCCCAACCAACAAGCCTGGTGGTGATCCTAATAAAATAGAGAGAAAAAGAACTAGGCATGTCATCAAAGTCCACAAGTGCCAATTCCCCAGGTTCTGCCATAGAAACAACCTTGTGAACATGATCCAGAATTAGTGACGGGAACTTGTATCCTATGATATTCTTTTTCTTTTTAGTACTCATCCTTGATAGTCTTCAGAAGCCAGAATCAAGGTTAGGATGCAACCCTGCAAATGAATAGACATGTTAGGATGCAAAATGATGATGCAAATGCGCACATGGGGTCAAGGCACACTGCTGGATGTGCTGTGCTGTTAGCTGAACGAGAAACCAGAAAAACAGAACTCTGAACCACTGAGATAACCCAAATAATCAGACATTGATGAGAAATCCAGAATAAGGGTAGGTTGAAGGTCTCGGTTACCTGCAAACCTGCAAACGCCCACCCCCTTTCAAGTGTAGGTACTAGGATGTTCAGTATCCCGGGCTCTCAGGTCGAGAAATGATGATACGTTCACCATTTCTGGTTTGGCATCATCGTCAATCGAGGAGGCCTCAACTGATTCTCCAAAGCGGAAGGTCTTCAGCTTTGGCACTGAGGTCGAGAAACAATAGTACATTCATCCCTCGGGGTACAGTACTAAAGTCAATCGGGGAGTGCCTCCACTGATTCTCTTCAAAACGTAGGGGCCATCCTATGCGAGTTCCAAAGCGGGCCCTCGGGTGCGAATGGGTTTGCCACGGGATGTGGTCTGTCACTGTCACCACTAAAGAGGGATGTTTCCACTAAGGTCCTCAATGATCGGTCACCAGAGTCGACAGCTCTCTAGATCAACAACCCAACATGCGCAAGACACACACGTTAGAATGCGTCCCAAGATAGCCTCGTCTGGTTGTGAATTTCGTGAACACACAAACGTACCAAGCGGACACGTAGGTCCCACTACTTTCCACTCTAGTCCTAGGGTATTCTCAAGCCTTGGTATTGGGCTTAGCTCTCGGTCCCACCCAACCTGCAAAACAAAGACAGCCAGCATAGCACAGCAGCATGACAGTAAAAAATGAAATGCATAAAATGCGGTAAAAAAATAAAAATAAAATAAAATACAACACTTAAAGAAAATCAAAACCAAATACCCAAAGAGAACAAAGACAAACAAGCGTTAGGACTGACTCGCTTAGGGATGGACCAGCATAGGTCAACCAGAGTCCCCAGCAGAGTCGCCAGCTGTCGCTCCCAGGATTTTCATCCAGGTACAAACGCGAGAGTGGCGCGGAAAAACAGAGTCACCAGCCGTGTAAATTTATCCCAAGAGAGGGAAAGGGAACACCGCATAATCCTTAGGAAGAGGGAAAGGAATGGTCATCGCAACCATAACCTGGGTTCGGGAGTCGGTTACGCGAGGGGAAGGTGCTAGCACCCCACGCGTCCATCGTACTCGATGGGATCCACGCTTGTTGTCTATTCTAAGGGTTAGTTATACTATCATCCAGGGCTGTACTAAGGCGGGGAAGGAAAGACAAAGACCGACTCGGTAGGACGTTGACGTCCTAGGCCTACGTACCCCCTTTGTGCAATGGGGAATTCAGAGTCAACGTAATTCGGACCAAGTTCTTTTTGTGTTTTTTATGAGCGACGTTAAGTTCGCGTCTGGCAGTTAGGGTCGATGCCTGTTTGCGTCTCAAACGGAAAGCAACGTGCCCTTTTTGAAAATAGCCTTTAGTTTGACAATCCCGAAGGACAAAAAAGGTTTGAAGTTGGTTTGTGTTTTTTAGGACAGAAGTGGCTTAAGTTAGCTCCTAAGCTGCATTGCATCAAAGTCTAGGGCACAGGGGCGAATACTTAACGCATCGACCCAAGACAGGACGCTCGCTAAGCACTCTAGAAAGATGAGAGGAAGCCCCTCATTTCTTGTTCCCCATACTTAAGGCTCGTGCGCAATACACCTTATTATTATTAAGTGTTTTAAAGAAATTCGAGATGAGAAGAGAGAAGACACAAGGGTAACTCTAAGGGAGACTATGAGTCCTAAAGTTATCATGCATGGGTGACCTACGGTTAATGAGGCTTGAAGACGACCTAAACCCTAAAGAATAAAGATAGGAGAGAAAAAGGTAAGGGTAACCATGGATACTTATCCATACCCTTAAGGAACTTACCTTAATCCTGCACAGAAGGTTAGTGAGAAACAAACGTGAATAAGAGGAATGAGGTGAAAGAAAATCAAGCAAAGGCAAACAACAACGATAATAATCCAATCATGAACTTAGAAATCAAAGGAAACACCCTCAAAGCAAATGGCACAAGTGCCTTTCAAACAAGGTAATCATATAAGGTCAAAGATGCGCTTGCAAGAAAATCTCAAGTGAAAATAACTCCAATAATTAGAAAAATGATTCCTAAAATTCCCAAATTAATCATTAAAGTTCCTCAACCAGAGGCCAACAACATATAAAAAGTCCCTGCAAAAATCCAAAATGTTAGCCATTCAAATGATCATACAAAACTCAAGTAAGGGATACGGTTCAATGTGCCAAGGAGAAGGACCTAAATGCAACATGAAAAATATTTAAAAATGAAAGAAGAATATTTTTATGCAATTTAATATGTTAATGAATGAATGCAAAAAGAAGGAGTGAAAAATATTTTATAGATGAGGAGAAATAAAATCAAGAAGTTTATGTATGCATGAGATGTGTAATTAAAAAGGAGTTGAATTAAATAATTAATTTAAATGATAATAATAAAATAAAAATAAAAAATAAAATTTGTAAAAATTTTATAAGATAATAAAAATAATGTATGAATTTTTCATGGATTTTTAGATGTGAGAATGTATTTTAAAAAAATAAAAATGAAATCAATAATTAAAATGAAAATAAAATGAAACAAATGGCATGGAGGGTGTACTCAGTAATTAAATCACGTTGGAATACTTAAAATGGGCCAAACGGGGGTGCGAATAGCAGCCCAAGCGCATAAGTCCGTCAAAAAAAAGAAAGGGAACGTGGAGGTGTGGTCAGCAGGGAAATAAATGGGAAATTGTGGTTGGGCCAAGGCGTTGGGGGTGCGCATAGCACGGCCCGCCCAATTGATTAATCAGCCAACAAAAATAAAAAAATGACCACCATGCGCCCTCCCATGTGCAAGGCACATGCTTCATTAATGTGCTGTCGAAAAACTGGCCATGTGATCAAAATAAAAAGAAAATAAAGGGCCACGATTAGTAGATGCATGGTGGAATTCATGGAATGAGAAACATGTGATTAATAAAATAAAAAACAAAAAATGAGACAAGTGGCGCGCTGGGGGCCGTTAGATCATGCGAATAAAGGGTGGAGATTTCGTCTTCTCCGTCCAGCCATCCTGTTCGCCGGACCACCACCTTCGCCGGAGCTCCACCGCCGGCCGCCACCTGCAACCACCCAACCTGCCCAGAAAATGCATATGGGTACACTATCCGACCCAGAATTTCGCGAGGAATCCAAATATGGCCTTAAAAATTGCAAATTGTTAGTGTATAATAAAAAACAAATAAAAAACAATTAGGGCACAAAACTTTAAATCCATATTACAAGCAATTCACACATCCATAATTAAAAATAATTATACCAGAGTGATCACCATTCATCACACGTCAATATTCATGCAAAAAATAGGAGTTTTAAGAATACGAAAAAACCTCTCAACCGGAGATGGAGCAGCTCCAATCCTTGCCTTTGGCTGCGAACGGTGGTCGATTTGCACTCTAGAAATCCCCAGGAAAATATTTGTGGAAGAGCTTTTGGCCAAAACCTTGTGGGTCGTGAGTTTTGATGAAAAATCCTCTTTTAGGGTTTTCTTGAGAACTCCTCCAATTCCACATGCATGAACCCTAACCAGTGCATCTTTAGGTTTAAATAAGCTAGGGTTATTCTTCTGATGATGAGTTGGGCCTGGATAATCCATGTTTAATGATTTTTGAATTATTTCATTTAATATTGAATTTTAACTAATTAAATCCAATAAAAATAAAATAAAATGAGGAAAAATCAAATATATGCTCTTTGGGTCGTGCATGGCTTTATGTTTGAGTTTGGTTTAAGAAACTTATGGCCCATTTGTCAAAATTTGGATTTTAGGCATAGTTTGCTTTGTGCACCTCCTCAAAATCGCCCAACTTTGACTAAGCATAACTCCTTCAATTTTTAGCTCCTTAATGCAAACTAATACTTTTTAGAAACCTCAAGATGTCCTCTAACCAACCCTTTTGGTCCCATGTCAATTTGATCTTCCATGTTCAAGTTATGAGCTTTTGAAAAAGGTTGACTTTTGTTGACTTTCAAAATGACCTATAATGTCTTGGCTCATATCTCCCGAATGAAGCATTTCTGGACTTGGCTCGTGAGACACAAAGTTGTAGGGAATTAAATTTCCTTCAAGATGGGCTTTGTTTGAGGAATTTTTTATGAAGTATGTGGAGGTTAGGCCTGGTCAAAGTACAGTTGACTTTTCCTACAAAAACCCTAGTTTAGTAACTCCCGATTCTTGATGATTCTGAGGTTTCCCTGATGAATCATGATCAACCCTTGATCAAATGATGAATTTCACCCCATAATCTTAATGTTGACCAAAAATCTTGAAGTTTGACCTTGTGTTGACCACAGTTGACTTTTTGACCAAGTTAACTGATTTTCAATCCATTGGCCCATTGAACTTCTCCTAAATCAAACTGATGGACAATCTTCCATTCATAGATACTTAGGGACCCAAGGAATACCATGGAATCAAGTCTTGCCCAAAAAATCAGAAATAAACTGACTTTATAGCAAACCCTAGTTTTGGTACCCTCAGTCTAGGAGGAAATAGTACAGTCTCCAAATCTAAATTCCTCTGAATATGATGTGTATCCTCTCCAACAAAGATAAGATATGCCATTTGCTGATGATAAAAACCCAAGGAGCTTGCCTATTGACGCAATAACCCAAGAATTTCAAAACCCTAATTCATGCACTGGTTAGGAGAGAGTGATCCACTTGAAATCCCTTGCCACTTGTGAACTCTTGATGATGTAGTAGACCAGATAAGACTTTTCTGAACTACCTCAGGCACCTTGACCCCATACTAATGATATGCACACATGATAATGCAAAAAAAAATGAAATGAAACATAAGCCAATTAGTAAAAAAGTAAGGAGGGCAAATTTTGGGGTGCAACACTATGAATGGTAATTCACGCATTCATCTTCTTTCGCTAAGCAATGATGCTTTGAAAAGGTAAACTTCCCCTCGATCCTGGTCTTCAACCAAGGAACTGGTCTTAGTTTCTGAAATAATCTTCCCCTCGATCCCGGTTTCCTACCAAGGAACTGGTCTCAGTTTCTGATTTAAACTTCCCCTCGATCCTGGTTTCCTACCAAGGAACTGGTCTTAGTTTCTGAAATAAACTTCCCCTCGATCCTGGTTTCCTACCAAGGAACTGGTCTTAGTTTCTTTTGTCAATAAACTTTATTGACAAGGGACGCTACTCATAGCGGTTTTCCTTAAACTTCTCGCCGAATTTTCCTGGGGAGATGCCATTTGACGGGAAAAGTTTTGATGTCAGACTTGCTGGGGAACCTAGTCGTCTGAGTTGTAGAGGTGCACAAACTTCTCTGTTGGAGACGACATTTGTTTCTACTGGGGAAAACGAGTCTCTTGAGAGACTGCCTTCGTTTGGGGTATTGCATCATACTTTTCTCGGAGATCTTCTCGGAGAAATGCCATATGATGGGATCCAATTTTGAGGTGCCGATGACCTTTTCATCAGCGGTTTTTTCGGAGAAAACTATTGTATTATCGAATCTTTTGTTAAAAGGCTTTCTCTCGGGATTTTCCTTAATCCGGGAAAGCAAGGATATCATCTTCAATGGCGAAGAGTGACATTTGTTGAAGGTTCTCTGGTCTTTCAGAGGTTCAAGTTATCAAAGTGGTCGAGGAGCCAACTTCGTTCCAGAAATAAACTGCAGGAAAGAGATTGTTCAGACGCATCATTTCCTGGCGAGGACCAACTGACAACTCGATTGAGAGGACTCTTTTATCACCAGGGGATACGACCGACTAGAGTGATAGTGATGCAATATGAAATGTGAATGCAAATCAATAATGCATGATGTATGTATGTTTATGCTGACTGACGCGACATACAAACTAAATGATGAAAATGACTGGATACTCGGCCATCGAGGGGCGAAGAAGTACCGTTGGTCCAAAATTAGCAATTCTACCTTGCTTAGGAGAAGTACTCCTCGTGGGGAGCTATGTTGGTCGGGCTTAGGAGATAAGAACTCGGCCGAGGCGTGTCAGACGAAACAAGGTCTCTGACACAGTTGATCCCTTCATTCAGGCGTGCTGGGTTAGAAGGAGTACTTTGATTATGCACTTTGAAGTTTAATTGCTTTCGGGGAAGCAGTCGATGTTCTTTCGATATTCAATAGTCAAAAGAAATTGCCATCTTTATTTTAAAGCAGAAAAAGTTTTACAAGTAAATTCATTTTTGTTTTATTTCAAGAATCATTAATCATATTAAAATGTCGTTCTGTAAAGCTAAAATAAATGAGAATTACAAACAAAAGCACAAGGGCTCAAATTTTATTGATAAGAGGGAGATCAGCCAAAAGCGTGATTCCAAAGTGTATATACAAAGTTAGAAAATGGTAATTTACAGGGTAAACGGCTACGTTGAAACATAACAACCACTATCCTTCTACCAACTTTGAATTCGGGACATCCTGAGCTTCTGTCGAAGATGACCTTGACTGGAGTTTTCCTCCGATGGATGGTGTAACTGCTGCTGAGGGACTTGCCTCGGTTGAACATAGTTACTTGCCATTATCCCTAACTTTTGCCTGGATTGTACTGTGATGTTTCCAATCCACCAGGATGATTTTTTTCTTTTTATTTTGTCTCTAACTTTTGCCTGGACCGCCCTTTCGGGTTTTCAATCCACCGAGACATTTTTTTTGGCGAAGTATTTCTTGACTACATCAACGTTTGTGGGGTAGGCAAATTCCTCTCCGTCCATGGTTGCAAGTCTCAAGGCGCCGCCTGAGAAAGCTTTCTTGACCACATAGGGGCCATCATAATTCGGAGTCCATTTGCCCCGAGAATCAGTGAGAAATTATTGTATCTTCTTGAGCACAAGGTCTCCTTTCCTGAAGACGTGAGGTCAGATCTTTTTGTCAAAAACCTTCTTTACTCTATGCTGATACAACTGACCGTGGCATAGTGCCGTGATTCGCTTCTCTTCGATCAGATTCAGTTCGTCGTGTCGACTTAGACACCATTCAGCTTCTGTTAGCTTAGCTTCCATCAATACTCAGATTGACGGGATCTCTACTTCTATGGGGAGCACTGCTTCCATGCCATACACTAGAGAGAAAGGGGTTGCCCCTGTTGAAGTGCGGATGGATGTGCGATAAACGTGAAGAGCAAAGGGTAGCATCTCGTGCCAATCTGTGTAGCTTACAACCATCTATTGAACAATCTTCTTGATGTTCTTGTTAGCCGCTTCTACTGCTCCGTTCATCTTGGGTCGGTAGGGAGATGAGTTATGGTGTTCGATCTTGAACTCTACGCACAACTCTTTCATCATCTTATTGTTCAAGTTAGATCCATTATCAGTAATGATCTGGCTCGGAACACCATAACGGAAAATGATATTGTTTTTGATAAATCGAACCACCACCTGTCGGGTTACATTAGCGTACGACGCTGCTTCGACCGACTTAGTAAAGTAATCAATGGCTACCAGAATGAACCGATGTCCGTTCGAAGCTTTGGGTTTAATCACGCCAATCATGTCGATTCCCCAAATGGAAAAAGGCCATGGGGAAGAAAGAACTTTGAGATGTGTAGATGGTACAAGGATTTTGTCTGAGTATATCTGACGCTTGTGACACCTCCTCATGTACTTGTAGTAGTCGGATTCTATGGTCAACCAGTAGTACCCTGCTCTCAGAATTTTTCTCGCCATTGTATGTCCGTTGGCATGAGTGCCAAAGGATCCTTCATGAATTTCTTTTATCAGCATGTCTGCTTCTGGTCTGTCGACGCATCGGAGCAAGACCATGTCAAAATTTCTCTTATAGAGAGTATCACTGCTCAGGAAGAAACTGTCTACCAGCCTTCTGAGGGATTTTCTATCCTTTCTGAATGCCCCGGGAGGGTACTCTTGTTTTTGAAGGAATCATTTGATATCGTGATACCAAGGTTTGTTGTCTATGACTGCTTCAATCGTGAAGATTTAAGCGGGTCGTTCAAGGCGCATTATGTTGATCTTAGGTAAGTCATTCCATTGACCTACACTAATCATGGAAGAGATAGTGGCTAATACATCAGCCATGTGATTCTCCTCACGAGGGATGTGATGAAACTCGATTCTGTTGAAGAAAGGTAACAACCTTCTTGCATAGTCTTTGTAAGGAATCAATCCTGATTGGTATGTGTTCCAATCTCCTTTTATCTGATTGATAACCAGGGTTGAGTTGCCATATACATCCAAGTTTTTTATCCTTAAATCAATTGCTTCTTCGAGACCCATAATACAAGCTTCGTATTCGGCCTCGTTGTTTGTGCACTTGAATGTTAGTCTGGCAGTGAAAGGAATGTGGGTACCTTGAGGGGTAACAATGATTGCCCCAATTCCGTTTCCATAATGATTAACAGCTCCGTCAAAGATTAGTCCCCTCTGGGAACCTGGTTCTGGCCCTTCACTGGGTAGCGGTTCATCGCAATCTTTCATCTTTAGATACATGACATCTTCGTCTGGGAAGTTGAACCCGATTAATTCTTGATTGTCAATCAGTTGATGAGCCAAATGATCGGCTAAAATACTTCCTTTAACGGCTTTTTGAGCGTGGTACTCTATGTCATATTCTGATAGCAACATCCGCCAACGGGCAATCCTTCCCGTGAGAGCAGGTTTTTCAAATACATACTTGATTAGATCCATCTCGGAGACCAACCAAGTAGTGTGACGAATCATGTACTGGCGTAGACGTTTGGCTGCCCAAGCCAAAGCACAACAAGTTTTCTCGAGCATCGTGTACCAAGTTTCACAGTCGGTGAACTTCTTGCTTAGATAGTAAATGGCAGACTCTTTTCGTTTGGTTTTGTCTTGTTGGCTAAGTACACAACCCATGGAGTCCTCCAAGACTGTGAGGTAGATGATCAGTGTCCTTCCTTCCACTGGAGGTGATAGAATCAGAGGATTCAACAGATATTCCTTAATACCGTCGAAGGCAGTTTGGCAGTCTTCTGTCCAAACGCAGTCCTGGTTCTTTTTCAGTAGTTTGAAGATCGGCGCACACGTGGCGGTCATGAGGAATATGAATCTGAAGATGTAGTCCAAACGTCCCAGGAATCCTCTGACTTGTTTTTCAGTTTTCGGAGAAGGCATTTCTTGAATGGCCTTGACCTTGTCAGGATCAACCTCAATTCCTTTCTGGCTGACGATGAACCCTAAGAGTTTCCCTGAACGGACACCGAATGTTCACTTATTGGGATTCAAGTGGAGTTTGTATTTTCTCAGAAGCTCGAATAGTTTTGACAGGTGGGTCACATGCTCCTCTTCTGTCTTGGATTTTGCAAGCATATCATCGACATATACCTTGATTTCCTTGTGTATCATGTCATGAAACAGAGTAGTCATGGCCCTTTGATAGGTTGCCCCGGCGCTCTTCAAACCAAACGGCATTACCTTGTAACAAAAGATACCCCATGGGGTGATGAATGAAGTTTTCTCCATGTCTTTCGGCGCCATTTTAATCTGGTTATAGCCCGAAAATCCATCCATGAAGGAGAAAACTTTGAACTTTGTTGTACTATCAATCAGCATGTCAATATGTGGTAAAGGAAAGTCATCCTTTGGACTTGCCTTGTTCAGATCCCTGTAATCAACACACATTCTGACTTTTCCATCCTTTTTCGGAACGGGTACGATATTGGCTAACCATTGAGGATATTCAGATGTGGCGAGGAAACCCGCGTCAATCTATTTCTGTACCTCCTCTTTGATTTTGACGGCCATGTCTGGGTGAGTCCGTCTCAACCTCTGCTTTACTGGCGGACATTCCGATCTTAACGGTAAGTGATGTTCCACGATGCTGGTATCCAACCCTGGCATGTCCTGATAGGACCAAGAGAATACATCGGGGAATTCTTTGAGAAGCTTTATCAAACTCTCTTTGGCAGTTGGACTGAGCAGTGCCTCAATCCTGATTTCTTTTCTCTCTTTTTCTGAACCCAAGTTTACCGTTTCCAACGGCTCTTTGTGAGTAATCGGGAGATCTCCTTTGGAATTTCGTTGTCAACTTCTTCTTCAGCCCCAAATACCGGGAACTCAAAGTTGGGAGAAGGCATCGGATCGTATGTTTCAACGGGGTTTAAAACAAGCAATCTGCAAGGCGTGACGATTCATGTTTAGAAGAGATAGAGAAAATGCAAGTGTGTGCAGTGTATATTTTTTATTACTGCTTGTTTTTATTATTGATTTGTTCTTTAGGATTACCATTTTCTGAGAAAAAGCAAAAAGAGAAAACAACAATTAATGCGGAAATTACAGAACCACGTTATTTTATTAATGAACAAGTCGATTCTTGAAACTACAGCCCTATAAAACAAAACTCCATCACTTTGGGCAAAGCGAAAAGGGAAATTTACAGAAAGCGAGCCCTATCAAAACATTCGTTTCACCTGGACAGGGTGAAAGGTTAAAGATGGCAATTACTTTGACTGGTGAACGACCTTCGGAACATCGACAGCAACCCATTGGCGACGAACTCCTCGGTGAATCACAAAGTCTGGCACCTTCCTTGATTTCTCTTCAGAAATAACGTTGATTTCTGGTGGAGCAGGATCATTGGAATTTGTCTCCCAGGCAGAATTGTCGTAGAAGGATTCCTCTGTTGCATTTTGCATAGTATTTGTGCTCTCAGGTAGATCTCCCCATCCAGTTGGCTGGATGTCTTCGAGCCTGATACGAGAGCTTTCGGGAGCAGTGTACTTGACCATGTAGTCATATTTTCCACTTGGTTGTCCCAAGGTGTCCCACACTTCTTTGGAACTGGAGGAGTCATCCCTCTCGATGACGTTGACCTTGGGAAACGCATAGTTGATGAATTCCAGTCCTGCAAACGTTGCAAATTCATCGTCATGTTGAGTAGTTTCTGAATGACCTAAGTGTTGATCCCATGACATGGTGGGGACACAGTTATTCTGTTCAATGATGCTCAGCTGAGTTTCATTACTCGACTAACTTTCTGGCCCCAAGTCTCCTGGGTAAGGCTGCCACATTGGCAGGCCATCCATCGGGCAATAGTAATTGTTGTCAAAGTTGTCTTTCATCAGAGTGTCCTCATCTAATGAATTTGGCGGAGCACGGCATCCTTCCGGATCACAACCTCCGTATATCATTTCAGCATCTGACCGTGGTATAAATCTCGGACTCTGTGCAGGATAGCAAAATGGCGTAGGCACCTCTTCCTGGGACATATAACCGTCCTCGTTAAGATAGGACTTCCATTCCTCCTCTGTGTCAGAGGAATCATCTTTATTAATGGTGTGCACTTCTTGAGGCACTGGGTGAAGGAAACCTCCACTGTGGAAGAAGTCCTGAATGGGATGAAGACTTTCATCGTTGGCAGCTGTCCGGGTACAGGTTACGAAAAAACCAAGACCCTTCTTTGTTTTATTGTTAGTAGGAATGACTAGCTGTCCCCATCCTGTTGTATTGTTACTCTTGACCACTTTAATAGCATCTTTGTATGAGGAAATCGAAGTTCCTCCTCTTCATTGATTGTCCTTGCTCACCGATAGTGCTTGGAACTGAGTTCTAATAACCTCTTTGGGTTCTATACCAGTAGATGATGATAAGCTACTCACGAGCAAGGCCTGCTCCCCACAGACTGTGATGAGTTGGCCGTTCTGGATGAACTTTAGCTTTTGGTGGAGGGTTGAAGTGACCGCTTCAGCCTGATGTATCCAAGGTCTTCCTAATAAACAACTGTACGTTGCCCGGATGTCCATGACCTAGAAAATGACTTGGAAAGTGTGAGGACCAATAGTTATAGGAAGATCAACTTCGCCGATAACCATTTTTCTGGACCCGTCGAATGCTTTGACGACGACCTCACTGGTCCTCATCGAGGGTCCTTTGAAGGATAATTGCTTCAAGGTGGACTTTGGCATAACATTCAGGGTTGACCCTGTGTCTACCAGTACGCTGGCTAAAGCATCGTCCTAGCAGTTGACTGTGATATTGAGCGCCATGTTATGACGGCCACCCTCTTCAGGTAATTTCTCATCGCTAAATCCCAAAGTATTGCAGAAAGTGATGTTAGAGACAATGCTATCGAACTGTCTGATTGTTACATCCTGTTCCACAAAGGCTTGCTCCAAGACTTTCTGTAGAACCTCCCTGTGCGCTTCTGAACTGAGTAACAGTGATAATACCGAGATCTTTGAAGGAGTTTGTAATAGCTGATCAACAATGTTGTATTCACTCCTTTGGATGAGCTTCAGCATCTCATCATCATTTTTCAAAAGGTCGGGATTACTGGATTGACCGACTGGTGGACTGGGAACTTCTTTCTGAGGTTCTTTTTCTTTGTTAAGTTCTCCAACTCCTCGATTGAAGATTCAACCACTCCGTGTTATTCGACTGATGTCTGCAATATTTACGACGGAGGGTAATGGAATTTCCTTTCCATTTTCAATTATTGTTGCACCGTATTTGTAAAGGATTGCCATAGATGATTCATACGGTAGTGGTCCCGGCAGATAGATGACTATGGGAACCTTCTGGTTTTTCTAACCATCATAAGTAATCTCGATCTGTTCCCGGTTGGGAATTCTTGATTCTTCAAACAGAGGGGTAATGGCAAAAACATTCCTGGTCCTCTGATGATCAGAGATGACGACAACGTCCTCAATTTGATTGGCAAGGTAGTTCGGCGACCAATTGATGGGTTCGGAACCTGGATATGGACGAATCTCTCCACGATCCACCTGCCCCTGGAGAGCTGCTCGCACAAGGTAGCATCCTTGGTTACTTTTTGAATAGACTCCACAACGTTCATAGTTGTGTGGTGGCACCTGGACACGCCCTCTTTGAATACAATGTAACCTCACTAGGTTAGCTTCCACGAGTCGGACATCCTGACTTTGACGCCGAGTAGGATTCCTGTTATTGATACTAATTTGCTGAGTATCCTCATCCATATAGATTGGCATCCACCAGTGATTTAACAAGTGCTGAAGTGCCTCCTGGACAAGGGTACAACCTCGATCATTTTCACAACCCGCTTTACAGCTTTGGTAATTATGTGATATCAGGAATCCGAGTCGGACCTGCTCAGCATGCAACTCTACCAGGTTGGTATTCATCACGCGAATATCAAAAATCTAAACCATGTTGATTTGATAGGGATTCCTATCATGGTAGTCCTGGATCCATCCAAGATCCATCTGACGCTGGAGGGCCTCCTGTATGAAAGAGCATCCCTATTTGTTTACCGAGCAAGTCAGACAAGAACTGTAATCGTGCTGCGGTAGATTATGATACTGGCTTTGCCTTAAATGCATTGCCACCAGGTTGACATTCATCGCATGGATGTCGTGGTTCTAAATGACGTTGGAATTCGTATAGACCATGTTAACTCCACGAACTCGGTGCTCTTAGATCCATCTGAGATCCATTTGTTCCTGTAGAGCTGATTGCACCACAGAACACCCTCGATTGCTTTTAGAGCAGATATCACACTGGTGATAATTATGAGGTGGCACATGGCCATATCCACTCTGTCTACAATGCATCTTGACCAGATTGGTCCTTAACAAGAGTACATCATGAATTTGATAGACGTTGTTAAATTCTTTCTCAATCAGGTTGACTGCAGCTTTCTCATATTGAGGCAGCGGGTTTGTGAGAACATTGGGATTTGTATCCTTGAAAGATAAGACCCTGCTCCTAACAAGCTTTTGCACGTCGGATTTGAAATTGAGACAGTTCTCTATGTTATGCCCCGATCTTCCTTGATGATAAGGGCATGTCTGATCCACCTTAAACTAAAAAGGCGGATTTTCCTTCACTGTGAGAGGAGACTTAGTCTGGATGTGCCCCTTAGCCAGTAGTAACGGAAATAGTTCTGCGTACAACATGGGTATAGGATCAAACCCCGGTGGCCGCGTTGTACGGTTGTTATTGTATGGAGGACGAGCCTGCTGAAGAGGCTGTTGTGTCCTTTGCTGATTAGTTTGGCTCTACGCAACCTGAGGTTGATATGTAGAAACAGGCGTAGGATTGATAGTAGGAGTTACAGCTGCTACCGGTTGGTACCGTCGCCTTTGCTTTCCGAGAGAGATATTCCCAATATCTTGCTCTTTTTTCTTAGGGAGAGCACTACTGTATCGTTTTGTACTACTCGATGATCCAGCGTCTTTTACTAAACGTCTTTCTTGAACGGCTTCCTCAAGATGAACTCCCATGCCCACCATCTCGGTGAAATCACTAGGCGCACTGGCAATCATTCTGTCATAGTAAAATGAGCTTAAGGTCTTTAAGAAGATTTTTGTCATCTCTTTTTCCTAATGAGGTGGACAAATTTGGGCGGCAATTTCACGCCATCTCTGAGCGTACTCCTTAAAAGTTTCCTTGTCCTTTTGTGACATCGATCTGAGTTGATCTCTGTCGGGTGCCATGTCCAGATTGTATTTATATTATTGGACGAAGGCAGTGCCAATATCTCTGAAAGTTCTGACTCTGGTGCTTTCCTTTTCTTTGACCGGGGCTCTTGGGCCGTTGTCGGGTTGTCATTCCTTTGCCAGGTGAAAGGAGTGAGCAAATTCCTTTGGTCATCTTGATTCTCTACAGCATGTTGCTCCAAAATTTCAATCAGAGTGTCCTTATCTTTCAGTAGTTGCTGTATTTTGATGCACTCCACGTTGAGGGTACGGTACTTGTTCTTCCAAGACCTCTTCTCCCGTTGAACTTTGTTGAGAGTAACCTGGAGTTTTTCCGTTTCGGTCATGAAGTACATGACAGATTCCCTTGACGGAATAATCCCGTAACGAGGATAAGGCATCTTTAGCTTGAGAGCTCTAGTTTGTACCCAGTGGAGATAAGGCTCCACCGAGACACAGTCCGGTTTTCCTAGAGACTCTCATCCTTTCTTATGAACATGTTTCCAAGCGTGCACTATTTCCATCTTTAGTGCTCTGTCATTTTCTCCTTCCTTGAAGAAAATACCTTCCAGATGAGCATTACGCAGGACATGCCTCATCGGGTATCCAAATTGACGATGAACCAATACCGGATGGTAGTTGATTCCTCCCTTAGTTCCTATAAGGGGTACGTTGGGGAAGTTTCCACAACGATCAATGATCCTTATTCCATCATAAATCCTATTACACCAATCAATGTCAGAGTTGGTAAGAGACAGGATTTTCTACGACCAACGTAAGGCACTCTTGTGATCCCAAAAAGCAGCAGACTTAGGCAAATTGGAGATAAACCATTTGTAAAGCAGAGGTACACAGTATGTGATCTCCCCTCCACTGTACAAATTCCCTAAGTGTACAGAATGATACGCATCTGCGAGCAAAGTTGGCACAGGGTTTCCAATGAGAAAAACCTTAATGGAGTTGATATCGACGAAGTTATTAATGTTAGGCAACAAAAATAACCCGTAGGTGAGTAAAACAAAGATGCTTTCAAAAGCAGTCACGTTCCCGATACTGGCAAAGTACAGGGCTTTCTTTGTTAAGAACTGGGCTGGCAAACCTTGTATGCCACCCTTAGTGGTCATGTGAGTCCTGACCTCAGACTCGTCCAAATGAATTGCTCTTGCAATGGTCTGATTCTTTGGAATTTCTTCCTGTCCAGAAAATGGAGCTTGATCAGTAATGTGTAGATCAGTCAGGTGAGAGTACTCCTCCAGCGTTGGTGCTAACTGGTAATTCGGGAATGTGAAACAGTGATAGACCGGATCGTAGAACTGAACAAGTGCATCCATGATTCCTTCAATCACATGGATTCTTAGCAGAGGTAGCAGACTTCCATACTTGGCTCTGAAGGCCTCTTGGTTTGTGATCATCCTCGCCAAACCTCTTAAATTCTCTAGTTTTGGAACCTTGAAGGTGTACTTATGAGTTCTCCTTCTACCGAAATCCATTAGCGTAATCCTTTTCTCTGATATTTGCAATCACAGTCTTAGTTTAATTTGAAAAAAAACAGAGAGACTAGAAGAGAAAATTTTTCTTTGTTTTAATGTTTTTTAGATGAATGCATGAATGCAGCACACAAAAACATAGAAAAAACATGGGGTCAAAGGGTCGTTGTCATGGAGTCAAGGCTCTACCCATCCCAAAGGTTTACTAGTGATTTTTGTACCTGTCTCTCTTCATCATTAACTCTTGTCAAGAAAACACCAGCGGGCCGGGAACCGTGCTAGGTGATGTTTTTTGAAGAGTCCTTAGAAGAGGGTGGCATCGCATGACAACTATTTCTGATAGCCTCTGCGCCACTAAAGGGGTTTTTCCTAGGTGTAAACTCAATCTTTCCACATGAGGCATCACACGCATTCCCATTAGTGGAAAAATAAACACATATATCATTTAGGAAAAGCAGTATATATATTTGTCCTAATGTCCTAGACTTTTAAAGCTACGAATCCTACGTTCCTGACAGAAAATGGCTCCTCGGCGGAAACGCCATTCTGTGGTTTCGACACAAGAGATGAAAAGAAAGAAGAAAAACAGAGAGGGGCCCCACGGTGGGCGCCATTTTTCTGTAGCGAGCGATTTTGGACGTGGTTCTTAAGCACTGTCGCTCCTTGGGGTTACTACAGGTCGATTCATTTTTTATCCTATTAAAGTTGATGAAGGAAGGGAAATAGATGTCTCCAATTAACCCTGCTTGCATACCGAGTTTAAATAGCGGTCTGTTAGGTTACGGATGCTATGTGGTAGTGGGGCCTCTCTTATGTTTATTTTGATAGAATGACGGATTTATTATATGGACAGGAAGTTAGGACTGATGTTTTTCAATTGATATGGGATTTAGGATTTTTGTTTAGTGTGCTCGCTAAGATTTTTCTTTCAATCTTATGCCTACGTATTCCCATTTACCGGAATAGGGAAATCAGAGCGATCGTAGTTCCTCCTATTCTATTGGAAGAAAAAGATGTTTTGGTGTCTTGTTCAAAGCCCAAGACGTGAAGCGAAAAAGGTGATCTGTATCTTGTTCAAAGCCCAAGATGTGAAGCTGAAAGGTCTTTTTGTATCTTGTTCAAAGCCCAAGATGTGAAGCTAAAAGGTGTTGTCTTTAGAGAGAATTTGTCATCTCTAAAGGGGTCTGTTTGTCACAACCGTTTATAAAGGAGAGTTACTTTAACCGGGATGTGTTAATCCGGCAATGCCATAATTTCCTTTATAGGGGATTTCCAACATGAAGGAGAAGACTTTAACTCAGTGTAGAGCAATGGCATCTTTCCTTAGGTATTTCTCATGCTAAAGGAGGGACAGTGGCATGGATGTAAATAATCCAAAGGCTTGCCGCTTACAGCGATTAGATGAAGGGGAAGGAGTTGTTGATGTTTGTATACTGTGAACGAGCCACAATTTTGATGCTAAAAGGTTGATTGGATCAACCAGTGGTATTCTTATACAAAACCTAAGAGGAGGCTATTGGCCCAACAAGAGGGAGTTTTTATGTGTCTCGTACGAAGCCCGAGAGAAAGGCTAAAAGTTGGACTCAACAGGAGAATCTTTTATACTCAACAAGAGAGTGTTTTTTGTATCTCGTACGAAGCTCGAGATGGAGGCTAAAAAGAGATTGGCTCAACAAGAGAGCCTTTGTATCTCGTACGAAGCCCGAGATGGAGGCTAAAGGGTTCTGTTTCAGTTGAGTGACGGGTCCATTATGTTGGTTAAGAGAAAATTAGTTCTTATATGAGTAACAATGTACTCAGGGATTTGATCTGAGAATCAGGATTATTTCCAGTTCTTTAAGGAAATGGGGAATCCAAAGGGTATTGAGACTATCCAAGTCTGCGGGTTTCTTCCTATTGAGAATGTCTTTGAGACTCAAGGAAATTAGATTGTCCAAGTCTAGAGTTTTATCTTTTGTACTATGCTTAAAGAAACAGTAGTAGACTCTTGGAAAGACTGTTCTATTAAGATGATTGATTTCTGTTCCTATACCTTTAGGAGGTCGTCGGGACAATTTGTATGAATCCCAAGAGGAGGCTGGAAACTTTTAAGAAGCCGAGGGACAATTTGTACTAAGCCCAAGAGGAGGCTATCATTCCCGGAGGAAGAAATCATTTATACGAAGCCTAAGAGGAGGTTGTGAATACTTCTAAGAAGCCGACGGGTCCTTGTACAACGCCCAAGAGGAGGCGGGGATGCTTTTTGGGAAGCCTGTGGGTCCTTGTACAATGCCCAAGCGGAGGCCGATGCTTTTAAGAAGCCCATGGGTCCCCAAACCCCGAGAAATTCAAGACAGGCTATTCACAGAGAATAGATCGAGCCAGGAAAGTTCGAGAATTTGGAAGAAACTCAAGGGATGCAATTCACGGAGAAGAGATCATCTTTGGGGAATAAAGTTTCTTGACAATTCCTAAGGGTACTTTTAAGAAGCCTGTGGGTCCCCAAACCCCGAGAAATTCAAGACAGGCTATTCACAGAGAATAGATCAAGCCAGGAACGTCCGAGAATTTGGAAGAAACTCAAGGGATGCAATTCACGGAGAAGAGATCATCTCTGGGGAGTAGAGTTTCTTTAACAACTTCTACGAGTGACAGTCTGAGAAAGGGTTCAAAAAGAATCTGCCTTTCACATCTCCATATTGTTTAACCCCAAGAGGAGGGAAGACTGTGTCTGGTAATCCTATGGGGATCTAGTTTTGACAATTTCTATGAATAATCGAAACGGCTTCACCTAGTGCTAGACGTAGTTGCCGGGGAAACTCTAAATATCTATACTATTATTACACAGTCGATATGAGTTTATGAAAAAAGACTTACAGCGAAACAGCCCCATAATACAGTTATATGCATATGAAAGCGGATAAACACTTACTCGGTTGTAGAGCTTCCACGCTGTTTGGTTAGTTGTTCAACAAAGAAAGATTGAAAACAACAGTATATTTCAAAATCAAAGGAGAAAGTGCTTTGAAAAAGAAAGATTTGGGGCTTACAGCTCAAGGAGAGGCCTAGGGTTTTATCAGTGATCGCACTGTTGAATTTGTACAGAGGGACTTATACGAGTGACTGAGGCCCAACAATTGTTTGCTGTACAAAGGGGTTTTGGGTCTTACACTCTCTCAAGAGGCCCAAAAGGTTTAAAGAAAAAGAGTGGGGCTTATAACACGAGGGTAGGCCCAGATGATTTTTCGTTTGAAATGGCGATCGCGCCGAGATTTTCTTTTAACACAAAGGGGCTTATACAATATCTGAGGCCCAAAGTTGTTTTGGTTAAAAGGGGACTGGGTCTTACACTCTATTAGAGGCCCAAAAGGTTTTGAATGGGTCTTATAGCTCGAGGAGAGGCCCAGTTGATTTTTTTTAAAAGGCGACGATCGCGCCGTTTACTTGTACAGAGGGACTTATACAATAAGTGAGGCCCAAAATTGTTTGTACAAGGGGGTTTTGGTTCTTACACTCTCTCAAGAGGCCCAAAGAGTTTTAAAAAAAGTTGTGAGGGTTGAATTAATCAAAAACCCTAATTTATTTCCAAAATGTATTTTAATTGAATAAAATTTCAATTAAAAATATCAAAAATTGTTTAACATGTGGGAAACAAATTATGATCTTGGATTAATGCTTCAAAAATCATGTTTTGCCCTACAAAATGATTAGAAGTCATTAAAATTTACAAAATCAAGAGGGAAAAAATATTTTAAATGTCAAAAACAATTAAAATATTAATTCTTTGCAAAAATATCAATTATATGAAATAAATAATATTTTTGGGATTTTTTGGTAAAATAAAATATTTTAACATGTTTGTGAATTATTAAAAAAAAGAATCAACTCAAAATCATTAAAACTCATAGAGAAATTAATTTTTGAATCAATTAAATAAAATCCCAAAATTCAAATATTTGAATTTGAGAGAAATGGCGCCTAGAACAGCTGAAGAACACGCGCGTTTTTTAGCTTTGCCCAGATTTGCATTTTCTATCCAATCTCACTGAATACTTGATTATATCATGTAATCCACATATCAATATGCTCGTCTCAACCTCACGATCATGTTTATGACAATTAATTTCATTTAAATTAAGCATAAAACAAAAAATCACGACAAATCTTCAAGAACCCTAATTTCTGCATGAAGGCTGGGATTTTTGATACACAATTCAAACAAAGCAATTAATTGAGGGGAAACATTCCATGCATGATTATGACCATTTGGCAAAAGTATTATGCGAGGAAATATGCATAGATTGAGAGATGACCAAGTTTAGGCTTACCTCTAGGTCGTGACAGCAAGTTCAAAATGATTTCTGACAGCATCTCAACTGCAACTTGGTTAAAACCTTGAGCAATTGACTGGTGATTCTGAGAAATTAGAATCCATGTGTTGTTTAAGTGTTTGATCAGCTCACATATTATGTATGTGAGGTGTGTGTGTGTGATTCGTTTGGTTGGAAAAGCTCTCAAACTCAAAACCCGATAGTGACTTGCCTTAGAAGGCAAAATTGAAGTGAAAGAAGAGATTTTGAGGAAAGCATCTGTTTGATGGCTTTGGTGTACTCAAATTGATCACAATTGAGCTCTATTTATAGTAGAGTAAGTTTGTTTTGTAAGGAATAGTGAATGGCAACTGCTGAGTAGGGTTGGCCAATGTTGGCAAATGAAAATCCAAGTCTCCTCTAGCCATTGACTAGAGGTTAGAGCACAGAGCTTTGGTTCCCTTGGTCTTGGATAAGTCTTGACTGAATTCAGTTGCCAATAGCTCAGTCCATGCCACCTTGGTGCTTCCATTGAATGCTTCAATCCAAAATTGGAGTCTTGTCCCTATTTTAGGCAATTCTAGGTTTGGCATGCTATTTCTTGTTCCAAGGACTTTGGAGGCTTGGCTCAGGGATTGTCCCCTTTAGATTTAATCCTCAGATGTGTCCAAAGTGATGACAAGGCTTGGAATTGGCTGATTTTGGAAAATCGACCAAAAGTGCAAAAATCTGCCTTGCCTTGGCAGATTTCAGCAAGGCATCTTGCCAATGTCATATCTCATGGCTCAAGTTGAATTTGGTGATGTTCTTGGCCATTTTGGAAAACCCTTATATGATACAACAACTGTTTGGTCATATTTGGTTTGGATACTTTTTGGATCCAAGTGAAAAATGTCCCTACATTTGGAAAAAAGTAAGGCAAATTCTGACTTAGTGAAATTTTCACTAAGTGTTGGAACAAAGTGACTCTTCTTGATTTTGATCACTCCATAACTCAAAATCCATGAGGAATTTGGACATAGATCAGTATGAAGCTTTTGTAGAGGGCAATGAGATCTACAAATCAAGCTTTGGATGGGGAAAAATGGCTTTGTGGTTTAGGAGTTATGATCCTCCAAAGTTGGTACCTTTGTCACTTTATTTCATAACTTAGAAAATTTTCTAAGTTTTTATGGTTACCCCTTTTACAAGTTATCCCACTTTCTTTGATTTTTCTTGATGAATGATGATTCAAATCATACATTAACATCAATTTAGGGTTAAAAATCCATTTTTGTGAAAAATCTCAAAAAGTCAAAGTTGACTTTTGTGCACAGTTGACTTTTTATCAGATGAATTCCAAACTGTGCAATTCTTCAAGAAATCATGTCCTTGAGTTAAATCAAACTTGATGGACATGTTCCATGGGTGTTATAGGGTATATTGAATCATGTCCTAGGGTTTGGGAGCATGTCCTGGTCAATAGTCAAAGCTACAGTTGATTTTTCCCGCAAAACCCTAACTGTGGTTCAGATGAAATTGAAACTTGTTGCTCAAGCTTCTTGGATCAATCCATTGTTCCAAATGGATCAATATGGTATATTAGAGACCCTCAAATCATGTCTTGAGGTCTTGGCTCGTGATTTGTCCCAAAAGTCAACTTAGGGGTGAATTAGGTCAAGAAACCCTAATTCCTGATTTTTGATGTATGCATCCCCTGAGGCAAAATTGACTTGATAATTGGGTCCATGAGGTTCCATGGAGCATATTAGGATATGCTTTGAAGTATTCGCTCATGCCCAAAGGAAAATTTCCAACTGGAGGCCCTGGTCGACCAAACCCTAATTTGGTGACACCGTCGATCTTGAAGCTTGATCCATCTAGAAGGGAGCAACCTTGTGCTTAATCCTTGAAGTGGTTGTGGATATTTGAGAGGTTTAGAAAAATTGTAAGATCATGTCATTCCTTGATTGATCCTTTGTTTAAGAGCTCAGAGAGGGCTTGAAACCCTAATTTTGATTGTAGTGAATGCTCACCCATCTTTGGGGAGACTAATGAGGCATAATGATACACCCATATTGTGATGATGATTTGCACAATGATGGGAAATCTTAGTGGTCAAAATTTGGGGTATGACACATGGGAAATGCAAATCATGGCCTATTTCAAAACCACTATCGGGTTTTTCAATAGGAGCCTCATCTGAAAAAACCACCACCACCATTGGATTCCTTGTGAAATTCTAGGGAGGATAGACCTAAATTTTGTCCAAAATCTTGCCTTGGCCAGGCCAAAAACAAGGCAACCCTCATATATCCATGGGGTGGTTTTGATACACGGATGTATCACCACCCCAGTGGTAGAGGGCGCGCGCTGCACACAAGAGGTCTGGGGTTCGAATCCCCCTCGCCCCAAATCCTCTTTTTATCATTTTTCCCACTTTTTGTTATTTTTCATATTATTTTTAAATGGTTTGGAAAATTAATAACTCTCTCAATTTTAATGATTTTTGATTGGTTCTTTTTTGCAAAAAATCACAAAAATGTTAAAATATTTTATTCCACAAAAAAATCAGATTTATATTAATTATTTAATATAGTTGATATTTTTGTAACTAAATTCATTTTTATTTATTTCTAAACCTTTTAAAAATGAATATCCACCTTGAAAAATCAAGACCAAATGAGTTTTAATTCATCTTGTGATTAAACATCATTTTTCAAACCTTAACCAAAAATCACAAGTTGTTCATTCAAACTTATTTGGTATTTTTATCATTTTAATTAATTTTCCTTGAAAATTACTTTAAAAAGTGATAAAATTAGGGTTTCTTTGATTTTCACCCTCACAAATCTTTTCAAAAACACTCATGGGCCTCTAATAGAGTGTAAGACCCAATCCATATTTGAAACCAAAATAGTTTGGGCCTCAGTCATTGTATAAGACCCACGGTGTTTTCAAAAATCTTGGCGCGATCGCCAGTTTAAAATAAAATCATTTGGGTCTACCCTCGTGTTGTAAGTCCTATCTTTATTTTTCAAAACATCCTTGGGCCTCTAATAGAGTGTAAGACTCAACCCCTTTGTAAATAATACTCTTTTGGGCCTCACACATTGTATAAGTCCCTATGTGTTTTCAAAAACCTCGGCGCGATTGCCATTTTCAAACAAATAATCTTTGGGCCTCTCCCTGAGTTGTAAGCCTCATCTCTTGTACAAAAATAAATCTTTGGTCCTCTAATAGAGTGTAAGACCCATCCCCTTGTACATAAAAACTTTTTGGGCCTCTCCTTGAGCTGTAAGCCCCAACAATCTTTTCAAAGCACTTTCTCCTTTGATTTTGAATTCAAATATATGTTGTTATCAAAACTTTCTTTAGTTTCTTTGTTGAACAACTAACAAAACAGCATGGAAGCTCTACAACGGGTAAGTGTTTATCCGCTTTCATTTACCACTTTCATATATATATATATATATATATATATATATATATTGTGTGGTTATTTCACTGTAAGTCTTCTTTCATATCCTTTTAAATACTCGTCATATATCAACTGTATATATACTAGTATAGTTATTTAGAGTTTTCCCCGACAACTACGTCTAGAACTAGGTAAAGCCTGTTGGTCACTCTCGAATACAAACAAAACTAGATCCCCATAGGATTCCAGATACAGTCTTCCCTTCTCTTGGGGTTAAACAATATGGAACAAAGAGAAAGGCAGTATTCTCAGTGAACCTTTTCTCAAACTGTCACCCTTAGAAATTGTCAAAGAATCTCTACTCCCCAGAGTTAATCTATTCTCCGTGAATAGCATCTCTTGAGTTTCTTACAAATTCTCAAACTTTCCTGGAATGATCTCTTCTCTGTGAATTGCATTTCTTGAACTTCTCTTGGTTTGGGGACCCACAGGCTTCCTAAAAGCATCCCCTCCTCTTCTTGGGCTTTGTACAAGGACCCTTCGGCTTCTTAGAAGTTCTCATGCTTTCTCTTGGGCTTAATACAAGGACCCTAATGACCTCTTAAAGGTATAAGACAGAACTTAGTCATCCTTTGCTAGAGCAATCTTTCCAGTGTCAAACCTCTGGCCACTTTAGGGTTGGTTCTCGTCCCTTAAAGCCCTTGCTCTCTTTTGGGCATCCTACAAAAGATAAAACTCTACAAGTAGACTTGGACTGTCTAATTCCTTTGAGTCTCAAAGACATTCTCAAGTCCCTTTCAAACATAGGAGAAACCCCGGATTCTGGATTAATCCCCAGCCAAGTTAGAACGTTGCGGGTTCTAAAACCCTGTCCTTCTCCCAAAAATTCCCCGACCCGGGTCAGATAACGCTATCTTAAACCAGAGCCTCAAGGTTTCTGATCTATCAATTCCTTTTGCATTCCCTTAGAAGGATTGATTCCCTTCTTGGACCTGCCTCGGGATCTCAATAATCCTCTGCAGAAGTATAGCCTCCTCTTAGACTTTGCATAATGATCCTTCCTCAGCGAAGTCAGCCTCCTCTTGGGCTTTGTACAATGACTCCCCCTAGCGGATTTAACCTTTTCAGACTCTCTTGTTGAGTCCATCACTTTCCAAGACTCTCTTGTTGAGTCACTTTCCTTTTTAGCCTCTATCTCGGGCTTCGTACGAGACAGCAAATCACTCTCTTGTTGAGTATGAAAGACTCTCTTGTGGAGTCGACCCTTTTTAGCCTCCGTCTTGGGCTTCGTACAAGGCATATAAAAGCACTCTCTTGTTGAGTCAGTCACTTGTTAGTACTCTCTTGTTGAGTCAATCTTTTTAGCCTCTATCTCGGGCTTCGTACGAGACAAATAATAAACACCCTCTTGTTGGGTCAACAGCCTCATCTTAGGCTTTGCATAGAGAAATCCCCGGTTGAGTCAATCAACCTTTTAGCATCAAACTTGTGATTTAATCAAGGCATACAGTTCATATTTAGAGATGGCAAATTCTCTCTCAGTCAAACCCTTCAGCTTCATATCTTGGGCTTTGAACAAGATACAAATACTCCTTTTAGCCTCTGTCTTGGGCTTTGAACGAGACACCAAAACATCTTTTCCTCCCTTAAAATAGGAGGGAACTACGATCGCTCTGATTTCCCTATTTCGTTAAATGAGAATACTTAGGCATAAGATTGCGAAATCTTAGCGAGCATACTAATCAAAAAACTCAAAATCCAGTACCTCTGTCAATCAACCGAAAGCATTACATCCAACACCTTACCAAAAGCCTCACAAATAGTCCAGACACGATATTCTTGAGCAAGATAACCTAAGACAAGACCCCCCCCCCCTTTTGATAGCATCTGTAAACTAACAGTCATCTGTTTAAACTCAGTATGCAAGCAGAGTTAATTGGAGACATCTATTTCCCTTCCTTAATCAGCTTCACAGGATAAAATATGAATCGAACTGTAGTACCAAAGCGATAGTGATTCGAAACCACAAAACTCACGCTACAGAAAAATGGCGACCACAGTGGGAGTCATTCTTTCTTACAGTTTTAGGTAGAAACCTTGAACAAGTCATTTTCACTGTGGCCGCCACAGAAAAATGGCGACCATAGTGGGAGGCATTCTTTCTTACACTCTTAGGTGAAAAAACAAAGTACCACAGAAATGGCGACTCTGCTGGGGAGTCATTGTCTGTATAGGATCATAGGACTAGAGGTCTAAGATGTTAGGACAAATATATATACTGCTTATCCTAATTGATATCTGTGTTTATTTTTCTACTAATGGGAATTCGTGTGATGCCGCATGTGGAAAGATTGAGTATACA
Source organism: Lathyrus tuberosus (assembly GCA_022829125.1). Taxonomy (NCBI): domain Eukaryota; kingdom Viridiplantae; phylum Streptophyta; class Magnoliopsida; order Fabales; family Fabaceae; genus Lathyrus; species Lathyrus tuberosus. The sequence goes on along the minus strand of JALAZF010000432.1, from coordinate 1,548,733 downwards.
CCTAAGATAGGGGATGGCATTTGTTATTTCCTTGATTTTATGGTTGGCATTTATTTTGCTAAAACTGTTCTAGCAGCAAGATGTTCTAATATTCTGCATTCAACATGTCGGATAAAGATGTCCCATCCTGGATCATAGGACATCGCGTCTGTTTTTGGTTTAAAAGAAAGAATTTGTTGTTGGTATTTGTTACTAAATATTCTATGAATATTTAGTTATCCTTTGTGGCATCCAAAGTATTTTGGGTTAAGTTTTTGTGTGTTGGTTTTCGGATTTTCAACAGTTTCTAAATATGGAGACATATTAGGAAACTTTAGATTGAAGACCTATTTTCTTGGAGTTTATTTTGCAGAAATGTGTGCAGTCTCTTTGCTGCATTTTGAAGCCTAATCCAGTCCAAATTAATGCTATATATTGACTGGTGTAAACCTAGTTTAGGTGTGGAACTTACGTGTGTTTTGTTAGGGTTTTTGAGTGTTATTTGTGAGCCTAACTGGTATCATTCTGATAACAGTACAAGGACTGGTTTTGTGTTGTAAGTTCTGTCAGTTACTCATAAGCTTTTAAGCATTGAGTTTCTTGTGTGTCTATTCTCATAAGCTTTGAAGTATTGAGAATTGTGCGTTTTTGAAAGTGTGACTTTCGTTTTGTTACTTGTGTTGAAAGAAACCAGTCACGGTTTGTGATTGAAGAGGGATTTGAGGAAGGCCTCATACCTAGGTGAGTCTTAGGTAGAAGTCATAGGAAGGGTAACGATTAAGTGAGCGGATTGTAACCGGGTGTGGTTGCTGTATGATCTGTGAATTGATACTGTCGTATATTGATTTCGTCCCTAGCTTGGTAGCCCCCAGAGTAGGATTGTTGATCCGAACTGGGTAAACATATCAATGTGTTCTTTACTTTCTGCACTGTTATTATTATTGTTAACTTGTTCATTGTGTTGGATATCAGTGTCTCAACATCTATGTAGGATATCTGATATCTGTGCCAGAATTTCAATTGGCATCAAGAGCTTGCACCCTTGTTTGGTTCTGGGTGAGATTCAGGGAAGGTACTTTCTGGTGCAATAGACAAGGATGAAGGATTTTTGAACAAACCACCTCTGCTTGATGGTTCCAACTATGACTACTGGAAACCAAGGATGGTAGCATTCATCAAATCCATGGATGATCAAGCATGGAAACCTGTTATCAAAGGATGGGAACCCCCAAAGGTTAGAGATGGAGAAGGTAATCCTACTGATGTGGTGAAGGAAGAGGAAGACTGGGATGATGCAGACTACAAAGGGTCCTTGGGAAATTCCAAAGCCATGAATGCACTCTTTAATGGTGTTAATAAGAATATCTTCAGGTTAATTGAACATTACACTATTACAAAAGAGGCGTGGCAGGTCTTGAAGGTTGCTCATGAAGGGACTTCAAAGGTGAAGATGTCAAAACTTCAGCTTCTCACTACCAAGTTTGAGAATTTGAAGATGAAGGAAGATGAGAGCATTCATGACTTCCACATGAACATTATTGATATAGCTAATGCTTCAAGTGCCCTAGGTGAAAAAATGTCTGATAGCAAACTGGTCAGAAAAATCCTCAGATCTCTACCTAAGAGATTTGACATGAAAGTGACCGCTATAGAGGAAGCTCAGGACATAGATAAGATGAAAGTGGATGAACTTGTGGGATCACTTCAAACATTTGAATTGGGGATCAGTGAAAATTCTGAGAAGAAGAAGAGTATAGCTTTTGTGTCAAAGGCAGGTGACTCAGAAGATGAAAGTAATCTGGATAGAGATGAAGGCCTTTCAGAAGACCTGGTGTTACTTGGCAAACAATTCAACAAAGTGTTCAGAAGGATGGATTGGAAGTCAAGATCAAATGTTAGGGACAAGCCACTCGACATCAGCAAAAACCAGAATGCTGGGAGAAATGCCAGTACTAAAGAAAATTTCAACCAAGGGAAAAGAGCTCAGTGTCATGAGTGTGAAGGTTTTGGACACATAAAATCTGAGTGTCCCACTTATCTCAAGAGACAAAAGAAGGGGTTATCAGTCTCATGGTCAGAAGATGACTCTGAAACTGAAACTAATGAGAAGTCTGGAAAGTGGGTTACAGCATTAACAGGTGTGTGGAGTCTGATGAAGAGTCAGTCAGTGAAGAACTTACCTTTGAAGAGCTGGCTGCTTCCTATAAGAATTTATGCATTAAAAGCGAAGAAATTTGTCAGCAGAGAGAAGAACAAAAGAGAGTTATTGCTCATCTAAAAGCTGAAAAGGAAGAGCATTTGTCTACTATCTCTGATCTGAAAAGTGAAGTGGTTGTTCTGAATTCAAAACTGGACAATGTGATCAAGACTGTCATAATGCTCAATAGTAGCTCTGATGTGCTTGATGAGATTCTGAAGTCAGGGAGAGATGTTGGAAATGTTAGTTGTCTTGGGTTTGAGAGTTCAAGTGAGATAGACAAGGGAAAATGGCCTGAAGTGACACCTGCTCAATCTAAGAAAGAATTGAAAACGCCAAATAACATGTTGCAACATCCTCACAGACATCAGAAGAATTTCACAAGAAGAAAGAATCAAAGATGGAGATGTCACTACTGTGGAAGGTTTGGCCATATAAAACCCTTCTGCTACAGATTATATGGCTACCCCAAAACTGGGTTACAGTCTAGTAGGGAACAAGATTGGGTTGGAGCAAAGAAGGTGTGGACTCCCAAGAATACTGTGGAAGAACACATAGCTCATAAGTCTTTCAGATGTCTCTACAAGGGAAAAGTGGTACTTTGATAGTGGATGTTCTAGGCACATGACTGGTGTCAAGGGATGTTTGTCAGATGTTAAGTCTCATTCTATTAACTATGTGACCTTTGGTAATGGATCAAAAGGGAGAGTAATGGGTGTTGGAAAATTGGACTGTACAGGACAACCCAATCTGGAGGAGGTATTACTTGTTGAAGGCTTAGATGCAAACTTGATAAGCATAAGTCAACTATGTGATCGGGGTCTCAGGGTCAACTTTACCAATTCTGAATGTCTGATAACAAATGAGAAGGGTAAGGTTGTCATGAGAGGCGAGAGAGCATAAGATAATTGTTATTTGTGGAGGTCTGAGAGCACTGCAATATGCTTGGAGACTAAGAAAGCTATTGAAAAGAATACTGAGTTACAACAGGTGTTGATCAATTTTAAAGCAACTCAAAATGTTAGCATGGTGACCTGTGATAATAAGATTAAACTTAGTAAGTATGTCAGCGCGGAAAATTTAAAAGGAAAGTTTGATGAATGCACATTTGAGGCGAATCGGGTGTTCAAAGTTTGTGACTACCGCGCTTCTCTAGACCCACTCCTTAAAAATATAAATAGGCGGGCAAACACACTCTACCTACATCAAACATATTGTACAAAAATTTCTCCTGCCCATTCTCTCCAAAGTTCACGGGCTTTAGGGTTTTCTCTTAACATCCTCAATATTGTGCCTTGTGATCAATCGAAAATGTCTCAACATCATGCATCAGAATCCATGCATGGCTCTTCTGATAACTCAGGATCTCCTCGGACCAATGCTGAAGATGATGAACCACTTCGAATGATCAACCTTTCAGGCCTTGTGCTTGATATTTCTCCCTTGAACGTAGTATCGGCTGATCCTAAAGGAAAACGACAAGTTTCTCACTCAATGGATGTCAATATTCCTGGTAAGAAGTCTAAACCTTTTTCATCTAGGAAGAAAGTTCACTCGATGACTAGTTTATATACAGACCAAATAAGCCCTAGAAAAAACTTGTCTGAAAAAGGGTCTAAGTCTGGTTTGATTGAAAAGAAGAATGCTACTGAATTATGTGGTATAAACAAGAATCCTACTGATGCTGATGTAGTCAAAAAGGATAAGGAACTTAGGAAGTTTGTTGCCAAGATTTTGAGTGGAGTCGATACAGATGTTGGGTCAGATGTTCCAACATCCTTGACAGGAAATGCCAATGGCAGCCCTACAGATAGGACTGATGATGGTGTCCCCATTCATGTGGGTCACGAAAGAGGAGTAAAAAGAAAGCCGATGTAGTTATTAATGTTGATGATCTCACTTCTGATGAGGAACCCGTTGCCGGGATGTTAAGGAGAATTAAGAGAAGAAGAGAGAAAACTGTTATGATTGAAGGTTCAAAGTCTGTAAAATTGCATAGAAAGTCTGGAGGTGTGGATACTACCAAGGGAAAAGTTGGAGCTGGGCCTCCTAAACAATGGAGTAAGGTTGTTGTTCCAACTAAGAAGAGAAAAGTCACTGCTCACAGTGAGTCTGAATATGAGGCTGCAACTGATGTTCAAGACATCATTGGTGTGAAAAACTCTACATGCAAAAAGACCTATGCTGATGGTTCTACAAGGAATGCAGATAGGTGGAGAGTTGTAGATCAAAGGAGGATTGCCTTGGAGAAAGAGCTGGGTAAGGATTTCATTAAATACAAAGAAATCACGGATCTTATTGCAGTTGCTGGGTTGATGAGAACTGTGTCCAAGATAGGACCCTGCTATGAGAAATTAGTCAAGGAATTTGTTGTGAATATTCCTGAAGATTGTGATGATACTTCAGAAAAGTGTCTGTGAGAGAAAAAGTCGTCACTTTTTCTCCTGAAGTAATCAATAACTTTCTGGGCAGGTGTGAAGAACCTCAGCCTGAGTTAGAGGTCACAGACAATGAAGTGTGTAAGGAGATTACAGGTGGTTGTCTTAAACACTGGCCAAATGAAGAAAAGTTGTCCTCTGGAAAACTGAGTGTTAAATATGCTATTCTCCACAGGATTGCTGTTGTGAATTGGGTACCTACCAATCATACATCTACTATTTCCTCCATACTTGGTAGGTTCATTTATGCTATTGGGAAAAAGGCCTCTTTTGATTTTGGGACATACATCTTTGAACAAATCCTGAAACAAGCAAGTTCAACTGCTGTCAAGATGCCTATTTGCTTTCCATCCCTGATCTGTGGTGTTATTTTAGATCAGTTTCCTAACCTTTTGTTAGGGAGTGGCAGTGCTCTCAAAAGAAAACCTCATATGTCCCTGCACTACAAGTTACTTGGTGGGGCACATGTTTCAGACATTGTTGGGACATCTTCTCAAACTTCCAGTCATGCTACCTTTGATGATGAAGTCATTGCCCAACTGTAAGAGACGTGCAAGGAACTGGAAGATTCCATCAAAAAAGACAATGCTAGGAAGTCCAAACTTGAACAGTTAATTAAAACTTTCATGGAGAAAAAGAATGTTTCTGCTAGAACAGTTGGTAAAGACCAAGATAACAAGGAAACTGCTGAAGGAGATGCCGCTGGTGGATCTGATAGAGAGAGTGAACAGGGTTCAGATGACTATGTATCTGGGAGTGGTAATATTGATACTGAGACTGATGGATAGGGTGAAGAAATTGCGGAATCTGGGTCAGATGAAGATGATGATGGTGCTGCAGAATAACTGCAGAAGATGATTTTTTTTTGCTTGTTTTGTTGTTGTTGGTGTTGTTTTGACTGAACACCTAGGATAACTATATCTCTGTCTCTTCTTCTAAACATTATCTTTTGATATATTATGTTTTGTTTTGAATTGTTCTACTTGCCTTTGTCATATTTATGGCTAAAAAGGGGGAGTAGTGTGCTTGTGGTGTGCTTGTGCTGGTGCTGCAGTTGAGGGGGAGAATGTTGTTGTGTTGCTGCAGTTGAGGGGGAGAATGTTGTTGTGTTGTTGCAGTTGAGGGGGAGTTTTTTTTGTGTGAATCTCTTTGCTGCTATGGTTTGTGTTGGTGTTATGGTATGTTTTTTTTCGCTGCTACTGTTGTTTTGCTGGTGTTATCTTTGCAAGATTGTTTGGTGTGTAGTTTTAGCCAAAATAAGCCAAATGGGGAGATTGTTATTTCTTTGATTTTATGGTTGGCATTTATTTTGCTCAAACTGTTCTAGCAGCAAGATGCTGAAACAAGATGTTCTAATATTCTGCATTCAACATGTCGGATAAAGATGTCCCATCCTGGATCATAGGACATCGCGTCTGTTTTTGGTTTAAAAGGAAGAATCTGTTGTTGGTATTTGTTACTGAATATTCTGTGAATATTTAGTTATCCTTTGTGGCATCCAAAGTATTTTGGGTTAAGTTTTTGTGTGTTGGTTTTCGGGTTTTCAACAGTTTCTAAATATGGAGACATATTAGGAAACTTTAGATTGAAGACCTATTTTCTTAGAGTTTATTTTGCAGAAATGTGTGCAGTCTCTTTGCTGCGTTTTAAAGCCCAATCCAGTCCAGATTTAATGCTATATATTGACTGGTGTAAACCTAGTTTAGGTGTGGAACTTACGTGTGTTTTGTTAGGGTTTTTGAGTGTTATTTGTGAGCCTAACTGGTATCATTCTGATAACAGTAAAAGGACTGGTTTTGTGTTGTAAGTTCTGTCAGTTACTCATAAGCTTTTAAGCATTGAGTTTCTTGTGTGTCTATTCTCATAAGCTTTGAAGTATTGAGAATTGTGTGTTTTTGAAAGTGTGACTTTCGTTTTGTTACTTGTGTTGAAAGGAACCAGTCACGGTTTGTGATTGAAGAGGGATTTGAGGAAGACCTCATACCTAGGTGAGTCTTAGGTAGAAGTCATAGGAAGGGTAATGATTAAGTGAGCGGATTGTAACCGGGTGTGGTTGTTGTATGATCTGTGAATTGATACTATCGTATATTGATTTCGTCCCTAGCTTGGTAGCCCCCAGAGTAGGATTGTTGATCCGAACTGGGTAAACATATCAATGTGTTCTTTACTTTCTGCACTGTTATTATTATTGTTAACTTGTTCATTGTGTTGGATATCAGTGTCTCAACATCTGTGTAGGACATCTGATATCTGTGCCAGAATTTCAATTGGCATCAAGAGCTTGCACCCTTGTTTGGTTCTGGGTGAGATTCAGGGAAGGTACTTTCTGGTGCAATGGACAAGGATGAAGGATTTTTGAACAAACCACCTCTGCTTGATGGTTCCAACAATGACTACTGGAAACCAAGGATGGTAGCATTCATCAAATGCATGGATGATCAAGCATGGAAAGCTGTTATCAAAGGATGGGAACCCCCAAAGGTTAGAGATGGAGAAGGTAATCCTACTGATGTGGTGAAGGAAGAGGAAGACTGGGATGATGCAGACTACAAAGGGTCCTTGGGAAATTCCAAAGCCATGAATGCACTGTTTAATGGTGTTAATAAGAATATCTTCAGGTTAATTGAACATTGCACCATTGCAAAAGAGGCGTGACAGGTCTTGAAGGTTGCTCATGAAGGGACTTCAAAGGTGAAGATGTCAAAACTTCAGCTTCTCACTACCAAGTTTGAGAATTTGAAAATGAAGGAAAATGAGAGCATTCATGACTTCCACATGAACATTATTGAGATAACTAATGCTTCAAGTGCCCTAGGTGAAAAGATGTGTGATAGCAAACTGGTCAGAAAAATCCTCAGATCTCTACCTAAGAGATTTGACATGAAAGTGACCGCTATAGAGGAAGCTCAGGACATAGATAAGATGAAAGTGGATGAACTTGTGGGATCACTTCAAACATTTGAATTGGGGATCAGTGAAAAGTATGAGAAGAAGAAGAGTATAGCTTTTGTGTCAAAGGCAGGTGACTCAGAAGATGAAAGTAATCTGGATAGAGATAAAGGCCTTTCAGAAGACCTGGTGTTACTTGGCAAACAATTCAACAAAGTGTTCAGAAGGATGGATTGGAAGTCAAGATCAAATGTTAGGGACAAGCCACTCGACATCAGCAAAAACCAGAATGCTGGGAGAAATGCCAGTACTAAAGAAAATTTCAACCAAGGGAAAAGAGCTCAGTGTCATGATTGTGAAGGTTTTGGACACATAAAATCTGAGTGTCCCACTTATCTCAAGAGACAAAAGAAGGGGTTATCAGTCTCATGGTCAGAAGATGACTCTGAAATTGAAACTAATGAGAAGTCTGGAAAGTGGGTTACAGCATTAACAGGTGTGTGTGAGTCTGATGAAGAGTCAGACAGTGAAGAACTTACCTTTGAAGAGCTGGCTGCTTCCTATAAGAATTTATGCATTAAAAGCGAAGAATTTTGTCAGCAGAGAGAAGAACAAAAGAGAGTTATTGCTCATCTAAAAGCTGAAAAGGTAGAGCATTTGTCTACTATCTCTGATCTGAAAAGTGAAGTGGTTATTCTGAATTCAAAACTGGACAATGTGATCAAGACTGTCAGAATGCTCAATATTAGCTCTGATGTGCTTGATGAGATTCTGAAGTCAGGGAGAGATGTTGGAAATGTTAGTTGTCTTGGGTTTGAGAGTTTAAGTGAGATAGACAAGGGAAAATGGCCTGAAGTGACACCTGCTCAATCTAAGAAAGAATTGAAAACGCCAAATACCATGTTGCAACATCCTCACAGACATCAGAAGAATTTCACAAGAAGAAAGAATCAAAGATGGAGATGTCATTACTGTGGAAGGTTTGGCCATATAAAACCCTTCTGCTACAGATTATATGGCTACCCCAAAACTGGGTTACAGTCTAGTAGGGAACAGGATTGGGTTGGAGCAAAGAAGGTGTGGACTCCCAAGAATACTGTGGAAGAACACATAACTCATAAGTCTTTCAGATGTCTCTACAAGGAAAAAGTGGTACTTTGATAGTGGATGTTCTAGGCACATGACTGGTGTCAAGGGATGTTTGTCAGATGTTAAGTCTCATTCTATTAACTATGTGACCTTTGGTAATGGATCAAAAGGGAGAGTAATGGGTGTTGGAAAATTGGACTGTACAGGACAACCCAATCTGGAGGAGGTATTACTTGTTGAAGGCTTAGATGCAAACTTGATAAGCATAAGTCAACTATGTGATCGGGGTCTCAGGGTCAACTTTACCAATTCTGAATGTCTGATAACAAATGAGAAGGGTAAGGTTGTCATGAGAGGCGAGAGAGCATAAGATAATTGTTATTTGTGGAGGTCTGAGAGCACTGCAATATGCTTGGAGACTAAGAAAGCTATTGAAAAGAATACTGAGTTACAACAGGTGTTGATCAATTTTAAAGCAACTCAAAATGTTAGCATGGTGAACTGTGATAATAAGATTAAACTTAGTAAGTATGTCAGCACGGAAAATTTAAAAGGAAAGTTTGATGAATACAAATTTGAGGCGAATCGGGTGTTCAAAGTTTGTGACTACCGCGCTTCTCTGGGCCCACTCCTCAAAAATATAAATAGGCGGGCAAACACACTCTACCTACATCAAACATATTGTACAAAAATTCCTCCTGCCCTTTCTCTCCAAAGTTCACGGGCTTTAGGGTTTTCTCTTAACATCCTAAATATTGTGCCTTGTGATCAATCGAAAATGTCTCAACATCATGCATCAGAATCCATGCATGGCTCTTCTGATAACTCAGGATGTCCTCGGACCAATGCTGAAGATGATGAACCACTTCGAATGATCAACCTTTCAGACCTTGTGCTTGATATTTCTCCCTTGAACGTAGTACCGGCTGATCCTAAAGGAAAACGACAAGTTTCTCACTCAATGGATGTCAATATTCCTGGTAAGAAGTCTAAACCTTTTTCATCTCATAAGAAAGTTCACTCGATGACTAGTTTATATACAGACCAAATAAGCCCTAGAAAAAACTTGTCTGAAAAAGGGTCTAAGTCTGGTTTGATTGAAAAGAAGAATGCTACTGAATTATGTGGTATAAACAAGAATCCTACTAATGCTGATGTAGTAAAAAAGGATAAGGAACTTAGGAAGTTTGTTGCCAAGATTTTGAGTGGAGTCGATACAGATGTTGGGTCAGATGTTCCAACATCCTTGACAGGAAATGCCAATGGCAGCCCTACAGATAGGACTGATGATGGTGTCCCCATTCATGTGGGTCACGAAAGAGGAGTAAAAATAAAGTCGATGTAGTTATTAATGTTGATGATCTCACTTCTGATGAGGAACCCATTGTCGAGATGTTAAGGAGAATTAAGAGAAGAAGAGAGAAAACTGTTATGATTGAAGGTTCAAAGTCTGCAAAATTGCATAGAAAGTCTGGAGGTGTGGATAGTACCAAGGGAAAAGTTGGAGCTGGGCCTCCTAAACAATGGAGTAAGGTTGTTGTTCCAACTAAGAAGAGAAAAGTCACTGCTCACAGTGAGTCTGAATATGAGGCTGCAACAGATGTTCAAGACATCATTGGTGTGAAAAACTCTACATGCAAAAAGACCTATGATGATGGTTCTACAAGGAATGCAGATAGGTGGAGAGTTGTAGATCAAAGGAGGATTGCCTTGGAGAAAGAGCTGGGTAAGGATTTCATTAAATACAAAGAAATCATGGATCTTATTGCAGTTGTTGGGTTGATGAGAACTGTGTCCAAGATAGGACCCTGCTATGAGAAATTAGTCAAGGAATTTGTTGTGAATATTCCTGAAGATTGTGATGAAAACAGGAGTAAAAACTTCAGAAAAGTGTCTGTGAGAGGAAAAGTCGTCACTTTTTCTCCTGAAGTAATCAATAACTTTCTGGGCAGGTGTGAAGAACCTCAGCCTGAGTTAGAGGTCACAAACAATGAAGTGTGTAAGGAGATTATAGGTGGTTGTCTTAAACACTGGCCAAATGAAGAAAAGTTGTCCTCTGGAAAACTGAGTGTTAAATATGCTATTCTCCACAGGATTGCTGTTGTGAATTGGGTACCTACCAATCATACATCTACTATTTCCTCCATACTTGGTAGGTTCATTTATGCTATTGGGAAAAAGGCCTCTTTTGATTTTGGGACATACATCTTTGAACAAATCCTGAAACAAGCAAGTTCAACTGCTGTCAAGATGCCTATTTGCTTTCCATCCCTGATTTGTGGTGTTATTTTAGATCAGTTTCCTAACCTTTTGTTAGGGAGTGGCAGTGCTCTCAAAAGAAAACCTCACATGTCCCTGCACTACAAGTTACTTGGTGGGGCACATGTTTCAGACATTGTTGGGACATCTTCTCAAACTTCCAGTCATGCTACCTTTGATGATGAAGTCATTGCACAGCTGCAAGAGACATGCAAGGAACTGGAAGATTCCATCAAAAAAGACAATGCTAGGAAGTCCAAACTTGAACAGTTAATTAAAACTTTCATGGAGAAAAAGAATGTTTCTGCTGGAACAGTTGGTAAAGACCAAGATAACAAGGAAACTGCTGAAGGAGATGCCGCTGGTGGATCTGATAGAGAGAGTGAACAGGGTTCAGATGACTATGTATCTGGGAGTGGTAATATTGATACTAAGACTGATGGAGAGGGTGAAGAAATTGCGGAATCTGGGTCAGATGAAGATGATGATGGTGCTGCAGAATAACTGCAGAAGATGATTTTTTTTTCTTGTTTTGTTGTTGTTGGTGTTGTTTTGACTGAACACCTAGGATAACTATATCTCTGTCTCTCCTTCTAAACATTATCTTTTGCTATATTATGTTTTGTTTTGAATTGTTCTACTTGCCTTTGTCATATTTATGGCTACAAAGGGGGAGTAGTGTTCTTGTGGTGTGCTTGTGCTGGTGCTGCAGTTGAGGGGGAGAATATTGTTGTGTTGCTGCAGTTGAGGGGGAGAATGTTGTTGTGTTGTTGCAGTTGAGGGGGAGTTTTTTTGTGTGAATCTCTTTGCTGCTATGGTTTGTGTTGGTGTTATGGTATGTTTTTTTTCGCTGCTACTGTTGTTTTGCTGGTGTTATCTTTGCAAGATTGTTTGGTGTGTAGTTTTAGCCAAAATAAGCCAAAGGGGGAGATTGTTATTTCTTTGATTTTATGGTTGGCATTTATTTTGCTAAAACTGTTCTAGCAGCAAGATGCTGAAACAAGATGTTCTAATATTCTGCATTCAACATGTCGGATAAAGATGTCCCATCCTGGATTATAGGACATCGCGTCTGTTTTTGGTTTAAAAGGAAGAATCTGTTGTTGGTATTTGTTACTGAATATTCTGTGAATATTTAGTTATCCTTTGTGGCATCCAAAGTATTTTGGGTTAAGTTTTTGTGTGTTGTTTTTTGGGTTTTCATCAGTTTCTAAATATGGAGACATATTAGGAAACTTTAGATTGAAGACCTTTTTTCTTAGAGTTTATTTTGCAGAAATGTGTGCAGTCTCTTTGCTGCATTTTGAAGCCCAATCCAGTCCAGATTTAATGCTATATATTGACTGGTGTAAACCTAGTTTAGGTGTGGAACTTACGTGTGTTTTGTTAGGGTTTTTGAGTGTTATTTGTGAGCCTAACTGGTATCATTCTGATAACAGTACAAGGACTGGTTTTGTGTTGTAAGTTCTGTCAGTTACTCATAAGCTTTTAAGCATTGAGTTTCTTGTGTGTCTATTCTCATAAGCTTTGAAGTATTGAGAATTGTGTGTTTTTGAAAGTGTGACTTTCGTTTTGTTACTTCTGTTAAAAGGAACCAGTCACGGTTTGTGATTGAAGAGGGATTTGAGGAAGGCCTCATACCTAGGTGAGTCTTAGGTAGAAGTCATAGGAAGGGTAATGATTAAGTGAGCGGATTGTAACCGGGTGTGGTTGTTGTATGATCTGTGAATTGATACTATCGTATATTGATTTCGTCCCTAGCTTGGTAGCCCCCAGAGTAGGATTGTTGATCCGAACTGGGTAAACATATCAATGTGTTCTTTACTTTCTGCACTGTTATTATTATTGTTAACTTGTTCATTGTGTTGGATATCAGTGTCTCAACATCTGTGTAGGACATCTGATATTTGTGCCAGAATTTCAATTGGCATCAAGAGCTTGCACCCTTGTTTGGTTCTGGGTGAGATTCAGGGAAGGTACTTTCTGGTGCAATGGACAAGGATGAAGGATTTTTTAACAAACCATCTCTGCTTGATGGTTCCAACTATGACTACTGGAAACCAAGGATGGTAGCATTCATCAAATCCATGGATGATCAAGCATGCAAAACTGTTATCAAAGGATGGGAACCCCCAAAGGTTAGAGATGGAGAAGGTAATCCTACTGATGTGGTGAAGGAAGAGGAAGACTGGGATGATGCAGACTACAAAGGGTCCTTGGGAAATTCCAAAGCCATGAATGCACTGTTTAATGGTGTTAATAAGAATATCTTCAGGTTAATTGAACATTGCACCATTGCAAAAGAGGCGTGGCAGGTCTTGAAGGTTGCTCATGAAGGGACTTCAAAGGTGAAGATGTCAAAACTTCAGCTTCTCAATACCAAGTTTGAGAATTTGAAGATGAAGGAAGATGAGAGCATTCATGACTTCCACATGAACATTATTGAGATAACTAATGCTTCAAGTGCCCTAGGTGAAAAGATGTCTGATAGCAAACTGGTCAGAAAAATCCTCAGATCTCTACCTAAGAGATTTGACATGAAAGTGACCGCTATAGAGGAAGCTCAGGACATAGATAAGATGAAAGTGGATGAACTTGTGGGATCACTTCAAACATTTGAATTGGGGATCAGTGAAAAGTCTGAGAAGAAGAAGAGTATAGCTTTTGTGTCAAAGGCAGGTGACTCAGAAGATGAAAGTAATCGGGATAGAGATGAAGGCCTTTCAGAAGACCTGGTGTTACTTGGCAAACAATTCAACAAAGTGTTCAGAAGGATGGATTGGAAGTCAAGATCAAATGTTAGGGACAAGCCACTCGACATCAGCAAAAACCAGAATGCTGGGAGAAATGCCATTACTAAAGAAAATTTCAACCAAGGGAAAAGAGCTCAGTGTCATGAGTGTGAAGGTTTTGGACACATAAAATCTGAGTGTCCCACTTATCTCAAGAGACAAAAGAAGGGGTTATCAGTCTCATGGTCAGAAGATGACTCTAAAACTGAAACTAATGAGAAGTCTGGAAAGTGGGTTACAGCATTAACAGGTGTGTGTGAGTCTGATGAAGAGTCAGTCAGTGAAGAACTTACCTTTGAAGAGCTGGCTGCTTCCTATAAGAATTTATGCATTAAAAGCGAAGAAGTTTGTCAGCAGAGAGAAGAACAAAAGAGAGTTATTGCTCATCTAAAAGCTGAAAAGGTAGAGCATTTGTCTACTATCTCTGATCTGAAAAGTGAAGTGGTTGTTCTGAATTCAAAACTGGACAATGTGATCAAGACTGTCAGAATGCTCAATAGTAGCTCTGATGTGCTTGATGAGATTCTGAAGTCAGGGAGAGATGTTGGAAATGTTAGTTGTCTTGGGTTTGAGAGTTCAAGTGAGATAGACAATGGAAAATGGCCTGAAGTGACGCCTGCTCAATCTAAGAAAGAATTGAAAACGCCAAATAACATGTTGCAACATCCTCACAGACATCAGAAGAATTTCACAAGAAGAAAGAATCAAAGATGGAGATGTCACTACTGTGCAAGGTTTGGCCATATAAAACCCTTCTGCTACAGATTATATGGCTACCCCAAAACCGGGTTACAGTCTAGTAGGGAACAGGATTGGGTTGGAGCAAAGAAGGTGTGGACTCCCAAGAATACTGTGGAAGAACACATAGCTCATAAGTCTTTCAGATGTCTCTACAAGGGAAAAGTGGTACTTTGATAGTGGATGTTCTAGGCACATGACTGGTGTCAAGGGATGTTTGTCAGATGTTAAGTCTCATTCTATTAACTATGTGACCTTTGGTAATGGATCAAAAGGGAGAGTAATGGGTGTTGGAAAATTGGACTGTACAGGACAACCCAATCTGGAGGAGGTATTACTTGTTGAAGGCTTAGATGCAAACTTGATAAGCATAAGTCAACTATGTGATCGGGGTCTCAGGGTCAACTTTACCAATTCTGAATGTCTGATAACAAATGAGAAGGGTAAGGTTGTCATGAGAGGCGAGAGAGCATCAGATAATTGTTATTTGTGGAGGTCTGAGAGCACTGCAATATGCTTGGAGACTAAGAAAGCTATTGAAAAGAATACTGAGTTACAACAGGTGTTGATCAATTTTAAAGCAACTCAAAATGTTAGCATGGTGACCTGTGATAATAAGATTAAACTTAGTAAGTATGTCAGCGCGGAAAATTTAAAAGGAAAGTTTGATGAATGCACATTTGAGGCGAATCGGGTGTTCAAAGTTTGTGACTACCGCGCTTCTCTGGGCCCACTCCTCAAAAATATAAATAGGCGGGCAAACACACTCTACCTACATCAAACATATTGTACAAAAATTTCTCCTGCCCTTTCTCTCCAAAGTTCACGGGCTTTAGGGTTTTCTCTTAACATCCTCAATATTGTGCCTTGTGATCAATCGAAAATGTCTCAACATCATGCATCAGAATCCATGCATGGCTCTTCTGATAACTCAGGATCTCCTTGGACCAATGCTGAAGATGATGAACAACTTCGAATGATCAACCTTTCAGACCTTGTGCTTGATATTTCTCCCTTGAACGTAGTACCGGCTGATCCTAAAGGAAAACGACAAGTTTCTAACTTAATGGATGTCAATATTCCTGGTAAGAAGTCTAAACCTTTTTCATCTAGGAAGAAAGTTCACTCGATGACTAGTTTATATACAGACCAAATAAGCCCTAGAAAAAACTTGTCTGAAAAAGGGTCTAAGTCTGGTTTGATTGAAAAGAAGAATGCTACTGAATTATGTGGTATAAACAAGAATCCTACTGATGCTGATGTAGTAAAAAAGGATAAGGAACTTAGGAAGTTTGTTGCCAAGATTTTGAGTGGAGTCGATACAGATGTTGGGTCAGATGTTCCAACATCCTTGACAGGAAATGCCAATCGCAGCCCTATAGATAGGACTAATGATGGTGTCCCCATTCATGTGGGTCATGAAAGAGGAGTAAAAAGAAAGCCGATGTAGTTATTAATGTTGATGATCTCACTTCTGATGAGGAACCCATTGCCGGGATGTTAAGGAGAATTAAGAGAAGAAGAGAGAAAACTGTTATGATTGAAGGTTCAAAGTCTGCAAAATTGCATAGAAAGTCTGGAGGTGTGGATACTACCAAGGGAAAAGTTGGAGCTGGGCCTCCTAAACAATGGAGTAAGGTTGTTGTTCCAACTAAGAAGAGAAAAGTCACTGCTCACAGTGAGTCTGAATATGAGGCTGCAACAGATGTTCAAGACATCATTGGTGTGAAAAACTCTACATACAAAAAGACCTATGCTGATGGTTCTACAAGGAATGCATATAGGTGGAGAGTTGTAGATCAAAGGAGGATTGCCTTGGAGAACGAGCTGGGTAAGGATTTCATTAAATACAAAGAAATCACGGATCTTATTGCAGTTGCTGGGTTAATGAGAACTATGTCTAAGATAGGACCCTGCTATGAGAAATTAGTCAAGGAATTTGTTGTGAATATTCCTGAAGATTGTGATGATAACAGGAGTAACAACTTCAGAAAAGTGTCTGTGAGAGAAAAAGTCGTCACTTTTTCTCCTGAAGTAATCAATAACTTTCTGGGCAGGTGTGAAGAACCTCAGCCTGAGTTAGAGGTCACAGACAATGAAGTGTGTAAGGAGATTACAGGTGGTTGTCTTAAACACTGGCCAAATGAAGAAAAGTTGTCCTCTGGAAAACTGAGTGTTAAATATGCTATTCTCCACAGGATTGCTGTTGTGAATTGGGTACCTACCAATCATACATCTACTATTTCCTCCATACTTGGTAGGTTCATTTATTCTATTGGGAAAAAGGCCTCTTTTGATTTTGGGACATACATCTTTGAACAAATCCTGAAACAAGCAAGTTCAACTGCTGTCAAGATGCCTATTTGCTTTCCATCCCTGATCTGTGGTGTTATTTTTGATCAGTTTCCTAACCTTTTGTTAGGGAGTGGCAGTGCTCTCAAAAGAAAACCTCATATGTCCCTGCACTACAAGTTACTTGGTGGGGCACATGTTTCAGACATTGTTGAGACATCTTCTCAAACTTCCAGTCATGCTACCTTTGATGATGAAGTCATTGCACAGCTGCAAGAGACGTGCAAGGAACTGGAAGATTCCATCAAAAAAGACAATGCTAAGAAGTCCAAACTTGAACAGTTAATTAAAACTTTCATGGAGAAAATGAATGTTTCTGCTGGAACAATTGGTAAAGACCAAGATAACAAGGAAACTGCTGAAGGAGATGTCGCTGGTGGATCTGATAGAGAGAGTGAACAGGGTTCAGATGACTATGTATCTGGGAGTGGTAATATTGATACTGAGACTGATGGAGAGGGTGAAGAAATTGTGGAATCTGGGTGAGATGAAGATGATGATGGTGCTGCAGAATAACTGCAGAAGATGATTTTTTTTTGCTTGTTTTGTTGTTGGTGTTGTTTTGACTGAACACCTAGAATAACTATATCTCTGTCTCTCCTTCTAAACATTATCTTTTGCTATATTATGTTTTGTTTTGAATTGTTCTACTTGCCTTTGTCATATTTATGGCTAAAAAGGGGGAGTAGTGTGCTTGTGGTGTGCTTGTGCTGGTGCTGCAGTTGAGGGGGAGAATGTTGTTGTGTTGCTGCAGTTGAGGGGGAGAATGTTGTTGTGTTGCTGCAGTTGAGGGGGAGTTTTTTTTTTGTGAATCTCTTTGCTGCTATGGTTTGTGTTGGTGTTATGGTGTGTTTTTTTTCGCTGCTACTGTTGTTTTGTTGGTGTTATCTTTGCAAGATTGTTTGGTGTGTAGTTTTAGCCAAAATAAGCCAAAGGGGGAGATTGTTATTTCTTTGATTTTATGGTTGGAATTTATTTTGCTAAAACTGTTCTAGCAGCAAGATGTTGAAACAAGATGTTCTAATATTCTGCATTCAACATGTCGGATAAAGATGTCTCATCCTGGATCATAGGACATCGCGTCTGTTTTTGGTTTAAAAGGAAGAATCTGTTGTTGGTATTTGTTACTGAATATTCTGTGAATATTTAGTTATCCTTTGTGGCATCCAAAGTATTTTGGGTTAAGTTTTTGTGTGTTGGTTTTCGGGTTTTCAACAGTTTCTAAATATGGAGACATATTAGGAAACTTTAGATTGAAGACCTATTTTCTTGGAGTTTATTTTGCAGAAATGTGTGCAGTCTCTTTGCTGCGTTTTGAAGCCCAATCCAGTCCAGATTTAATGCTATATATTGACTGGTGTAAACCTAGTTTAGGTGTGGAACTTACGTGTGTTTTGTTAGGGTTTTTGAGTGTTATTTGTGAGCCTAACTGGTATCATTCTGATAACAGTACAAGGACTGGTTTTGTGTTGTAAGTTCTGTCAGTTACTCATAAGCTTTTAAGCATTGAGTTTCTTGTGTGTCTATTCTCATAAGCTTTGAAGTATTGAGAATTGTGTGTTTTTGAAAGTGTGACTTTCGTTTTGTTACTTGTGTTGAAAGGAACCAGTCACGGTTTGTGATTGAAGAGGGATTTGAGGAGGGCCTCATACCTAGGTGAGTCTTAGGTAGAAGTCATGGGAAGGGTAGTGATTAAGTGAGCGGATTGTAACCGGGTGTGGTTGTTGTATGATCTGTGAATTGATACTATCGTATATTGATTTCGTCCCTGGCTTGGTGGCCCCCAGAGTAGGATTGTTGATCCGAACTGGGTAAACATATCACTGTGTTCTTTACTTTCTGCACTGTTATTATTATTGTTAACTTGTTCATTGTGTTGAATATCAGTGTATCAACATCTGTGTAGGACATCTGATATCTGTGCCAGAATTTCAGCATTATACGGGTAATATTACGGGGAGTGAATCCCATATAAGAGGTCCCGGTCGACCATCAAATCAGTGGAGATACCCTTTGCGGATTCAATGCCTATATGACTTCGGTTGTTGAAAGCAGATTGTTCCATTGGGTTATCTGAGAAGCTGAGGATTTTAGTAGACTGAAACCATTTTGTAGTACGGAAGCTATTGGAAATAGTTGTCACGCGATACTAACCTCATTTGAGATTACTCTAAGATGAACCAGCTCGCTTGGTGATCCGCTTGCTGTCGTTATCCCAAGAGGGGTCAGTGATTTTGAGGACAGGTACAAAAATCACCAATATAAACCTTTGGGGATGGGTAGAGCCTTGACTTCATGACACCGACCCTTTGACCCCATGTTTTTTCTATATTTTTGTGTGCTGCATTCATACATTCATTTAAAAAACATTAAAACAAAGAAAACTTTTCTCTTCTAGTCTCTCCTTTTTCAAATTAAACTAAGACAATGATTGCAAATGTCAAAGAAAGACATTGCGTTATGGATTTCGGTAGAAGAAAGACTCACAAGTACACCTTCAAAGTTCCAAAACTAGAGAATTTAAGAGGTTTGGCAAGGATGATCACTAACCCTGAGGCTTTCAGAGCTAAGTATGGAGGACTGCTGTCTCTGTTAAGGGTCCATGTAATTGAGGGAATACTGTCCACGCTAATCCAGTTCTACGATCCGGTCTATCACTGTTTCACATTCCTGGATTATCAGCTAGCACCAACACTGGAGGAGTACCCTCACCTGACTGATTTATATATCACTGATCAATCTCCCTTTTCTGGACTGGAAGAAATTCCAAAAGATCAAACCATTGCAAGGGAAATTTATTTGGACGAGTCAGAAGTCAGGACTCACATGATCATTAAGGGTGGTATCCAAGGTTTGCCAGCCCGGTTCTTGATAAAGAAAGCTCTGTACTTTGCTAGTATAGGGAACGTAGCCGCTTTCGAGAGCATCTTTGTTTTGCTCACCTACGGGTTATTTTTGTTTCCCAACATCGATAACTTCGTTGATATCAATGCCATTAAGATTTTTCTAATTGGAAACCCTGTACCTACCTTGCTCGCAGATGTTTATCATTCTGTACACTTAAGGAATTTGTACAATAGAGGAATGATCACATGTTGTGTACCCCTGCTATACAAATGGTTCACTTCCCATTTACCCAAGTCTGCAGCTTTTTGGGATCAAAATAGTACGTTACGTTGGTTGCAGAGAATCATGTCTCTTACCAACTCTGACATCGATTGGTATAATCCAATCTATGACGGGATCAGAATCATTGACCATTGTGGAAATTTCCCAAATGTACCCCTCATAGGAACTAAGGGAGGAATCAATTATCATCCAATTTTAGTTCGTCGTCAATTCGGATACCCGATGAGGCATATCCCGTGTAGTGCTTATCTGGAAGGTCTTTTTTTCAAGGAAGGAGAAAATGACAGGGCACTAAAAGCAGAAATAGTGCATGCCTGGAAACATGTTCATAGAAAAGGACGAGAGTCTCTAGGCAAACCAAACTGTGTCTCGGTGGAACCTTATCTCCATTGGGTACAAACTAGAGCTCTCAAGCTGAGGATGCCTTACCCTCATCAAGAAGTTCTTCCGTTAAGGGACCCTGTCCTTTATTTTATGTCTGATACGAAAAAACTTCAGGTTACTCTCAACAAAGTTCAACAGGAGAAGAGGTCTTGGAGGAACAAGTACCGCATTCTCAGTGTGGAGTGTAAGAAAATACAGTAACTGTTAAAAGAAAAAGACGCTCTGATCGAGATTTTAGAACAACATGCTGTAGAAAATCTAGATGACCAAAGGAATTTGCTCGCTCCCTTCACTTGGCAAAGGAATGACAACCCGACAACGGCTCAAGAGCCTCAGTCAAAGAAAAGGAAGATACCAGAACCAGCACCTGAGCCCTCCTCAGAAAGGACTCAGGATCTATTAGCTTAGAGATTTCCTTTTACAGTACTATGTAAATTACTGTATTTCCATTTCCGTAATCTTTGAATTCAATAAAACGGGGTTTCCCCACTGTTTGATATTTTCAATCCAAATTGTCGAAGTTTATTTTGATTAAACAAAAAATAATTAATATAATTATTGCATATCATTCATCATTCTCGCGTAACGCAATCTTCTTCCCTACGAATCTCACGTTTGTGTCTCGATTCTAGAGTCAAACTGTCTCATTCGTACAATACTCGGGCCAACATTCAGAAGAAAATGGATAATCTCGAGGAAGATAACAGAGAGCTGAGAAAAGAAATCGACGCTCTGAGAGGGGATCTGAGAAAACTTCACGGTGACATGCAAGCTCTGGCAGTTGCCCAGATGCAACAACAACGGACTGTGATCTCGGAGATCACATCGACGCCCATAGTGGAAAAGTATGAACCTCGGTATACCATGCCTAAAGATCGTCCCTAGGGCATACCACTCAACTATACCTCGGAAGGATATATTCCGCCGATCACTGAAGATCCGGAAACTGCAACAGGAACCGCTGGGCCTGAAGGTTACAAACTTCAGGAAAGCGAGGATGTCAGGGGCATGACGATGACTCCTGAAGGTTACAAACTTCGGGAGGCACCAAGAGTCACAGCCATGATGACTATACCACCACCCGTGGTACACACTATCCCGGAAGGATAGATTCCACATATACCTTCTGGTGGAAACGAAAGTATGGATAACAGATTGAAAGAGTTCCAGGAATAGTTCCTGGAAATGCAGAAGGAACTGCAAGCCATTCGCGGTCAGGATCTATTTGGAAAAGACGCCGCAGACCTTTGTTTGGTCCCCAATGTGAAAGTTCCGCACAAGTTCAAAGTGCCCGAATTTGAAAAGTACAAGGGTAACTCTTGCCCTCAAAGTCACTTGGTGATGTACGCTCAGAGGATGTCAACTCAGACAGAGAACCACCAGCAACTGATCCATTACTTCCAGGATAGTTTAACCAGTGCCGCACTCAAATGGTACATGGGTTTAAACCGTAGTAAGATCTCTACTTTCAAAGATCTCGGTGCTGCCTTCGTTCAACAATATAAGTATAAACTGGACATGGCACCAGACAGAGATCAACTCAGAGCCATGTCGCAGAAGGACAAGGAAACCTTTAAGGAATATGCTCAGAGATGGTGTGAAATTGCCGCCCAGATTTGTCCACCTCTTGAGGAAAAAGAGATGACAAAGATCTTCTTGAAAACCTTCAGCTCATTTTACTACGACAGAATGGTCGCCAGTGCGCCCAGTGACTTCACCGAGATGGTGGGCATGGGAGTTTGTCTTGAGGAAGCCGTCTGAGAAGGACGTTTAGTTAAAGACGCTGGATCATCGAGTAGTACAAAATGATACGGTAGTGCTCTCCCTAAGGAAAAAGAGCAGGATATTGGGAATATCTCTCTCGGAAAGCAAAGGCGACGATACCAACCAGTAGCAGCTGTAACTCCTGCTATCAACCCTGCGCCTATTCCAATGTATCAACCTCAGGTTGCGCAAAGCCAAACGAATCAACAGCAATATCAGCAAAGGGCACAACCGCCTCTTCAGCAGACTCGTCCTCAGTACAACAACAATCGTACGACGCGACCGCCAGGGTTCGACCCTATACCGATGTTATACGCAGAATTGTTTCCACTCTTACTGGTCAAGGGGCATGTCCAAACCAGGTCTCCTCTTACAGTATCGGAGAATCCGCCTTTTTAGTTTAAAGCGGATCAAACTTGCCCTTTCCATCAAGGAGGACTAGGGCATAACATAGAAAACTGTCTCAGTTTCAAATTCGACGTACAAAAGCTTGTTAGGAGCGGGTCTTATCTTTCAAAGATATGAATCCGAATGTTCTCACGAACCCGTTGCCTCAACACGAGAAAGCTGCAGTAAATTTGATAGAAGGAGAGTCTAATAACAGCTATCAAATTCATGATGTACTCTTATTGAGGACCAATCTGGTCAAGATGCATCGCAGACAGAGCGGGTATGGCCATATACCACCTCACAATTATCACCAGTGTGATATCTGCTCAAAAAACAATCAAGGGTGTTCTGTGGTGCAATCGGCTCTACAGGAATAGTTGGATCTCGGGCGGATCCAAGAGCATCGAGTTCGTGGAGTCAACATGACTTATACGAATTCCAATATCATTCAGAACCACGACATCCGTGCGATGAATGTCAACTTGGTGGCAATGTACTCAAGGCAAATCCAGTATCATAATCTTTCGCGGCATGATTACAATTCCTGTCTGATTTGCTCGATAAACAATCAGGGATGCTCTTTTATACAAAAGGCCCTCCAGTGTCAGATGGATCTTGGATGGATCCAGGACTAC
The DNA here is from genome assembly GCA_022829125.1 of Lathyrus tuberosus. Classification (NCBI taxonomy): domain Eukaryota; kingdom Viridiplantae; phylum Streptophyta; class Magnoliopsida; order Fabales; family Fabaceae; genus Lathyrus; species Lathyrus tuberosus. The sequence goes on along the minus strand of JALAZF010000432.1, from coordinate 1,525,698 downwards.
CATGATAAAAATCCTTATCAGATCAACATGATTCAGATCTTCGATATTTGCTTGATGAATACCAGCTTGGTAAAATTACACGCTAAGCAAGTCCAGCTCGGTTTTCTGACTTCGCATGAGTATCGGAACTGTACAGTATGCTGTGAGAGTGACCAAGGATGTGCTCTCGTTCAGAGAACTTTGCAAAACTTTTTAAATCACTGGTGGCTTCCGATCTATCTAGATGAAGACACACAATAAGTCAGTACGATTAATGGGAACCATACTAGACATCAAAGTCAGGATGTTCGATATATGGAAACAGACCTAGTAAGGTTACACTGCATGCAGAGCGAACGTGGCCAGGTGCCACCACACAACTACGAGCGCTGTAGAGTCTGCTCGGAAAATAATCAAGGATGCTACCTCGTGCGAGCAGCCCTTCAAAGTCAGTTGGACCATAAGGAAATTCAACCATGGTCAAGCTCTGATTCAATGTCAAACTATCATCTTGATCAAAGCAGGGATGTTATCTTGATCCCTAAGCGAGAAGTGGCCAAGGATGTGTGCGCCATAATCCCTTTACTCCGTGAATCGAGGGTCCATCTTGATGGTGGAAAGGTTCTCAATCTCGAACCGATTGAGGTTGGTTATGATGGTCAGAAAAATCATAAGGCTCCTGTAGTTATCTATCTGCCAGGACCAGTACAGTACAAATCCGATAAAGATATCCCTTACAAGTACGGTGCAACAACAATTGAGAATGGAAAGGAAATTCCATTACCCTCCGTCGTGAATATTGCAGACATCAGTCGAGTAACATGGAGTGGTCGAATCTTTAACAGAGGAGTTGGAGAACCTAACAGAGAAAAGGAACTTCAAACGGAAGTTCCCGATCCACCAGTCGGTCAATCCAGTGATCCCAACCTTTCAAAGGAGTGAATACAACATTGTTGATCAGCTGTTACAAACTCCTTCAAAGATCTCTGTGTTATCTCTTTTACTCAGTTCCGAAGCCCACAGAGAGGCTATACAGAAAGTCTTAGAACCGGCCTTTGTGGAAAAAGATGTAACAATAAGACAATTCGACAGCATCATCTCCAACATCACTTCCTGCAACAACTTGGGGTTTAGTGATGAGGAATTGCCAGAAGAAGGCAAAAGTCACAACATGGCGGTCAATATTACAGTTAACTGCCAGGACGATGCTTTAGCCAGCATACTGGTAGACAATGGATCGGCTCTAAACATTATGCCAAAGTCCACTTTAATGCGACTATCATTCAAAGGATCTCCAATGAGAGGCATTGAGGTCGTCGTCAAAGCATTTGACAGATCCCGAAAAACACTTATTAGCGAAGTCGACCTTCCCATAACTATCAGTCCTCACACTTTCCAAGTCACTTTCCAGGTCATGGACATCCGAGCAACATACAGTTGTTTGTTGGGAAGACCTTGGATACACCAGGCTGGGGCAGTCACTTCGACACTGCACTAGAAACTGAAGTTCGTCAAGAACGACCAACTCGTCATGGTCTGTGGAGAATAGGCCTTGATCGTGAGTAACCTGTCATTATCCACTAGTGTAGAACCCGAGGAGGTTATAAGAACCAAGTTCCAGACACTTTCGGTGAACAATGAAAATCAATCAAAGAAAGGAACCTCTATTTCCTCATACAAAGATGCTCTCGAAGTGATCAAAAGTAATAATGCAATGGGATGGGGCCAGCTTGTCATTCCTGCTGACAATAAAACAAAGAAGGGTCTTGGTTTTTCTGCAACCTGTACCCAGACTGCTGCTAACGATGAAAGTTTTCATCTCATTCGAGACTTCTTCCACAGTGGAGGTTTCCTTCACCCAGTGCCTCAGGAAGTCCATACCATCAACGAGAGTGACTCTTCTGATATAGATGAAGAGTGGAAGTCCTATCTTAACGAGGACGGTTATATGTCTCAGGAAGAAGTGCCTACGCCATTTTGCTATCCCGCACAGAGTCCAAGATTTATACCAAGGTCAGACGTCAAAATGATATACGGAGATTGTGATCCAGAAGGATGCCGTGCTCCACCAAACTCATTAGAGGAGGACACTCTGATGAAAGACAACTTTGACCACGACTATTATGGCCCAATGGATGGCTTGCCTATCTGGCAGCCGTACCCAGGAGACTCGGGGCAAGAAAATCAGCCAAACAATGAAAATCAGCTGAGCATCATTGAAAAGAATACCTGCGTCCCCACCATGTCATGGGATCAACGCTCAGGATATTTAGAAAATATCTAGCACGAGTATGAATTTTCAAAGCTTGTAGGACTAGAATTCATTAACTATGATTTTCTCGAGGTCAACGTCATTGAATGGGATGACTCCTCCAGTTCCAAATAAGTGCGGGACACCTTAGGACAACCGAGTGGCAAATTCGACTACTTGGTCAAGTACACCGCTCCTGAAAGCTCTCGTATCAGGCTCGGAGACATCCAGCCAACTGGATGGGGAGATCTGCCTGAGAGCACAAATACTATGCAAAATACAACAGAGGAATCCACCTACGACAACTCTGCCTGGGAGACAGATTCCAATGATCCTGCTCCACCAGAAATCAGCGTTATTTATGAGGACAAATCAAGAAAGAAGGTGCCAGACTTTGTGATTCACCGAGGAGTTCGCCACCAATGGGTTGCTGTCGATGTTCCAAAAGTCGTTCATAAGTCTAAGTAATTGTCGTCTTTATCTTAGCCTTTCATCCGGCCCAGGTGAAACGGATGTTTTGATAGGGCTCACTTTCTGTAAATATCCCTCTTCACTTTGCCCAAAGCTACAGAGTTTTGTTTTATAGGGTTGTAGTTTCAAGAATCAACAAAATCATAAATAAAATAACGTCGTTCTGTAATTTCCGCATTTATTGTTGTTTTCTCTCTTTTCGCTTTTTCAGAAAATGGTAATCCTAAAAAAGCAACTCAATAATAAAAAAAAGCAGTTTTCCAAAGAAAATACACTGCACATACTCTTGCATTCTCTCTATCTCTTCTAAAAATAAATCATCACGTCATGCAGATTGCTTGGTTTAAACCCCATTGAAACATACGATCCAATGCCATCTCCCAACTTTGAGTTCCCGGTATTTGAGGCTGAAGAAGAAGATGACGATGAAATTCCAGAAGAGATCTCTCGATTACTCAAACAAGAGGAAAGGTCCATTGAACCTCACAAGGAGCCGTTGGAAACAGTCAACTTAGGTTCGGAGGAAGAGAGAAGAGAAATCAAGATTGGGGCACTGCTCAGTTCAACTGTCAAAGAGGATTTGATAAAGCTTCTCAAAGAGTTTCCCGATGTGTTTGCTTGGTCCTATCAGGATATGCCAGGGTTGGACACCAGCATCGTGGAACATCATCTACCGTTACGATCAGAATGTCTGCTAGTAAAACAGAGATTGAGACGAACTCACCCAGACATGGCCGTCAAAATCAAAGAGGAAGTACAGAAACAGATTGACGCAGGTTTCCTCGCCACATCAGAATATCCTCAATGGTTAGCCAACATCGTACCAGTTCCAAAAAAGGACGGAAAGGTCAGAATGTGTGTAGACTACAAGGATCTAAATAAGGCCAGTCCAAAGGATGACTTTCCCTTGCCACACATAGACATGCTGGTAGACAGTACAACAAAGTTCAAAATATTCTCCTTTATGGATGGATTCTCGGGCTATAATCAGATAAAAATGGAGCCGAAAGACATGGAGAAAAGTTCGTTCATTACCCCATAGGGTACTTTTTGTTACAAGGTAATGTCGTTCGGTTTGAAGAACGCCGAGGCAACCTATCAAAGGGCCATGACTACTCAGTTTCATGACATGATACACAAGGAGATCAAGGTATATGTCGATGATATGATTGCCAAATCTAAAACAGAAGAGGAGCATGTGACCCACCTGTCAAAACTATTCGAGCGGCTACGAAAGTACAAACTTCGATTGAATCCCAACAAGTGCACCTTTGGTGTCCGTTCAGGGAAACTCTTAGGGTTCATCGTCAGCCAGAAAGGAATTGAGGTTAATCCTGACAAGGTCAAGGCCATTCGAGAAATGCCTTCTCCGAAAACTAAAAAATAACTCAGGGGATTCCTGGGACGCTTGAACTACATTTCCAGATTTATATTCCTCATGACCGCGACATGCGCGCCAATCTTCAAACTACTCATGAAGATACAATCATTTCTCAATGACCCTCGGGGCAAATGGACTCCGAATTATGACGGCCCCTATGTGGTCAAGAAAGCTTTCTCAGGCGGCGCTTTGAGACTCGCAACCATGGATGGAAAGGAATTTTCCTACCCCACAAATGTTGACGTAGTCAAGAAATACTTCGCCTAAACTAAAAAAAACGTCTCGGTGGATTGAAAACCCAAAAGGGCGGTCCAGGCAATAATTAGATACACAAGCAAAAATCATCCCGGTGGATTGGAAATCTCAAAGTACAATTCAGGAAAAAGTTAGGGATTCATGGCAAGTAACTACGTCCAGTAAAGGGGCAAATTCCCCAGTAGCGGTAATGCCATCCATCAGAAAACTCCAGTCAGGGTTGTAGCGAGCGATTTTGGACGCGGTTCTTAAGCGCCGGTCGCTCTCTGCGGTTGAGTTTACTACAGGTCGATTCATTTTTTATCCTATTGTGAGCTGATGAAGGAAGGGAAATAGATGTCTCCAATTAACCCTGCTTTGCATACTGAGTTTAAACAGCGATCTGTTAGGTTACGAATGCTATCAATGTGGGGGGGCCTTTGTACTGGTTATTTGTATTTTCGCCAATACGGTTTTCTTTTTCTCTTTCTAGGACTTTCTAGCGGGGAACAAGGATTAGGATGTTAGGACTGATGCTTTTGATAGATACATGAGAGTATGGGATTTTGGGTTTTTGTTTAGTGTGCTCGCTAAGATTTTTCTTTCAATCTTATGCCTACGTATTCCCGTTTACCGAAACAGGGAAATCAGAGCGTTCGTAGTTCCTCCTATTCTATGGGAGAAAATGGTTGTTTTGGTGTCTTGTTCAAAGCCCAAGACGTGTAACGAAAGGTGTTTGTATCTTGTTCAAAGCCCAAGATGTGAAGCTAAAAGTGTTGACCTTAGAGATAATTTGTCATCTCTAAAGGGGGTCTGTTTGTCACGACTGTTGGGTGACTGACTGTAAAGGAGGATTACTTTAACCAGGATTTGTGAATCTGACAATGCCATAATTTCCTTTATAGGGGATTTTAACCTGAAGGAGAAGACTTTAACTCAGTTTAGAGCAATGCCATCTTTCCTTAGGAATTTCTCATACTAAAAGAGGGATAGTGGCATGGATGTAGATGATCCAGAGGCTTGCCGCTTACAGCGATTAGATGAGAGGGAAGGAGTTGTTGATGTTTGTGTACTGTGAACGAGGCACAACTTTGATGCTAAAAGGTTAATTGGATTAACCAGTGGTTTTCTTATACAAAGCCTAAGAGGAGGCTAATATGTGTCTCGTACAAAGCCCGAGATAGAGGCTAAAACGTTTTGACTCGACGATGAAGTCTTTTGGTATCTCGTATAAAGCCCGAGATGGAGGCTAATTGACTCAAAAAGAGAGTTTTTTGTATCTCGTACAAAGCCCGAGATGGAGGCTGAAATTTGTTTGGCTCAATAAGAACCTTTTTGTATCTCGTATAAAGCCCGAGATGGAGGCGAAAGGGTGATTGACTCAACGAGGGAGTCTCTTTATGTGTCTCGTACAAAGCCCGAGAGAGAGAGAGAGGCTAAATGTTGTTTTACTCTTCTGGGGAGAATCATTGTACAAAGCCCAAGAGGAGGCTATGGTGTTATTTTAGTTAAGTGACAGGTCCAGTATACTGATTTTAAAGAGAAAATCAGTTCTTATATGAGCAACACTGTACTCAGGGATTTGATTCGAGGATCAGGGTTATTTCCTTTCCTTTAAGGAAAGGGGAAATCCAAAGGGTATTGAGACTGTCCGAGTCTGCGAGTTTCCTTCCTATTTAACGAAGGGGTCACTTGAGAATGTCTTTGAGTCTCAAGGAAATTAGACTGTCCGAGTCTAGAGTTTCATCTTTTGTACTATGCTTTGAGAAATAGTAGTAGACTCTTTGAAAGGACTGTTCTATGCCGATGACTAAGTTCTGTTCCTATACCTCTAGGAGGTCGTCGGGACAATTTGTACGAAGCCCAAGAGGAGGCTGGAAGCTTTTAAGAAGCCGATCGGTCCTTGTACGATGCCCAAGAGAAGGCTATCATTCCCGGAGGAAGAGATCATTATACGAAGCCTAAGAGGAGGCTGTGAATACTTCTAAGAAGCCGGCGGGTCCTTGTACTAAGCCCAAGAGGAGGCGGGGTTGCTTTTAGGAAGCTTGTGGGTCCTTGTACGATGCCCAAGAGGAGGCCGATGCTTTTAAGAAGCCGATGGGTCCCCAAATCCCGAGAAATTCAAGGCAAGCTATTCACAAGGAATAGATCAAGTCAGGAAAGTTCGAGAATTTGGAAGAAACTCAAAGATGCCATTCACGGAGAATACATTCATCTCTGAGAATAGAGTTTCTTGACAATTCCTAATGAGGACAGCCGAAGAGAAGACTATATCTGGTGATCCTATTGGGGATCTAGTTGTCTATTTCTACGAATAAACGAAACGGCGTCACCTAGTTCTAGACGTAGTTGCCGGGGAAACTCGAAATATCTATACTATTATTACACAGTTGATATGAGTTTATGAAAGAAGACTTACAGTGAAACAGCCCCACAATACAGTTATATGTATATGAAAGCGGTAAATGAAAGCAATAACCACTTACTCGATTGTAGAGCTTCCATGTTGTTTGGTTAGTTGTTCAACAAAGAAAGATTGAAAACAACAGTATATTTCAAAATCAAAGGAGAAAGTGCTTTGAAAAAGAAAGATTTGGGGCTTACAGCTCAAGGAGAGGCCCAGGGTTTTATCAGTGAGCGCACTGTGTTAATTTGTACAGAGGGACTTATACAAGTGACTGAGGCCCAAAATGTTTTCTGTACAAAGGGGTTGGGTCTTACACTCTAATAGAGGCCCAAAAGTTTTGAATGGGTCTTATAGCTCAAGGAGAGGCCCAGGGTTTATTTTTAAACTGGTGATGATCGCGCCGTTTGTTTTTGACGGTATCGGGACTTATACAATACACTGAGGCCCAAAAAAGATTTGGTCAAAAAAGGATTGGGTCTTACACTCTATTAGAGGCCCAAAAGTGTTTTGAAAATGATTTATGAGGGTTGAATTAATCCAAAAACCCTAATTTGTTTCCAAAAATGTATTTAATTGAATAAAAATTCAATTAAAATGATCAAAATTGTTTAACATATGAAAAACAAATTGTGATCTTGGATTAATGCTTCAAAAATTAAGTATTGACCTACAAAATAATTAGAAAGCATTAAAAGTTGTAAAATCAAGGTGGAAAAAATATTTAAAATGTCAAAAACAATTAAAATATTAATTCTTTGCAAAAATATCAATTATATGAAATAAATAATATTTTTGAGATTTTTTGATAAAATAAAATATTTTAACATTTTTGTGAATTATTAAAAAAAAAAAGAATCAACTCAAAATCATTAAAACTCAGAGAGAAATTAATTTTTGAATCAATTAAATAAAATCACAAAATTCAAATATTCAAATTTTGAAAAAAGGCGCCAAGAACACACCAAGAACACGCGCGTGTTCTGGGCTTGGCCAGATTTGCATTTTCTCTCCAATCTCACTGAATACTTGATTATAACATGCAATCCACATATCATTATGCTCGTCTCAACCTCACGATCATGTCTATGTCAATTAATTTCATTTAAATTAAACATATAACAAGAAATCATGAAAAATCCTCAAGAACCCTAATTTCTGCATGAAGGCTAGGATTTTTGATACACGATTCAAACAATGCAATTAATTGAGGGGAAACATTCCATGCATGATTATGAACATATGGCCAAATTATTGTGCAGCAAAAATTTCATGGATCATAGAGTTAGAAGAGCTCATGCTTACCACTTGAAGCTGGTGATCGTGATTTGTGTTGGAGGTGTTACAGCTTGGTTCCAATGATGTGGATAGCTTCCCTAGGTGCCAAGTGATGTGTCTGAGTGCTTGGAATGGATTGAAATGGTTTGGAGTTGAAGATGGCACCTCAATTGCAAAACTGTCAAGAACTTGAGCAATTGGCTGGTGATTTTGTGAAATCTGTGTTCCAGATGTTATGTGAGTGTTTAGATCACTTCTATATGATGTATGTGAGGTGTGTGAGTTATTGGTTTGATTAGAAAAGCTCTCAAACTCAAAACCCGATAGTGACTTGCCTTAGAAGACAAAATTGGAGTGAAAGAAGAGATTTTGAGGAAAGCATCTGTTAGATGGCTTTGGTGTACTCAAACTGATCACAATTGAGCTCTATTTATAGTAGAGCAAGTTTGTTTTGGGATCCACAGTGAATGGCAATTGCAGCAGGTGTTTGTTCAATGTTGGCCAAATGGAAATGCAAGTCTCCTCTAGCCATTGACTAGAGGTTAGGGCACAGGGTTGTGGTTCCCTTGGTCTTGAATAAGTCTTGACTGAATTCAGTTGAGAATGGCTCAGTCCATGCCACCTTGATGCTTCCATTGAATGCTCCAATCCAAAATTGGAGTCTTGTCCCTATTTTGGCCATTCTAGGTTCAACATGCTATTTCTTGTTCCATGGACTTTGGAGGCTTGACTCAGTGATTGTCCCCTTTAGGTTCAATCCTCAGATGTGTCCAAGTGGATAGGAGCATTTGAATTTGGCTGATTTTGGCAAATCGAGCAAAATTACAAATTCTGCCTTGCCTTTGACAGATTTCAGCAAGGCAACTTGCCAATGTCATATCTCATGGTGTAAGTTGAATTTGGTAATGTTCTTGACCATTTTGGAAAGCCCATACATGATACAACAACTGTTTGAACATGTTTGGTTTTGATCTCTTTTGAATCCAAGTGAAAAATCCCCTTACATTTGGCAAAAAGTAGGGTAAAATCTGACTTAGTGAAATTTTCACTAAGTGTTGGAACAAAGTGACTTTTCTTCATTTTGATCACTCCATAACTCAAAATCCATGAGGAGTTGGAATTAGGTCTAGTTGAAGTTTTTGTAGATGGAAATGAGATCTACAAATCAAGCCTTGGATGGGAGAAAATGGCTTTGTGGTTTAGGAGTTATGACCCTCCAAAGTTGGTACCCTAGCCACTTTATTTTTAACTTAGAAAATTTTCTAAGTTTTTTATGGTTACCCCTTTTACAAGTTACCCGACTTTTCTTGATTTTTCTTGATTAATGACGATTCAAATCATACATTAACATCATTTTAGGATTAAAAATCCATTTTGGGGAAAAATCTCAAAAAGTCAAAGTTGACTTTTGTGCACAGTTGACTTTTTATCAGATGAATTCCAAACTGTGCAATTCTTCAGGAAATCATGTCCTTGACCTAAATCAAACTTGATGGACATGTTCCATGGGTGTCATAGGGTATATTGAATCATGTCTTAGGGCTTGGGAGCATGTCCTGGTCAAAAATCAAAGTTACAGTTGACTTTTTCCTTAAAACCCTAACTGTGGTGCAGATGAAATTGAGACTTGTTGCTCAAGCTTCTTGGATTAATCCATTGTTCCAAATGGATCAATATAGTTCATTAGAGACCCTCAAATCCTCTCTTGAGGTCTTGGTTCATGATTTGTCCCAAAAGTCAACTTAGGGGTGAATTAGGTCAAGAAACCCTAATTCCTGATTTTTGATGAATGCATCCCCTGAGGCAAAATTGACTTGATGATTGGGTCCATGAGGTTCCATGGAGTATATTAGGTTGTGTTTTGGATCTTTGGCTCATGCCTAGAGGAAAAATTTCCATCTGGAGGCCCTGGTCGACCAAAACCCTAATTTGGTGACACTGTCGATCTTGAGACTTGATCCACCTAGAAGGGAGCAGCCTTGTGCTTAATCCTTGAAGTGGGAGTCCTTTTGATCCATTGTAGATGTTTGAGAGGTTACACAAGTTGAAGATCATGTCATTCCTTGATTGATCCTTTGTCTAAGCACTCAGAGAGGGCTTGAAACCCTAATTTTGATTGTAGTGGATGCTCACCCATCTTTGGGGAGACTGATGAAGTATGATGGTTCCTCTATATTGTGATGATGATCAACACAATGATGGGAAATCTTAGTGGTCAAAATTTGGCGTATGACAAGGGTCATTTTCGACAAAAGCTCAGGATGTCCGGAATTTAAAGTTGGTAGAAGGATAACGGTCGTTATGTTTCAATGTAGCCTTTTTCCCTTAAATTACCATTTTCTAACTTTGTAAATACTCCATGGAATCACGCGCTTGGCTGATTTCCATCCTATCAATAAAATTTGAGCCCTTGTGCTTTTGTTTGCAATTCTTATTTGTTTTAGCTTTACAAAATGACATTTTAACATGATTAACGATTCTTGAAATAAAACAAAAATGAATTTACTTATCAAATTTTTCTGCTTTTAAAACAAAGATGGCAATTTCTTTTGACTATTAAACATCGAAAGAACATCGATCGCTTCTCCAGAAGTAACCGAGCTTCAAAGTGCAGAATCAAAGTACTCCTTCTAAACCAGTACGCATGAATAAAGGATCAGCTGTGTCGGATGCGAAAATTCCGTCCGACTCCCTCGGCAGAGTTCTTACCTCCTAAGGCCGACCAACGGTGTTCCCCACAGGGACTATTTTTTCCTAAGCAATGCAGAATTGCTATCTTGAACCAGTGATACCTCTTCGTCCCCCCGCAGTGGCCGAGTATCCAGTCGTGCTCATCCGTCAGTTTGTATGTGGTGTCAGTTATGTCAGTATAAACATATATACGTCATGTATTATTGATTTACATTCATATTCATAGTGCATCATTATCACTCTAGTTGGTCTTGTCCCCTAGTGATAGAAGCCCTCTCAATCGAGTTGTCAGTTCTTTCCTCGTCAGGAAATGTTGCATCTGAACAATCTCTCTCCTCTAGTTTATTTTTGGATTGGAGTTGGCCCTTGACCACTTTGATAACTTGAACCTCTGAAAAACAAGAAAACCTTCGACAAATGTCACTCTTCACCATGGAAGATGATATCTTCGCTTTCCAGGATTAAGGAAAATCCCCAGAGGAAGCCTCACAACCGAGACTCTCAACAACACATTGGTTTTTCTCTCCATAAAGTCAATGTTAATGAAGTCATCAGCACCTCAAAATTGGATTACTTCACATGGCATTTCTCCGAGAAGACCTCGGGAAAAGTGCGACGTAATATCCCCAAGCGAAAGCAGTCTTTCAAGAGACTTGCTTTCCCCAGTAGAGTCGACAAATGGCGTCTCGAAATAGAGAAGTTTGAACACCTCTACAACTCAGATGAATGGGTTCCCCAGCAAGTCTGACATCAAAAGTTTTTCCCATCAAATGGCATCTCCCCAGGAAAATTCGGCGAGAAGTTTGAGGAAAACCGCTACGAATAGCGTCCCTTGTCAAGAAAGTTTATTGACAAAAGAAACTGAGACCAGTTCCTTGGTAGGAAACCAGGTTCGAGGGGAAGTTTATTTCAGAAAAATGAGACCAGTTCCTTGGTAGGAAACTAGGATCGAGGGGAAGTTTAGTTCAGAAACTTAGACCAGTTCCTTGGTAGGAAACCAGGATCGAGGGGAAGTTTAGTTCAGAAACTTAGACCAGTTCCTGTGTAGGAAACCAGGATCGAGGGGAAGTTTATTTCAGAAACTTAGACCAGTTCCTTGGTAGGAAACCAGGATCGAGGGAAGATTATTTCAAAAGAAAACTGAGATCAGTTCCTTGGCTGAAGACCAGGATCGAGGGGAAGTTTACCTTTTCTAAGCATCATTGCTTAGCGAAAGAAGATGGATGAGCAAACTTCCATTCATAACCACCATCAAAATTTCGGGTATTCCGATATTTAATCCTCTTGCACCCCGAATGCCCGAATACCTTCGCCATTCACACCTTCGGGTCCAAGAAGATTAAATAGGGGCATCTGTCATACCCCAAATTTTGACCACTAAGATCTCTCATCATTGTGAAAATTATCATCACAATATGGATGCACCTTTATGCCTCATCAATCTCCTCAAGAATTGTTGAGCATTCCCTACAACTAAGAATTAAGGTTTCTAGCCCTCGCTGAGCCTTAGACAAAGGATCAATCAAGAAATGACATGATCTTCAACTTGTCTAAACCTCTCAAACATCCACAATGAATAAGAGGACTCCCACATCAAGAATCAGGCACAAGGTTGCAGCATTCTGAGTGGATTAGGCCTCAAGATCGCAAGTGTCACCAAATTAGGGTTTTGGTCGACCAGGGCCTCCAGATGGAAATTTTCCTCTAGGCATGAGCCAATGCTTCAAAGCATAACCCAAAATACTCCAAGGGACCTCATGGACCCAATCATCAAGTCAATTTAACTTCAGGGGGTGCATTTATCAAAAATCAGGAATTATGGTTTCTTGACCTAATTCATCCCTAAGTTGGCTTTTGGGAAAAAACATGAGCCAAGACCTCAAGACATGGTTTGAGGGTCTTCAATACACCATATTGATCCATTTGCAATAATGGATTGATCCAAGAAGCTTGATTCACAAGTTTCAATTTCATCTGAACCACAATTAGGGTTTTGAAGAAAAAATTCAACTGTTCCTTTGACATTTGACCAGGACATGCTCCCAAACCTTGGGACATGATTCAATATACCCTATATCACCTATGGAATCCATCTATTAAGTTTGATTTAGGTCAAGGACTTCATTTCATAGAGGATCGCACAGTTTGGAACCCATCTGATAAAAAGTCAACTGTGCTCAAAAGTCAAAGTTTGGCTTTTTTATTTTTTGATCAATTATGGTTCCCTAACCCTAAAATGATGTTAATGTGTGATTGGAATCATCATTCATCAAGAAAAATCAAGAAAAGTGGGATAACTTGTAAAAGGGGTAACCTTAAAAAAACTTAGAAATTTTCTAAGTTATGGAACAAAGTGGCTAGGGTACTAACTTCCAAGGATCATAACTTGTGATCCAAGCAACCATTTTGGCTGATCCAAAGATGGATTTGTAGCTCTCATGGCATACTTTAAAAGTGTCAAATACACCTCATTCCAATTCCTCATGGATTTTAAGTTATAGAGTGATCAAAATGGCTAAAAACATGAAATGTCACTTTTTTCAACACTTAGTGAAATTTTCACTAAGTCAGAATCTGTTTCACTTTTTTCAAAATGTTGGGGAATTTTTCACTTGGATCGAAAAAGTATCAAGACAAACTATGATCACACATATGTTGTATCATATGAGAGCTTTCCAAAATGGCCAAGAACTCCATCAAATTCCATTTGAGCTAAGAGTTATGATAGTGGCAATATGCCTTGCTGCAACTGTTATAACAAGGCAGATTTGTGCATTTTTCTTGATGCCCTCAAGGGGAGACCAAGGAGGAACAAACACTGATCCATAAGCCTCCCAAGTCTTTGGAACTAAAAGTAGCATGCCAAACCTAAAAATGCCTAAAAAGGGGACAAGACTCCAATTTTGTTTAGGAGCATTCAATGGATGCACCAAGGTGGAATTAACTAAGCCTTTTCCAACTGAATGAGTCAAGGATGATCTCTAAACTAGGGAACCAAAGGCCTGTGCTCTAACCTCTAGTCAATGGCTAGAGGAGACTTAAGATTCCAAAATGCTACAATTGGCCAAACCTCTACAGCAGTTGCCATTCACTATTACTTGAAAAACAAACTTGCTCTACTATAAATAGAGCTCATTTGTGTTCAGTTTAAGTACACCAAAGCACTACAACACTTGCTTTCCTCAAAATCTCTTTCTCTAGACAAAAATACCTTCTTTAGCAAGGTAACTCTGAGTTTTCGAGTTAGAGAGCATTTCCATCACAGCTCATGATCCAAACACATCCAATATGTCATATCTAAGCTGTCCAAACTCTCACAAGTGACCTGTAACACCAAAATCACAAATTCCCCTCTCAAAACCTCAAAATTGGACTTTTTTGCATTTTTCAAGCCATGTCTTGATTCAGTCACTTTCAAAACCAGATAAAACCTCAAACACACTCCAAATATCATCCTTGAACTGTCCCAAATGGTTTCACACATCTGGAACACCATTTGAGAGTGTTGCTATATTGGTCACTTTTGCCCCTTTTGCAAGAAAAAGCTCAAACTTGTTCCTGAGGATTTCATTTGTTTCCAACCATCCTAAAAGCTTCTAAGTGATCATTTGAGGGTGTCCAAAGCATCAAATTGTTTCTGGAAAAGAGCACTTGACAGATTGCACAAAAAGCTCATAAAGAGGTAAGCATCACAACTTGAACTTTTGAAATATGCATTGCTTTGAAGTCCACTGATTATGCACATCTTATACATGTTATATATGTTGTGTTTGAACCAATTCATCATGTAATTCATGCCTGTAACAAGAGGTAGCATGGGAAATGCAAATCATGGCCTATTTCAAAACCACTATCGGGTTTTTCAATAGGAGCCTCGTCTGAAAAAACCACCACCACCATTGGATTCCTTGTGAAATTCTAGGCATGATAGACCTAAATTTTGTCTCAATACATGGAGAAATGAGAAAGTTACAAGCTTCACATTTTTTGCCAAAATCTTGTCTTGACCAGGCCAAAAACAAGGCAACCCTCATATATCCATGGGGTGGTTGTGATACACGGATGTATCACCACCCTAGTGGTAGAGGGTGTGCGCTGCATACAAGAGGTCTGGGGTTCGAATCCCCCTCACCCCAGATCCTCTTTTTATCATTTTTCCCACTTTTTGTTATTTTTCATATTATTTTTAAATGATTTGGAAAATTAATAACTCTCTCAATTTTAATGATTTTTGATAGGTTCTTTTTGCAAAAAATCACAAAAATGTTAAAATATTTTATTCAACAAAAAAATAAGATTTATATAAATTATTTAAAATAGTGATATTTTTGTAATTAAATTCATTTTTATTTATTTCTAAACCTTTTAAAAATGAATATCCACCTTGAAAAATCAAGACCATATGAGTTTTAATTCATTTTGTGATTAAACATCATTTTTCAAACCTTAACCAAAAATCACAAGTTGTTCATTCAAACTTATTTGGTATTTTTATCATTTTAATTAATTTTCTTTGAAAATTACTTTAAAAAGTGATAAAATAAGGGTTTCTTTGATTTTCACCCTCACAAATCTTTTCAAAAACACTCATGGGCCTCTAATAGAGTGTAAGACCCAATCCCTCTTTGAAACCAAAATAGTTTGGGCCTCAGTCATTGTATAAGACCCACGGTGTTTTCAAAAATATCGGCGCGATCGCCAGTTTAAAATAAAATCATTTCGGCCTACCCTCGTGTTGTAAGTCCTATCTTTATTTTTCAAAACATCCTTGGGCCTCTAATAGAGTGTAAGACCCAACCCCTTTGTAAATAATACCCTTTTGGGCCTCACACATTGTATAAGTCCCTCTGTGTTTTCAAAAACCTCGGTGCGATTGCCATTTTCAAACAAATAATCTTTGGGCCTCTCCCTGAGTTGTAAGCCACATCTCTTATACAAAAATAAATCTTTGGGCCTCTAATAGAGTGTAAGACCCATCCCCTTGTACATAAAAACTTTTTGGGCCTCTCCTTGAGCTGTAAGCCCCAACAATCGTTTCAAAGCGCTTTCTCCTTTGATTTTGAATTCAAATATATGTTGTTATCAAAACTTTCTTTAGTTTCTTTGTTGAACAACTAACAAAACAACATGGAAACTCTACAACGGGTAAGTGTTTATCCGCTTTCATTTACCGCTTTCATATATATATATAACTGTATTGCGGGGCTGTTTCACGGTAAGTCTTCTTTCACATCCTTTTAAATACTCGTTATATATCAACTGTATATATACTAGTAAAGGTATTTAGAGTTTTCCCCGGCAACTACGTCTAGAACTAGTTAAAGCTTGTTGTTCACTCTCGAATACAAACAAAACTAGATCCCCATAGGATTCCAGATACAATCTTTCCTTCTCTTGGGGTTAAACAATATGGAACAGAGAGAAAGGAAGTATTCTCGGTGAACCTTTTCTCAGACTGTCACCCTTAGAATTTGTCAAAGAAACTATACTCCCCAGAGTTGATATATTCTCCGTGAATAGCATCTCTTGAGTTTCTTCCAAATTCTCGAACTTTCCTGGAATGATCTCTTCTCTGTGAATTGCATTTCTTGAACTTCTCTTGGTTTAGGGACCCACAGGCTTTCTAAAAGCATCCCTGCCTCCTCTTGGGCTTTGTACAAGGACCGTTCGGCTTCTTAGAAGTTTTCATGCCTTCTCTTGGGCTTAATACAAGGACTCTAACGACCTCTTAAAGGTATAAGACAGAACTTAGTCATCCTTTGCTAGAGCAGTCTTTCCACTGTCAAACCTCTGGCCACTTTAGGGTTGGTTCTCATCCCTTAAAGCCTTTCCTCTCTTTTGGGCATCCTACAAAAGATAAAACTCTACCAGTAGACTTCAACAGTCTAACTCCTTTGAGTCTCAAAGACATTCTCAAGTCCCTTTCAAACATGGGAGAAACCCCAGATTCTGGATTAATCTCCAGCCGAGTTAGAACTTTGTGAGTTCTTAAACCCTGTCCTTCTCCCAAAAATTCCCCTACCCGGGTCAGATAACGTTATCTCAAACCAGAGCCTCAAGGTTTCTGATCTATCAATTCCTTTTGCATTCCCTTGCAAGGATTGATTCCCTTCTTGGACCTGCCTCGGGATCTCAATAATCCTCGGCAGAAGTATAGCCTCCTCTTAGGCTTTGTATATTGATCCTTCCTCACCGAAGTCAGCCTCCTCTTGGGCTTTGTACAATGACTCCCCCTAGCAGATTTAACCTTTTCAGACTCTCTTATTGAGTCCATCACTTTCCAAGACTCTCTTGTTAAGTCACTTTCCTTTTTAGCCTCTATCTCGGGCTTCGTACAAGACAACAAATCACTCTCTTGTTGAGTATGAAAGACTCTCTTGTTGAGTCAACCCTTTTTAGCCTCTGTCTTGGGCTTCGTATAAGACTGATAAAAGTACTCTCTTGTTGAGTCAAACCTTTTTAGCCTCCATCTTGGGCTTCGTACAAGGCATATAAAAGCACTATCTTGTTGAGTCAGTCACTTATTAGAACTCTCTTGTTGAGTCAATCATTTTAGCCTCTATCTCGGGCTTCGTACGAGACAAATAATAAGCACCCTCTTGTTGGGTCAATAGCCTCCTCTTAGGCTTTGTATAGAGAAATCCCCGGTTGAGTCAATCAACCTTTTAGCATCAAACTTGTTAATCAAGGCATACAGTTCCTCTTTAGAGATAAAAAATTCTCTCTCAGTCAAACCCTTCTGCTTCATATCTTGGGCTTTGAACAAGATACAAATACTCCTTTTATCCTCTGTCTTGGGTGTAACGAGCGATTTTGGATGCGGTTCTTAAGCGCTGGTCGCTCTCTGCGGTTGAGCTTTAAACTACAGGTCGATTCATTTTTTATCCTATTGTGAGCTGAATAAGGAAGGGAAATAGATGTCTCCAATTAACCCTGCTTTGCATACTGAGTTTAAACAGCGGTCTGTTAAGTTACGGATGTTATCAATGTGGGGGGGCCTTGTACTGGTTATTTGTATTTTCACCAATACGGTTTTCTTTCTTTTAATCTAGGCAAAGGTTTCTGGCGGGGAATAAGGATTTGGATGTTAGGACTGGTGCTTTTGAATTACTGCTTTTGATTGATGGAGATATGGGATTTGGGTTTTTGGTTGATTGCGCTCGCTAAGATCTTTTCTTTCGATCTTATGCCTACGTATTCCCGTTTACCGAAACAGGGAAATCAGAGCGTTCGTAGTTCCTCCTATTCTATGGGAGGAAAGAGGTGTTTTGGTGTCTTGTTTAAAGCCCAAGACGTGAAGCGAAAGGTGATTTGTATCTTGTTCAAAGCCCAAGATGTGAAGCTAAAAGGTCTATTTGTGTCTTGTTCAAAGCCCAAGACGTGAAGCTGAAAGACCTCGGCTTTAGAGAGAATTTGTCATCTCTAAAGAGGGGAGAAGGAGAATTACTTTAACTGGGATACGTGGATCCGAGCAATGCCATAATTTCCGAAGAAAGGGTTTTAACCTGAAGGAGAAGACTTTAACTCAGTGTAGAGCAATGCCATCTTTCCTTAGGAATTTCTCATGCTAAAAGAGGGACAGTGGCATGGATGTAGATGATCCAGAGGCTTGCCACTTACAGCGATTAGATGAAGGGAAAGGAGTTGTTGATGTTTGTGTACTTTGAACGAGGCACAGCTTTGATGCTAAAAGGTTGATTGGATCAACTAGTGGTTTTCTTATACAAAGCCTAAGAGGAGGCTAATTTCCGCTAGGAAAATCATTATACAAAGCCTAAGAGGAGGCTATTTTGTGTCTCGTACAAAGCCCGGGAGAGAGGCTAAAAGTTTTTGACCCAGTGGGGCATATCGTTATACAAAGCCTAAGAGGAGGCTAGCAAAGAGTTGACTCAGTTGGAGAATCTTTTATACTCAGTAAGAGAGTGTTTTTGTATCTCGTACAAAGCCCGAGAGAGAGGCGAAAAGGTTGTTTTGACTCCACTGGGGAGAATTTTGGTATCTCGTACGAAGCCCGAGATGGAGGCTATTGTAACTGTTCAGTTGAGTGACAGATCCAATATACTGATTTAAAAGAGAAAATCAGTTCTTATATGAGTAACACTGTACACAGGGATTTAATTTGTGGATCAGGGATATTTCCTTCTCTTTGAGGAAATGGGAAATCCAAAGGGTATTGAGACTGTCCGAGTTTGTGGGTTTCCTTCCTATTTAACGAAGGGTGCTTGAGAATGTCTTTGAGACTCAAGGAAGTTAGACTGTCCGTGTCTAGAGTTTTATCTTTTGTACTATGCTTCGAGAAACAGTAGTAGACTCTATGAAAGGATTGTTCTATGAGGATGACTAGGTTCTGTTCATATACCTCTAGGAGGTCGTCGGGACAATTTGTACGAAGCCCAAGAGGAGGCTGGGAACTTTTAAGAAGCCGACGGGTTCTTGTACGAAGCCCAAGAGGAGGCTATCATTCCCAGAGGAAGAGATCATTATACGAAGCCTAAGAGGAGGCTGTGAATACTTCTAAGAAGTCGTAGGGTCCTTGAATAATGCCCAAGAGGAGGCCGATGCTTTTAAGAAGCCCGTGGGTCTATCATCTCCTTTCCATTAGGAGAGATAACTCTTTTAAAGATGAAAACCACTGGTAAACGTGCGAGGTTTACTATCCAGCGACTTTTAGCTTTTAAAGAGGGTTCCTTAGTTAAGGTCCAAGATTATGACCGTAGTGGGTACCCAAACCCCGAGACATTCAAGGCAAGCTATCCACAAGGAATAGATCAAGTCAGGAAAGTTCGAGAATTAGGAAGAAACTCAAAGATGCCATTCACGGAGAATACATTCATCTTGGGGAGTAGAGCTTCTTGACGATTCCTAAGGAGGACAGCCGAAGAGAAGATTGTATCTGGTGCTCCTATTGGGGATCTAGGCGTCTATTTCTACGAATAAATGAAACGGCGTCACCTAGTTCTAGACGTAGTTGTCGGGGAAACTCGAAATATCTATACTATTATTACACAGTAGATATGAGTTTATGAAAGGAGACTTACAGTGAGCAGCCCCACAATATAGTTTATAATATGAAAGCAGTAAATGAAAGCGGGTAAACACTTACTCGGTTGTAGAGCTTCCATGCTGTTTGGTTAGTTGTTCAACAAAGAAAGATTAAAAACAACAGTATATTCAAAATCAAAGGAGAAAGTGCTTTGAAAAAGAAAGATTTGGGGCTTACAGCTCAAGGAGAGGCCCAGGGTTTTATCAGTGAGCACACTGTTTGCCTTTGTACAGCGGGACTTATACAAGTGACTGGGGCCCAAAAAGGTTTTCTGTACAAAGGGATGGGTCTTACACTCTCTCAAGAGGCCCAAAAAGGTTTAAAGAAAAAAGAGTGGGGCTTATAACACGAGGGTAGGCCCAAATGATTTTTCGTTTAAAAATGGCGATCGCGCCGAGGTTTTCTTTTAACGCAGAGGGACTTATACAATAAGTGAGGCCCAAAATGTTTTGGTTAAAAGGGGGATTGGGTCTTACACTCTAATAGAGGTCCAAAGTGTTTTGAATGGGTCTTATAGCTCAAGGAGAGGCCCAGATGATTTTTATTTTTAAACGGGCGACGATCGCGCCGTTTACTTGTACAGAGGGACTTATACAATGAGTGAGGCCCAAAAAGTTTTTGTACAAGGGGGGATGGGTCTTACACTCTCTCAAGAGGCCCAAAGAGTTTTGAAGAAAAATAAATAGGTCTTACTACTCGAGGGTAGGCCTAGATGATTTTTGAAAAGGCGACGATCGCGCCGTTTGTTTTTTGACGGTATCGGGACTTATACAATAAGTGAGGCCTAAAGATGATTTGGTCAAAAAAAGGATTGGGTCTTACACTCTAATAGAGGCCCAAAAAGTTTTGAAAATGATTTATGAGGGTTGAATTAATCCAAAACCCTAATTTGTTTTCAAAATGTATTTAATTGAATAAAAATTCAATTAAAATGATCAAAAATTGTTTAACACATGGAAAACAAATTCTGATCTTGGATTAATGCTTCAAAAATTAAGTATTGACCTACAAAATAATTAGAAAGCATTAAAAGTTGCAAAATCAATGTAGAAAAAATATTTAAAATGCAAAAAACAATCAAAATATTAATTCTTTACAAAAATATCAATTATATGAAATAAATAATATTTTTGGGATTTTTTGATAAAATAAAATATTTTAACATTTTTGTGAATTATTAAAAAAAGAATCAACTCAAAATCATTAAAACTCAGAGAGAAATTAATTTTTGAATCAATTAAACAAAATCACAAAATTCAAATATTTGAATATATGAAAAATGGCGCCAAGAACAGGCTGAAGAACACGCGCGTGTTCTTGGTTTCTCAGATTTGCGTTTTCTATCCAATCTCCATGAATACGTAATCATATCATGCAATCCACATATCATTATGCTCGTCTCAACCTCACGATCATGTCTATGTACTTTAATTTCATTTAAATTAAACATACAACAAGAAATCACGAAGAAACCTCAAGAACCCTAATTTTTGCATGAAGGCTAGGATTTTTGATACACGATTCAAACAATGCAATTAATTGAGGGAAAACATTCCATGCATGATTATGAACATATGGCCAAATTATTGTGCGAGGAAATATGCATAGATTGAGAGATGACCAAGTATGTGCTTACCTCCAAGTCGTGACAGCAAGTTCAGAGTGATTTTTGATTTGGAGGTGTTACAGATGAGTTGTGATGATCTGGACAGCTTCCCTACACCCTATGGATTGTGTTTGGATGGTTGGACTTGATTGAAATTGGCTGGATCATTTTGTGGTACATCAGCTGCACCTTGTTTGAAAATTTGAGCAACCAGCTGGTGATTTCATGAAATTGATGTTTTAGAAGTTATGTGAGTGTTTGATCAGCTCATATGTGATGTATGTGAGGTGTGTGAGTGATTGGTTTGTGCAGAATTGCTCTCAAACTCAAAACCCGATAGCTACCTTGCTAAGAAAGGCATTTTTGCCAAGAGAAAGAGATTTTGAGGAAAGCATCTGTTAGATGGCTTTGGTGTACTTAAACTGACCACAATTGAGCTCTATTTATAGTAGAGCAAGTTTGTTTTGCAAGGAATAGTGCATGGCAGCTGGTAAGTAGGTTTGGCCAATGTTGTCCAATGAGAATCCAAGTTTCCTCTAGCCATTGACTAGAGGTTAGGGCACAGAGCTTTGGTCCCCTTGGTCTTGGATAAGTATTGACTGATTTCATATGAGAATGGCTCAGTCCATGCCACCTTGATGGTTCCATTGAATGCCTCATTCCAAATTTGAAGTCTTGTCCCTATTTTGGCAACTCTAGGTTCAACATGCTATTCTTTGTTCCTTGGACCTTGGAGGCTTGGCTCAGTGATTGTCCCCTTTGGATTCAATCCTCTGAGGTATCCAAGTGGATAGGAACTATTGAAATAGGCTGATTTTGTCAAATCGAGCCAAAGTGCAAATTCTGCCTTGCCTTGACAGATTTCAGCAAGGCAACTTGGCAATGTTGTATCTCATGGTGTAGGTTGAATTTGGCAATGTTCTTGGCCATTTTGGAAAGCTCTTACATGATACAACAACTGTTTGAACAAGTTTGGTTTTGATCTCTTTTGATTCCAAGTGAAAAATCCCCCTACATTTGGCAAAAAGTGAAGCAGATTCTGACTTAGTGAAAATTTCACTAAGTGTTGGAAAAAGTGACTTTTTCACTTTTCAGCCACTTTGATCACTCCATAACTCAAAATCCTTAATGAATTGGAATGACTTGTAGTTGAAGTTTTTGTAGGTGATAATGAGGGCTACAAATCCATATTTGGATGAGAAAAAATGGCCTTGTGGTTTAGGAGTTATGGTCCTCCAAAGTTAGTACCTTTGCCACTTTATTTTTAACTTAGAAAAATTTCTAAGTTTTATGGTTACCCCTTTTACAAGTTATCTCACTTTTCTTGATTTTTCTTGATGAATGATGATTCAAATCATACATTAACATCATTTTAGGGTTAAAAATCCATTTTGGTGAAAAATCTCAAAAAGTCAAAGTTGACTTTTGTGCACAGTTGACTTTTTATCAGATGAATTCCAAACTGTGCAATTCTTCAGGAAATCATGTCCTTGACCTAAATCAAACTTGATGGACATATTACATGGGTGTCATAGGGTATATTAAATCATGTATTAGGGTTTGGGAGCATGCCTTGGTCAAAAGTCAAAGTTACAGTTGACTTTTCCCTTAAAACCCTAATTGTGGTGCAGATGAAAATGAGACTTGTTGCTCAAGCTTCTTGGATCAATCCATTGTTCCAAATGGGTCAATATGGTGTATTAGAGACCCTCAAATCATCTCTTGAAGTCTTGGCTCATGGTTTGTCCCAAAAGTCAACTTAGGGGTGAATTAGGTCAAGAAACCCTAATTTCTGATTTTTTATGAATGCATCCCCTGAGGCAAAATTGACTTGATGCATGGGTTCATGAGATTCCATGAAGCATATTAGGTTATGTTTTGGATCATTGCCTTATGCCCAGATGAAAATTTCCATCTGGAGGCCCTGGTCGACCAAAACCCTAATTTGGTGACACTGTCGATCTTGAGACTTGATCCACCTAGAAGGGAGCAGCCTTGTGCTTAATCCTTGAAGTGGGAGTCCTTTTTGATCCATTATGGATGTTTGAGAGATTAGACAAGTTGAAGATCAAGTTATTTCTTGATTGATCCTTTGTCTAAGCACTCAGAGAGGGCTTGAAACCCTAATTTTGATTGTTGTGAATGCTCACCCATCTTTGGGGAGGCTAATGAAGCATGATGGTTCATCCATATTGTGATGATGATTTTCACAATGATGGGAAATCTAAGTGGTCAAAATTTTGGGTATTACAGATGCCCCTATTTAATCTTCTTGGACCCGAAGGTATGAATGACGAAGGTATTCGAGCATTCGGGGTGCAAGAGGATTAAATATCGGAATATCCGAAATTTTGATGGTGGTTATGAATGGTAGCTTATGCATTCATCTTCTTTAGCTAAGCGATGATGCTTAGAAAAGGTAAACTTCCCCTCGATCCTGGTTTCCTACCAAGGAACTGGTCTCAGTCTCTTTTGAAATAAACTTCCCCTCGATCCTGGTTTCCTACCAAGGAACTGGTCTTAGTTTCTGATTTAAACTTCCCCTCGATCCTGGTTTCCTACCAAGAACTGGTCTTAGTTTCTTTTGAAATAAACTTCCCCTCGATCCTGGTTTCCTACCAAGGAACTGGTCTTAGTTTCTGATTTAAACTTCCCCTCGATCTTGGTTTCCTACCAAGAACTGGTCTTAGTTTCTGATTTAAACTTCCCCTCGATCCTGGTTTCCTACCAAGAACTGGTCTTAGTTTCTGATTTAAACTTCCCCTCGATCCTGGTTTCCTACCAAGAACTGGTCTTAGTTCCTTTTGTCAATAAAATTTCTTGACAAGGGACGCTATTCATAGCGGCTTTCCTCAAACTTCTCGCCGAATTTTCCTGGGGAGATGCCATTTGAGTGGAAAAAGTTTTGATGTCAGACTTGCTGGGGAACCCAGTCGTCTGAGTCGTAGAGTTGTACAAACTTCTCTGTTGGAGACGCCATTTGTTTCTACTGGGGAAAGCGAGTCTCTTGAGAGACTGTTTTCATTTGGGGTTACATCATACTTTTCTCGGGATCTTCCCGGAGAAATGCCATATGATGGGGTCCAATTTTGAGGTGTCGATGACCTTTTCATCAACGACTTTTCAGAGAAATACTGATGTACTGCCTAATCTCTGTTTAAGAGGCTTTCTCTGGGGATTTTCCTTAATCCGGGAAAGCGAGGATATCATCTTCAATGGCGAAGAGTGATGTTTATTGAGAGTTTTCTCTGGCTTTTCAAAGGTTCAAGTTATCAAAGTGGCCAAGTGCCGACTCTGATCTAAAGATACACTGGTGGCGAGATTGTGCAGACGCAACACTTCCTGACGAGGAAAGAACTGACAAACTCGATTGAGAAAACTGTTTATCACTAGGGGACAAGACCGACTCAAGTGATAGTGATGCAATATGAAATGTAAATGCAAATCAAAATGCATAAAGTATGTATGTATATGCTGACAAAACAGACGCGACATACAGACTAATGGATGAACACAATTGGATACTCGGCCACCGCGGGGCGAAGAAGTACCGTTGATTCAAAATAGCAATTCCACCTTGCTTAGGAGAGATAGTCCACGCGGGGAGCTATGTTGATCGGGCTTAGGAGATGAGAACTCGGCCGAGGATGTCAGACGAAACAAGGTCTCTGACACAGTTGATCCCTTCATTCAGGCATACTGGCTTAGAAGGAGTACTTTGATTCTGCACTTTGAAGTTCGCTTACTTCGGGAGAAGCGATCGATGTTCTTCTGATGTTCAACAGTCAAAAGAAATTGCCATCTTTATTTTAAAAGCAGAAAAAGTTTTAACAAGTATATTCATTTTTGTTTTATTTCAAGAATCGCTGATTAAGTTTAAACAACGTCGTTCTGTAAAGCTAAAACAAGTTAAGAATTACAAACAAAAGCACAAGGGCTCAAATTTTATTGATAAGATGGAGATCAGCCAAACGCGTGATTCCAAAGAGTATATACAAAGTTAGAAAATGGTAATTTACAGGGAAAAGGGCTACGTTGAAACATAACGACCACTATCCTTCTACCAACTTTGAGTTCGGGATATCCTGAGCTTTCGTCGAAGATGACCTTTGACTGGAGATTTCCTCCGATAGATGATGCTGTAACTGCTGCTGAGGGACTTGCCTCTGTTGAATATAGTTACTTGCTATTATCCCTAACTTTTGCCTGGATTGTACTATGAGATTTCCAATCCATCGGGATGATTCTTCTTTTTCATGTCTCTAACTTTTGCCTGGACCGCCCTTTCGGGTTTTCAATCCACCAAGACATTTTTTTTTTTAGGCGAAGTATTTCTTGACTACATCAACATTCGTGGGGTAGGCAAATTCCTCTCCGTCCATGGTTGCAAGTCTCAAGGCGCCGCCTGAGAAAGATTTCGTGACCACATAGGGGCCATCATAATTTGGGGTCCATTTGCCCCGAGAGTCAGTGAGAAATGATTGTATCTTCTTGAGCACGAGGTCTTCTTTCCTGAAGACACGAGGTCGGACCTTTTTGTCGAACGTGTAGCACCCCAAAATTTGCCCTACCTTTTTCTGTCTTATGTTTCTTTCTCATTTTGCATCTTTAGGTCATATTCATAATCATATCATTGCATTGGTCTTCTAAGATATGGGATCGAAGAGTGTTCTTGCTATTGGCATTTTCCTTATTCAGAGGTTCATCAGGTTTTAAAGTTCTTATTCAGAGAATTCATCAGAAGTCTTTGAGTCAGAGGTTCATTGGCGTGAATCAGGTTTTAATTTCTTCTCAGTTCAAATCATCTTCTTCGAGATTTATCAGCATACCAGGGAGAATTGGAGTTCTTGTTTACAGTTGAGCTTGTGGATAGTTATCGGTTGAGATTCTTCAGTGGATCATGTGAGTGGCCAGATTGTTCGGTGGTAGTTGTGACTATGTTGTCAGAGGCTTGTGGAAAGTTGGTGATTGGTTTTGAATTCAGTTGGTTATCCATTTTGCTATCCATAATCCATATCCAAACTCATTATTTTTTAATCCATCAACCATTTTCACTTTTTTTATCCACTTACCTTTTCTTTTATTCATAAACCATTATCAATTTCTAAACCCATTTTATTTATCCACATCATTTTAACCATCTCATTATCCAATATACATATCCATTTGTATCCATTCAATATCCAATTCACAATTCATTTCAAACCGTTATCCACATGTCCATTTTCATACCCATTTTCCAATTATCCATTTTTCTAACCAACTCTTTTTAATTTCTAAATTCATTATCCTTTATGCCTTATCCAATTTCCATTTCTTTTTATTCACATTACAAAATTCATTATCCATGAATCATTCCTCATTATCCATTTTCAATTTTAAAATCTAATGTCCATATCCTTTTTTTTTTCCCAAGTTGTAAATATCTAATCTATAGACCATTTTCAATCCATAAGTCCATTACGAAAATTGCCAAAAATAATATGTGAATAAGTTCATTGCATTGTTTTACTCCTATATCCACCATGTTACAAAATTATTACAAAAATATTCACGTTGTTCAAAAAGCAAGCTTTCATCAAGCCATTCCAAGCTGACCCCACAAGCCACACTTCACTACAAAGGCGCCTGCTACGAGCTGAGATACATCAAGCCATGTCCAAACCTTTCTAAGCCGAATTGCCAATCCAGGTACATCAGCATGAGCTTCCAAAAGTGAGCTGCCACATGAATAAAACCCGCGTACACCAAACGCGTGAAGTCCACAAAACAAAAGAAACAAATAGCGGATGGAGAATTAACAATAACAGAAAACTAGACAACAAATGAAGGCAGTGAAAGGCGTGATCAATTTCAGATGAATCACTATAACCGAAATTCAGCTGCAAAACCAATTCTACCCCTCTCTATTTCGCATGTAAAGCTGCTACTGCAAAAAGCTCAAAAACCACCTTTTAGCTTCTCTTCATCAACTCTCAAAATCCGTAGAAACTCCTAGCTCTCTCTCTCTCTGAATTCTGAAAGTTCATCACACAACAACCTTCAATTCAACCTTCATCATCATTTTTCAGTTTTCACAAAAAACTCTATCAACCTGCAAAGACAACAACAGAACCACACATCAACATCACCTTCATTCCTCTACTGCCATCATCTTCATGTGAAATATCCAGAAAAGAAAAGAAAATTGAACTCACTCTATTCTACATCTCAGCGTCATCATTCTTCAAATGAATCACAAATCTCACGCACTTTCATCATCAAATCCAACTACCTGCAAATTGTGAAGCAACAACAATTCAACACAACCACAGCAACCGCAACAAGGTTCCGAATCGAAGACGCAACGCAAAGAAATTCAAAGTCGCAACGATTTGAAGAACAAGCAACAACAACAATGACGAAGAACTAGTGCGCAGAGATTAAAGCAAATAAGGATTGAGCAAGAAGGAGAAGAGGAGAATTTGGAGGACGAAAGCTAGCAGTGAAACTCATCTTACCTAGTTTTCTGCTTGTCGCCGTTGATTCGAAGGTGCACCGGACTCTCTCCGGTAGGTACGTCGGTTTCGATCCAAGCCTTGATTTCGCGATACGACTATGGTCGATTCCATTTCTGATTTTGTTAGTTGGTTGGTGGTATCTTTCTCTGTAACTTGAGATCTTCGTCGCGGTTGATTTTCATGGCGAGTTGTGAGATGAGTTGAAGCGGAAATCGGAGGTGAGGCGAGTGCATTGCGGTGATTGTTTCGTGAAGGGAGTTACGAAGTTACGTGGTCGCTGTTGTCAGCAAAACGAAGGATGAGGTGAACCGGCTGATGACGCAGAGACGAAGAGGTTGGTGCGATGGTGGTGTCGTGACGACGAGGGGATGTGGTTTAGTTTCCGGTGTGGTGTCGTTTCGGTTTCCGGCGGTATTTGGTTGAAAGAAGAAGAGAGTTGAGTGTGGAGGTTGACCGGAGATGAGAAAGGAGAGGACGATGAAGGTCTGGAGGTGATGATAAGCTGGTGTTGCGAACGACGTCGGGAAGAAGTGAAGAAGATCGGTTTCAGACGGAGGGAGGTTGTTGGTCGGCGGCGGTTCGCCTGAGATGGAGAAGAAGGTCGAGCGGCTGGAGTAGAGAGGTAAATGGCGGCGATGATGGAGGAAGACGGCGGAGGACGGAGCGTTGAGTTTTTCTCGCCGACGGTTTGGAAAGAGAGACGGCGAGGGTTTAGGATTTGAGAGAAATAAGGTGATGCTGAGAGTGTTAGGAGTATTTTAGGTTTTGGCATATTGGGTTGGGCTTCAATGCCACATTGATTTTTTGGTTTTCACACCCTTTGTTTCACAAGCGAACCCCCTTTGGCTGCATATGAAACCATTGGGCCTGAGAATTCTAAAGCCCATGCACCTGTTTTGCTTCTCACCCACCAGAGTTCATTCGCTGTACCCTTTTTAAATGTTTAGTTTTCTTTATATTTTATATTTTGGTTTTTGATTAATTGTTTTAGGATAACTAGATAATAACTTTCAGAATTAGTTTATAATTAGATTTTAATTAGAGATTAGGATTTTAATTTGAGTATTTGTTTTAATTAGTTTTCATTAATCTTGATTATTTTAAATAGTTTTAGTTTATAATTTTTAGAACTAGATTTTTTTATATAACTTTGGATTTTAGTATTAATTTTCAATTAGATAATCAACTTTTAATCCTAGATTTTAATATTAGGTTTTTAATTCTTAGTTTATAATTTTAGAATTAAATTTTCTGTTAATTAGATTAATTTTAGAAATAGATTTTAATTAGAAGTTAACTTTGTTTTAATTAACCTTAGGTTTAGATTTTTTTAACCTTTAGGCTAATTGGTGACTAACTTTTAATCTTGATTTTATATTGGGTATTCTTGATTTTGATTTTAATTGCCTATTCCTGATTAATTGATAATTCTGATTCTTGATTAATTTCTGATTTTCTCTTTGTACTTGACTTTCCTCTTGCTTGACTTACTCTTGTGATTGCGATGCTTTGTGTTTACTTGTTGATTACTCTGTATTCACATGCTCCCTTAAGGCTCCTAGTCCGACTTAATTTCTGATTAAGCTCGGAGTAGGATAGACATTAGGCTCTCAATCCAAGCATGATAACATTAGGTTAGCTCCCTTCTTATCCTTGACCTTAGGGCCATTTTGCATGATAACTTGTAGGATTCAGTTTCCCCTTAGACTTTCCGTGAGTCCCGATTCTTTTCTCTCGCACCCGTGCGATCGAGACTGATCTCGTTCTCCCAATTCGTGGTCGTTCCCACGAACTACGACTGCCCTGATTCTTTATTCTCGTCCGAGTAAAGATACGTAGGCACAAGATTGCGTAGATCTTGGCGAGTTACCTTCTCCATTTTTCACCAATTTCCTCCCCTTGTTCCGTGGTCGTAACCACGAACTACGGACGCTCTGACTTCCTCTCTCTCGTTTGAATGAGGATACGTAGGCACGAGGATCCCTATCCTTGGCGAGCACTCTCCTCTCGCACCCTTGCGATCGGGACCCTTCTCTCACACCCTTGCGATTGAGACCCTTCCACTTTTCTTTCACAACCTTTCTTTATCACCTCTTTGTCCCTTTTCAACCCGTAGGTCGAACTACGACTGCTCTGATTTCCTCTCTCTCGTCCGATTGAGGATACGTAGGCACAAGACAGCGATTGTCTTGGCGAGCAACCTTCCCCCACAGTTCCCGTCCGAACTACGTTGACTCTGACTTTCCCATTGCACGAGGGAATACGTAAGCATAGGACGAGCGATGTCCTAATCGAGTCACTTCTTTTTCTTTTCTTCTTCGTTTCTCCGTTCTTTCCGTTCTCGTTCTTTTCGCCAGTCCAGTAGCAGTGGAGCTCCATATGACGACACCCTTTGATGCTGACAGCAAGCGTGGATCCCATCGAGTACGATGGACGTGTTCGGTGCTAACACCTTCCCTTCGCGTAACCGACTCCCGTACCCGTTCTCTTGGTCGTGAGACCATGCTCTTTCCCTTCTTTCAGGTTTACGCAGTGTTTCCTTTCCCTCCCTTGGGATAAATACACTTTGCTGGCAACTCTGTGTTCTTTTGCGCCACTCTCACGTTTGTACCGTTGGATGCGAATCTTTCGGGAGCGACAGCTGGCGACTCTGCTGGGACTCTGGTTAACCTATGCTGGTCCTTCCCCTTTAGCGAGTCGATCCTAGCGCTTGTTTGTCTGTCTTCTTTGGGTGTTTCTTTTGTGGTGCTTTGCTTTGTTGTATATTACTGTATATGTTATGTTATCTGCTTTACTATTTTTACAGCTTTTGTCGCATTGCATTTTCATTTTATTACTATCATTCTGGATATTACTGTACTGTACTGGCTGGTTTTCTGTTTGGCGGGTTGGGATGTTCTGAGAGATGAGCCCACTACCAAGGCTCGAGCATACACCTAGGTTTTAGCGTGGGCAGGCGTGACGCTCCTGTGGTGGTGGCCACGTGTGGGTGTTCACGATCCCTACAATCAGACGAGGTTCTATCAGGAGCTTTCTGCTACTGTATGTTGATACAGGCCAGTAGTTATTCTCTTAAGGAACTGTCGACTCTGATGACCATTCTCGAGGACTCAGTTGCGGCACTCCTCCCGGGATGTGACAGTGGCAGGCCACTTTCTGTGGCAAACCCATTGCACACTCTCTATCCGAGGACGCAATGCTGGGAACTTGCCATAGGATCCTTCTTTTTTATAGAGAATCAGCGGACGACCTCTTTGATTGGCGGTAGCATTGTATCCTTCGGGCTGAATGTGTTATTGCTTCTCAAACCTCTGAAGCTGATGATCTTTAGTTTTTGGAGAATCGGTTGAGGCCTCCTTGATTGATGATGATGCCAAACCAGAAATGATGAACGTATGATCATTTCTCGACCTGAGAGCCCGGGATACTGAACATCCTAGTACCCACATGTGAGAGGGGCGGGTTGTTTACAGGTTTGCAGGTAACCTTGACTTTCATCCTACCTGGTATTCTGGTTCTCTTATCAGTGTGGACTTATCAGCCTGGTATTCTAGTGTTTTGATCATCCGGTATTCTGGTATTCTGGTATTCTCTTCAGAGCAGACCTTTGAGCTTGTCAGTCAGCAGCACAGCAGTTATTCAGAATATGTGGAAGCTTTGATCCCATGTCTGCTGCATTCATATTGCATTTGCATTTACATCTTGCATCATTTTTGCATATCTGTCTCCGGCCTGATCAGAGAGCTTATCCATCCTTTGTCTGAACCGCAGTTGATTTCTAGACTTTCTCATCGGACTTGAATCAGCTTTTGGGGAGATCATCATGAATTCAGGGGAACAGAATCAGTTTGTAACGAGGGCCGATGTTGAATTGATGAAGATTCAGTTGGACCAACTTGTGGAAGCTATGGCAGCCATGAATAGGGGAGAGGCCAATGTTCAGAGGACTTCAGTTACTGGGAATGTCATTCCACCTCCAGTGAACAATGTTGCTCAAGCTCAGCATGTGCGAATCCCTGCTGAGGATCAAGTTATACACGAGCGTACCATCGCCCGAGATGGGCATTCTTCTTCTCTTGATGCCACAGACTATCAAAGTTTTTCCTTCTCTGTGCCAGATTTCCAAGGGGTAGTTCCAAAGATTAAACCTAAGGACCCACGGGTTGTTCAGTTTGATGAAAGATGTCGAGTGTTGGAAGAGAAGCTTGATGCCTTAATGAAGCGTGATACTCTTGATTTGGATGCTGCGAGCATGTGTTTGGTGCCCGGCCTTGTGTTACCTCCAAAATTTGAGATTCCAAATTTTGAGAAATACAAAGGGGATAGCTGTCCGAAGCTGCATTTGGTGATGTTTAGCCGAAGAATGACCTCACATGTCTATAATGATAAGCTCATGATTCACTGTTTCCAGGACAGTCTGAGTGGGACATTTTTGAGTTGGTATATACAGTTGGAAAGTGGTAGCATCCAATCATGGTCAGATCTAGCCAATGCCTTTGTAAAGCAGTACAGTTATAATCTTGACATGGCTCCTAGCCGCCTGCAGTTGCAGGGTTTATCTAAAGCGGATAACGAATCATTCAGAGAGTATGCTCAGAGATGGAGAGAGTTAGCTGCTCGCGTTCAACCACCACTTTTGGAAAGAGAATTGGTTGATATGTTCAAGGATACTTTGCAAGGACCATACTTTGAAAAGTTGATTACTGTATCAAAATTCTCTGACCTGGTAATACTTGGAGAACGCGTTGAGTTCGGTATCAAGTGTGGAAAAATCCAAGGCGCCTCGAACTTCCCGGCTAGTGAAAGTGAATCAGTTGTCAGTTCTCAAGAGGAATGGGAGGAAAAAAGTAATTACATCTGGGAACATCCACCATCTCATCCTCAATATTCAGACGCATCAACTGTTCAGAGTCAGCAATCTTCTGGATCTCAGAATCAACGGTCATATCGTCGTCAGTCGCGTCAGCACGCCCGACAAAGACCTAGGAAACCAGAGAGGCATTTCACTCAATTACCAATGTCATATCATCAGATGCTACCAGATTTGATAAGAGGTGGATTGATAGTGCCGAAGGAATTGAAGCCAGTGCCTTTTCCATATCCACCAGGTTTTGATGTCAACGCCCGTTGTGACTATCATGCTGGGGCACAGGGGCATTCAACTGAAGATTGTAAGGTGCTTAGGAGTAAGGTCCAGACACTTCTTGACTCCAACATGTTCTCATTCACGCCTCAGGGTATTCAGATCCACGACTCTCCTTCATCCAGTTATGCGGGTTCATTAGTTCAGGTTATGGAAGAAGACACCGAGAGCAGTTGTGCAAATGATTATCAGACTGACTTCGATGAGCAATTCTGAAGATGGCTAGTTCAGTAGCAAGTCAAGCTTGGAAAGCCTAGTTCCCCGAAGCTGGAAATCTTTTAGATCATGTCATTTCTTTGCATTTGTAGTTTCTTTTCTGTTAAAGTGCAAACTCATTTGTAAAACTCGTCTGTTTTCAGTTGATAATGATAATGAAATGAATATGCATGTTTTGATTAAATCCATCTGTGTTCACTCATATTTTCTTTATTGATATCTAACCCTTGTTTAAGCAGGATCTGAGGGAGGATGATGAAATTCAAAGACGCGGAACTTCTAATTGTATGCTTTTGGGACAAAACCTTGCTGATGATGTACAGGCATTGTTTCAGCTTCCCAAACACCGGAGACATAAGGAAGATAATCCCTTGTCAACCTCGTTGAACCTAGAAGCAGGAGTTTCTTTCTGAAAACAAAAAACCCTCAATCTTAACCTGGGGCAGGGTAGGTGTCAGTTAATTTGACCGAGCGTTCAAATTTCATAAGGAGTGTCCCATTCGAGGATCAAATCACAACGGTTATCCCTCACCAACCGGAGAGTAAGGCAGTCACAACCCTTTACAAGTCAGACAAGCCAGTGTCACACGATTTGTTCAAAAAAAAAAAAAAAGAAAAAAAAAGAATCAAAAGAAAAAGAAAGCCCGCTAAGTCGAAACTTGAAAACAAATGGCTTAGGCAAAAGTTAGGGCATCCCGCTGGACTTCAAAATCGAAAAATTCAAAAGAGTTAGTCCAGGCAAAATCAGGGAAAAGCAAAAGAATAGAAAGCAAAAAAATGGAAAAAGAAAAATCCTCAAATAAAGAACAAGTCGTGTGTTTACAGACACCGAAGGCAAAAGGGGTGGCTGTCACTCCGAAAACCGTGTGGGTCTTTCTATCCTCCTACCATTCAATGACCTTTTTGATAGGTGAGCGCTTGTGTCAAGTTAGCTGAACGTAGGACTGGAGAACATCAAGGAGAATGGGTGGGTTAAAACAAAAATTTGAGCCTTATATCCTTTCTTTCTTAAACCGCGAACCAGGCCACGTTACAACCTTCAAAAGACCTAATTGAAGCAGGGTTGTTTCGAAAGCATACTTCGGTAAAGATCGCGTCGAACCTGACTCCTAAAAGGATCTTCTTACCATTCATGTTGGTATCTGTGACACTTTGATTAGTGATTCATTCACTATGTGTCGCAACTTTTTTCCAGTGAACAGACTTGGATTTCAAAACTGTCATATGCATTGCATTAAAATTGTCATTTTCAAAACGAAGTGTTTTACTTGCGAGTAAGTACTTGACTCAGGAAAGTTTTTGCAATGAAAAGTTTGATCAAGATAAGATGCAAAGTGCCGAAGTACTCCGTTGAGCAGGGGCAAGCCATTAAATAGTCATGTCAAAGGGGCAATTCATTCCAAGATTCAGCCAATCTGGGGCAATCAGGTCGAGATTCGACAAATCTCTCGAAGGTCAGTCAGTCAGAGGTACTCCTTCACAGATCAGCCAGTCAAGGGCAAAATCACTTCAAGGCTGGGGCAGGCCACCCCTAAAGCAAAAGGGTTTTTCTCAGGAGAACGGTTAATCAAAGTCATGGGGCAAGATATGTCAGATCTTCATGAGACCTCTCAAAGACAAGTTCCTTTATGGGCTATGCTGTATCAGGGCATCTTTTGGTCATATCACATCTGTAGGGTTCATGTTGATGGTCGACACGTGACGTCCCCAGTAGATTTTCTCTCCCCAACAGAGTAAGGGTAGAAAGTGAGTCTCCAGCAGAGGAGTAAGCTCAATGTTATCCCCTAGCAGAGTGGATATCATCAACCATCGTTCCCCAAGCATATTACTTGGTGGTGGCTGGTACTCCCCAGCAGGTTAAGG
Organism: Lathyrus tuberosus; assembly: GCA_022829125.1. Lineage (NCBI taxonomy): Eukaryota > Viridiplantae > Streptophyta > Magnoliopsida > Fabales > Fabaceae > Lathyrus > Lathyrus tuberosus. Next base: position 1,490,638 of record JALAZF010000432.1, on the reverse strand, counting down.
GCATTTCCCCGACCACAGGCTAAGTTCAATGATATTCTTCAGCAGGTTCGCTGTTATTGACTTCATTCCCTGAGCAGGTGATAGTCATCTCAATGGCTTGATCAACAGTGGTTGACATCCCCACCAGATTCAGAGTCCAATGGTTATTGACACCTCTTCCGTAACAGATCTTTGGGGTCCATCTTCAAGGTTTATTCGTAATCCCCAACGGAGTGGGAGTTCTCTTCGGGTTTCATCTTCAGCAGTGGTTATACCGGGAAGGCCGGTCAGTGTGACTTCCTCGGCAGGGTTCATAACCTTGGAGACAGTTCAGTTTGCCATCCCCAGCGGAGTTGGCCTCTTCTCTCCAGCATTTATTTTGCTGGAGGGGTCCTTTTGCATTTAGTAAGCATTTTGTATTTCATCCTCAAAATGCGTAGCATTCCATTTCATATGGAGCATTACGACAAAATTCAAACATATGCATGCGAAGCATAAGCCGGATTTGGTACCTTGTACAGAAGCCCGAATCATATTTTAGTCAGGACAGTGACATATCTCCAGAGAGAATGCCGAGCCATTCCCCAGCAGGCAATTTCTTCCCGTCAAACCCCTTTGACGAGGTGTTCCGAGCTCAGGTTTCGTACCTTCGGATATGTTCAATTTCTTCCCGTCAACCCTTTGACGAGGTGTTTCTTGGGTTTCATCCTCTTTTCGTCATCCCCATGACGATGTGTTCCTACAGTGGAATTTTCTTTCTGTCATCCCTATGACAATGTGTTATCTTTTCAGAGCTCCTCTTTCTGTCATCCCTATGACAAGGTGTTTCTTCGGATATGGGTTTCATCCTCTTTCTGTCATCTCTATGACAATGTGGTTCTTCGGATAAATAATCGGTGCGGTTCTGGGGTTCACTTTTCTTCTTGGGTTTCATCTTTTTCCTTTCATCCTTATGACAATGCGTTCTCTTCGGTTAGGTTTTCTTCCCGTCAACCCTTTGACGAGGTGTTTCTTGGGTTTCATCTTCTTCCTGTCATCCCTATGACAATGTGTTATCTTTGTCAATTCCTTGACGATGTTGAGTTGTCTTCCCCGCAGAGTTGTCTGTTTAGATTTCTCTTATCCCCAGGAAAGTCTACCTTCGGCTTAGTCTTTCTTTGAAAGCCCACCTTCGGCTTGGTCTTTCTTTTTGAGCCCACCTTCGGCATGGTCTCATATTCTTTCTTTTTCGAGCCCACCTTCGGCATGGGCTCGTATCCTTTGTTTGAAAGTCTACCTTCGGCTTAGTCTTTCTTTGAAAGCCCACCCTCGACCTGGTCTTTCCTTTTCGAGCCCACCTTCGGCATGGCCTCATATTACCTTTATATCCCCCAGCGTAGTCCGCCTTCGGTTGGTCTACCTTTTCGAGTTCGTTTGCAGCCGTCCTCGTAAACAACTTTTTTCATCATCCCCACAGGTTGCAAATTTTCGGGTTCTCTTTGTATTCAATCACCTTCTACCTTGAATGTCTGAAAGCCGTTGCTATCGTCCTTTCAGGTCCAAGTCGATTGAATAGGGGCAGCTGTAGCACCCCAAAATTTGCCCTACCTTTTTCTGGCTTATGTTTCTTTCTCATTTTGCATCTTTAGGTCATATTCATAATCATATCATTGCATTGGTCTTCTAAGATATGGGATCGAAGAGTGTTCTTGCTATTGGCATTTTCCTTATTCAGAGGTTCGTCAGGTTTTAAAGTTCTTATTCAGAGAATTCATCAGAAGTCTTTGAGTCAGAGGTTCATTGGTGTGAATCAGGTTTTAATTTCTTCTCAGTTCAAATCATCTTCTTCGAGATTTATCAGCATACCAGGGATAATTGGAGTTCTTGTTTACAGTTGAGCTTGTGGATAGTTATCGGTTGAGATTCTTCAGTGGATCATGTGAGTGGCCAGATTGTTCGGTGGTAGTTGTGACTATGTTGTCAGAGGCTTGTGGAAAGTTGGTGATTGGTTTTGAATTCAGTTGGTTATCCATTTTGCTATCCATAATCCATATCCAAACTCATTATTTTTTAATCCATCAACCATTTTCACTTTTTTTATCCACTTACCTTTTCTTTTATTCATAAACCATTATCAATTTCTAAACCCATTTTATTTATCCACATCATTTTAACCATCTCATTATCCAATATACATATCCATTTTTATCCATTCAATATCCAATTCACAATTCATTTCAAACCGTTATCCACATGTCCATTTTCATACCCATTTTCCAATTATCCATTTTTCTAACCAACTCTTTTTAATTTCTAAATTCATTATCCTTTATGCCTTATCCAATTTCCATTTCTTTTTATTCACATTACAAAATTCATTATCCATGAATCATTCCTCATTATCCATTTTCAATTTTAAAATCTAATGTCCATATCCTTTTTTTTTTCCCAAGTTGTAAATATCTAATCTATAGACCATTTTCAATCCATAAGTCCATTACGAAAATTGCCAAAAATAATATGTGAATAAGTTCATTGCATTGTTTTACTCCTATATCCACCATGTTACAAAATTATTACAAAAATATTCACGTTGTTCAAAAAGCAAGCTTTCATCAAGCCATTCCAAGCTGACCCCACAAGCCACACTTCACTACAAAGGCGCCTGCTACGAGCTGAGATACATCAAGCCATGTCCAAACCTTTCTAAGCCGAATTGCCAATCCAGGTACATCAGCATGAGCTTCCAAAAGTGAGCTGCCACATGAATAAAACCCACGTACACCAAACGCGTGAAGTCCACAAAACAAAAGAAACAAATAGCGGATGGAGAATTAACAATAACAGAAAACTAGACAACAAATGAAGGCAGTGAAAGGCGTGATCAATTTCAGGTGAATCACTATAACCGAAATTCAGCTGCAAAACCAATTCTACCCCTCTCTATTTCGCATGTAAAGCTGCTACTGCAAAAAGCTCAAAAACCACCTTTTAGCTTCTCTTCATCAACTCTCAAAATCCGTAGAAACTCCTAGCTCTCTCTCTCTCTGAATTCTGAAAGTTCATCACACAACAACCTTCAATTCAACCTTCATCATCATTTTTCAGTTTTCACAAAAAAATCTATCAACCTGCAAAGACAACAACAGAACCACACATCAACATCACCTTCATTCCTCTACTGCCATCATCTTCATATGAAATATCCAGAAAAGAAAAGAAAATTGAACTCACTCTATTCTACATCTCAGCGTCATCATTCTTCAAATGAATCACAAATCTCACGCACTTTCATCATCAAATCCAACTACCTGCAAATCGTGAAGCAACAACAATTCAACACAACCACAGCAACCGCAACAAGGTTCCGAATCGAAGACGCAACGCAAAGAAATTCAAAGTCGCAACGATTCGAAGAACAAGCAACAACAACAATGACGAAGAACTAGTACGCAGAGATTAAAGCAAATGAGGATTGAGCAAGAAGAAGAAGAGGAGAATTTGGAGGACGAAAGCTAGCAGTGAAACTCATCTTACCTAGTTTTCTGCTTGTCGCCGTTGATTCGAAGGGGCACCGGACTCTCTCCGGTAGGTACGTCGGTTTCGATCCAAGCCTTGATTTCGCGATACGACTATAGTCGATTCCATTTCTGATTTTGTTAGTTGGTTGGTGGTATCTTTCTCTGTAACTTGAGATCTTCGTCGCGGTTGATTTTCATGGCGAGTTGTGAGATGAGTTGAAGCGGAAATTGGAGGTGAGGCGAGTGCATTGCGGTGATTATTTCGTGAAGGGAGTTACGAAGTTACGTGGTCGCTGTTGTCAGCAAAACGAAGGATGAGGTGAACCGGCTGATGACGCAGAGACGAAGAGGTTGGTGCGATGGTGGTGTCTTGACGACGAGGGGATGTGGTTTAGTTTCCGGTGTGGTGTCGTTTCGGTTTCCGGTGGTATTCGGTTGAAAGAAGAAGGGAGTTGAGTGTGGAGGTTGACCGGAGATCAGAAAGGAGAGGACGATGAAGGTCTGGAGGTGATGATAAGCTGGTGTTGCGAACGACGTCGGGAAGAAGTGAAGAAGATCGGTTTCAGACGGAGGGAGGTTGTTGGTCGGCGGCGGTTCGCCTGAGATGGAGAAAAAGGTCGAGCGGCTGGAGTAGAGAGGTAAATGGCGGCGATGATGGAGGAAGACGGCGGAGGACGGAGCGTTGAGTTTTTCTCGCCGACGGTTTGGAAAGAGAGACGGCGAGGGTTTAGGATTTGAGAGAAAGAAGGTGATGATGAGAGTGTTAGGAGTATTTTAGGTTTTGGCATATTGGGTTGGGCTTAAATGCCACATTGATTTTTTGGTTTTCACACCGTTTGTTTCACAAGCGAACCCCCTTTGGCTGCATATGAAACCATTGGGCCTGAGCATTCTATAGCCCATGCGCCTGCTTTGCTTCTCACCCACCAGAGTTCATTCGCTGCACCCTTTTTAAATGTTTAGTTTTCTTTATATTTTATATTTTGGTTTTTGATTAATTGTTTTAGGATAACTAGATAATAACTTTCAGAATTAGTTTATAATTAGATTTTAATTAGAGATTAGGATTTTAATTTGAGTATTTGTTTTAATTAGTTTTCATTAATCTTGATTATTTTAAATAGTTTTAGTTTATAATTTTTAGAACTAGATTTTTTTATATAACTTTGGATTTTAGTATTAATTTTCAATTAGATAATCAACTTTTAATCCTAGATTTTAATATTAGGTTTTTAATTCTTAGTTTATAATTTTAGAATTAAATTTTCTGTTAATTAGATTAATTTTAGAAATAGATTTTAATTAGAAGTTAACTTTGTTTTAATTAACCTTAGGTTTAGATTTTTTTAACCTTTAGGCTAATTGGTGACTAACTTTTAATCTTGATTTTATATTGGGTATTCTTGATTTTGATTTTAATTGCCTATTCCTGATTAATTGATAATTCTGATTCTTGATTAATTTCTGATTTTCTCTTTGTACTTGACTTTCCTCTTGCTTGACTTACTCTTGTGATTGCGATGCTTTGTGTTTACTTGTTGATTACTCTGTATTCACATGCTCCCTTAAGGCTCCTAGTCCGACTTAATTTCTGATTAAGCTCGGAGTAGGATAGACATTAGGCTCTCAATCCAAGCATGATAACATTAGGTTAGCTCCCTTCTTATCCTTGACCTTAGGGCCATTTTGCATGATAACTTGTAGGATTCAGTTTCCCCTTAGACTTTCCGTGAGTCCCGATTCTTTTCTCTCGCACCCGTGCGATCGAGACTAATCCCGTTCTCCCAATTCGTGGTCGTTCCCACGAACTACGACTGCCCTGATTCTTTATTCTCGTTCGAGTAAAGATACGTAGGCACAAGATTGCGTAGATCTTGGCGGGTTACCTTCTCCATTTTTCACCAATTTCCTCCCCTTGTTCTGTGGTATTAACCACGAACTACGGACGCTCTGACTTCCTCTCTCTCGTCTGAATGAGGATACGTAGGCACGAGGATCCCTATCCTTGGCGAGCACTTTCCTCTCGCACCCTTGCGATCGAGACCCTTCTCTCGCACCCTTGCGATTGAGACCCTTCCACTTTTCTTTCACAACCTTTCTTTATCACCTCTTTGTCCCTTTTCGACCCGTAGGTCGAACTACGACTGCTCTGATTTCCTCTCTCTCGTCCGATTGAGGATACGTAGGCACAAGACAGCGATTGTCTTGGCGAGCAACCTTCCCCCACAGTTCCCGTCCGAACTACGTTGACTCTGACTTTCCCATTGCACGAGGGAATACGTAGGCATAGGACGAGCGATGTCCTAATCGAGTCACTTCTTTTTCTTTTCTTCTTCGTTTCTCCGTTCTTTCCGTTCTCGTTCTTTTCGCCAGTCCAGTAGCAGTGGAGCTCCATATGACGACACCCTTTGATGCAGACAGCAAGCGTGGATCCCATCGAGTACGATGGACGTGTTGGGTGCTAACACCTTCCCTTCGCGTAACCGACTCCCGTACCCGTTCTCTTGGTCGTGAGACCATGCTCTTTCCCTTCTTTCAGGTTTACGCAGTGTTTCCTTTCCCTCCCTTGGGATAAATACACTTTGCTGGCGGCTCTGTGTTCTTTTGCGCCACTCTCGCGTTTGTACCGTTGGATGCGAATCTTTCGGGAGCGACATAACGCCCTCTTCATTCTTTGTTGATACAACTGACCGTGGCATAGTGCCGTGATTCGCTTCTCTTCGATCAGGTTCAGGTCATCGTGTCGACTTTGACACCATTCAGCTTTGGTGAGCTTAGCTTCCATCAATACCCTGATTGACGGGATCTCTACTTCTATGGGAAGCACTGCCTCTATGCCATATACTAGAGAGAAAGGGGTAGCCCCTGTTGAAGTGCGGACAGATGTACGATAACCATGAAGAGCAAAGGGTAGCATCTCGTGCCAATCTTTATAGGTTACAACCATTTTTTGAACGATCTTTTTGATGTTCTTGTTAGCCGCTTCTACCGCTCCGTTCATCTTGGGTCGGTAGGGAGATGAGTTATGGTGTTCAATCTTGAACTCAGCACACAACTCATTCATCATCTTATTGTTCAAGTTAGATCCATTATCAGTAATGATCTCGCTTGGAACACCATAACGGCAGATGATATTGTTTTTGATAAATCGGACCACCACTTGTCGGGTTACATTGGCGAATGACGCTGCTTCGACCCACTTGGTGAAATAGTCAATGGCTACCAGAATGAACCGATGTCCGTTTGAAGCCTTGGGCTCAATCATACCAATCATGTCGATTCCCCATATGGAAAATGGCCACGGGGAAGAAAGAATTTTGAGATGTGATGGCGGTACATGAATTTTTTCGGAGTATATCTGACACTTGTGACACCTCCTCATGTACTTGTAGCAGTCGGATTCCATGGTCAACCAATAATACCCGGCCCTGAGAATTTTTCTCGCCATTGTGTGTCCGTTGGCATGAGTGCCAAAGGATCCTTCATGAATTTCTTTCATAATCATGTCCGCTTCTGGTCTGTCGACGCATCGGAGCAAGACCATGTCAAAATTTCTCTTATAAAGAGTGTCACCACCCAGGAAGAAGTTTCCAGCCAATCTTCTGAGGGTTTTCCTGTATTTTCTGGGTGCCCCAGATAGGTACTCTTGTTTCTGAAGGAAGCATTTGATATCGTGATACCAAGGTCTGTCATCTATGACTGCTTCAATCGCGAAGATGTAAGCGGGCCGTTCAAGGCGCATTATGTCGATCTTAGGTATTTCATTCCATCGACCTACACTAATCATGGAAGAGATAGTGGCTAATGCATCAGCCATGTGATTCTCATCACGAGGGATGTGATGAAACTCAACTCTGTTGAAGAAGGGTAACAGCCTTCTTGCATAGTCTTTATAAGGAATCAATCCTGATTGGTATGTGTTCCAATCTCCTTTTATCTGGTTAATAACTAGGGCTGAATCGCCATATACGTCCAAGTTTTTGATCCTTAAATCAATCGCTTCTTCGAGACCCATGATACATGCTTCGTATTCGGCCTCGTTGTTCGTACATTTGAACGTAAGTCTGGCAGTGAAAGGAATGTGGGAACCCTGAGGGGTAACAATGATTGCCCCAATTCCGTTTCCATAATGATTAACTGCTCCGTCAAAGATGAGTCCCCACTGGGAACCTGGTTCTGGCCCTTCACTGGGTAGCGGTTCATCGCAATCTTTCATCTTTAGATACATGACATCTTCGTCTGGGAAGTCAAACCCGATTGATTCTTGATCGTCAATCGGTTGATGAGCCAAATGATCGGCTAAAATACTTCCTTTGACGGCTTTCTGAGCACGGTACTCTATGTCATATTCTGATAGTAACATCTGCCAACGGGCAATCCTTCCCGTGAGAGCAGGTTTTTCGAAAACGTACTTGATTGGATCCATTTCGGAGACCAACCAAGTAGTATGACGAATCATGTACTGGCGAAGACGTTTGGCTGCCCAAGCCAAAGCACAACAAGTTTTCTCAAGCATTGTGTACCGAGTCTCGCAGTCGGTGAATTTCTTGCTTAGATAGTAATTGGCAGACTCTTTCCGTTTAGTTTCGTCTTGTTGGACAAGTACACATCCCATTAAGTCCTCTAGGACTGTGAGGTAAATGATTAGTGGTCTTCCTTCCACTGGAGGTGATAAAATCGGCGGATTCAACAGGTATTCCTTGATACTGTCGAAGGCAGTTTGGCAGTCTTCTGACCAAACGCAATCCTGGTTCTTTTTGAGTAATTTGAAAATCGGCGCACACGTGGCGGTCATAAGGAATATGAATCTGGAGATGTAGTTCAAACGTCCCAGGAATCCTCTGACTTGTTTTTCAGTTTTCGGAGAAGGCATTTCTTGAATGGCCTTGACCTTGTCAGGATCAACCTCAATTCCTTTCTGGCTGACGATGAACCCTAGTAGTTTCCCTGAACGGACACCGAAGGTGCACTTGTTGGGATTCAAGCGGAGCTTGAATTTTCTTAGACGTTCGAACAATTTTGACAGATGTTCAACGTGCTCATCCTCTGTTCTTGATTTTGCAATCAAATCATCGACATATACCTCGATTTCTTTGTGTATCATGTCATGAAACAGAGTAGTCATGGCCCTTTGATAGGTTGCCCCGGCATTCTTCAAACCGAACGGCATTATCTTGTAACAAAAGGTACCCCATGGGGTAATGAACGAAGTTTTCTCCATGTCTTTCGGCGCCATTTTGATCTGGTTATAGCCCGAGAATCCATCCATGAAGGAGAAAACTTTGAACTTTGTTGTGCTGTCAACCGGCATGTCAATGTGTGGTAAAGGAAAGTCGTCCTTTGGACTTGCCTTGTTTAGATCTCTGTAATCAACACACATTCTGACCTTTCCATCCTTTTTGGGAACGGGTACGATGTTGGCTAACCATTGAGGATATTCAGATGTAGCGAGGAAACCCGCGTCGATCTGTTTCTGTACCTCCTCTTTGATTTTGATGGCCATGTCCGGGTGAGTGCGTCTCAACCTTTGCTTTACTGGCGGACATTCCGATCTTAACGGTAAATGATGTTCCACGATGCTGGTATCCAACCCTGGCATATCCTGATAGGACCAAGCGAACACATCGGGGAATTCATTGAGAAGCTTTATCAAACCCTCTCTGGCAGTTGGACTGAGCAAATCTCCGATCCTGATTTCTTTTCTCTCTTTTTCTAAACCCAAGTTTACCGTTTCCAACGGCTCTTTGTGAGGTTCAATGGACCTTTCCTCTTGTCTGAGTAGTCGGGAGATCTCTTCTGGAATTTCGTTGTCATTTTCTTCTTCAGCCTCGAATACCGGGAACTCAAAGTTGGAAGAAGGCATCGGATCGTATGTTTCAACGGGGTTTAAAATAAGCAATCTGCATGACGTGATGATTCATGTTTAGAAGAGATAGAGAAAATGTAAGTGTGTGCAGTGTATTTGTTTTACTTCTTGTTTTTATGATTGAATTGTTTTTTAGGATTACCATTTTCTGAAAAAGTAAAAAGAGAAAACAGCAATTAATGCGGAAATTACAGAACGACGTTATTTTATTAATGAACAAGTCGACTCTTGAAACTACAGCCCTATAAAACAAAACTCTGTCGCTTTGGGCAAAGCGAAGAGGGAAGTTTACAGAAAACGAGCCCTATCAAAACATTCGTTTCACCTGGGCAGGGTGAAAGGTTTAAAGATGGCAATTACTTTGACTGATGAACGACCTTCGGAACCTCGACGGCAACCCATTGGCGGCGAACTCCTCAGTGAATCAGAAAGTCTGGCACCTTCCTTGATTTGTCTTCAGAAATGACGCTGATTTCTGGTGGAGCAGGATCATTGGAATCTGTCTCCCAGACAGAATTGTCGTAGGAGGATTCCTCTGTTGCATTTTGCATAGTATTGGTGCTCTCAGCTGTATCTCCCCATCCAGTTGACTGGATATCTTCGAGCCTGATACGAGAGCTTTCGGGAGCAGTGTACTTGACCATAAAGTCGTATTTTCCACTTGGTTGTCCCAGAGTGTCCCAAACTTCTTTGGAACTGGAGAAGTCACTTCTCTCGATGACGTTGACCTCGGGAAAAGCATAGTTGATGAATTCAAGTCCGGAAAACGTTGCGAATTCATCTTCATGTTGAGTAGTTTTCGAATGACCTGAATGTTGATCCCATGACATGGTGGGGACACAGGTATTCTGTTCAATGATGCTCAGCTGAGTTTCGTTGTTCGGCTGACTTTCCGGCCCCAAGTTTCCTGGGTAAGGCTGCCACATTGGCAGGCCATCTATCGGGCCATAGTAATTGTGATCAAAGTTTTCTTTCATCAGAGTGTCTTCCTCTAATGAATTTGGCGGAGCACGTCATCCTTCCGGATCACAATCTCCGTAGATCATTTCGACATCTGATCTTGGCATAAATCTCGGACTTTCTGTAGGAAAGCAAAAAGGCACAGGCACCTCTTCCTGAGACATATAGCCGTCCTTGTTAAGGTAGGACTTCTATTCTTCATCTGTGTCAGAGGGATCTTCCTCATTGATAGCATGAACTGTCTGAGACACTGGGTGAAGAAACCCTCCACTGTGGAAGAAGTTTTGAAGGGGATGAAGACTTTCATCGTTGGCGGTCGTCTGAGTACAGGTTGCAGAAAAACTAAGACCCTTCTTTGTTTTATTGTCAATAGGAATGACAAGCCGTCCCCATCCTGTCGTATCGGTACTCTCGACCGCTTTGATAGCATCTTTGTATGAAGAAATTGAAGTTCCTTCTTTGTACTGATCGTTCTTGTTCACCGATAGTGCTTGGAACTGAGTTCCAATAACCTCCTCGGGTTCCACATAAGTAGATTATGATAGGTTACTCACAAGCAAGGCTTGTTCCCCACAAACCGTGACAAGTTGATCGTTCTTGACGAACTTTAGCTTTTGGTGGAGGGTTGAAGTAACCGCTCCAGCCTGATGTATCCAAGGTCTTCATAATAAATAACTGTATGTTGCCCGGATGTCCATGACCTGGAAAGTGACTTGGAAAGTGTGAGGACCAATAGTTATGGGAAGATCAATTTCGCCGATAACTATTTTTTTGGATCCGTCGAATGCTTTGACGACGACTTCGCTGACTCTCATCGGAGGGCCCTTGAATGATAATTGCATCAAAGTGGACTTCCGCATAACATTCAGGGCTGACCCTGTGTCTACCAGTACGTTGGCTAAAGCATCGTCCTGGCAGTTAACTGTAATGTTGAGCGTCATGTTATGACGGCGACCCTCTTCGGGTAATTCCTCATCACTAAATCCCAAATTATTGCAGGAAGTGATGTTAGAGACAATGCTATCGAACTGTCTGATTGTTACATCTTGTTCCACAAAGGCTTGCTCCAAGACTTTCTGTAGAGCCTCTCTATGTGCTTCTGAACTGAGTAACAGTGATAATACTGAGATCTTTGAAGGAGTCTGTAACAGTTGATCAACAATGTTATATTCACTCCTTTGGATGAGCTTTAGCATCTCATCTTTGTCTTTTGAAAAGTAGGGATTACCAGATTGACTGACTGGTGGATCAGGAATTTCTGCCTGAAGTTCCTTTTCTTTGTTGGATTCTCCAACCCCTCGGTTGAAGATTCGACCGCTCCGTGTTACACGACTGATGTCTGCAATATTCACGACGGAGGGCAATGGAATTTCCTTTCCATTTTCAATTGTCGTTGCACCGTATTTGTAAGGGATAGCCTTAGTTGATTCATACGGTAATGGTCCCGGTAGATAGATGACTATGGGAACCTTCTGATTTTTCTGACCATCATAAGTAACCTCGATCCGTTCCCGGTTGGGAACTCTAGATTCGTCAAGTAGAGGTACGATGGCAAAAACATCCCTGATCTGGTGATGACCAGAGATCGTGACAACATCCCCAACTTGATCGGCAAGGTAGTTCGGCGACCAAATGATGGGTCCTGAACCTGGATATGGACGAATTTCTCCACGATCGACCTGGCCCTGAAGAGCTGCTCTTACAAGGTAACACCCTTGGTTACTTTCCGAACAGACGCTACAACTGTCATAGTTGTGTGGTGGCACCTGGCCACGCCCACTTTGAATACAATGTAACCTCACTAGGTTACCTTCCATTGATCGGACATCCTGACTTTGACGACGAGTAGGATTCCTGTTATTGATACTAATCTGCTGAGTATCTTCGTCCATATAGATTGGCATCCACCAGTGATTTAACAAGTGCTGAAGTGCCTCCTGGTCAAGGGTACAACCTCGATCGTTTTCGCAACCTGCTTTACAGTTTTGATAATCATGTGATATTAAGAATCCGAGTCGGACCTGCTCAGCATGTAACTCTACCAGATTGGTATTCATCACGCGGATGTCGAAGATCTGAACCATATTGATTTGATAGGAGTTCCTATCATGGTAGTCTTGGATCCATCCAAGATCCATCTGACGCTGGAGGGCCTCTTGTATGAAAGAGCATCCCTGTTTGTTTACCGAGCAAATCAGACAGGAACTGTAATCGTGCCGCGGCAGATTATGATACTGGCTTTGCCTTGAGTGCATCGCCACCAAGTTGACATTCATCACACGGATGTCGTGGTTTTGAATGACGTTAGAATTCGTAGAGACCATGTTAACTCCACGAACTCGGTGCTCCTGGATCCATCCGAGATCCATTTGTTCTTGTAGAGCTGCTTGCACTACAGAACATCCTTGGTTATCTTTAGAGCAGATATCACACTGGTGATAATCATGAGGTGGCACATGGCCATATCCACTCTGTCTACAATGCATCCTGACCAGATTGGTCCCCAATAAGAGTACATCGTGAATTTGATAGACATTGTTAGTCTCTTTCTCAATCAGATTGACTGCAACCTTCTCATGTTGAGGCAGCAGGTTCGTAAGAACATTAGAGTTCGTATCTTTGAAGGATAAGAGCCCGCTCCTAACAAGATTTTACACGTCGGATTTGAAATTGAGACAAGTCTCAATGTTATGCCCTGAACCTCCTTGATGATAAGGGCATGTTTGATCCACCTTAAACCAGAAAGGCGGATTTTCCGAAACTGAAAGGGGAGACTTAGTCTGAATGTGCCCCTTAGCCAGCAGTAACGGAAACAGTTCTGCGTACGTTACAGGTATAGGATCAAATCCTGGTGGTCGTGTTGTACGGTTGTTGTTATATGGGGGACGAGCCTGCTGAAGAGGCTGTTGTGTCCTTTGTTGGTCAGGTTGGCTCTGCGCAACCTGAGGTTGATACATAGGAACAGGCGCGGGGCCGATAGCAGGAGTAACAGCTGCTACTGGCTGATAATGTCGCCTTTGCTTTCCAAGAGAGATATTCCCAATATCTTGCTCTTTTTTCTTAGGGAGAGCACTACCGTATTTTTTAGTACCGCTCGTTGATCCAGTGTCTTTTACCAAACGTCCTTCTCGGACGGCTTCCTCAAGACATACACCCATGCCGACCATTTCGGTGAAATCACTGGGCGCACTGGCAATCATTCGGTCATAGTAAAATGAGATTAAGGTCTTTAAGAAGATCTTTGTCATCTCTTTTTCCTCAAGAGGTGGACAAATTTGAGCGGCAATTTCACGCCACCTTTGAGCATACTCCTTAAAGGTTTCTTTGTCCTTTTGCGACATTGATCTGAGTTGATCTCTGTCGGGTGCCATGTCCAAATTATACTTGTATTGTTGGACGAAGGCAGTACCAAGATATCTGAATGTACTGATCGTAGTACGGTTTAAACCCATGTACCATTTGAGTGCGGCACCGGTTAAACTATCCTGGAAGTAATGAATCAGCAGGTCCTGATTCTCCGTCTGGGCTGACATCCGCCGAGCGTACATCACAAGATGGCTTTGAGGGCAAGAGTTACCCTTGTATTTTTCAAAGTCGGGCACTTGGAACTTGTGCGGGACTTTCATATTTGGGACCAAGCAGAGGTCTGCGGCAACCTTTCCAAATAGATCCTGACCGCGAATGGCTTGCAGCTCTTTCTGCATTTCCAAGAACTGCTCCTGGAATTCATCCATTCTGTCAAACATAGTTTCCTTCTTATCAGAAGGTGTCCGTGGAATCTGTCCTTCTGGGACAGTGTGCACCACAGGGGGTGGTACCGTGACTACGGCAGTAAGTCTTGGCGCTTCCCAAAGTTTGTAACCTTCAGGAGTCTTCAGTATGCCCCTGGCATCTTCGCTTTCCCGAAGTTTGTAACCTTCAGGCCCAGCGGCTTCTGTTGCGATTCCCTGATCTTCAGTGATCGGCGGGACATATCCTTCCGGGATATAGTTAACAGGCATGCCCCAAGGACGATCTTTCGGCATCTGATACCTAGGATCATACTTTTCTATGATGGGCGTTGAGGTGATCTCTGAGATCAAAGTTCTTTGTAGCTGAGCTTCTGCCATGGCTTGCATGTCGTTACGAAGCTTTCTCATATCCTCTCTCAGAGTGTCGATCTCTTCTTTCAACTCTCTGTTTTCTTCCTCAAGATCATCCATCTTTTCTGACGATTGGCCCGAGTATTATACGAATGAGACAGTTTGATTCTAGAATCGAGACACAAACGTGAGATTCGTAGGGAAGAAGAATACGCGATGTGAGAATGATGAATGCAATGATTATATTAATTGTTTTTAGGTTTAATTAAAATAAACTTCGACAATTAGATTGCAAATATCAAACAGTGGGGAAACCCCTTTTTATTGAATTCCAAAGGATTACAGAAATGGAAATACAGTAGATTACAAAGTGCAGAAACAGAAACCTAAACTAATGGGTCCCGAGTCCTCTCTGAAGAGAAATCAGGTGCTGATTCTGGTATCTTCCTTTTCTTTGACCGGGGCGCTTGGGCCGTTGTCGGGTTGTCATTCCTTTGCCAAGTGAAAGGAGTGAGCAAATTCCTTTGGTCATCTTGATTCTCTACAGCATGCTGCTCCAAAATTTCAATCAAAGCATCTTTCTCTTTTAGTAGTTGCTGTATTTGGATACACTCTACGTCGAGGGTGCGGTACTTGTTCTTCCAAGATCTTCTTTCCTTTTGAACTTTGTTGAGAGTAACCTGAAGCCTTTCAATTTACGTCATGAAGTACATGACAATTTCCCTCGGCGGAAGAATTCCGTAACGAGGATAAGGCATCTTTAGCTTGAGAGCTCTGGTTTGTACCCAATCGAGATAAGGCTCCACCGAGACACAGTCCGGTTTTCCCAGAGACTCTCGTCCTTTCTTATGAACATGTTTCCAAGCTTGTACTATTTCCATCTTTAGTGCTCTGTCGCTTTCTCCTTCTTTGAAGAAAAGACCTTCCAGATGAACACCCAGTGGGATGTGTCTCATCGGGTATCCAAATTGACGAAGAACTAATATCGGATGATAGTTGATTCCTCCTTTAGTTCCTATGAGGGGTACGCTTGGGAAGTTTCCACAATGGTCAATGATTCTGATTCCCTCATAGATCCTATTACACCAATCTATATCAGAGTTGGTGAGAGACATGATCTTCTGCGACCAACGTAAGACACTCTTGCAATCCCAAAAAGCAGCAGACTTGGGCAAGTGAGAGATAAACCATTTGTAGAGAAAAGGTACACAGCATGTGATCTCCCCTCCGCTGTACAAATTTCCTAAGTGTACAGAATGATACGCATCTGCGAGCAATGTCGGCACAGGGTTTCCAATGAGAAAAACATTAATAGCGTTGATATCGACGAAGTTATTGATGTTGGGAAACAAAAATAATCCGTAGGTGAGCAAGACAAAGATGCTTTCAAAAGCAGTCATGTTCCCTATACTAGCAAAGTACAGAGCTTTCTTGGTCAGGAACTGGGCTGGCAAACCTTGGATGCGACCCTTAGTGGTCATGTGAGTCCGGACCTCAGACTCGTCCAAATGAATTGCTATTGCAATAGTCTGATTCTTTGGAATTTCTTCCAGTCCAGAAAATGGAGCTCGATCAGTGATATGTAAATCAGTCAGATGAGAATACTCCTCCAGCGTTGGTGATAGCTGGTAATCCGGGAATGTGAAACAATGATAAACCGGATCGTAAAACTGAATAAGCGCATCCATGATTCCCTCAATCACATGGACTCTTAACAGTGGTAGCAAACCACCGTGCTTGGATCTGAAAGCCTCTGGGTTAACGATCATCCTCGCTAACTTTCTCAAATCCCCTAGTTTTGGAACCTTGAAGGTATACTGGCGAGTTCCCCTTCTACCAAAATCCATTAATGCAATCTTTTTTCTCTGATATTTGCAATCACAGTCTTAGTTTAATTTGAAAAACAGAGAGACTAGAAGAGAAAGTTTTTGAATGTTTTAATGTTTTATTAAATGAATGCATGAATGCAGCACACAAAAACATAGAAAAAACATGGGGTCAAAGGGTCGTTGTCATGAAGTCAAGGCTCTACCCATCCCCAAAGGTTTATACTAGGGTGATTTTTGTACCTGTACTCACTATCATCATCCCCTCCCAGGAAAGCAAAACAACAAGCGGATCGCCAGCGAGTTGTGTGCAATCTTAGAGTAAGTGCCATTCACCGAGAATAGATCACCAGCCTCAAATGAGGGTAGTATCGCGTAACAGCTATTTCCGATAGCTTCCGCACTACGAAAAAGGTTGGCTTTTCTTAAGTGTATACTCAATCTCACCACATGCGGCATCACACGCATTCCCAGTAGCAGAAAAATAAACACGTATAGCAATTAGGAAAAGCAGTATATATATTTGTCCTAATCATCCTAGACTTATAAAGCTATGAATCTTAAGTTCCTGACAGAAATGGGTTCCCCGGCGGAAGCCCCAATCTGTGGTTCCCTGCCTAAGAGATGGACCAGCATAGGTTAATCTTTCTCTTCGGTAGAGTTCCCATTTTCCGTAGAAAACGGGGATGATGCCCTAAGGCAGAAAAGGAGACTCCCCAGCAGAGTCGCCATTTATGTAAATTTTCACACAAGAGAAGTAGAAAGAAAGGAATCGGCCCCACGGTGGGCGCCACTTTTCTGTAGCGAGTGATTTTGGACGCGGTTCTTAAGCGCTGGTCGCTCTCTGCGGTTGAGCTTTAAACTACAGGTCGATTCATTTTTTATCCTATTGTGAGTTGAATAAGGAAGGGAAATAGATGTCTCCAATTAACCCTGCTTTGCATACTGAGTTTAAACAACGGTCTGTTAAGTTACGGATGCTATCAATGTGGGAGGGCCTTGTACTGGTTATTTGTATTTTCACCAATACGGTTTTCTTTCTTTTAATCTAGGCAAAGGTTTCTGGCGGGGAATAAGGATTAGGATGTTAGGACTGGTGCTTTTGAATTACTGCTTTTGATTGATGGAGATATGGGATTTGGGTTTTTTGTTGATTGCGCTCGCTAAGATCTTTTCTTTCGATCTTATGCCTACGTATTCCCGTTTACCGAAACAGGGAAATCAGAGTGTTCGTAGTTCCTCCTATTCTATGAGAGGAAAGGGGTGTTTTGGTGTCTTGTTTAAAGCCCAAGACGTGAAGCGAAAGGTGATTTGTATCTTGTTCAAAGCCTAAGATGTGAAGCTAAAAGGTCTATTTGTGTCTTGTTCAAAGCCCAAGACGTGAAGCTGAAAGACCTCGGCTTTAGAGAGAATTTGTCATCTCTAAAGAGGGGAGAAGGAGAATTACTTTAACTGGGATACGCGGATCCGAGCAATGCCATAATTTCCGAAGAAAGGGTTTTAACCTGAAGGAGAAGACTTTAACTCAATGTAGAGCAATGCCATCTTTCCTTAGGAATTTTTCATGCTAAAAGAGGGACAGTGGCATGGATGTAGATGATCCAGAGGCTTGCCACTTACAGCGATTAGATGAAGGGAAAGGAGTTGTTGATGTTTGTGTACTGTGAACGAGGCACAGCTTTGATGCTAAAAGGTTGATTGGATCAACCAGTGGTTTTCTTATACAAAGCCTAAGAGGAGGCTAATTTCCGCTAGGAAAATCATTATACAAAGCCTAAGAGGAGGCTATTTTGTGTCTCGTACAAAGCCCGAGAGAGAGGCTAAAAGTTTTTGACCCTGTGGGGCATATCGTTATACAAAGCCTAAGAGGAGGCTAGCAAAGAGTTGACTCAGTTGGAGAATCTTTTATACTCAGTAAGAGAGTGTTTTTGTATCTCGTACAAAGCCCGATAGAGAGGCAAAAAGGTTGTTTTGACTCCACTGGGGAGAATTTTGTTATCTCGTACGAAGCCCAAGATGGAGGCTATTGTAACTGTTCAGTTGAGTGACAGATCCAATATACTGATTTAAAAGAGAAAATCAGTTCTTATATGTGTAACACTGTACACAGGGATTTAATTTAAGGATCAGGGATATTTCCTTCTCTTTGAGGAAACGGGAAATCCAAAGGGTATTGAGACTGTCCGAGTCGGCGGGTTTCCTTCCTATTTAACGAAGGGTGCTTGAGAATGTCTTTGAGACTCAAGGAAGTTAGACTGTCCGTGTCTAGAGTTTTATCTTTTGTACTATGCTTCGAGAAACAGTAGTAGACTCTATGAAAGGACTGTTCTATGAGGATGACTAGGTTCTGTTCCTATACCTCTAGGAGGTCGTCGGGACAATTTGTACGAAGCCCAAGAGGAGGCTGGGAACTTTTAAGAAGCCGACAGGTCCTTGTACGAAGCCCAAGAGGAGGCTATCATTCCCAGAGGAAGAGATCATTATACGAAGCCTAAGAGGAGGCTGTGAATACTTCTAAGAAGCCGTAGGGTCCTTGAATAATGCCCAAGAGGAGGCCGGTGCTTTTAAGAAGCCCGTGGGTCTATCATCTCCTTTCCATTAGGAGAGATAACTCTTTTAAAGATGAAAACCACTAGTAAACATGCGAGGTTTACTATCCAGCGACTTTTAGCTTTTAAAGAGGGTTCCTTAGTTAAGGTCCAAGATTATGACCGTAGTGGGTACCCAAACCCCGAGACATTCATGGCAAGCTATCCACAAGGAATAGATCAAGTCAGGAAAGTTCAAGAATTGGGAAGAAACTCAAAGATACCATTCACGGAGAATACATTCATCTTGGGGAGTAGAGCTTCTTGACGATTCCTAAGGAGGACAGCCGAAGAGAAGACTGTATCTCGTGCTCCTATTGGGGATCTAGGCGTCTATTTCTACGAATAAATGAAACGGCGTCACCTAGTTCTAGACGTAGTTGCCGGGGAAACTCGAAATATCTATACTATTATTACACAGTAGATATGAGTTTATGAAAGGAGACTTACAGTGAGCAGCCCCACAATATAGTTTATAATATGAAAGCAGTAAATGAAAGCGGGTAAACACTTACTCGGTTGTAGAGCTTCCATGCTGTTTGGTTAGTTGTTCAACAAAGAAATATTAAAAACAACAGTATATTCAAAATCAAAGGAGAAAGTGCTTTGAAAAAGAAAGATTTGGGGCTTACAGCTCAAGGAGAGGCCCAGGGTTTTATCAGTGAGCGCACTGTTGAATTTGTACAGAGGGACTTATACAAGTGACTGGGGCCCAAAAAGGTTTTCTGTACAAAGGGATGGGTCTTACACTCTCTCAAGAGGCCCAAAAAAGGTTTAAAGAAAAGAGTGGGGCTTATAACACGAGGGTAGGCCCAAATGATTTTTTGTTTAAAAATGGCGATCGCGCCGAGGTTTTCTTTTAACGCAGAGGGACTTATACAATAAGTGAGGCCTAAAATGTTTTGGTTAAAAGGGTGATTGGGTCTTACACTCTATTAGAGGCCCAAAGTGTTTTGAATGGGTCTTATAGCTCAAGGAGAGGCCCAGATAAATTTTATTTTTAAACGGGCGACGATCGTGCCGTTTACTTGTACAGAGGGACTTATACAATGAGTGAGGCCCAAAAAGTTTTTGTACAAGGGGGATGGGTCTTACACTCTCTCAAGAGGCCCAAAGAGTTTTGAAGAAAAATAAATGGGTCTTACTACTCGAGAGTAGGCCTAGATGATTTTTGAAAAGGCGACGATCGCGCCGTTTCTTTTTTGACGGTATCGGGACTTATACAATAAGTGAGGCCCAAAGATGATTTGGTCAAAAAAAGGATTGGGTCTTACACTCTAATAGAGGCCCAAAAAGTTTTGAAAATGATTTATGAGGGTTGAATTAATCCAAAACCCTAATTTGTTTTCAAAATGTATTTAATTGAATAAAAATTCAATTAAAATGATCAAAAATTGTTTAACACATGGAAAACAAATTGTGATCTTGGATTAATGCTTCAAAAATTAAGTATTGACCTACAAAATAATTAGAAAGCATTAAAAGTTGCAAAATCAATGTAGAAAAAATATTTAAAATGCCAAAAACAATCAAAATATTAATTCTTTACAAAAATATCAATTATATGAAATAAATAATATTTTTGGGATTTTTTGATAAAATAAAATATTTTAACATTTTTGTGAATTATTAAAAAAAGAATCAACTCAAAATCATTAAAACTCAGAGAGAAATTAATTTTTGAATCAATTAAACAAAATCACAAAATTCAAATATTTGAATATATGAAAAATGGCGCCAAGAACAGGCTGAAGAACACGCGCGTGTTCTTGGTTTCTCAGATTTGCGTTTTCTATCCAATCTCCATGAATACGTAATCATATCATGCAATCCACATATCATTATGCTCGTCTCAACCTCACGATCATGTCTATGTACTTTAATTTCATTTAAATTAAACATACAACAAGAAATCACGAAGAAACCTCAAGAACCCTAATTTCTGTATGAAGGCTAGGATTTTTGATACACGATTCAAACAATGCAATTAATTGAGGGAAAACATTCCATGCATGATTATGAACATATGGCCAAATTATTGTGCGAGGAAATATGCATAGATTGAGAGATGACCAAGTATCTGCTTACCTCCAAGTCGTGACAGCAAGTTCAGAGTGATTTTTGATTTGGAGGTGTTACAGATGAGTTGTGATGATCTGGACAGCTTCCCTACACCCTATGGATTGTGTTTGGATGGTTGGACTTGATTGAAATTGGCTGGATCATTTTGTGGTACATCAGCTGCACCTTGTTTGAAAATTTGAGCAACCAGCTGGTGATTTCATGAAATTGATGTTTCAGAAGTTATGTGAGTGTTTGATCAGATCATATGTGATGTATGTGAGGTGTGTGAGTGATTTGTTTGTGCAGAATTGCTCTCAAACTCAAAACCCGATAACTACCTTGCTAAGAAAGGCATTTTTGCCAAGAGAAAGAGATTTTGAGGAAAGCATCTGTTAGATGGCTTTGGTGTACTTAAACTGACCACAATTGAGCTCTATTTATAGTAGAGAAAGTTTGTTTTGCAAGGAATAGTGCATGGCAGCTGGTAAGTAGGTTTGGCCAATGTTGTCCAATGAGAATCCAAGTCTCCTCTAGCCATTGACTAGAGGTTAGGGCACAGAGCTTTGGTCCCCTTGGTCTTGGATAAGTCTTGACTGATTTCAGATGAGAATGGCTCAGTCCATGCCACCTTGATGGTTCCATTGAATGCCTCATTCCAAATTTGAAGTCTTGTCCCTATTTTGGCAACTCTAGGTTCAACATGCTATTCTTTGTTCCTTGGACCTTGGAGGCTTGGCTCAGTGATTGTCCCCTTTGGATTCAATCCTCTGAGGTGTCCAAGTGGATAGGAACTATTGAAATAGGCTGATTTTGGCAAATCGAGCCAAAGTGCAAATTCTGCCTTGCCTTGACAGATTTCAGCAAGGCAACTTGGCAATGTTGTATCTCATGGTGTAGGTTGAATTTGGCAATGTTCTTGGCCATTTTCGAAAGCTCTTACATGATACAACAACTATTTGAACAAGTTTGGTTTTGATCTCTTTTGATTCCAAGTGAAAAATCCCCCTACATTTGGCAAAAAGTGAAGCAGAATCTGACTTAGTGAAAATTTCACTAAGTGTTGGAAAAAGTGACTTTTTCACTTTTCAGCCACTTTGATCACTCCATAACTCAAAATCCTTAATGAATTGGAATGACTTGTAGTTGAATTTTTTGTAGGTGATAATGAGGGCTACAAATCCATATTTGGATGAGAAAAAATGGCCTTGTGGTTTAGGAGTTATGGTCCTCCAAAGTTGGTACCTTTGCCACTTTATTTTTAACTTAGAAAAATTTCTAAGTTTTATGGTTACCCCTTTTACAAGTTATCTCACTTTTCTTGATTTTTCTTGATGAATGATGATTCAAATCATACATTAACATCATTTTAGGGTTAAAAATCCATTTTGGTGAAAAATCTCAAAAAGTCAAAGTTGACTTTTGTGCACAGTTGACTTTTTATCAGATGAATTCCAAATTGTGCAATTCTTCAGGAAATCATGTCCTTGACCTAAATCAAACTTGATGGACATGTTCCATGGGTGTCATAGGGTATATTCAATCATGTATTAGGGTTTGGGAGCATGCCTTGGTCAAAAGTCAAAGTTACAGTTGACTTTTCCCTTAAAACCCTAATTATGGTGCAGATGAAAATGAGACTTGTTGCTCAAGCTTCTTGGATCAATCCATTGTTCCAAATGGATCAATATGGTGTATTAGAAACCCTCAAATCATCTCTTGAGGTCTTGGCTCATGGTTTGTCCCAAAAGTCAACTTAGGGGTGAATTAGGTCAAGAAACCCTAATTCCTGATTTTTTATGAATGCATCCCCTGAGGCAAAATTGACTTGATGCATGGGTTCATGAGGTTCCATGAAGCATATTAGGTTATGTTTTGGATCATTGCCTTATGCCCAGATGAAAATTTCCATCTGGAGGCCCTAGTCGACCAAAACCCTAATTTGGTGACACTGTCGATCTTGAGACTTGATCCACCTAGAAGGGAGCGGCCTTGTGCTTAATCCTTGAAGTGGGAGTCCTTTTTTATCCATTTTGGATGTTTGAGAGATTAGACAAGTTGAAGATCAAGTCATTTCTTGATTAATCCTTTGTCTAAGCACTCAGAGAGGGCTTGAAACCCTAATTTTGATTGTAGTGGATGTTCACCCATCTTTGGGGAGGCTAATGAAGCATGATGGTTCATCCATATTGTGATGATGATTTTCACAATGATGGGAAATCTAAGTGGTCAAAATTTGGGGTATTACATTGGGCTTTGAACGAGACACCAAAACATCTTTTCCTCCCTTAAAATAGGAGGGAACTACGATCGCTCTGATTTCCGTGTTTCGTTAAACGGGAATACGTAGGCATAAGATTGTGAAATCTTAGCGAGCATACTAATCAAAAAACTCAAAATCCAGTACCTCCGTCAATCAACCAAAAGCATTAGATCTAACACCTTACCAAAAGCCTCTCAAATAATCCAGACACGGTATTCTTGAGTAAAATAACCTAAGACAAGACCCCCCCCCCTCTTTTTGATAGCATCTGTAAACCAACAGTCATCTGTTTAAACTCAGTATGCAAGCAGGGTTAATTGGAGACATCTATTTCCCTTCCTTAATCAGTTTCACAGGATAAAAAATGAATCGAACTATAGTACCAAAGCGATAGTGATTCGAAACCACAAAAATTGCGCTACATAGAGCAATGCCATTTTTCCTTAGGAGTATTTCATGCTAAGAGAGGGACATTGGCATGGATGTAAATAATCCAGAGGTTTGCCACTTATAGAATTTTGATGAAAGAAGAGATTTACCAACATAAAAGAGGGACTACAACTTGGATTTTCGAATCAACAAGTGTGCCACTTACAACAATTATCTGGAAATTGGTTTTTTTATTGTCTGTTTTAATAAGTGATGTACAGAGAAATGTCTTCCAACAGAGTGGAATCTTGATATCCTCTGAGGTGATGTTGATTCTTGTGTTCCTTGATCAAAGACCAAGGTTGAAGCTAAAAGGTTGACTCTGTTTAGGGCGTTTTATATTTGTCTTGTACAAAGCCCAAGAATGAGGATAAAAGGATATTGACTCAGCTGGAGAGTATGAATTGTCTTGTATAAAGCCCAAGATTGAGGTTGAAAAGGGATTGACTCCACTGGGGAAGTTTTATCTGTCTTGTACAAGGCCCAAGATTGAGGCTAAAAAGAGGTTGACTCCATTGGGGAAGTTTTATCTGTCTAGTACAAAGCCCAAGATTGAGGCTGACCGTACTGAGAAAAATTATTATACAAAGCCTAAGAGGGTGTTGGTTGAGGAAATTCTTATATGAAGCCTAAGAGGAGGCTAGCTTCTGCTTAGGATTGTTGAAGTCCAAAAGCAGGTCCCATATGTATTGGGGAATCCAAAGGTTTTACTCTTTTTGGGGATTTAAAGAAGAATTGACATATCAGAGACCATGAGGCTCTAATTCTATAGAGGATTTGTTGGTGATAATTTGACCTTGGCTGGGGAATTTCTTTAAAATGAAAGCTTAAAGATTGAGTTTGAAAACCTATGGAGGTTTTAACTCTGCTGTAGATTGGTATGTTGATGAAATGATCATGGTTTTTTCCTGTGTTTTTAGGAAACTTGAGGGTTTTTGTGAGATCCAAAAGAAGATAAGACTTTCTAAGTCTTACTTGTAGGAAGAGGTTGACTCTTAACTAGAGGATGATCTTTGTATAATGCCCAAGAGGAGGCTGAGATTATCCAAGTCTCTCCAAAAGTGGTAGGCTATAGTGTAGAGAGTGGTCTTTGTATGATGCCCAAGAGTAGGCCGAGGTTTTAAGGGATGAAGATCAACCCTAAAATGATCTGATGTTCTGGAATTCTGACTCTCTGGAGGATTGAACTAGTAGAGATGACTAAGTTCCGTCCTATACCTGTAGGAGGTCTTTGGGTCCTTGTACTAAGCCCAAGAGAAGGCTGAGAACTTCTAAGAAGCCTGAGGGTCCTTGTACTAAGCCCAAGAGAAGGCGGGCGATGCTTTTAGGAAGCCTATGGGTCCAAACCTAAGAAAAGTTCAAGAAAGGTTTCACCGGGAATAAGTCCTTTCTTTGCAGAACAGTTCTAGGGTTTGAAGAAATTCAAAAGAGGTTTCACCGGGAATTAATCCTGTCTAGGGAAATGAATTTCTTGTACTTATATATTTCTAAGTTAGGACAGTCTTGAGAAAAGTGTCGCCGGGAATAATGCATTTCTCTGTTCCATATTATATAAGCCCAAGAGGAGGCAAGACTGTATCTAGAATTTCCTATGGGGAACTAATTTTGACTGTGTTGAAAGAGTAACCGCTAGTTTGATCTAAACCTAGACCTAATTGCTGGGGAAAACTCTAAGCAACTATACACAAGCATATAAATATATACAGATGAAATATATAAACAAGTATATATTGAAAAGATAATGGAACTTACAGTTGTGCAAGCCCAAGCATTTTAACTACAGTTGTATGGTTAGTTATCCAAGAAATTGAAGAAAGTTTTGATGATATTTTGAATTTGAATTTGAATAAAAAATAAAGTTGTTTTAAAAATAAGTTTGGGGCTTATACTCAAGGAGAGGCCCAGATGAATTCTTTTGAAAAGGCACCGATCGTGTCAATAGTTTTGAAAATCACAGAGGGACTTATACAACGAATGAGGCCCAAATTATTGTATTTACAAAGAGGATGGGTCTTACACTCTATTAGAGGCCCAAAGGTTTATTTTTATACAATAGAGGGGACTTATAGCTCAAGGCGAGGCCCAGATAAAAAACAGCGATCGCATCGTTTATTTTGAAAATCGCGTAGGGGCTTATACAATGACTGAGGCCCAAATTATTTATGTACAAAGGGGTTGGGTCTTACACTCAATTAGAGGCCCAAAAGTGTTTTAAAAAAGAAGAAAAATGGGACTTACAACCAAAGGGAGGCCCAGATGAAAATTGTTTTGAAAACGGCGATAGCGCCGAGATTTTTAAAATTGTATCGGGACTTATACAATGACTGAGGCCCAAAATGATTTATTTACAAAGGGATGGGACTTACACTCTATCAAGAGGCCCAAAAGTCATTGAAAAATGTTTGTGAGGGTGAAAAAAATAAAAACCCTAATTTGATTTAAAAATGCATTTTAATTTGAATAAAAATCAATTAAAATGATCAAAACTATCAAACATGTATGAAAAACAAGTTGTGATCTTGGATTAATGTTTGAAAAATTATGTTTTATCCATAGAATGATTTGAAAATCATTTGAATTCGAAAAATCAAGAGAACGAAATATTTTTAAATGCTTAAAAACAAATAAAAATAAATTCTTTACAAAAATATTAAATATATAAAATAAATAATATTTTTGTGAAATTTTTGTTGAATAAAATATTTTAACATTTATGTGAATTTTGAAAAAAAGAATCAACCAAAAATAATTAAAATTGAAGGAGAAATTAATTTTTGAAGTTGTAAAGAAATTGTGAAGAAAATGTGGAGAAATTAAGTGGTAAAAAGAAGAGATGGTCCTCCCAAGGTTTGAACCCACTCCCTTGGGGTGGAGGGTTCAAAATTTATCAACTGAGCTATGTGCGTGTGGTGATAGAGAATGAGAGGGAGTGAATAATATGTGAAAAGTCATTTTGAAAATAATTTTAAAAAATAAAATCAAAAGGTCTGGGGTAAGGGGGATCGAACCCCAGACCTTTCGCTCGCTACACACACAAAACTAGTTGATCAACCACTGCGGCGCAATGCCAATTCAAATATATAGTGGCAATGATATAATATATAGTAAAACTATATTTGATTCTGAAAAATGGCATCATGGCCTTCATCTTCAACCTCGTGCCAGACCAATTTTGGCAACCTTGCAAAACCTATGTTATCTCACTCGTTTCTTGATCATTTTAAAATATGTAAAAATGAAAATTGTGTATTTTTTAACAAGGAACATGATGGTGATCTTTAATTTCATTTAAATTAAGTGCAACAAGAGATATCATGTTAGAACCAGATGAACCCTAAAAAATGCAAGAACTAAATGACATCTTATACACGCAAGACAAATAGCAATTGATTGAGGGTTAATGATCTATGAGCCACCAGAATCATGATGATAACTTAAAACAACATTTATGATGCATGATTCATGGAGTTTGAAGGTTCAAGGCTTAACTCTGCAAGAAGGAATCGAATTCTACTTTGGAGGTGTTACAGATGCAAGGTGATAATCCAGACAGCCTCTTTGACCCTCAAGGAATGTGTTTATGTGATTGGAATGACTTAAATACCTCTGAATTGAGTAGCTCGAATCCAACTGTAGCTTATTGTGTATTTTGAGCAAATGGTGTATAACTTAGTGATCCTGATGTTACAGATGAGATGTAAGGGTTTGGATCACTTCTACATAGTGTATGTGAAGTGTTTGAATGCTTGGTTTGGACAGAATTGCTCTGATTTGAGAATTCCAAACTTTCACTCTTTGAGGACTTAGACTCTAGCAAGAAAGAGGATTCGTGAGAAAACAAGAATTGTGGTTGTTTTGGTGTGATCTGAATGAAGCAATGTGGCCTCTATTTATAGTAGATAAGGTTTGTCTAGGAGGAATAGTGTTGGTTTGAAGATTGGCTTGAATTCAAAAGTTTTGGCAAGATGTATCATTGCCCCTCGCACAATGTACCATAACCCTCCACATGGCTAGCTTATCTTTTGACTCAATCCACATTCCTTAGATGCTTTTATTGTTGTTTATAGGAGCATCTTGACTGAAAAGAGTCATTTTGTTGAATGTGCACTATTGCACATAAATGCCATTTTGATTTCAAGGCACAAGGTGACAAAATCCATCATGCCATTCGAGATTTCCTTGACTCCTTGGTCCAACCTTGCAGGTTTGTGGTGATTCATCTGTTATACACTGAATGTGAGTGGTTTTGATTATTACTCTTGACAAAAAGAATCGTGGCTAGCAAGAAATGTCTAAAATTGCCTTGTAGACAGTTTGCAGCAAGGCATGTTGGACACTCCATATCTCCTTGCTCAAATGGAGTTTGATGATTTCCTGATACTCTTTGGAAAGCTTGTATATCCTACTTTAACTTTTATGTCCAACAATGGTCTTGAATCAACTTGGATCATGGTGAAAAATGGTCTCAAAGTTTGTGAAAAACCAAGACAGATTTTGTTCCAAAATTTTCACTAAGGGTTGGAAAAAGTGGTCATTTCATGTTTTTGTGATTTTGATCAATCCATAACTCAAAATCCATGAGGATTTGGAATCTTTTGTAGTTGACACTTTTGAAGTATGTCATGTGAACTTTCATTTGAGCTTTGGATGGAAGAAAAAGGCCCTGGAGTTTGGAAGTTATGATCTTGCAAAGTTGGTACCAAATCCATTTTATTCCATAACTTAGAAAATTTTAAGTTTGTTAAGGGTGCCCCTTTTGCAATTAACCCTATTTTTCTTGATTTTTCTTGATGGATGATGATCAAAACCAAGCATTAGCATTGTTTTTTACTTAGGGGAGCCACATTTGTGAAAAAATTCAAAAAGTCAAACTTGATTTTGGGCACATTTGACTTTTTGTCAGATGAATTCCAAATTGTGTGGTCTTCCATGCAATCAAGTTCTTGACCTAAATCAAACCTAATGGATGAATTACATAGGTGTTTTAGGGTGTCTTGAATCATGTCCCAAGGTTTTGGAACATGTCTTGGTCCAAAGTCAAAGGTATAGTTGACTTTTTCTTCAAAACCCTAATTGTGGTCCATATGAATTTGAAACTTATGAATCAAGCTTCTTGGATCAATCCATTGTTGTAAATGGATCAATGTGGTGTATTTGAGGCCCTCAAATCATGTCTTGAGGTCTTGGTTCATGCCTTTCCTCAAAAGTCAACTTAGGGGTGAATTAGGTCAAGAAACCCTAATTCCTGATTTTTTATGAATGCTTCCTCTAAGGTTATTTTGACTTGATGATTGGCCTCATAAGGTTCCTTTGAGAATTTTAGATCATGTTTTGAAGTATTGGCTCATGCCCAGATGGAAATTTTCATCTGGAGGCCTTGGTCGACCAAAACCCTAATTTGGTGACACTGGTTATCTTGAGGTTTGATCCACTTGGAATGTTGCAACCTTGTGCTTGATTCTTGATATGGGAGACCTCTTGATCCTTCATGGGTGTTTGAAAGGTTATAAAAATTGAAGATTATGTCAATTATTGATTAATCCTTTGTTAAAGTGCTCTGAGAGGGCTCAAACCCCTAATTCTTGATTGTAGTGAATGCTCAACAATCCTTGAGGAGATTGAAGAGGCATGAAAGTACATCCATATTGTGGTGATGATTTGCACAATGATGGGAAATATTGGTGGTCAAAATTTGGGGTATGACAGGAAACCCTTGAAATTAACTAATGAAATGAATTAGTAAGATGATTAGGTCATGATGAACAACATAGATGACAATGCATGTGCAATAATGCCAAGGTGTGTATCATTGGCAAGTAATTGTCTAGTTGTGGGGAGAGATTTGTATGGAACATGTATGGTTTGTGTTGTTTATGGTTAAGCCGAATGTGATGCCTTGTGATTGTCGAATACAATCACGATATCCTTAGTAATCACATAAGCGAATGGAACCTACAGGTAAAAGGCTTGAGATGGGGGTATTCCCATAGGAAGCGACGATTTGTAAGGTTGATGTTATCCCTTAGAATCTGAATTCATTCGCCGTTATGTTATGTTTTATCACGTAGTTAGAAACAATCCCTTGAGATGTGTTGTTCCAAGAGTTGAGGCTTATGTTGAGTGCTCTTCTGGAATGTACGTATTATTACTTTGACAGGTTTGATTCTCGTGTGTAGTACGGATGGAGCCTACGGGTAAAGTGATTGAGATGAGGATATTCCTATGGGAAGCGACGATTCATATGGAAAACACCTTGAATCTGAATCCATTTCGTATGTCAAAGTACATTACAAGGATCCATGACCCGTGCTAAAAGTCCTAGATGTTGGAGAGGACAGGAAAAGAGGATGCCTTGGTAAGGTTTCCGATTAGTGATTGTCTGAGTTGGTGGACTCAAGAGATATGTTTCCATACATTGTGAATTGTGTGAACTCAAGTCTTATCCCTTTCCCTTTTGACTTGAGATAGAATTGGTTAGAACCTTGTAGAGCCGAGTGAACCCATAAGATAGGGGAACTCACTGAGATTATTATCTCACCCCATTTTTGTTGTTGTTTTCTGGTATTGTTTGCAGATTTAGTTTACAAGTGGAGCTATGCTTAGATGTTTCAAGAGAAGCTTATATTATATTTTTCCGCTGTGTATTATGTATCTTGTACAATGGTGGATATTGTACTCCGATCTTAGTTTATATTATTTTGGCACTTTCCATATCTTGTACCATAGGTCATCTTTTATGTTTTGTAAAATGGTCAAGTATGTAAATTATGCCAATAGGAATTTATGATGGTGTCAGTACCAGATATTAACACTTGTATAGTCTTATTCTAGATATATATTATACAGGGCGTTACAGTTGGTATCAGAGTAGGTCGTATCCTCGACCTAGCCTTGAAACATCATAAGTAAATCTATTCTTGTCTCATAAGTGTGTCTTGCCAACATGGTTCTTAATATCATATTATGTAGTATTGGGCTTGATCAACCTAATGCTATGTATGTGGTAGGTAGGATCATGATTGAGCGACCACGAGGACTCCGAAGTGTTGTCGGAACTTGTGCTGTAAGGAGAAACACATGTTATGATATGAAATGATGCAAAATGCAAATGCAGATGCAAGCAAAGCTATCAAGGAACTAAAATTTTGCGAACATTGTAGACAAAAGGATATTTCTCAAAACAAACTCTTTCATTAGAAAATTAGCAAATATTACAACATAGGCAGTACACCTTCAAAGTTCATTACATAGGTGAAATAGAAAATACAACATAAAAAGAAACTAGAGATCAAATCCGCTGGCAGGTGGTCCTTCCCCTCCATTGAGCTCCCTCATGAGTTTGTTGATTTGCTCTTGCATCTTCACTTTATTAAGGGTCAACTATTCCATTTCCTTCTTCAGCTTTAGCTCTTCATTTGTGGGAGGCTTATGACGTGGATAGGGCATCCTCATCACAAGAGCTTTCTCACGGGACCATTCTAAACAAGCCTTGGTGACGGTACAGTCGGGATTCCCCATTGCAGTCCATCTTTGTCGATTTATAGAACGCCAGGCACAAGCAACCCATGAACTCAAGATTCTCTCCTTCTTCAAGGAAAAGCCTCTGCAGATTACCAAGATTAGGTATCTCCTCCATTGGGTAACCCAGCTGTCGGCGAGCGAGAACGGGATTATAGTTAATACAGCCCTTTCTGCCCATGAGGGGTACATTGGGGAAATCCCCACAGCTATGAATCATGAGAATCCCTCCATAGATTGGGTCATACCACTTGATGTCAGCATGAGTGAGCTCAATGAGCTTCTTGGACCAAATAGTACAGTCTTCCACATCCCAAAAGGTTGCGGTCCTTGGTAGGTGCGAAATAAACCACCTATACAGGAGAGCAACACAACAGACAATCTGTCCACCATCTCGCATGTACGTTGAGTGTATGGAATGATAAGTATCAGCCAATAGAGTGGGAACTGGGTTCCTGGGCATAAAGATTTGAATGGAATTGACGTCGACGAAGTCTTTGGTGTTGGGAAACAGAAACAGTCCATAAGCTAGCAAAGCAAAAGTGGACTTAAAGAGTACAGTATTCTTCCTATCAGCAAAGTAACGGGCTTTCTCGAACAAGAACTGAGCGGGTAATCCAGCAAGTCCCCCCTTGACAGTCAAGTGGGCTTGAATGTTAGACTGTCTAAGCCTTGTTCCTTTGGCAATGTCCTTCGCATTGAGCTCGTCTTCCGTTCCAGAGAATGGAGGGGAATCGTTGACAGGGAGACCCACCAAGGCGGAGTATTCTTCCAAGGTTGGTGTCAGTTGGTAATCTGGAAACACAAAGCAGTGATCAAGGGGATGTTAAGTTGAACCAAAGTCTCTAGCAATCCTTCAGCTCTTTGGAGCCACAACAGTGGGAGAATTCTTCCATACTTCAATGAGAAAGCTACTGGATCTTCAATCAATCTTCCCATTTCCTTCAGCTGCTCAACATCGGGAACCATGAAGGTGTACGGCCAAGTTCCTTTCCTTCCAAAATCCATCTCTACAAAGTCTGCAAAACACAATTAGTTCCTTGATAGTTTTAACAAAAATGCAAGATGTAGTGCGAATGCAATTGGTTTTAAGGGACAAGAGACAATTTCAAAATAAGCTTCACTTCATTAAATATTGAGAAAAGTTACAACTTTCAATGTACATTCAAGAAGCTCAAAATTCAAAGAGATAAGAACAACAGCTAGGCCTAAAAGGAAACCCTATCTAGGGACGTTCCACTTCACGCCTCCTCTTCTGTCTCTTCAGCTTGTCTATCTCTAGAATCAACTTGTCAACAATCCCTTTCCATGCGCCAGATGTCGATGGGATACTTGAATACTCATGAGTGCTATGAGTAGGTTGCATGCAAGAGAAAAATAAATTCTCTGGCGCCATAGGTCTGTCAATCACACGTCTCTCAAGCCATTCAATCAAATCATCTTTCTCTTTCATCTGCTTCTTCATCACCACTTGTTCAACATAGATGGCGTGGTATTTCCCTTCCCACGTGTCTCTCTCAAGTTTCATCCTTGCTAGATTTTCTTGATACTCCTCCATGCGCTCAATAGGAATGATAGAGGGAGATACAGCAGTAGGTTGTGGGGGTCTCTCGAGGAGATATGGCATCTTAAGATCGCGAGCTCGAGATCGAACCCATTGAAGGAAAGGTTTCAAGGCCACACAGTTTCTCTTTCCCAAGTCATTCTTAGTTCTCTTGTGGAGTTTTCCCCAAGCATGCAAAACACTGCTCTTGGTTTCTGTACTGGCTTCCTCATTAAGATAAAAGAAACCAGAAAAAAGGACACTCTTAGGCTTTTCTTCCATAAGGAGTCCAAACTGACGTCTAGCAAGAATGGGGTTGTAGATAATCCCACCTCTGACACCATGTCATACCCCAAATTTGTTCTACCTGTCTATAACTCTCATCTGTATCATCCACCCACTTACCATATTCAGAAAAGTCCAAAAAATGTGTTGTCCTCAACTCCATCTCTCTTTTAACCTTTTTTTTTTATCCTTCATCCAATTAGATATCCATTTCAACATATAATCATAAATATCCATTTTACAAATTCTAAACCTTTTTTTTATTTTATCCATTTTTGTTCCAACCATTAATATCCACTTTTATCCATTTCATTTTCTTTATATATCCATTTTATTTCCAATATCCATTTTTTATTTTCATAACCATTATCCAATATCTTTTTATTTTTTATTTTCAATATCCAATTCACATTTCATTTTAAACCATCATCCATCCATATCCATTTAAACCATTTCTATATCCATTTAATATCCATATATAAAATCCAATAACCATTTTCTCAAATTCATGTCCAACTACAAAACCAAAACCAAATTCATGTCCAAATTTTAAATCCACTTCTTATATCCAATGTCCTTTTTTTATGTACATTTTTTTTAAAATAAAAAAAAAAAACAGCCAATTAAAATATCCACTTCCATTTTTTTTTTCTTTACTAATATATCCATAACTCATTAACCTTTTTTTATTCATGAGTCCAATATCAATTATCCTATTCACCAAAAATCACAAAAATAGAATTGTTTTTTTTTTGTTACAAAGCCCATTTACATATTACACAAATTGCCAAAAGGAGGGGTTGCAGCCAAGCCCACTCTAACTGATTACACGAAATTGAAAAAAGGAGAGAGGAGGTTGCAGCCAAATGACATCACCAGAGTCACAACCAATACTCACACAATCGACAAAACCATTACAACAACCTCCAAGCCAAACTTTCACGTACCTACACCAACACACTCCCAAAACCTGCAACGCGTCATCCCACCAATTTTCGGACTCACACTACAACCCGCAAAACCAATTCACAACCGGCCTCTATACACTCTCACCATGCCAATGTGTAACATTAAAAAAAATTAACAATTACCAACCTGCAAAATGTGAAAAGAGAAACAAGACACCAATCTCACTAAAATCAAATTATGACCTGTACGTGACCAACCGCGTCCCACAAAATGCCAAGAGTGACCCACCGTTATACATGTTTCGCACGACAAAACCAATGCACCATAGCAGCAAATAAACGAAATCCCTACCCACAATTTCATGACGCCACACAACAAACAACAACAGCCATGATTCAAAACAAACTCACACATTCTACAAAACAAAAAACACAATGCACAAACGTCCAAAACCTGTACAAAACCGTTTCATAAATTTAGCTAGCAATAATAACAACGCGTGACCACAACTTTCTCTCTAAGTTTTTTCTCAAATTCTCCATCTCACCCTTCAGTTCCCTCTATATAATGAATCACAATCCCTCATCCTTGGGAGCCCTAGCCGCCACGACCTCACTCACTCACGAAATTTCATTCCACCAGCTTCTTCTTACAATAACCCTTCACACTAAATAAACCTGCAAAAAGAATTCACAGAACCAAAACTTCAATTGACAGAAAACTCTCTCCACCTTTCCACACAATCACGTACAACAAAATTTTCCTTCTTTCTCTCATCTTCAGCGAACCAACAATAACACCATGAACCCTTCTTTTTAAACCGGAATCAAATTAAACCTTGAACTCCTCTCTTCCACACAACCTTCAATTTCATCACCCTCATTCTCCAAATTCCCTCCGTCTCCGCCGTGAATCCACCACAAAAACATGACAAACCCTTTCGACCACCGTTACCTAAACCTCTCTTCTCTTCAAACCCAGTCACCATCAACACCCAATCTCAAACCCAGAAAATCCAACCGAACCACAAATCAAAACCAAAAACAGAAAGAAGATGAAGAGAGAAATTGAGACAACCACAAACTAAATCAAATAGAAACAGAGAAGGAGTTGAATCGAAACTACACCTAGGACGAGCAAAAGAGAGAGACGGACGCAAAGCAGAACGGAGAAGGTTGAGTCCGAACGACGTCGTATTTTCCATGACTTTGTTTGATTATGTTCTTCATGTTTACCCTGATGTTGGTTGCTTTACCCTGTTTTCATTTGAGCTATAACGTTTAATTAGGTTCTTTTTTATTTTTTTTTTTTATTTTTTTTTATTTTTTTTATTTTTTTTATTTTTTTTATTGTGTTTTAATAGTCAGCCATGTGAGTAATGGGCTTTTGAAGCCCGTGCGCCCCAAATCCTGCTGCACCCCTTTTTTTCTTTTTTTTAATTAATTTTGATGTTATTTCAACTCTTATTTATATTTTTAAGAATCTCTCATAATTAGATATATATATATATATATATATATATCTTAATCCATTTATAACTTCTTTATTCATTTATATTTTAGATTTTATTTCCTGTTTCATTTTAGGGCCAATGATATGACTCAATTCATAATTTAATCAAACCGATTAAATTTTGATTTATTTGAGGCCTACCTATTTATTTATTTTTATTTCAATTTATTCACTATTTTTATATTTATTTTGGGGTCAATGATAAGATAAACCTCTTGATTTGTTGATTTTCCCTAATAGATCCAAATCTTGATTTATATGAGGCCTACCCTTTTTTATTTCGATTTTCATTTATATTCATTTGTATTCACCATTCATTTATTTTTATTTCAATTTATTTATCACTTTATTTAGATTTTATTTCATTTTTAGCATTTTTATTCATTTTGGTCAATGAAAACCAAAATATCAAAATTTATCAATTTTTGATTTTAAATCTTGATAAAGGTGAGACCTTTATTATTTTTATTGTCATTTTCAATTTTTATTTCATTTTATTATTTATTCATTATTTTTTATTCATTTTGGTCAATGAAAACCAAATATCAATGATTTATCGATTTTTTATTTTAAATCTTGATAAAGGTGAGACCTTTATTCTTTTATTGTCATTTTCGATTTTATTTCATTTCCATTATTTTTCCACTATTTTATCAATTTTGGGTTAATGAAAGTCAAAAATCCGATTATCGATTTATCGATTAAATCGAGATTAAGACGAGACCAACTTTCATTTTTATGTCGATATTATACCTTGTCAATTCTATATCGATTATATCGTTGTACATATTGTATCATATTCATATTCATTTCATTCGCTCACCCTTAATCGAAAACAATTAACAACTATCGCAGTCATAAAAAACGAACATGAACGGACTGTGGTTATGATTATTTGCTCGACGCGCATTCAAGGCTTAGTTTAGGACACTTTGCACACACACAGCTTCCTCTTGGGCTACCTTACAATGAGACCATTTATTTCTGTAAACACTTGTAATTTACATGTATCCCTACCCCATTCCGATGTACGCACTTAATATTGTTTTGATTGTGGTTTGTTTACTAGGAGTACCCAACCCATTTTCAAACCAAAACCTCGATTCGTCGTCGAGACATTTTTCAAACAACCCATTTTCACACCAAAGCCTCGATTCATCGTCGAGCCATTTTCTAAACAAGCCTTTTCAATCAAACTCTCGATTCGTCGTCGAGCCACTTTCAAAATCAACCTCAAGTCCTTTCAATCAAATTCTTTTCATAAACAAATAAACCCTCGATCCAACGTCAAGTGGATTTTCCTAACCAAACTCAAAAATAATTAACAACTATCGCAACTCTTTAAGGTGAAAAACTGGATTTCAAGTCTTTGATTTCTCTTCGGTTGTTTGGGTGCGAGTTTTCTTACTCGTGTGTAAACAATTGACGCCTATATTATTTAAAATCAAATCCAATTCTTTTCAAACCAATCGAACGCATACAATAAACACTTGATCCAACATCAAGCGGATTTTAACAAATAAACCTCAAATCAATTAACAACTATCGAAACTCTTCCAAGGTGAAAAATGGGGGTTCAAGTCTTTGATCTCTCTTCAATTGTTTGGGTGCGAGTTCTTTTACTCGTGTGTGAGCAATTGACGCCTCTCTTTTAAAAATTAACCAATTTCTCCTGTTTCGTGGGCGTACCACGAACTACGACTGCTCTGATTCTTTATTCTCGTCCGAATAAAGATATGTAGGTACAAGATTGCGATGATCCTGGTGAGCTACCTTTTTCTTTTTCCACTTTTTCTACCTTCCCTCCATCTTCCGTTTTCCCCCTAACGTACCCCGTAGTCGAACTACGATTGCTCTGATTTCTCATTCTCGTCCGAATGAGCATACGTAGGCCCGAGGTCGCGATGACCTTGTCGAGCACCTTATCCTAAAACCACCCATTTCCCCTTAGCAACTTTTTCCTTTTATCTGTACCTTTCCCGCATTTATTTTAGAGAAGAAAATAGATAAACAAAGCTAACGAGCATCGCGATTTGAATCAAGAGGTTCCCGTTGAGTACAACTGACGTGAGGGGGTGCGCGTACCTTCCCCTCACGTAACTGACTCCCGAACCCAGAATGTGGTTACGACGACCATGTTCTTATCTTCCTCCTTAAAGGTTTTTTCGATATTTTTCTTTCCCTCTTTTTGGGATAAATAAAGTTTGGTGGCGACTCTGTCTGAACCGTTTTCCGCGCCTTTCACGCGAAGGACGTGTCCCAAGATAGCCTCGTCTAGCTGTGAATTTCGTGAACACCCAACGCACTCCAAACGGCACGTAGGTCCCACTACTCTCTACTCTAATTCTAAGTGTATCCTCAAGCCTGTGTAATGGGCTTATCTCTCAGAAATCCCATCCCGCCAAACAGAAAACAGCACAGTCCAGCATAGCATAATATATCGTATGAAATAAAAATGGTAAAATGCAGTAAATGCAGTAATATACAGTAAATAACTATACAGCACAACAATAAACACCCAATGAAAGAAAAACAGACAAGCGTTAGGATTGACTCGCTAAGGAAACCAGAGATTCTGGGTTCGATCCCCAGCAGAGTCGCCAGCTGTCGCTCCCGGGATTTTCATCCAAGTACAAACGCGAAAGTGGCACCGAAATAGAGTCGCCAACAATGTGTATTTATCCCAAGAGAGGGAAAGGAAACACTGCATAAACCCGAAGAGAAAGGAAAAGCATGGTCTTACGACCAAGAGAACTGAGTTCGGGAGTCGGTTACGCGAGAGGAAGGTATTAGCACCCCCTCGCGTCCATCGTACCTGATGGGATCCACGCTTGCTTGTCTCGATCAAAGGGTGTAAGGAAAGGATACTGGAAAAGGAACTGGAGGAA
Source organism: Lathyrus tuberosus (assembly GCA_022829125.1). Lineage (NCBI taxonomy): Eukaryota > Viridiplantae > Streptophyta > Magnoliopsida > Fabales > Fabaceae > Lathyrus > Lathyrus tuberosus. Next base: position 1,452,429 of record JALAZF010000432.1, on the reverse strand, counting down.
ATAAAGGAGAAAGAAAAAGAGAAACAAATGTAGGGAAAATAAAAGAAGTGCTCGCATGGGCCCTACCCCACTGCCTACGTATCTCATCGGGAGCATGAGAATCAGAGCGACGTAGTTCCCCTCACCTAAGGGAAAGATTGTTTGTGTTTTTTAGGGAACGGCTAACGTTCTAGCTCAGGTGTTGCAGGCTCGCTGGTCCGAGTGCGTTACCATCTTGCAAGAGAACGAGTAGAAGTGCGTTCATACGTTGAGAGTGAATGAGGTGAGACAAGAATTCCCGAAGGAAAGACGTTATTGTTTATTTTTGTCTTTTAGAAGTTTTTCATTTGTTTGCATATGACAGTGTATCTGAATCTTAGTCATTGGAATGTGTACATTCTCACATTCCAAGATGGAATGGGCAAGAAGACACACTAAGAGCGAAGAAGACCCCCACACTTAGTTCCAATCGTCAAGGTTCAAACACACTAGCATACTTGTGTTTATTAAGTGTTTTTGTTGATTAAGAAATGAAGAAGTGTTTTTTATTATTTGTACCTTCAACAAGCATTGCATTCAAGTCCCTTATACAAGATCGAATGTTTAACACATTGACCCAAGATGGGCTATAATGCTATACATTCTAAGATTATAAGAGAAAACCCCTTTATAATCTTTTCTTTATATGAAAGGCCTAAATGCAATAAATGCTTACCTTTATTAGATGTTTTGGATTTTCTTTGAGAGATGAGGAGAGAGACTCAAGAGAGGAGAAAAGGTAAAACCTATGTGGACTAAGACTCAATCCTAATTGAAGATTAAAGGGAGTGATCCTAATGGTTTGTGAGGTTTCAACCTAAAGTCTAAAGAAAGGATGAATTAAACAATTCACTTCTAAAGTAGAAGATGAATTGTAATTCACAAAGGGAAAGTGATGAGTTATTAAGAAAAAAGCACATAAGTGCTTAACAAAACACAAGATGGAATTGTAAAAGAGAAAGGATAGAAGTTGAATATGGATTCCTTATCCACACTCAATTGCAACTTACCAAAGCCCCTACATGGTTAGTAAACATGTACAAGAAGTATAAGAAGTAAAAGAACATGTAATGCACCATAAAACTCAAAAGAATTAAATGAGAAATCAAATCCTATAACCACAACCAGAATGTACATCATATGGAAAACAAATGATTATCATCATGCAAGTCCAAGTGGATAGGCAACAAACATCATCCATGGCATTAAAACATGCTACCATAAGAAAAAGGAGAATGAAAGATGAAAAGAAAAAGAAGAAATATGCATAAATGGAACATGTAATCCATGGATCAGAATTGAAATGAAATGAAAAATGATTCACAAACATCTCACAAGTATTCATGCATGACACATCAAAACATTTAAGAAATGATAGAAGAAGTATAATTGAAATGGAAGTTCCAAACAAAGGAAAGTGCAAACACAACATGTTAAAGGTGCACAAGGTTCAAATGATAATCAACAAGCAAAGATTACATATGATATGTATCAAATGTCCTATAATGTCAAGAGTGTAGCTCACCAAATAGGCAAATGATCATGCAAGTATACACAAAAGAAAACATGTAAACATGCACAAAAGATTACAATGATATGACATGTTATAATGCTTTAAATGAAATGCATCAAACAAAAATCAAATGGCCTCATGAAAATTATGAAAACATGGTATTGAAGTTCACTAATCAGAGATGAATCACATATCAAAGTAGCATGCAAGGAACCAAGGCAAAATGATGTCAAACAATGCACTTAGGTCAAATAGACATATCATACAAAGTAGCACAAAAGTGAACACCAAACATGCCATAAAATGATCTAAAAAATCAAATAAAAATCACTTAACATACCTCAAGATGCTAATGACTCAATGCAAAAAGAAGAGCATCAAAACAATTTTTAATGATCAAGAACAAAATTAAACAAGATCATGTACCACATTAAGAATACACACCAAAGAAATTCAAAGAAAATTATAGAACAGGGGCAAAAAGGTATAAAATCAAGAAATAAAATCATGAAAAATTTTCTAAATGTTTTAAGAAGGCTCATGAATTTTTGTGGAATTTTATGATGCTATTTGATATTTTTAAAAATTAAAAAGCAAACGTGTAGAAAAATGGAAAAATAAAATGCAATGCAAAAAGGAATGGGGGTGCGTGACTAGTAATTACTCAGTTCAAATTACATTGGGCCTCAAGATGCAAGGGTGTGAATAGCAATCAGATTCAAGTCCAAGTTTGCGCAAAACACCATAATAAACATGTACACTCAGTCAACAAAATTGACTCATTAATAACCATTGGATGAGGTCAAGGTCAAACGAAAGTCAAAGTAACCAGATCTAACACACGCGCATGAGTGACCACACAACATACAGTGTACCACACCACATAATGTTCACTCTGATTAAAATAAAACATGTGCCACGCATGTGACATTTTTATGCGCTGTCATCACACAAGCCACACGATGATGAACATCCAACGGTCCACGTTCAAACTGCAAATAAAACCCCAAACAAGTTCACCGGCCGGAGAGGGACCTCCGGTCACCTTCTCCGGCGAGAACCACCACCTGCAACACTCACATGTTCACCAAAACACACAAATCGCATACCAAATTGAAGCTAAGCTCATGTAGATCAAGAATATGCTCATAAAAACAACAAAACATGCACACACAGCAAGAACAGAGGAGATGAACTTGTGCCCTAAGTTTTGCAACTACGCCTTTAGAAGGCCTATCAACTAGCCGGAGTTTGGAATGCTTCTATTAAGCTCATATCAGCATGAAAACAACAAATTAAACCATAAAATGCCAGAGCAAAGTTTGAGAGTTTGGGACCTGAACTTGTAGCTTTTGAAGATTCTTGAGAAAACCAAAGACTACACTTGTTCTTCAACCTTGGAGCCTCCAAATCAAGCAAAATAAATGCTGATGTAACTTGTTATCTTAAGCAGAGAGATTCAATGCTGAAATACACTTGAAGCAAACTTGAGAATCGTGATGAAATCTCCTTCAATCATGTGCCATTGATGATGATGAAGATGAAGTATCGTGTACTTTGAGAAGAAGTCTTTAAATTGTTGGTGAAAAAATGAGAGAATCTGAGAGAAAGTAGTGAAAGCTTTGAGATGAAAACGAGAAAAATGAAAAATTGAAAAAAGAAATGTGAGTGAGGTTGTCATTTATAGTGTGGGTTAACCAGGGTTAAACTGAGTGAGGTTAACTGAGTTAGCATGGTTTAGGTGAGTCATCCCTAACTAACTGAGCCAAGTTAGTTAGGGCGAGTTATCCATGGCTGTGATATGGTGGAGGAGGTGTATGACAGTTGTGGTGGAGATTAATGAGCTAACTCATGTGTGCTGTAGCAAACAAACTTGTTCTACAAGTTTCCATTCCTTTCCTTTCATGAGCATGGGTAGCACGTGGTATGGTAAATGGGAAGTATGTTTGGCTAAATGAAGTAATGTTGGGAGAGTGAGCAATGCACGGGCAAGCTTGTAACAACAACATCAATAACATTGGTTTTGTTTCTGATTTTTATGGCAGCTGAGAACAATGGAGATATGGTGATTTGGTGATGTTTTTCTCCCTACTCAATGGGTGGATTGATGAGTTTTTGGAGTCATTTGGAAGAGGAGATGTAATAGAGCATGTTTGGTATGAAAATTGGATGGAAATGAAACTTGGAATAGGTTGAAAAATGACTCACAACACAAAGGTTTGGGAACTGATAGAAGGCGTGGCAATGAGGTTGGTTAGCAAGGCATCTTGGCATGGAATTTCAGCAAGATCACCATAACTTGAGACCATTATATCTTTCTCCTAACTTGACCAAATGGAATTTTGTCCAACATGAATATTGAAGATGACATTACAAGGAACAACTTTGATGTTAAAAAGTTTTTCATTTGGAGCTTCCCTCTTGGAGAAACATGGGTGAACATCTGGCACACCACTTGTTTGAGAAAATGACTGCGCATGAGCTTGGCAAGACTTGGTCATGACCTGGTTTTTGACCTACTTTCCTCTAACTTTGATCAATCATATCTCACTCAATTTTTATCCAATGGAGATGTTCTACACATGGATTTGAAGCTTAAAACAAGATCTTTTGTTGTGGCCGAGTGAAATTTTCATTTGGTGCTTCAATTTTAAATGGCCTTGGTTCAAACTCTGATGCAAAATGGCCAAAACTTGCTATTTTTAGTAACCCTTCCTCTTCCAAAAATGGCAACTTTCCACCTCTTGATTTTTTCATGATTCCTTTGGAGTTTCTTGACTAAATTTTGTACATTGGACATATGTAACATGAATTTCATGATTTTGGGCTCAAAAAGTCAAGAGTTGACTTTTTCCTCTGATTATTTGACTTGGCCCCAATTTTCCTGATTTCTGATCTTTCTTCCAATTGAAACACTTCCAAAACCAATTGAGAGGCGATTTTCCATACACATACACTTAAGAACATGTAGAATACCATGACATCAAGTTTTGTCCAAAAAATCAAAGATTCCCTGATTTAATGGGAAACCCTAGTTTTGGTGCCCACCTCCTAGGAGAAAAATGTGCAGTCTTCAATTTCCAATTCCTCAGAGTATGTTATGTATCCTCTTAAAAGATGATGATATATGCCATTTGAGGATGATTTTGGATCAATGAGTTATCTCTTTTGAGGGTTTTCCTTCATTTTTTGAACCTCTTGCATAGTGAAAGATGTAGTGCTTCAATCTCCCATTGATTCTCTCATTCTTGAGGTTGTGGATGTTCCATTGAGATAGTATGAGACATGAAAGGCCTCTTGGCTTGCCCTGAGGAAACTTGATTGACCTTTTTGTGCTTTGAATGATTCCTTGATTGTCCACCTTCCACCTGATCACATGCCCTGATGGTAAGAAGGATGCTATGCTTCATTTTTCTATGTTAAATGCAATGTAATGTTAATGAGGTGGATATGATATGATAGATGATAATGCCATGCTATGATGACAAAGAGGGAGAGCAAATTTTGGGGTATTACAGCTGCCCCTATTCGAGCGATGTAGACCTGAATGCCTGAAAGCGATTGCTTTCGGACTTTCAAGGTATATAGCGATTGAATACCAAATATAACCAAAAATTTGCTCTGGATGATGAGGAAGAAACTTCCCCAACATTGCTAGCTGGAATCTTCAATGAAACATTGTCAGAGAAAACTGTCTTTTGAACGACACCAGACGACTACTGGCTTGCCACACTGCTGGTGGACTTTAATAATGTCTTTTATGCAATTCCAGACGACTACTGGCCTGCCACGCTACTGGTGGACTTTAGAAATGTCTTTTTGAACGATGCCAGATGACTACTGGCTTGCCACGCTGCTGGCGGACTTTAATAATGTCTTTTATGCAATTCCAGACGACTACTGGCCTGCCACGCTACTGGTGGACTTTAGAAATGTCTTTTTGAACGACGCTAGACGACTACTGGCTTGCCACGCTGCTGGCGGACTTTGCAGCTTCGTGCCACTCGAAGACGGACTTTTGCCAATCCACTGTTGGACTTTTGCCACCCGAAGATGGACTTTTTCCAATCCACTGTTGGACTTTTAGAATTTGCCACCCTTAGATGGACTTTTGCCAATCCACTGTTGGACTTTTGCCACCCGAAGACGGACTTTTGCCAATCCACTGTTGGACTTTTAGAATTTGCCACCCTTAGATGGACTTTTGCCAATCCACTGTTGGACTTTTAGCTGCGTTGCCACCCGAAGATGGACTTTTGCCAATCCACTGTTGGACTTTTAGAATTTGCCACCCTTAGATGGACCTTTCGCCAATCCACTGTTGGACTTTTGCCACCCGAAGACGGACTTTTGTGAATCCACTATTGGACTTTTGCAATATTCCAATACCGGATTGCACTCTGTATCCGTGTCAGACATCTCTGCCGACTTTGCTGAGGAACAATGATCAATGACTTGACTTTAGAGGTTCCTGAGAGGATAGTATCTCTGTTGGAGAATAAATGAACAATCCGTCTGCTTCGAATTATCAAGTTTGCCAAAAATAAATTAGACTTGAAGAATAATAAATCTGCCAGTAATCACTTCATCTGCTGGGGGGAATGAATTCTGGTCACAGCGAATCCGCTGGGGATGAGAATTTCTTTGCATGGCGTCTTGCTAGGGAAGAAAAGTCATACAAACTCTGCTTGGGGATCTATCTAATCCAAGACCCTTTGTAGGGGTTATCCACCTTCTGACCCGGCTGGGAAAGACTGTACCATCCTTGTGGAGGAATAGATTCTGCCGATCTTATAAACCTCTGCAGGGAGAACAACAACTCAGCTGGGGAGTATTGCTGACAAGATTCGATGCTGACCTCTGTGGGGAAACCATTACCAGAGACACAATCTTGCTGGGGATCAGGGCTACTCTGCCAGGGATATGCAAATCCTGATTAGAACATTCCATTGCAACTTGCTAGGAAGGAGTCCTTAGAGATCTGTTGGGGAAACCCAAAGCAAATCCACAGTAGTCTGCTGAAGAATATGACTGTCAAGCTTAGGATAAGTACCACAATGCCCCATGTTAGGCGAGCTTCCCTTTAGACAATTCCGTTAGGGATGACGAGTTTATAGCAAACTCTGCTGGAGGAAACTGCTTTAAAACGTCTCGTGCTGGGGAATGCCTTTTGAGAGGATTTTACAGAAGACCAACTGTCCTTAAACTCTACTGGGGATGATCAACACTTCATGCTGGGGAAACAAACATACCCCATGCTTGGGCAAACCAACAATTCGTCCCCGAAGAGGATGTCATAAGAGGATTTTACAGAAGATTTAGCCTCTTCAAACTCCTGCGACTTCGCTGGGGATAATGACCATCAGTTTCAGTATCGGCGAGACCACTCTTTTGGGGAACTTGTGACCGTTATCGACACAGAAAAGTTTATAGCTGTTGGAAGTACTGTATGAGAGAATCGACTTAAGAAGACACAACGGTACCCAGTTGAACGACCGTCAACCGACCGATGAACGCCGACCTCCTTACCCGTAATTGCCCCAGTCTTTTGCGTGGGGTAATTGATTACTGGTCTTGTGCTTAAAATCATCTGCACCTGCTACCTGCAACAAAAGAATATGCACACATGCCCCGAATATTGCGTGGCTAGAATCCACCATCCAGGAGTATTCAACATTCAAAGTAATTTCAAATGTTTTGTTCTGCGCATGTTATGGCAAGGCCGCCATGTTTTTAAATGCAATGTTTTATAAAAAATTAGGACGTTTTTGCAAACAAAGCAATAAAACAAAAATAGGAAGCTTTTTATTGAAATTCAATTTATTGACTGAGAACCCAGAATAGGCAATTACATCCGGAAGCAATCCCTGGAAAGAGGTGATCGCTGAAAATTGAGAAAAGAAACTATCCTAATGGCAATGTGAAAACGGACTTCCACTGAGTTTCCATTCTGTTATGACCAATATGTCTTCAAAACTCCCCGACCTTGCCTTCTGAGGACTGATCAGACCGATTCCTATCTTTCAGAACGTCAGTTGTTCAAACGGTAATGGGTACAGATAAGTCGGACCGTAGTCATTCGCTTAAATCCCTCTTTTGTGTGGACCGCCCTTTCAGGTTTTCGATCCACCAGGATACCCTTTTTTGCCTAAGTTGCCCTTTCGGGTTTTCAACTTACCGGGTGTACAAATCTTTTTTCAATTATATCCCTAATTTTTGCCCGAACCTTATTCTGTTTTTGGTTCGCCTGGATGCCCTTTTTTGCCTGGATTTTTTTATTTTTATTATCCAGCGGGTTTATTCATGCGAAGTATTTTTTGACTACGTCCGAGTTGACAGGGGATGAAAAGTCTTCGCCATCCATGGTTGTAAGCAATAAAGCTCCGCCCGAAAAGACCTTTTTAACCACGAATGGACCTTCATAGTTAGGAGTCCATTTGCCCCTGTGATCTGTATTGGGAGGAAGGATCCTTTTGAGTACCACATCTCCGACTTTGTAAACCCGAGGACGCACCTTTTGGTCAAATGCCTGCTTCATTCTGCGCTGATATAGTTGCCCATGACATACAGCCGCCAATCGCTTTTCCTCAATAAGGCTCAGCTGATCAAATCTGGCTCGTACCCATTCAGCTTCATCTAGCTTAACATCCATCATAACTCTGAGGGACGGAATCTCTACTTCAACCGGTAGCACTGCCTTCATACCATATACAAGTGAGAATGGGGTTGCCCCAGTGGACGTGCGTACCGACGTTCGATACCCATGCAAAGCAAATGGTAACATCTCATGCCAATCTTTGTACGTGACAACCATCTTCTGCACAATCTTCTTGATATTTTTGTTGGCCGCTTCGACCGCGCCATTCATCTTTGGGCGGTACGGAGAAGAATTGTGATGTTCGATTTTGAAGTCCCGGCATAACTCAGCCATCATCTTATTATTCAAATTAGAGCCATTATCGGTAATGATTCTTTCGGGAACTCCATATCGGCAAATGATATCCCGTTTTAAGAAACGAGCTACCACTTGTTTTGTAACATTGGCATAGGATGCAGCTTCAACCCATTTAGTGAAATAATCAATCGCCACCAAGATGAAACGATGACCATTAGAAGCTGTAGGCTCAATCTTTCCGATCATATCAATGCCCCACATGGCAAACGGCCAAGGCGACGACATGATACTCAACGGATTTGGAGGCACATGCACTTTATCTGCATAGATCTGGCATTTATGGCATTTGCGGGCATATTTGCAACAATCGGACTCCATAGTCAACCAATAATATCCCGATCTTAACAACTTTTTAGCCATTGCATGTCCTCCAGCATGGGTACCGAAAGAGCCTTCGTGCACTTCAATCATCAACAAGTCTGCTTCATGTTTATCCACACATCTAAGCGGGACCGTGTCAAAATTTCTTTTATACAGCACGCCATCTTTGTTCAAGAAGAAACTACCAGCTAACCTTCTCAACGTCTTCCTGTCTTTGGACGATGCCCCGGGCGGGTACTCTTGACTTTTCAAGAAACACTTAATGTCATGAAACCATGGCTTGTCATCAGACGCTGCATCGACCGCAAACACAAATGCTGGTCTGTCAAGGCGGGATACCTCAATCTTAGGTACATGGTTCCATCCTTGCACCTTGATCATGGAAGACAAAGTGGCCAAGGCATCAGCGAACCTATTCTCATCTCGAGGAATATGGTACAGTTTCACTGTTGTGAAAAATGTCAGCAATCTCCTCGTATAATCTCTATACGGCACTAGATTTGCTTGGTGCGTGTACCAACTCCCTTTCACTTGATTGATTACCAAAGCTGAATCACCGAATATATCAAGGGTCTTAATCCGTAGATTAACCGCCTCCTCGATCCCCATTATACAAGCTTCATACTCTGCTTCATTGTTGGTGCATCCGAAAGTTATTCGTGCAGTGAAAGGCATATGAACACCTTCCGGCGTGATAAGAACTGCTCCAACTCCGCATCCATTCATATTGACAGTCCCATCAAACATCAGACTCCATTTGGACTCAGGGTCTGGCCCCTCCTCCGGGAGTGGTTCCTCGCAGTCTTTAGCTTTGAGAAACATGATGTCCTCATCAGGGAAGTCAAATTTCATGGGTTGGTAATCATCAATCGGCTGTTGCGCAAGATAGTCGGACAGGATACTTCCTTTGATGGCCTTTTGTGAAGTGTACTGAATGTCATACTCTGTCAAGACCATTTGCCACCGTGCAACTCTGCCTGTCAATGCTGGTTTCTCGAAAATGTACTTGATAGGATCCATTTTTGAAATCAACAAGGTTGTGTGCCTAACCATATATTGTCTCAATCGCTTAGCGGCCCATGCAAGCGCACAGCATGTCTTTTCAAGCATTGAGTATCGGGACTCACAATCATTGAACTTTTTGCTCAGGTAGTAGATAGCATGCTCCTTCCTACCTGTCTCATCATGTTGACCGAGAACACAACCCATGGAACCTTCAAGCACTGTCAGATACATTATCAGCGGTCTCCCTTCAACTGGAGGCATTAGAATCGGAGGTTCCTGCAAGTATTCTTTTATCTTATCGAATGCCAATTGGCAATCGTCATTCCACCTGACCGTTTGATCCTTCCTTAACAATTTAAATATTGGCTCACACGTGGCTGTTAGGTGAGATATGAACCTTGCAATGTAGTTCAATCTACCCAAGAAACCACGAACCTCTTTTTCTGTTCTCGGTTCAGGCATTTCTTGTATTGCTTTCACCTTGGCAGGATCAACCTCGATTCCTCTTTCGCTCACAATGAAACCCAGTAACTTTCCAGAACGCATCCCAAACGTGCACTTGTTTGGATTTAATCTCAGACGGAACTTTCTCAACCTTTCAAACAGCTTTTTCAGGTTAACCAGATGTTCCTCTTTTGTTCTCGACTTGGCAATCATATCATCTACATAACATTCGATCTCCTTATGAATCAAGTCATGAAACAATGTCACCATCGCCCGCTGGTACGTTGCCCCTGCGTTTTTCAACCCGAAAGGCATTACTTTATAACAATATGTACCCCACGGAGTAATGAACGTGGTCTTCTCCATATCTTCAGGTGCCATCTTGATCTGGTTGTACCCGGAGAACCCGTCCATAAAGGAGAACACTGAAAATTGAGTTGTATTATCGACCAGCACATCAATATGAGGTAGTGGAAAATCATCTTTCGGGCTAGCTTTATTAAGATCTCGATAATCCACACACATTCTCACTTTTCCATCTTTCTTCGGTACTGGCACGATGTTGGCTACCCACGGAGGATACTTTATCACAGCAAGAAACCCAGCATCCCACTGCTCCTGGACTTCCTCCTTAATCTTTAAAGCCATGTCGGGGTGAGTCCGACGAAGTTTCTGCTTGACTGGCGGACATTCTTCTCTTAATGGCAGCCTGTGCACGACAATATCCGTATCCAACCCCGGCATGTCTTGATACGACCAGGCGAATATGTCAACATACTCGCGCAACATTTCCGTCAAAGTTTGCTTCACATCTGCTTGCAAGCTGGCACCAATCCTGATCTCTTTCTTGGCATCCTTGGAACCAATATTGATGATTTCTACAGTCTCCTGGTGAGGCTGGATGACCCTTTCCTCTTGTTTCAACAATCTGGCCAGTTCTTCAGGGAGTTCACAATCTTTCTCATCCCCTTCTTCGGCTTGATAAATCGGATTGTCAAAGTCATACATAGTCATATCAAAATCGTTATCAGCGGTATCCGGAGGACCAAGTCTGCATGAACGGGTTCATGCCTTATTTTAGAATTTATTTTTAAGCAAAACAAAAGAAAATGAAACATTGCCATTTTATTTTTGTGCAAAAATAAAAACTGAAAGACAGAGAACAAAATTTGATTGCAAAACGTCCTTTATTAATGATTAAACATTGCAAATGCAACCATGGTGGCCCTACAAATGAATCTATACGCCTTGGGCAGAGCGCAAGATTTTGACATGCATTATGGTTAGAAAAAAACAAAGAAAAATTACTCTGTCTGAAGAGTAACCCGGATGACTTCTTCAACGGACCAGTTTTGCACTTGTTGTCCCGGAGCATGAGGGCGTACCCAGTTGTCCAGGTCACAATTACTGTCAACACTATCCTCTGTGGCTGCACAAGACTGGTCCGTGTAGATAATTCCCCCACTATTGAAAGTAATGGGTCCCCTGCTCCTCGCATCTGAAGTTGTAGAGGGATGATAACCAATACCAAATTTGTCTTCCTTCATTGGGGTCTCTATCAACCTGCCCCAACCTTGGGCGTTGCCTGCCCTGACGACTTCGACAGCTTGTTTATAAGATGAAATGGAGGTACCGGCCCCAATTGGTACAGAAGAAGACTCAGGTGCATCGTCAATATTGACTGCTTCAAATGATTGGCACAACATCTCATGAATTTCCCCATCCATTTCAATGTACTTGAACGTGGACAAGTGACTCACAAAGATATCTTCTTCCCCACTCACCGTCACAACCTGCCCTTCAAACTCATACTTCAGCTTTTGATGTAGAGTAGAAGTAACAGCCCCGGCTCCGTGAATCCAAGGGCGCCCCAATAAGCAGCTATATGCAGGTTGTATGTCCATTACATGGAACGTGGATTTGAATACCTGTGGTCCAATTTGTACGGGCAATTCCACCTCACCAAACACAGATCGTCTAGTTCCATCGAATGCTCTGACCACCAATTCACTAGGCCTTAAGATCAAACCATCAACTTCCAGCTTCATTAATGCCTTCTTGGGCAAGACATTGAGTGATGAACCAGTGTCTACCAGTACATGAGATAACACTGCGCCCTTACACTCCATCGTGATATGCAAAGCCTTATTATGGTTTCTTCCTTCAACAGTCAGATCTCTACTTGTAAAGCCCAAGCCATGGCTAACATTAACATTGGAGATTACGCCCTCGAGCTGATTAACAGTAATTTCTTGTGGCACGTATGCACTCTTCAACACTTTCAACAACGCCTGCCGATGCGCATCAGAGCACATCAATAGTGACAAGATTGAAACCTTTAAAGGGGTCTGATTCAGTTGGTCCACAATCTTATAATCGCTTTTCTTGATTATCTTCATAAATTCTTCCATTTCCTTATCAAAAGTAATCTTTGTCTCTGCTTCAGGTGTAGGCACATTTTCAACCACCTGTTTACCTTTAGCCTTTGCTGCAGCTTCTGCCTCTTTATCACTTCTCAAGGTTTGGGGAGCGAACAACCTTCCACTCCTTGTAAAGCCCCCTACACCCCCTACGTTATCAATATTTGGGCTGACTGACGACTCAACTTCCTGCTTTTTACCTTCGTAATATACATATGCCCCATAGTGCCATGGGATAGCCTTCGTAGACGTGAACGGAATTGGTCCTGGCACCGTGATAGTGACAGGACTGGGCCTTTCCGGCGCAACACTTGCCACGGGAACTGCATTGACCGGCATTTGAATCTCAGCGGGAGTGTAATAGATGGTCACGGTTGATACCTCATCAGTGTCTTTCACGACTCTGTCGAACTGTAGGCATCCTTCATCGATCAGATTCTGTAAACCCACCTTCAACTTATTACAGCCATTCTCCTGATTCATACACTCGGAACAATCTTGATTACAGCCCGGGAACACCTGTCCCTTCAATAAACGATCTTTTACAACCAACAAAGAAGTTTTCACTTGATGGATATCTACCACCAAATTCAATCTCATCCCATCTTCAATAGCATATACATTGGCTGTACTATGATCAGGCATGGGATGCTGAGTAATATTAGGAGCGGGAGAGAAATTGATGGCTTTAGCATCAATCAAATCTTGTACTTTATGATGGAAAGCCTAGCATTTTTCAATGGAGTGCCCCTGAGCACCTGAGTGGAACTCACAACGAGCATTAGCATCGAAGTTAGGTGGCAGGTTTCCAGCAACCGGAGCTTTCATAGTAAGGAGTTCTACCAACTTTAACTCGAGTAACCGGGGGCAACAGCGCGGCATAAGTCATAGGGAGAGGATCCATCTTACGATCCCTCTGCCTAGAGCTTTGCTGGAAAAAAGGTTGTTGCTGTTGAACTTGTTGTTGGGGTTGTTGTTTCTGAATAGACGGTGTGGGGATTGTTACAGCATCTACCTGATAATAAGCTTGAGAACGCCCTCTGCCTCGTCCTCTAAACACAGCATTCGTATCACCTTCTCTTCTTTTCTGGTTACTAGCAAACGGTTTCTTCGTCCCCGAAGAGCCAGCCCCACTCACATCCTGGATCTTTCCAAGCTTTAACAGACTTTCTATTCTTTCTCCCGCAATCACAATATCAGCAAATCCAGTTGACGGACAAGCAGCTAATCTATCAAGATAGGCCCCTTGCAAGGTGCCCATAAACATATCCGCCATTTCTCTGTCTGACAAGGGAGGTTGGACCTGGGCAGCCATTTCCCTCCACCTCTGTGCATATTCTTTGAAACTCTCCTTGGCATTCTGGGACAATCCCTGCAATTGGGTGCGGTTGGGCGCCATGTCGATATTGTACTGGTATTGCTTCAAGAACGCTTCTGCCAGATCTTTCCAACTCTTCACAGCAGCTCTATTCAACTTCATATACCAGGTCAAGGACGCCCCAGCCAGACTGTCCTGAAAATAGTGCATCCATAGCTTCTCGTCATCCGTATGGGCTGAAATCTTCCCAAAGTAAGCTTGAAGATGCGTTTGGGGACACGCATTGCCGTGATACTTATCAAAAGTGGGAGGTTTGAATTTAGGGGGAATTCTGACTCCTGGGACCAGCCCCAAGCTGGTAACATCAATACCCATAGAGTTCTTGCATTCTATGGCCCTGATCTTTTCTGCTAACTCATCATACCTTCGATCACCTTGATTACCCACATCAGCATCCAGCAGAGTAAATTGGTCTTCCAGAGTATCTTCAAGAGTAACACCAGCATGCCTACCATTTCCATTACCCCGATTGTTACCACCAGGAGGAGGGTTGCCACCCGGGAGGAGGGATGCCATGTCCCTGTGAATTGTCATGCTGATCACCTTCGGGCCCATTGTCTGGACACTCGACCAGAAGCCTCAATCTCTCCTGATTTTGCGCCATGCCAGTCATGAGGGTCATAAACTGGTCCATACGCGCCCTCATTTCGGCCAAATCACTTTGCACTTGATCCATGATTCTTACTTGATTTCGTCGCGTCGAATATCGGTGAATATGATTCTCCGCTATACTGCCTGAAACCAAATAAAGGTTAGAGACCCTGCAACGAGTACCTGAAAAGCAAGTAACAAAAATGCAAAATGATATGCAATGCCATGCAGTGCCATGTTTGTCATTTCCTAGGTGCTTTTATACCCTGATTCCAATCCAAACCACAGAAATCTGAAGACCAGAAATCGTGATATAAAGAGACGTATCGTGGTCATGTGCTTGTGTGCGGCTATCTGATAAGAAATAATTCTGAATAAACTGCTCATACTCATTCAACAAAGTATTCAAGTACACTTAAGAAAGCAAATGCAATACAAGGGAAAAATGGATCCATCAACAAGCCTGATGGTAACCATTAACAACAAAATACAGGGAAAAGAACATCAGTCTGACAATTCCACATCCTTCAGCTTATCACTTGAATACTTGACTTCCTCAAAAAGTATACGGGTACGCTGGTGATTCGGCTTTTCAATCATTTCTTTGATCAAGACATCCCTTTTCTCAAGAGCTTCAGTTAAAGAACCCATATGCAGCATAAGAGCTTCGTCATCATGCACTCCTTTGTGTCTCTTTATGCCAGCTTGCGTCTTGAGTATCTCTCTTTCTATCATGGCTTCTTCAAGCTCTTTCTTGGTATTTTTCAGCTGGCTTCTAGCTTCTTCTAACTGTTCTTGACTTTTATCGAGACTTTCCCGATACTTTCTCCTCTGCTCATGTGCCTTTTTAAGCTCCTCGTCTTTAGTCTTCGACTGATCCTTTAACTCGGCATTTTCAATTCTGACTTCATCCCAAGCTTGACGAAGTTGAGCTAATGAATCCTTGCTTCGGGCTAAAGCCTGTTTTGTAATCTTGTGAGCCTGACTAGTGTCATCTGCTCCCAAAGTAAGTTTCCGAAAGTATCGAGCTCTGTCATCAAAATCTTCCTCTTTGTCAGCCAAGGTTTTTTCCGCTTTCAAGGCTCTCTTTTCCAACTCTTTGTTGTCAGCTAGAGCTTTCTGAAGACATCTGCTCATTCCAGAATTTTCTATCTGCAGCTCTCTGACCATTTTCTTCCACTTCTCACATTCTTCAATAGCCACCATGGTGGGTTGTTCTGGCTGTACTGAACATAAAAGAGGTCCCCTTGAAAAGGGTAAAAGCAATTCCTTTACTTTCGTCTCAATCCACCTGTCATATTCAGGATAAGACCTACAATCTCCTTTCCCGAAAACTGCTTTTCCAATTTTGTGCTTATCTTTCCAAGCATTCACTACTTCTACCACCTTCGCATCTTTAGTTCCTGTAAAGAATAAAGATTCTTCCACATCTTCCTCTGTAGGAGGATCCCTGGAAGCATACCCAAACTGTCGGATGGCCAAAACTGGATTATAATTGATCCCTCCTTTTCTGCCAATCAAAGGCACATTTGGAAAATTTCTGCATCTTGTGACAAGCTCTATTCTCAATAACCGGTGGTCAAACCATACAATGTTATCAGCAGTTAAACCCATCAATCGTTTAGACCATTTCGCCACATCTTTGGTTTCCACAAAGGCACCTGTCTGAGGCAAATGTTTGAAAAACCAATGACTCAGCAGTGGAGTACAACAACTAACAGATCCTCCCCTCCTTTTCTCATTCTTATAGTGCACGGAATGATAAAAATCTCCTAACAAAGTAGGGACTGGATTTTTAAGAACGAAAACTCTTGTCGCTTGCATATCCACAAAGTCTTGCTGATTGGGAAAGAGAACTAGGCCGTATATGCAGAGAGCCAGAATGGAATTGTAAACCGTCCAATTTTTAGCACTAGCAGCCTCTTGGGCTTGTCCAGACAGAAATTCTAAATGAAATCCGCTAACTCCATTTTTACTGCTCACACCACTCTTTACCACTGCCTGATCCATTTGTAACGCGGCAGCAATTTCTTTTACGCTAGGGGAACTACCAGAGAAGAATGGTATTGCCGGCGTGATCGGAATTCCCAAAATAAATGAGAATTCTTCCAGTGTTGGCATCAAAATGTAATCTGGAAAAAGAAAGCATCTCAACGAAGGCTCGTAGAACTGCAGCAGAGTGTGCAAAGCATCATGTTCATACTTGGTGATTGTACGGACCATCCCAACCAAATTCCCGTAGCTCTTCTGAAACCTATCAAGAATACCCGGACCGGCCATATCTATAACTTTGAACAATGAATCCAAAACAGGATCTGGAAACTTGTAAGACACATTGTTCTTTCTCTCGGCAACGATCTCTGTTGAACCCATGGATTGGAATCAGAAATGTATTATGCACCTGAAAATGACAAACATAACGGTTATGATATGATAATGCAATGCGAAAGGGCATGTGATCAGGTAATCAAGTGTTTGTGTCTGTATTGAACTGTGTGCACTGTGTCTCTGTACTGAATCTGGCGATATCTGAGATGAACACTCAAATCACTGTCATAGGATACAATGTCTGAAATCATCATAGAATCACAAGTAAGGTAGGTAGGAGGCTGGGTTTCCTGCAAACCTGTAAACATCCCGCCCATACTCACATGCGGTTCTTAGAAAATAAGGCTTGTCAGCTTCGGAGGTTTGAGAAGCAATAGCACATTCAGCCCGTAGGATACAATGCTATGCCAATCAAAGAGGTCTTCCACTGACTCCCCTTAGAAAATAAAAGTCATCCTATGCAAGTTCCAAAGTGGGCCCTCGGGTGCGAATGGGTTTGCCACAGAATGTGGTCTGCCACTGTCACCGCTAAAGAGTGATGTTTCCACTAAGGTCCTCATGATCGGTCACTAGAGTCGACAGCTCTCTAGATCTACATCCTGGAATACGCAAGATGCGCATGCCACGACGTGTCCCAAGATAGCCTCGTCTAGCTGTGAATTTCGTGAACACCCAACGCACTCCAAACAGCACGTAGGTCCCACTACTCTCCACTCTAATTCTAAGTGTATCCTCAAGCCTGTGTAATGGGCTTATCTCTCAGAAATCCCATCCCGCCAAACAGAAAACAGCACAGTCCAGCATAGCATAATATATCGTATGAAATAAAAATGGTAAAATGCAGTAAATGCAGTAATATACAGTAAATAACTATACAGCACAACAATAAACACCCAATGAAAGAAAAACAGACAAGCGTTAGGATTGACTCGCTAAGGAAACCAGAGATTCTGGGTTCGATCCCCAGCAGAGTCGCCAGCTGTCGCTCCCGGGATTTTCATCCAAGTACAAACGCGAAAGTGGCACCAAAACAGAGTCGCCAGCAATGTGTATTTATCCCAAGAGAGGGAAAGGAAACACTGCATAAACCCGAAGAGAAAGGAAAAGCATGGTCTTGCGACCAAGAGAACTGAGTTCGGGAGTCGGTTACGCGAGAGGAAGGTATTAGCACCCCCTCGCGTCCATCGTACCCGATGGGATCCACGCTTGCTTGTCTCGATCAAAGGGTGTAAGGAAAGGATACTGGAAAAGGAACTGGAGGAAAGAAAGGAGAAAGAAAAAGAGAAACAAATGTAGGGAAAATAAAAGAAGTGCTCGCATGGGCCCTACCCCACTGCCTACGTATCTCATCGGGAGCATGAGAATCAGAGCGACGTAGTTCCCCTCACCTAAGGGAAAGATTGTTTGTGTTTTTTAGGGAACGGCTAACGTTCTAGCTCAGGTGTTGCAGGCTCGCTGGTCCGAGTGCGTTACCATCTTGCAAGAGAACGAGTAGAAGTGCGTTCATACGTTGAGAGTGAATGAGGTGAGACAAGAATTCCCGAAGGAAAGACGTTATTGTTTATTTTTGTCTTTTAGAAGTTTTTCATTTGTTTGCATATGACAGTGTATCTGAATCTTAGTCATTGGAATGTGTACATTCTCACATTCCAAGATGGAATGGGCAAGAAGACACACTAAGAGCGAAGAAGACCCCCACACTTAGTTCCAATCGTCAAGGTTCAAACACACTAGCATACTTGTGTTTATTAAGTGTTTTTGTTGATTAAGAAATGAAGAAGTGTTTTTTATTATTTGTACTTTCAACAAGCATTGCATTCAAGTCCCTCATACAAGATCGAATGTTTAACACATTGACCCAAGATGGGCTATAATGCTATACATTCTAAGATTATAAGAGAAAACCCCTTTATAATCTTTTCTTTATATGAAAGGCCTAAATTCAATAAATGCTTACCTTTATTAGATGTTTTGGATTTTCTTTGAGAGATGAGGAGAGAGACTCAAGAGAGGAGAAAAGGTAAAACCTATGTGGACTAAGACTCAATCCTAATTGAAGATTAAAGGGAGTGATCCTAATGGTTTGTGAGGTTTCAACCTAAAGTCTAAAGAAAGGATGAATTAAACAATTCACTTCTAAAGTAGAAGATGAATTGTAATTCACAAAGGGAAAGTGATGAGTTATTAAGAAAAAAGCACATAAGTGCTTAACAAAACACAAGATGGAATTGTAAAAGAGAAAGGATAGAAGTTGAATATGGATTCCTTATCCACACTCAATTGCAACTTACCAAAGCCCCTACATGGTTAGTAAACATGTACAAGAAGTATAAGAAGTAAAAGAACATGTAATGCACCATAAAACTCAAAAGAATTAAATGAGAAATCAAATCCTATAACCACAACCAGAATGTACATCATATGGAAAACAAATGATTATCATCATGCAAGTCCAAGTGGATAGGCAACAAACATCATCCATGGCATTAAAACATGCTACCATAAGAAAAAGGAGAATGAAAGATGAAAAGAAAAAGAAGAAATATGCATAAATGGAACATGTAATCCATGGATCAGAATTGAAATGAAATGAAAAATGATTCACAAACATCTCACAAGTATTCATGCATGACACATCAAAACATTTAAGAAATGATAGAAGAAGTATAATTGAAATGGAAGTTCCAAACAAAGGAAAGTGCAAACGCAACATGTTAAAGGTGCACAAGGTTCAAATGATAATCAACAAGCAAAGATTACATATGATATGTATCAAATGTCCTATAATGTCAAGAGTGTAGCTCACCAAATAGGCAAATGATCATGCAAGTATACACAAAAGAAAACATGTAAACATGCACAAAAGATTACAATGATATGACATGTTATAATGCTTTAAATGAAATGCATCAAACAAAAATCAAATGGCCTCATGAAAATTATGAAAACATGGTATTGAAGTTCACTAATCAGAGATGAATCACATATCAAAGTAGCATGCAAGGAACCAAGGCAAAATGATGTCAAACAATGCACTTAGGTCAAATAGACATATCATACAAAGTAGCACAAAAGTGAACACCAAACATGAAATAAAATGACCTAAAAAATCAAATAAAAATCACTTAACATACCTCAAGATGCTAATGACTCAATGCAAAAAGAAGAGCATCAAAACAATTTTTAATGATCAAGAACAAAATTAAACAAGATCATGTACCACATTAAGAATACACACCAAAGAAATTCAAAGAAAATTATAGAACAGGGGCAAAAAGGTCATAAAATCAAGAAATAAAATCATGAAAAAATTTATAAATGTTTTAAGAAGGCTCATGAATTTTTGTGGAATTTTATGATGCTATTTGATATTTTTAAAAATTAAAAAGCAAACGTGTAGAAAAATGGAAAAATAAAATGCAATGCAAAAAGGAATGGGGGTGCGTGACTAGTAATTACTCAGTTCAAATTACATTGGGCCTCAAGATGCAAGGGTGTGAATAGCAATCAGATTCAAGTCCAAGTTTGCGCAAAACACCATAATAAACATGTACACTCAGTCAACAAAATTGACTCATTAATAACCATTGGATGAGGTCAAGGTCAAACGAAAGTCAAAGTAACCAGATCTAACACACGCGCATGAGTGACCACACAACATACAGTGTACCACACCACATAATGTTCACTCTGATTAAAATAAAACATGTGCCACGCATGTGACATTTTTATGCGCTGTCATCACACAAGCCACACGATGATGAACATCCAACGGTCCACGTTCAAACTGCAAATAAAACCCCAAACAAGTTCACCGGCCGGAGAGGGACCTCCGGTCACCTTCTCCGGCGAGAACCACCACCTGCAACACTCACATGTTCACCAAAACACACAAATCGCATACCAAATTGAAGCTAAGCTCATGTAGATCAAGAATATGCTCATAAAAACAACAAAACATGCACACACAGCAAGAACAGAGGAGATGAACTTGTGCCCTAAGTTTTGCAACTACGCCTTTAGAAGGCCTATCAACTAGCCGGAGTTTGGAATGCTTCTATTAAGCTCATATCAGCATGAAAACAACAAATTAAACCATAAAATGCCAGAGCAAAGTTTGAGAGTTTGGGACCTGAACTTGTAGCTTTTGAAGATTCTTGAGAAAACCAAAGACTACACTTGTTCTTCAACCTTGGAGCCTCCAAATCAAGCAAAATAAATGCTGATGTAACTTGTTATCTTAAGCAGAGAGATTCAATGCTGAAATACACTTGAAGCAAACTTGAGAATCGTGATGAAATCTCCTTCAATCATGTGCCATTGATGATGATGAAGATGAAGTATCGTGTACTTTGAGAAGAAATCTTTAAATTGTTGGTGAAAAAATGAGAGAATCTGAGAGAAAGTAGTGAAAGCTTTGAGATGAAAACGAGAAAAATGAAAAATTGAAAAAAGAAATGTGAGTGAGGTTGTCATTTATAGTGTGGGTTAACCAGGGTTAAACTGAGTGAGGTTAACTGAGTTAGCATGGTTTAGGTGAGTCATCCCTAACTAACTGAGCCAAGTTAGTTAGGGCGAGTTATCCATGGCTGTGATATGGTGGAGGAGGTGTATGACAGTTGTGGTGGAGATTAATGAGCTAACTCATGTGTGCTGTAGCAAACAAACTTGTTCTACAAGTTTCCATTCCTTTCCTTTCATGAGCATGGGTAGCACGTGGTATGGTAAATGGGAAGTATGTTTGGCTAAATGAAGTAATGTTGGGAGAGTGAGCAATGCACGGGCAAGCTTGTAACAACAACATCAATAACATTGGTTTTGTTTCTGATTTTTATGGCAGCTGAGAACAATGGAGATATGGTGATTTGGTGATGTTTTCTCCCTACTCAATGGGTGGATTGATGAGTTTTTGGAGTCATTTGGAAGAGGAGATGTAATAGAGCATGTTTGGTATGAAAATTGGATGGAAATGAAACTTGGAATAGGTTGAAAAATGACTCACAACACAAAGGTTTGGGAACTGATAGAAGGCGTGGCAATGAGGTTGGTTAGTAAGGCATCTTGGCATGGAATTTCAGCAAGATCACCATAACTTGAGACCATTATATCTTCCTCCTAACTTGACCAAATGGAATTTTGTCCAACATGAATATTGAAGATGACATTACAAGGAACAACTTTGATGTTAAAAAGTTTTTCATTTGGAGCTTCCCTCTTGGAGAAACATGGGTGAACATCTGGCACACCACTTGTTTGAGAAAATGACTGCGCATGAGCTTGGCAAGACTTGGTCATGACCTGGTTTTTGACCTACTTTCCTCTAACTTTGATCAATCATATCTCACTCAATTTTTATCCAATGGAGATGTTCTACACATGGATTTGAAGCTTAAAACAAGATCTTTTGTTGTGGCCGAGTGAAATTTTCATTTGGTGCTTCAATTTTAAATGGCCTTGGTTCAAACTCTGATGCAAAATGGCCAAAACTTGCTATTTTTAGTAACCCTTCCTCTTCCAAAAATGGCAACTTTCCACCTCTTGATTTTTTCATGATTCCTTTGGAGTTTCTTGACTAAATTTTGTACATTGGACATATGTAACATGAATTTCATGATTTTGGGCTCAAAAAGTCAAGAGTTGACTTTTTCCTCTGATTATTTGACTTGGCCCCAATTTTCCTGATTTCTGATCTTTCTTCCAATTGAAACACTTCCAAAACCAATTGAGAGGCGATTTTCCATACACATACACTTAAGAACATGTAGAATACCATGACATCAAGTTTTGTCCAAAAAATCAAAGATTCCCTGATTTAATGGGAAACCCTAGTTTTGGTGCCCACCTCCTAGGAGAAAAATGTGCAGTCTTCAATTTCCAATTCCTCAGAGTATGTTATGTATCCTCTTAAAAGATGATGATATATGCCATTTGAGGATGATTTTGGATCAATGAGTTATCTCTTTTGAGGGTTTTCCTTCATTTTTTGAACCTCTTGCATAGTGAAAGATGTAGTGCTTCAATCTCCCATTGATTCTCTCATTCTTGAGGTTGTGGATGTTCCATTGAGATAGTATGAGACATGAAAGGCCTCTTGGCTTGCCCTGAGGAAACTTGATTGACCTTTTTGTGCTTTGAATGATTCCTTGATTGTCCACCTTCCACCTGATCACATGCCCTGATGGTAAGAAGGATGCTATGCTTCATTTTTCTATGTTAAATGCAATGTAATGTTAATGAGGTGGATATGATATGATAGATGATAATGCCATGCTATGATGACAAAGAGGGAGAGCAAATTTTGGGGTATTACACTGGGGATTTGCATTGCCCTATGCTAGAGAGAGTCAAGCCTAACTTGACTCGATTCGTGTGTGTTAGATTCGCTTATTTGTTTATCTTCTCTTGTTTATTCGTTTGCTTATTTACTCGTTTTCCTTTTTCCTTAGTTGTGTTACCTTCTGTAACATTGGTGGGCTGTTCTTATGTTGGGAGCTTTGTGAGATGGCTATACACCCGAGTCGAGGAAACCCCTAGGATTAGGATGGTGGTTGTGTAGTGTATACTTGCGTGGTCTCTTCCGCGTGAGTTGAAGCGAAAACCACCGCTTGGAGTAGATTCCCTTGGAGATATTATTGTTGTGGTGAAAATTTGACATGATGGTAATACTTTCGAGGTGGGTCGTCAATCCCAAGGACCATTAACCCAATTTACCCATGGTGGTTGGTAGTGTTAATTCTATGTGAGTTAATACGAACGCCCCAATCAGATGAGATCCCTCGAACGTATTACTTCCTGACAGTAATATTGTCGACCTCGATCTAGGATTCTGAGAACCCTATTTTAGAACCCGTGTGTCGATGGTTGTGTAGTGGACGCCTCCGAGGAATCTTTCTCATGGGGAAGAAACAAAGACCTCACCTAGACGAGATTATTTTGAGGATATTATAATCAGATGTCTCTTCGTCTTGGTTATAATGTCTTCGAAATATATCCATAACTCTAGGCACCTATCCATTTTTAGAAACCAACCTGTGGGTTTTCTTGATCCTAGTTGTGGTTCTTGACCTGTTCCTCCGGCCAACCTCAGAATTGTTTCAAGTTGTTTGTTCCTGCGATCCTGGATCTTGCATCTTGCATTGCATCTCATATCATTGCATTGCATTGCATCTGTTATGCATCTTGCCTTGCATTTTCAACCTCAGAATCTCACTTCAACTTCCTTCCTTCTCCAGTAAATCAAGCTGATTCCTCGACACCAGTACGCAACTCGAGCCAACACAAGAAGAACGATGGAGCAGATGCAGTAAGAGCAAGCCGCCTTTAGAGAGAAGTTGGACTCTATGAAGGGAAAGATTGATCAGATTCTCGAAGCCATCATGATGGCCAGAAAAGAAGAAGAACTGCTTGAAGCCGCTGCTGCCAACAACAATGCTCAAGTTCAAGCATCTACCTCAAGGCTCTCTGTTCCTGTTCCCAACCCTATCAATTATGGGATACCAATGAACTTCACTCTTGCCGCCGAAGGAGCCACTTCTCAACCAATTCCAACATCTGGAGTTACTGTTGGAGCTATTCCGCAAGCCCAACCTATTATTACTTAGATTCCTATTCCTCATGCTGAAGAGAACCTGGTAAATCAGTATGATGAGGTCCAGAACTATCATGCTGCTATCCCACTTGCCAATCCTACTGCTGCTCAGGATTCTAAGCCAAGAAGATGTGTCGTGATCTAGCTGAAAAACTCCGAGTCATGGAGGGACGCAACTCAACTTCTATGAATGCTCTGGATATGTGCTTGGTGCCAGATGTTGTCATTCCTCCCAAGTTCAAGATACAAGACTTCCCGAAGTACAAAGGCCTCAGTTGTCCTCACATGCATCCAAGGATGTACTGTCGCAAGATAGCTGCCCATGCCAAAGACGAAAAACTGATGATCCATTGCTTCCAAGACAATCTGTCTGGGGCATCTCTCGAGTGGTATATGAAGCTGGAGCATAACAATGTACGCACTTGGGATGATCTAGCTGATGCATTTATCAAGCAATACAAGTACAACACTGACCTTGCTCCAAACCGTACTCAACTTCAGAGTATGGCTCAAAAGGACAACGAATCCTTTAAGGAGTACGCATAACACTGGAGAGAGCTAGCTGCAAGGGTGCATCCACCTCTTGTTGATCGTGAATTGATTGACATCTTAATGGGTACTTTGCAAGGCCAATACTATAAGAAGTTAATTGGTAATGTTTCTGCTGGATTCTCTGATTTGGTAATTGTCGGTGAGGGAATTGGAGAAGGTCTGAAGAGCGGAAAGATCCAAGGAGGTTCTAGCAGCCAGTCTCAAGCCAAGAAACCCTTCAATGGATACAAAAAGAAAGAGGGCGAAACAAATGTTGTCGCTGCTCATAAAGGGCAAGCTCAACAACAAGCTCTCCCTCCAATGCCTTATCAAATGCCATACTTCTAGTATCCATATGTTGCTGCTGCGCAATACGCTCCAATGCCTTATCAGCCAACTGTTCAAGCTGTTCAAACTCCAACGCCTCAACAACAGGCTCCTCAGCAACAGTCCTACAACCAGCAAGGGTATCAGTATCCTCCTCAACATCAACAACAGAGAGTTGCTCAACAACGTCAACCTAATCAACAGAGGCCGAGGAGGCCAGATAGAGACTTTGATCGTCTACCGACATCATATGCTCAGATCTTTGCTCAATTGATGGAGAAGAAGGCAATCGCTCTGAGGGACCTAGCTCCTCCAACTGTCATTCCCCCAGATTATGATGCTAATGCTCATTGCGAGTTTCATAAGGGTGCTCCAGGGCATACGATTGAGGACTGCAGAGCTTTCAACACAAAGTTCAAGACATGATTGACTCAAAGTTTCTCACATTCAATGGGAGGGCTCCAAATGTCATCAAGAACCCTTTGCCGCCGCCAAACTAGTTCAAGCATGAAGTCAAGTCAAGTCAAGTTCAAGTTTCCTCGAAGAAGGCAGTCATGTTGCCATCCAGTTATTTGCATTCTTGTATTTTGTTTGTTTAAGTACTGTATGATTTGAACAATTGCCTTTCGTATTTGGTTTTCTTAATGTATTAACAATGCATGTTTTGAATTAGTTATGTCGTATTCACTCATTTTTTCCTTTTACTGCAAATCACAGACACATTTATTTCCACTTCACTTTCTATATTAAACTGTTGTTAGCAATGATTGGAGGCAAGATGATGACAACGAAATACCCATAATTGCAAAATGTATGCTTTCGGATAGAATCCTGCCAAGGATGTACAGGCATTGTTTCAATCCCCAAACACTGGAGAGACAAGGAGTTAATCCCTAGTAAGCCACTTCGAGCCGAGAAGTAGTAGTTTCCTTCGGATATTCAAACCCTTACACTCAACCTGGGGCAGGGTAGTGTTCAGTTAATTCAACTACGCACTCAAATCACCAAGACAAGATCCAAAAGACAGGCCGGTTGTTCATCAATAACCCATAACTTGGCAGTCACAACCCTCCAAAAACCAAAAAATCAATCAAAAAATCAAAATCCTGCTAACTCGAGCACCTCAAAGGAGACTTAGGCAAAAATCAAGGTAATCCCGATGAACTCGACAAGCAAAGGCAGTCCATGCAAAAGATAGGGATTAAAAGCACAAACAAAAGAGGCCTTCAAATCCTCACCAAAAAACAAAATAAAGACCAGTGACCACCATATCAAAACCAAAGGGTCACTGACATCCATCAAAAACAAAATAAGGTGACTGCCAGTTCGAGCATACCCTGAGTTATCACTCTTACACCATCAACCCTTTTAGAATACAAACATGTGCAGATTTAGCTGAACGTAAGACTGGAGATCATCACTAAGAAGGGGTAGGTACAAATTATACTTTGAGCCTAATATCCTTTGTTTCATAAACCGTAAACCAGACCACGTTACAACCCTCGAAAGACCTAATTGAGGCGAGGTTTATTCTGAAAGCATACTATTGCAAGGTTGCGTAAACTGACTCCCCATATTTTCTAATCTTCAGCATTGGTGTCATTCTCCTTGCTATCTCTTTCACACCATCAAAATCAGCACACGCTTGGGCTAACGGTCCATTCGTCTCACTATCACGACACTCGAATAAACGACTCTTTTTCAAAACTTGCATGAGCATCGTATTAAGATTACCATTTGTCAATGTGCAACTTTAACTGCAAATCAGTGCTAGACATTCAAGATGATTCCAACAAGGGGCAATCAAAGAGGAACCTGAACTCTCAGTGGTGTTGACCCGAATCAAGACTCCCTCAAAACCCACAGCCTGGGGCAAATATTTCAAATCAGGGGCAAGCCACCTCAAAGCACGTCAAAGTTCATCTTCCAAAGATCATACTGCTTCAGAACTGGTTAGTCAGGGGCAGATCATTACCATGTTCAGACTGGGGCAAGCCTTGTTGGATAAGCATACCTTGCCAGACATTATCAATCATCAAATTCAGAGCAAAGCACACTCTTCAAGAGCTGATCACCATCAAGTCATCAAGTCATCTTGACCCTCAAGCACGAAGTTATGGTCTTCTCAGGAACAAACCTACCAACAAATCAACAAGCGGTCAAACTCAGAGCTCGAGAGTATCTTCGTCTGCTTCAATCATGGGATCTTCAACAAACTGAGTGTCGAGGAAATCAAATCCCTCCCACCGCCCTAAGTCCAATCTGCATTGGCAACTACCAAAAGTCCACCATGCTGGCACCCTCTCTAAACATATCCTATCACCCATCTGCAATCATATGCATACCAAAAAACCCAATCATACTTCCCCAGCACTTGCATCTCCGGGCGTCAGCATTTGTATTGCACATCATTACAAAATCAAGCATCCGTACATGTGCATGTCAAGATCCAGGATCAATCTCAAGATTTCCAAGATGATTTTCATCCCAGGCAGGGGCATCTTCATCAAATCCGTGAACGTTCTTCACAAAGTTATTCCAAGACGATCTTCAGCCCATCCAGGGACATCTTCAGCAAATCCGTGGGCGTTCCTCATGAAGTTGGTTCAACCTTTTGTTGACCAAGCTCAAGACAAGAGTTCAAGCAATCTTCAGCCCAGTCAGGGGCATCTTCTTCAAGTTCATGGGCGTTCCTCATGAAGTTATTTCAACCTTTTGTTGGTAAAGTTGTGATCTCCAAGCAAGTCAGTGGGCGTTCCTCATTGAGTTGTGTTCCTCAACCTTTTGTTGATGGGGTCGTCATCCTCATCCCAACCAGTAAACATTCCTCCGAGTCAGTGGGCGTTCCTCATTGAATCTTTTCCCGTGGCCAAACTACGACTGCCCTGATTCTTTATTCTCGTCCGAGTAAAGATATGTAGGCACAAGATTGCGTAGATCTTGGCGGGTTACCTTTTCTTTTTTTCGCTGTTTACCTTCTCCATTTTCCACTGTTTCCCTTTAGTGGGTTCTCCTCATTGAATTCTTTACTTCAACCTTTTGTTGATGTCTCCAAATAAATCTCATCACATCCCCAGCAAACTTGACCTTTTGTCAATTGCCTTGCTATCATCCTTTTGGTGGTAGTCAAACCCTATCAACTCAACTCAACCTGCATCCTTTTGGTGTTGGTAACCTTCAAATCAAAAACTCTTCTATCATCCTTTTGGTGATAGTCGAAACCATGTCATTTCAATCTAACCTTCATCCTTTTGATGTTGGTCCTCATAAATAAGAAGTTCCTATCATCCTTTTGGTGGTAGTAACTTGTTTTGATCCGTCATCCTTTTGGTGTCGCCGATCTATAAACCCTTGGTCTGTGTGTCATCCTTTTGGTGAGCGACAACCTTTTGTGTGTGTTCCCTATTATCCTTTTGGTAATAGCGGGTTGTGTTGTGTGCCCTATTATCCTTTTGGTAATAGCAGGCTGTGTGTGTGCCATACTATCCTTTTGGTAGTAGCAGGTTGTGTTGTGTGCCATATTATCCTTTTGGTAATAGCAGGCTGTGTTATGTGCCCTATTATCTCGTCGGTAATAGCAGGTTTTGACCTCATTTCCATCCTTTTGGTGGAAGGGTCTGTGTGCGTGTGTGCCCTATTATCCTTTTGGTAATAGCAGGCTTTGACCTCATTTCCATCCTTTTGGTGGAAGGGTCTGCGTGTGTGTGCCCTATTATCCTTTGGTAATAGCAGGTTGTGTTGTGTGCCCTACTATCCTTTTGGTAGTAGCAGGCTGTGTTGTGTGTCATACTATCCTTTTGGTAGTAGCAGGTTGTGTGTGTACCCTATTATCCTTTTGGTAGTAGCAGGCTGTGTGTGTGTGTGCCCTACTATCCTTTTGGTAGTAGCAGGCTGTGTGTGTGTGCCCTATTATCCTTTTGGTAATAGCAGGCTGTGTGTGTGTGTGTGCCCTATTATCCTTTTGGTAATAGTAGGTTGTGCGTGTGTGCCCTATTATCCTTTTAGTAATAGCAGGCTGTGACCTCATCCTTTTGGTGGAAGGGTCTGTGTGCGTGTGTTCACTATCATCCTTTTGGTGATAGGTCTGTCATACTTTTGGTGCCAGATTTCTTGTATTTCGATTTCTCAAATCCTTTTCTTTCTTTCGGACAAATTCGTGGTCTTCTTCATATCTAATTGTCTTCTACCTCAAAAGTTGAACGCCATATTAGTTCATCTAACTCGGTTCAAGCCAATTAGATAGGGACATCTGTCATACCCCAAATTTGTCCTACCTGTGTATAACTCTCATCTGTATCATCCACCCACTAACCATATTCAGAAAAGTCCAAAAAATGTGGTGTCCTCAACTTCATCTCTCTTTTAACCTTTTTTTTTATCCTTCATCCAATTAGATATCCATTTCAACATATAATCATAAATATCCATTTTACAAATTCTAAACCTTTTTTTTATTTTATCCATTTTTGTTCCAACCATTAATATCCACTTTTATCCATTTCATTTTCTTTATATATCCATTTTTTATTTTCATAACCATTATCCAATATCTTTTTATTTTTTATTTTCAATATCCAATTCACATTTCATTTTAAACCATTATCCATCCATATCCATTTAAACCATTTCTATATCCATTTAATATCCATATATAAAATCCAATAACCATTTTCTCAAATTCATGTCCAACTACAAAACCAAAACCAAATTCATGTCCAAATTTTAAATCCACTTCTTATATCCAATGTCCTTTTTTTTATGTACATTTTTTTTTAAATTAAAAAAACCATAGCCAATTAAAATATCCACTTCCATTTTTTTTTTCTTTACTAATATATCCATAACTCATTAACCTTTTTTTATTCGTGAGTCCAATATCAATTATCCTATTCACCAAAAATCACAAAAATAGAATTGTTTTTTTTGTTACAAAGCCCATTTACATATTACACAAATTGCCAAAAAGAGGGGTTGCAGCCAAGCCCACTCTAACTGATTACACGAAATTGAAAAAAGGAGAGAGGAGGTTGCAGCCAAATGACATCACCAGAGTCACAACCAATACTCACACAATCGACAAAACCATTACAACAACCTCCAAGCCAAACTTTCACGTACCTACACCAACACACTCCCAAAACCTGCAACGCGTCATCCCACCAATTTCCGGACTCACACTGCAACCCGCAAAACCAATTCACAACCGGCCTCCATACACTCTCACCAAGCCAATGTGTAACATCAAAAAAAATTAACAATTACCAACCTGCAAAATGTGAAAAGAGATACAAGACACCAATCTCACCAAAATCAAATTATGACCTGCACGTGACCAACCGCGTCCCACAAAATGCCAAGAGTGACCCACCGTTATACATATTTCGCACGACAAAACCAATGCACCATAGCAGCAGATAAACGAAATCCCTACCCACAATTTCATGACGCCACACAACAAACAACAGCAGCCATGATTCAAAACAAACTCACACATTCTACAAAACAAAAAACACAATGCACAAACGTCTAAAACCTGTACAAAACCGTTTCATAAATTCAGCTAGTAACAACAACAACGCGTGACCACTACTTTCTCTCTAAGTTTTTTCTCAAATTCTCCATCTCACCCTTCAGTTCCCTCTATATAATGAATCACAATCCCTCATCCTTGGGAGCCCTAGCCGCCACGACCTCACTCACTCACGAAATTTCATTCCACCAGCTTCTTCTTACAATAACCCTTCACACAAAATAAACCTGCAAAAAGAATTCACAGAACCAAAACTTCAATTGACAGAAAACTCTCTCCACTTTTCCACACAATCACGTACAACAAAATTTTCCTTCTTTTTCTCATCTTCAGCGAACCAACAATAACACCATGAACCCTTCTTTTTAAACCTGGATCAAATTAAACCTTGAACTCCTCTCTTCCACACAACCTTCAATTTCATCACCCTCATTCTCCAAATTCCCTCCATCTCCGCCGTGAATCCACCACAAAAACACGACAAACCCTTTCGACCGCCGTTACCTAAACCTCTCTTCTCTTCAAACCCAATCACCATCAACACCCAATCTCAAACCCAGAAAATCCAACCGAACCACAAATCAAAACCAAAAACAGAAAGGAGATGAAGAGAGAAATTGAGACAACCACAAACTAAATCAAATAGCAACAAAGAAGGAGTTGAATCGAAACTACACCTAGGACGAGCAAAGGAGAGAGACGGACACGAAGCAGAACGGAGAAGGTTGAGTCCGAACGACGTCGTATTTTCCATGACTTTGTTCGTTTCTGTTCTTCACGTTTACCCTGATGTTGGTTGCTTTACCCTATTTTCATTTGAGCTATAACGTTTAATTAGGTTCTTTTTTATTTTATTTTTTTATTTTTTTTATTTTTTTTATTTTTTTTATTGTGTTTTAATAGTCAGCCATGTGAGTAATGGGCTTTTGAAGCCCGTGCGCCCCAAATCCTGCTGCACCCCCTTTTTTCTTTTTTTTAATTAATTTTGATGTTATTTCAACTCTTATTTATATTTTTAAGAATCTCTCTTAATAAGATTTTATATATATATATATATATATATTTCTTAATCCATTTATAACTTCTTTATTCATTTCTATTTTAGATTTTCTTTCCCGTTTCATTTTAGGGCCAATGATATGACTCAATTCATAATTTAATCAAACCGATTAAATTTTGATTTATTTGAGGCCTACCTATTTATTTATTTTTATTTCAATTTATTCACTATTTTTACATTTACTTTGGGGCCAATGATAAGATAAAACTCTTGATTTGTTGATTTTCCCTAATAGATCCAAATCTTGATTTATATGAGGCCTACCCTTTTTTATTTCGATTTTCATTTATATTCATTTGTATTCACCATTCATTTATTTTTATTTCAATTTATTTAGCACTTTATTTAGATTTTATTTAATTTTTAGCATTTTTATTCATTTTGGTCAATGAAAACCAAAATATCAAGATTTATCAATTTTTTATTTTAAATCTTGAAAAAGGTGAGACCTTTATTATTTTTATTGTCATTTTCAATTTTTATTTCATTTTATTATTTATTCATTATTTTTTATTCATTTTGGTCAATGAAAACCAAATATCAATGATTTATCGATTTTTGATTTTAAATCTTGATAAAGGTGAGACCTTTATTCTTTTATTGTCATTTTCGATTTTATTTCATTTCCATTATTTTTCCATTATTTTATCAATTTTGGGTTAATGAAAGTCAAAAATCCGATTATCGATTTATCGATTAAATCGAGATTAAGACGAGACCAACTTTCATTTTTATGTCGATATTATACCTTGTCAATTCTATATCGATTATATCGTTGTACATATTGTATCATATTCATATTCATTTCATTCGCTCACCCTTAATCGAAAAAATTAACAACTATCGCAATCATAAAAAACGAACATGAACGGACTGTGGTTATGATCATTTGCTCGACGCGCATTCAAGGCTTAGTTTAGGACACTTTGCACACACACGGCTTCCTCTTGGGCTACCTTACAATGAGACCATTTATTTCTGTCAACACTTGTAATTTACACGTATCCCTACCCCATTCCGATGTACGCACTTAATATTGTTTTGATTATGGTTTGTTTACTAGGAGCACCCCTAGGGACTAGCATAGGCAACCCATTTTCAAACCAAAACCTCGATTCGTCGTCGAGACATTTTTCAAACAACCCATTTTCACACCAAAGCCTCGATTCATCGTCGAGCCATTTTCTAAACAAGCCTTTTCAATCAAACTCTCGATTCGTCGTCGAGCCACTTTCAAAATCAACCTCAAGTCCTTTCAATTAAATTCTTTTCAAAAACAAATAAACCCTTGATCCAACGTCAAGTGGATTTTCCTAACCAAACTCAAAAACAATTAACAACTATCGCAACTCTTTAAGGTGAAAAACGGGATTTCAAGTCTTTGATTTCTCTTCGGTTGTTTGGGTGCGAGTTTTCTTACTCGTGTGTAAACAATTGACGCCTATATTATTTAAAATCAAATCCACTTCTTTTCAAACCAATCGAACGCATACAATAAACACTTGATCCAACATCAAGCGGGTTTTCACAAATAAACCTCAAATCAATTAACAACTATCGAAACTCTTCCAAGGTGAAAAATGGGGGTTCAAGTCTTTGATCTCTCTTCAATTGTTTGGGTGCGAGTTCTCTTACTCTTGTATGAGCAATTGACGTCTCTCTTTTAAAAATTAACCAATTCCTCCTGTTTCGTGGGCGTACCACAAACTACGACTGCTCTGATTCTTTATTCTCGTCCGAATAAAGATACGTAGGCACAAGATTGCGATGATCCTGGCGAGCTACCTTTTTCTTTTTCCACTTTTTCTACCTTTCCTCCATCTTCCGTTTTCCCCCTAACCTACCCCGTAGTCGAACTACGATTGCTCTGATTTCTCATTCTCGTCCGAATGAGCATACGTAGGCCCGAGGTCGCGATGACCTTGCCGAGCACCTTATCCTAAAACCACCCATTTCCCCTTAGCATCTTTTTCCTTTTATCTTTACCTTTCCCTCATTTATTTTAGAGAAGACAACAGATAAACAAAGCTAACGAGCATCGCGATTCGAATCAAGAGGTTCCCGTTGAGTACAACGGACGTGAGGGGGTGCGCGTACCTTCCCCTCACATAACCGACTCCCGAACCCAGAATGTGGTTGCGACGACCATGGTCTTATCTTCCTCCTTAAAGGTTTTTTCGATATTTTCCTTTCCCTCTTTTTGGGATAAATAAAGTTCGGTGGTGACTCTGTCCGAACCATTTTCCGCGTCTTTCACGCGAAGGTCGTGTCTTCGATGAAGCGATTTTTCGAGGTGCGACACACCAAGAAGTAGTACATTGGGGAATGGGCCACGACTATCAATGATGACTCATTTGTCGTAAGCTGAATCGTACCAAAAGATATCAGTATGGGTAAGAGATATGATTCTCTGAGACCAACGAAGCTTGTCTGGATTATCGTTGAAGCGCGATGTTCGAGGCAAATGAGTAACAAACCATTTGTAGAGCAAGGGTGCACAATATGAAATAGTACCCTTTCCTTGGAGAGTCCTATGATGGATTGAGTGATAAGTATCACCAAGTAGTGTAGGTACAGGATTTCCACTTAAGAAGATCTGAATGGCGTTGATATCAATGAACTCCTCAACATTAACAAACAAGACCAATCCATGGACAAAAAGTGCAAATATTGCTTCAAAGGCCCTCATACTATTCATTTTAACTAGGTAGAAGGCTTTATCAAACAAGAACTTGGAAGGTAGACCCTTGATCCCATTTTTGGTGGTGAGGTGAGGCTTGACTTCAGACGTTTCTAAGTGGATAGAGTCAGCAATCTCCTTTGGTGAAGGAATCTTCTCTTGACCACTAAAAGGCTCTTGTTCTTTCACAGATAGACCAAACCAATAAGAATACTCTTCCAATGTTGGAACAAGTTGGTAGTCGGGAAAGGTGAAGCAATGGTAAAGAGGATCATAAAACTGCACCAACGTGTCGAGAACACCATCTTCCATCTTGGTTCTGAGAATACCAATCAATCTTCCATAACGCTTTCTAATGTCTTCAGGGCAAGATACCAAAGCTGCTAGCTTTTTCAACTCTACCAAATTGGGTTTCTTGAAATTGTACTTTTTAGTGTTCTTTTTCTCAATATCCATGACTCCTATGATTTACAAAAGGAAAAGACGACTGAGTTCTTTAAAACCAACAAAATGGATGCAATGATCTGTATGCAATGCACAAAACACATAAGCAGAAACACAAACATATGTACACACAATCAACAGCACACAAGTCCTAGGTTTAGGGGTCTCATGCGTGGAGTCATGGTCCACCTATCCCAATAGGTGTGTACTATGGGTTTATCAATTGTAGAACAGGGTTCTGAAATTTCTCCGAGTCATCGATAAATCTTTCGGATATTATCGGCCTACGTAACTACTCACACATGTTAATAATATTCTCAAGATAAACTCATCTGAGTGTAGTATCGCGTATCAACTATTTGGGACTACTCCCTCATAGCCATCGCACTACGTCCT
Organism: Lathyrus tuberosus; assembly: GCA_022829125.1. Lineage (NCBI taxonomy): Eukaryota > Viridiplantae > Streptophyta > Magnoliopsida > Fabales > Fabaceae > Lathyrus > Lathyrus tuberosus. The sequence continues at coordinate 1,416,900 of JALAZF010000432.1, read as the reverse complement.
AAAAAGGCCAAGTGAGGTAAAGGTAACTACGGTCCTCAGTCTCACGGACTCCCAGGTCGAAAAGAGTGACATCAATGCGACTACTCACATCAGACATCAATAATCCCAAAGAGGCCTCAACTGAGTGTGGTCATCATATGCCAAACTTGTTTAGACTACTCCCAACAGCCGACTATTGATTACACCATAATCCTATCGTATGTGTATCTCAAGTCTGGGTTATGACTTATCTCACCACTCAAAAGTAGCACCCTGCCAAACAGAAGAACCCAAGTAAATATACAGATATATACATATATATATACGAATCAAGCAAACAAAACATATATAATACAAATACAGACAAAATAGGCTTAACCCTCTACTGATCCCCAGTGAAGTTGCCATTTTTGTTGCAGTGAGAATCGGATATCAAGCTATTGATTAACTTGAATCAAACATCTTTGAAATTCACCACCGAGCTTTGATTTATCCAAACGAAAGGGTAAAGATCAAAGAAAACCCTAGTGCCCTTTGTCAAGACACAGCTAAGAGATCGGAGGTTCGGGGGTTGGTTATACTAAGGGAAGGTATTAGCACCCTAAGTATCTGTAGTACTCTACAGGAACCTCTTGTTTGTATTTGTTATATTATCGTTTGCTTGCTAGGGGAATCTGCTAAGGGTAAGGTAAAGACCTATGGTGAAGACCAAAGTGCTAAAGGTAAAGACCTAGGGTTATATACACTAAGTATGCTCGCCAAGACATCGCATCTTGTGCCTACGTATCCTGACTAAAGAATCAGAGCAACCATAGTTCACCTATCTAAGGGTGAGGAACCATTGACTATGGCCAAAGTTCCAAGGGGAATGAGTATAATACTCATATGGAGTTAAAGAACTCTCTAAGTCTAAGTTGTATAGGGTAATGAATACTCATGATGATGAGAATCACATAGAGTTTAAAAACTCTGTCCTAATTCTAAGTTGAAGGTGAATGGCTCTAAAAAGGTCAATGGGAAAGGAACATCATGATGATGATGCTCACATAGAGTTGAAGAACTCTAGGTGAAACCTAAGTTAAGGTAAGTGGCTCTATTGAAGCCAAGGAGAGAGGCGAGCAACTATGGTGATAGTGCTCACAAGAGGGGAACCTAATTAGGTTTAAAGGGAGAAAAGGCTCTAATAAGGCCAAGGGGAAAGGTGGCTCTAATGAGGCCAAGAGGAGAGATGGCTCTAATGAGGCCAAGATGATAAATGAGCTATCTATGACTTTGAGTTCAATAGAGAGTCTTTCCTTTGGAAGGAGGGGAACAAAGAAGGTTAAGGAGGGGAGCTAAAGAGCTAGCCTCACTTGGGGGGTAACTTAAAGTAGTTCAAGGTAACAAACATATGAAACAAGATGAAAACATGAGCATGGTAAAAACCAAAGTAAAGCATATGAATGTAACAACACTCAAGGTCAAGATTATTTCAAAGGAGTTAAGGTAACAACCAAAACTTTACAGGGGGATGGACATATTATGGTGACTACCAGAGAATATATGAAAAGATGTTACAACATCTAAGCAAACACTGAACTAAATTCTCATGGTATACATTCAAACATGGATAAAGTTCAACAAGGAGGAGGTAACAACCAACAAGCTCATAAGCATACATGTGTAACAACAATCATGTAAACATAAACAAACATGTATCAAAGGCAATATGTGAACAAGTTTGAATATGTGGACAAATAGGTAAAAACCATACAAGAGTATTTGGGGTTTAGACATGCATTTTAGAGGGTGACAACATCATAAGGTTCATGTATTCAAAGATTACAATCTAAGACAAATAAACACTTAAGAACAACTCAAACATGGTATCAAAGATTCAAGGCACACATGTGCACATGCTTGGTCAAACAATTTCAATGTAAAAAGAGGCAAGTGATCTAACAAGATCTCATAGTATGAGCAAGGCATTTTGCAAAGACATTCATATGCAAACAACACATTTAAACATCATGGTAACAAAGTGAATCAATGACATACAATGCTATAACATCATGCAAGGTTCAAACAACATGCATTAGGTTTCAAACAATCAAGGCAAACCAAGGAAACATGGCAAAAGAACCAAAAGAACAAAAGAAGTTTTCATAAGAACCCTAAAAAAGATTCCTCACTTTCAACATGCACAAATGCCTTATGAATAAATATTTTCAACAATTTCTTTTTTACAACCAGAAAATAGACATTTCAAAGAACAATTTGCAAAACGAATGGGTCAAAAATGATAAAAAATGAGTAAGTTATGATCAATTGGAATCAAGGCACAAACCATAAAAACTAAAATGAAACAAGTATTAAAAATAAGGGGGAATGTCTCATGTGGGTGTTGAACCCACGCCTTTGGAGACTCAGCCACAAAACATCCACCATCTGTGCTATGCGCGTAGTGTGAACAAGTGATCCTAACATACAATAATATAACAAGGCAAGCGAAAAATCAAAAAAAATGCAAAAGGGTTGATCTGCAGGATCGAACCCAGGCAAGGCAGGCGAAAGGGAAAGGCATGGCAAGGTTTCTACCACTGAGGTGGCTATTACATCCAAACATATAACGCTTTCATTTGTTTTTATTTTAAGTTCCAACCAAACTGGCCACCTCAGCGCCACGCTGGGCTGACTGGGTGCCATCTCACCATCATCTTCTTCCTCAAATTCTCTCGCTCGTGCCCTAGTTCAACAGCAATGGCCAGAACTTCCATCTCAAGTATCTCATTCATTTCCCAACCATTTACCATGAAGTAAAGATCAAAGTTGGGGTATTTTTCATGAGGAATCAGAATATGACATTACTTTCCATTAACAACAATCATATGATTCACAAATCAACATATAATAGTGCAACAGAACAAGCAATCATTCAGAACAACAAAGCACAATACACACTACATTTTGCTAATCAAATTAACACAGAAAAATGCATGAACATGCCAGTTTTGAAGGTTGGAAATCTTACCTCTTGGAGAAATTCCAAGGCCTCTTCTATGATGCTTATAGAATAGAAATAAAGGCCTGCCTTGCTTTGTTGATGCTAGGAGAGGAAATGCGGATAGTCAGCAGCTTTGGAAAATATCTCAAAAATGGAACCCGGTCCTTCTTGCAACAATGGAGGTTAAAAATGGCAGATGAGGTTTGAGGAGTTACAGAACTTTTCTAGGTGTTGGAATGAGTTCTAATGGATGTATAGAGGTGGTTTATGGAGTAGGTTTATGAAATGCACGAGCAAAATGACCTGGAGCAAGGTTCTTGGAAATTTGCAAGAATGAGTGAGTGAGAGGTTTCAGAGAGTATCAACCTTTATTTTTAGGTGATTCTGGTGTCTATTTCAATGAGGATTGATCCTCTATTTATAGGAGAAGTGAAGGGCTTGAGGTATGGACAGATTTTACAAATTGCCAAAAACACCCTCTCTTGCAACTTCCTTCGTGCAAGCTGGCTTGCTGAGTCATGAACCTTCCCACACTCTAGCAAATGGTCAGCAATAGGGTTTACACTATTGATGTGTGCTGATTTAATTTGGAACAAGGCTCCAAGCTGCCAGAAAATTGGAATGACCATGCTCTTGGAAAAGTTTCTTTTTCCTTGCCTCAACTTGCATCAACTTGACATAAATTAATATATTTTCAGTTTGCAACTACTGTAGCTCGTGGCACAGGTTTTAGACACTCTAATCTTGCTTCTAAACATCATAAAGGTGAGAGTTTTGGTGATCAAGAGTGATTATACATCATTATGCATATGTTGGTAACTTGAATTTCAAGAAATGGACCTCAAACTTCTCCTCTTCGAAACTCTCAACTCCCTCCATGGATTAGGGAGTTCTAGTACTTTTTGGAAAGCCCCAAATGTCCTCTACAACTTTCATGTTCGAGAATGTTCCAAATTCTCAAAGGATCTTAGTGAAAAGTGGTCTTGAAGTTGGCTGAAAATTAGGGCAAAAAGTAGTGAAAAATCACTAAGTCTTTAATGGCCTTGAACTTCCAAGCCTCCTTCTTAAAAACTCGACCTTATTTGAAGAAGGACCCTATAATATGTTTTGAAGTTCATGATGAGAGCTTCAATTTGAGCATTGAGTCACAAAAATTGGTTGTGTGGCTTGAAAGTTATGACTTTCCCAATTTTGCACAAGGAGTGAATTCTTCCACACTTAGAAAAATTTAAGAACCAAACCTTGCCCTTTTTGCAAGAAACCTTTCAAATGGTGATATCTCATGCTCTAACTCAAGAATCAAGCATGTCTTGATGGAATATAGCTTGAATGCTTCATCTTGGGTCAAGGCATCAAAAGTCAAAAGGTTGACTTTGTCAGATGAAATTTAGGTCAGATGAATTCCACAGTACGATCCTGAATGAATTTGTAACTTTGCACTTCTCCAATACTTTAGGTGATCTCCAAGGATGTATATGAACACAATGGATCATGTCCCATGGTTTGGGATCATGCTTTGACCATGAATTAAGGCACAGTCAACTTTCCACTGAAGAAAACCCTAATCTGGGGTCAAATGAACTTTGAGGCTCATTGTACCTGTGATGGGGTCAAACACTCTTGATTTCTTGTTGAATAAGATCTCTTGGATGTATGTGAGCTCAATTGGTTGATGAACCAATCAAGGCATTGACTGATCACACCAAGATTCTTGGTGATTCTTCAGGTTAAAACCCTAATTCCACAACTCTTGATCTGATGGTCTCTTTTTTATTTCTCTTGATCCTAACATATGAGATCATGAAATAAGATTTGAGAACCTCATGATTAGCTTTTAAGACCAAGTGGTTGAACTTTGGAGCCTCAGTTGGCTTTCTTGAACAGAGGACTTCAAACTAACAAACGCAATCACCTAGTAAACACTGGTGATGGATGGTGGAACCAAAGAGTGTCTTAGGAGACTTTGAAACATGTGAGAACTTGGCTTAGTGACCTTGTCCTCCTTCTTGTGCAAATCCTGTCTTTACGTAAAAGAAACAAACTAGCAAGATATGATGGTTAGTTCACAATGCATAAATGATTGAAACCTAAATGCAAGTGCAAGATGTCATGACATTTAAGAGGTAAAATTTGGGGTAACATCTATGTCTTTCAATTTTCATGCATGCATCGATTGGTCATGTTTATCAGCTTGACAATGTTTTTTGTTTTGATTTTTTATTTTTATTTAAGACGACTTCACAAGGTTTTGTTAAAGATATATTACCAAATAAAGAAGATGCGCGAAACAAAGGTCCATTATATATATATATATATATATATATATATATATATATATATATATATATATATATATATAAATGTAACAAAAATTTGCTTAATCAAACAGTGCCTAATGTCTCAGGCAGTTGGCCTGTCTATAGCCTAAATGTCCCTTGGTAGGGCACCTAATTCATGGTTTGGTTAAAGCAAAGATGACCAATTATGTCATGAAATTAATTGTTGAACATGATGGTCAAGCGGCCTGCAATTTCTCAATTTTGCCAAGTCTCACAACTTATGATGGAACTCACTCTACCAGTTCTTTTCCCAAAAATTGAATGCTAAAGTAGATCAAAATTGGCCCTTAAAGTCAATTGCAACTTGCAATTGAGATGAGAAAATATCATTAATAAGTTTCTTGATCAAGCAACCGTGCTTTACTTTTTCCACACATAAAAAGTGGCTTATTAAATTTTAGGGGAAAAGCCACTAGAATTGATTAAATAGATAGTTACCTATAACCGTGGCCAAATTTAACTTTGACTGTATCAAACACAATTATTCCTCAATCCTCATAGCATGTTATTGAAAAAGTCACACTTAGAGGTTTGATAACATGTTGTGATTTAGGAGCAGTGAATCTGAAGATGTATATCTAGATTTGAATTTATATTTCGAATGAGAAGGACCCCACTTAGTTAAGACCTTAATTATGACTTCCATCTCTGATTTGGCCAGACTCTTTTTCTCTTTTGCAAGGCTTGAAATTTGGAGAAATCGTCCATTACTTATTGAAAAAAAAAAAATTGGAGAAATCTTAATTTTGAATTAGCAAATTTGTCTATGACTTGAAAATCCTTGAAAAAAAATGAAGACTTTAGAAATTGTTGAACTAATCTTGAATCGTCAAATTTTTGTTTTTCTAAAGGTTGAATCACCAGCATTTAATTTAAAAATTAAATTATTCACGTATTTTATCTTTTAATTTTAATTGTTAAATATTATGACAAAATCATTCTAAACGCTATGTGAAATAGTTAAATAATCAATAGTTGATGGACATAGTTTGTTTCTTAGCACAATCGTTTGAATACAATAGAATTATTGTCGAAAGCTATTAGTCGATTATCAACTAATTTTCACAGGTTGATAATAAATTTAACACACTCGATAGTGCACTACATTCAATATCATTGAATTTACATTCACCAAGTTAGGATTATGTTTGACACATGCACATGAGATTTGGAAAGAACCTTAGCAGCATGGATCAGCCATCTTTGTCATAAGTAAAGAGGTAAGGCCAAAAAGGACCTCATGGACCTAAAAAAAATGGGAATGCCAACAAATGTGTCTCCTTCCATTGTTTCTAAAGGCGTGTTGATTGATCCACCCGAGGAACCACATGTAATGACAACATAATTTATTAGAAAATAATTAGATACGAGTGTTAGGAAACAAGTGTGAGTTATGTTGAGAAATAAGTGTGAGTTCTAGGTCTCACACTTTATAAGAAAGATGACTCATATACCTATCACCTTAAGATTTTTAGTGAATATGTGGTGTCTCTCTCACTTGTTTGAGTGATTTTTTAACTTTTAGGTGAGTGTTTGACCCAATGTGAATGCATTCCCTCATGATGACCCATCAGTGGTATTAGAATCTAATTCGAGTAAGGGTCTGACTCCATGTGTTGAAAGTCTTCCTGACATGATGGTCAGACATCGTGTTTCGTTGAAATGTTCATGACAAGATAAGGGTATCTTTCAACAGCGGTACAAGTATGTGAATGAAAGAGATTTCACTTGAGGGGGAGCATAGTGGATGTACTCACACTTGATGGGGAGATTGTTGGGAAATAAGTTAAGTATGAGTTGTGTTGAGAAACAAGTATGAGCTTTAAGTCCCACATTGCTTAGAAAAGTGAAGGTTAAGCATTTTATAAGTAAGAGGACCCATACATCTATCACCTTAAAGTTTTTGGTGAATATGTGGTGTCTCTCTCACTTGTTTGGGTGAGTATTTTACCTTTAGGTGAGTGTTTGACCCAATTTGAATGCATCTCCCTCATGATGACCCATCAACGAGGATACATTCTATCATGTAGGACGCATGTCAAAACTTGTTGACATTCTAAGACATATGGTAATGAGGTTGGGCAAGGTAGAGAGTTGGAAACCAAATGATTTAATTCAAATAACAGATATAGCATGTCCACCATACAGGGAGTTCAAGGGAATCAATGTTAGGTAGGTATTGTTATTCAAAAGTATATATTCTAGATGCTCAAGAACTTATCTTTGAATGATATGAAAATTATGCACAAAAGTTATTGAAAGTAATTGACAATTTATGAAGATGAATTGTTTAGAAATTTATTTGAAAGAGGTGAATATGAATGTTAGGAAATGTTTGAATTTATATTGCACAAATACACTTCTTTGAATCATGACAAGGCTTTGAAAAAGCCATGATAAATTGCAATGGTTTAGGAAATGTTATAAGGAATGTGTGTCATGAAAGGATGCGTGAAAAATCATAGTTTTTCAAAATTCAAGAATGATAATTGATTGTGCATCCCATGAAATCGGTTGTCTTGCGTAATAAATTAAAAGCTTCGCTACGGTAATGCATGACAAGTAACGAGCTTCAAGAATTATGGAGTAAAAGAGATCATCATAACAACAGTCGATTGTCTCGTGACATTAAAATTCCTGAAATTTTTCAAGAAAAATGACACACTCAAGGTTTAAACCCATGACACTTGAGTACTTGAACACACCCACTCAACCACAAAGGAAGATATTTTCTTGTTGAATACATTTTCAATAGAAATTCTCATGTAGAAAGATATGTAATGAAAACTTATGATGTATGAAAATTTAGGAAAAACTTTTAGAAGGTTTTAGATGAAGAGATTGAGCACCTAAAATATATACACAAATGAAATGCTATAGGTACCTTAATCTTCGTGATTAAATCCTTCAATTTTTCAAAGCTCGTGCAATCTTGATATTTGATTTCAATCTTTTTCTTCTTTGATCTTTCTTCTTATGATAGAATTTTGTCTTCATCAAAATCAAGCTGAGAAGGATGAACATATCTTCTTCACAATCTCCCTTTTTATGATGATAAAACCTTTTGATGGGAATTTTTTTCTTGATTCTTGATTTCTCCCCCTATCTTGTATATCTCCCCCTATCTTGAATATCTCCCCATTTCTTTTGCAATATATGTTATGATGTTTTTGGTATCCTAAAAAACAACAAAAACAACCATCTCTTCTCCCTCTTTTCGACATTATCAAAAAGAAAAAGAGTAAAATCCAAAAGTAGTATAATAATGTAAAGAAAATGATGCATTAAACATAAAAGGACTTATCTTCTTCACAATACTATCATATGAAGTCAAAGATGATATCAATGTTGATGCTTCTTCAAAACATCTTTGATTCAATGTAACTTTTAGAATTACCATATAAAATGGTTTTGTATTTTGAAAGATCAACCTTGATTTGATCATTCTAGCATATGATCTTCAAGTACCTAGAAAACAATTAATAGTTATTTGGTGCCCAATATTCTTTGGATCCTTTTGGGTTAGAGTGTTTTCTCACCCATACATACTCACCATAAGGAATACCATAATTTCTTATGTAGCAAGCATTAGAAGTATGACCTTTTGCATTATGAAGATGGCTGGTTTCTACCTGAGTGAATCGCACACTCAAAGATACAACAGAGTCACCACCGAACTTTATTTAGTCCCACAGGACAGGGAAAATATCGATAAAATCCAAGGGGAAGAGAAACGGGAACGGGGGGTCGGTTATGCGAAAGGAAGGTATTAGCACCTAACGCATCCGTCGTACTCGACGGGAACCATTTTGCTTGATTCTAGGCTTGGATGGGTTATCTATCTAAAGGCTTCTAGCTAAAGAAAGGAGAAAGAGAAAGGGGAAAAAAGAAAAGAAAGAAAGAAAGTGCTCGCGGAGGAACAAGGTCCTCGTGCCTACGTATCCTCATAGTACAATGAGGAAATCAAAGCGTCGTAGTTCTTGGAACCAGGGGACGAAGAAAAGGAAAGAAATGAGGAAGACGGAAGAAAGGTGGAAGTGTGCTCGCCAAGACATTGTGTCTCGTGCCTACGTATCTGACATTCAGAAGAATGCAGAATCAGAGCTTCCGTAGTTCAGGGAACTGAACGGAAAAGGAAAGGAAAGCGGTGTCAAAACCAAGAGCAAAAGCAAAAAAGGAAATTCCACTGAGGATTCCAAAGAAATGGTGTCAAAACCAAGAAAAGAGTGTAAAGGAAAGATATAGTAACTGTATTGAGAATAAAGTGCGAGAATGGTGTCGAAACCAAGAGAATAAAGGAATAAAGGGGAAATGGTGTCCAAACCAAGAGAATAAGGGAATAAGAGAGAAATGGTGTCCAAACCAAGAGAATAAGAGATAGAGAAAGATCTGCTGGGGATGCAAAAGAGATGGTGTCATAACCAAGAAGGTGAGGGCAAAGGGGATAGGAAGGACTCCGCTAGGGATCCAAATAAAGGGATGGTGTCATAACCAAGAGAACAAGGAGGCTCGGTATATTAACTGGCTGGCAGTGGTTAACCGAAGAAAAGAGAATAGAAACCTGGTGGGGAAAAGAAGCTGGTGTCAACAGATGGACTGTGATAAACCAAGAGAGAGAGTGTTGAACCGAGAGAAGGTGTTTGACTCTGAAGGGCATCGGTATATTAACTGATAAACAGTGGTTAACCGAGAACACAAGGATTGCAACTCTGTGGGGATAGAGAAGCATTGGTTTTAACAGAGGAAACTATGATTAACTTGAAGAACGGGTGTGGGACCGATCGAAGGTCGTAACCCAAAAAGGGTGTTAGTAATGACTGAACAAACAGTACTTGACCAACGAAGAAGGGTATTGAACCAAAAGAGGTTACTAGCCCAAGGGTGCAAGTATTCGAACCAAGAAGAGGTTGCTAACTGCTGGGGATTCGGTGTTTACAGATGGACTGTGACTAACCGAAAAGAATGAGTGATTAACCAAAAGAAGGTGATTAACTCGAGAAGAGGTTTCAGTATTTTAACAGACGGACTGTGATTAACTGAAGAAACGGGTGATTAACCAAGAGAAGGTGATTAACCCAAGAGGGACTCAGTGTTAACAGACGGACTCTGATTAACTGAAGAGACGGGTGATTAACCAAGAGAAGGTGATTAACCCAAAAGGTGCTCAGTATTAACAGACGGACTGTGATTAACTGAGTAAGAGAGCAAAATTGGTGTTTTAACTGACAAGCAGTGGTTAAACCAACAACGGGAGAAGAACCAAGAGAAGATTGCGAACTCCTGGGGAAGAATGGTCGTGACAGGAAAACTGTGTTAGACCAAAGAAAGAGAATTGAGACTCTTCAGGGGAATCAAAAAGCAATGATTGACCGCAAGAAAAGGATAGGGTATTGAAACAAAGGAAGCTTGCTAACCCAAAGAACAAAGGATCGTAACCAAGAAGAATGATAATTGACCAAAAGAGAGGTCGAAAGAGATAAGAGTGATCAAGGATCGAAAGAGATTGCAAGGAGAGAAAAGTGATCAAGGATCGACTCGACAGGGGAATGAGAAACACTATAGCTGGAGGATAGAGGTGACTATTCTCGAGGAGAGGCCAAGACGCCCTTACCAAAGAAATAGCCAGAATGAGGGTAGAAAAACTCCATCCTCATTATTTCTCTAGCACCCAAAATATAGTGTGGAAAGTGAAACGGACAGCACAACCGCTCCAATGTTGTACAGTGCTCCTGCGGAGAGAAACGTACAGCATAACGACATCAATTTGTACAGTGCTCCGATGCAAGGCGCAGCGCGAAACTCCAACTCCACGGGGGGAAATGAGAGAGAAAGCTCTAAAAGAGGTCTAAAGAGAGGAAAAGGGAAGATCGATTAATCGAAACAAAGTTTCGATCAATTAATCAATGGAGAAACATGCTAACAACTTCTCAAAGAGGATGAAAAGTCATTAAAGCAAAAAGGAGTGAATTATTGATTATACAAGATTAAGTTTATCCATGAAGAATAAACTTAATGCAAACTGAAATGGAAGGTGCAAAACAGTGCCAAATGATCATCAAAGTGCCACACAAAATCATGTATCATGTGAACAAAGATAGTGCAAGAATTGCTATGTTCATACAATGCTAAGAACATGAAACAATTGAATAATCGAAAATACGCATCAAAAGTTCATGACATGCTTCAACCAGAAGTGAAATGACATTAAAAACATCCATAAGATCAAACATGACAATCAATGGAAGGTAAAATGAAGAAAGCATGGCAAATACACTTGAAAATGCAAGAAAATGGCCTTCTGGTTCAGTGTTAATCGATTAACACAATTGCACCGCAAAGTGTTAATCGATTAACACTTGAAAAAGTGCAAAAAAACACTGGTTAATCGATTAACACAATTGCACTGCAAGGTGTTAATCGATTAACACTGTACAGGGAGCAGAAAATCAGTTTTGAAAAGTGCTTTTGGCCAACTTTTTTATTGTGCAATCACTCCAATGCTAGGGCAAACAATTATGCACGAAAAATTAAGCTTAGAAACAGTAAATGATCAACAAAAGAATCAATTAACAATCAAGATCATGGATCAAGCAAAAGTGTAATCAAATCGCATGCAAGAATATCGAAATTACACCGTAAACGATACAAAAACGATCGAAATGATAAAATGAATGAAATCCACCAACCTACAAGGCTGAGATGTGCCTTGGTAAATGTTGTAAAGTGATCTTGGTGCAGGAAATCAAAGAAAACCAGAGGATCCTTTAATTGTAGATGAAACGCGTTGAAACCGATCAAAAACGCGAAAATGCACCGAAATCGAACTTGCACCAAAATAAATGGTGTGAAACCCTTGGATTGAAGTAGAATGAGATGTAATTCCAGAATTTCAACCAAAGAATGCCAAATGATGAAGGTTAAGCTCAAGAATTAATCACTTTCAATGTGAAAAGTGATTAATCTTCAAGAATAAGAGCTTTTGGTGAGGTTTGATGGAGAAGAATTGAGATGAAGATGAAGGATGAGTAGAGAAATCAGAGAAAAAGTGAGAGAATTGAGAGTGAAATGTGAGAAGCTTGGTGAAAAATGGTAGAGAATGGTTGAGAATGGTTGAGAAATTGAAAAGTGAGTGGAGATGTGTTTATATAGGCTTTAGGTTTGGAATATGAGATGGTTTGGAATTTGGTTTGGAATTAGCTTTGGGTTTGGAGCTAGGTTAGGAGTTAGTTGGACTTGACTCACCGAGTCAAGGTGGTTAACTCGGTTAGTTAGAACCAACTCGGTAACCATCCCAAGGTGAATTCCAACATCCAAGGATCCACATTACTTGGAAAACAAGGAACGTGGTGCACTTGATTTGAAGTGAAGTATCATAGAAAATGCACTTGGAATGAATTGAGTAGCTTGGAAATGTTTAGAGGTGTCTAGAATATTCCATTTGCTGCTAGAATCCAAGACCAAAATGTGTGCAAAGGTGTTGTCATGAAAAAGCAGCAAATTCTGCCTATTTTGCTTGTGTTAATCGATTAACACAATTGCACTGCAAATGGTTAATCGATTAACCAGGCCAAAATATGCCCAATTTACCCAAAAAAGGGTGTTATGGTCCCGGTTTCGATTTTCCACCTCTTGTATTGATGAATAGGTATGGAAACCTTTATTTTGTGCTTGTTTTGATGAGGTGATGACCTTGTGAGGATATGATTAATCGGGCTTGGAAAACCTGAACATCCTGCAATCAAAACACCAGAGGAAAAAATGCGAATGCGTATGCCAGCGATGTGAATGCTTATGCTTATGCAAAAGGAAAAAGAGGGAGGTCAAATTTTGGGTTACGACAGCTGCCCCTATTTAATCCGCTTGGACCTGAATGTACGAATTGCGCCAGCTTTTCGATGATTCGAGGTAAAAGGGGATTAAATAAAAGAGTAGCTAGAGAATTTGGCTGATGGCGACAAAAAAAGAGTTGAAAGTGTTTGAAGGTTGATAAGTGCAAAGTTTGCTGAAAATCTGCTGGGAGATAAGTCAGGCAAAAAGAGAGGGAGCATGATCGATGCATATGCTATGTATGCGTTTCTACATGATGCTTGATATCGTGCAATGAAAAGGCTCAAGCTGAGGCACAGTGAGAAGTGATTAGGCAGAAACCGTAACAAAACGACTTCGACATCCTCGGTCAGGGAGAGAACCCGCAGATGAAGACAATCTCTGCTGGAGACAACAGTTCACAAAGGACGATGATTCCACCAGGGAAAGAAAACTGAGAACATCTCAGGTTTCTAGATCACCATGGCTGTCCCTGTTGGGGACGAAAGAACCAAGTCCATCCTTCCTACCAAGACTGGCTCTGCGTGGGGAAAAGAGATTCCTGAATCATGTTGACTCAGCTGAGGAGAAACCACAGCTGCTGGTGACGGATAGTTCCTTATCATTGGAGACGATACACAACCCTTGCTGGGGGAAAGTGAACAATGATGTCTTTGCTGGGGAACACCTTAGCCACCTACTGGGGAGAATGATGACTCTGCTGAGGAACTGCTGAGGAGACAACAACTTCTTCACTGAATCAAAACATTGTCGGCCAGGCGTTAGGCTTGCCAATGGATATTACCGCTCACCCTACAGGAGTTACCAGTAACACATGCAATGCATATTGTTTTCTCGATTGATTTAGATTTTTATTGTTCTCAACGTTTTTTAGTATTATGTGATCACAAATAATTGTTTATTTTGCAAACAAAATACTGGAATGAAAACAAATTGAGGTAACAAAATGCATTTTATTGAATGTGAAATTTTTGTACATAAAGTGTGTACAAGGATGCAAAATCCTTGATGAGGAAATTTGCGATAAAATTGAAAAACAAATGTAAATGGCAAAGGGAAATCATGCTTTGCATTGATTATAGCATTGGCCACCATCCACTATAAGTCTAGGTTCCAACGCCTTGCCCCAGTTGATGATGATTGGACTGCTCTGTTACCGTCTGAGGTCTAGCCATGAGGAAAATAGGCTCAAGTGTTCACAGTCAATGCCTTTATCCCTAATTTTTTCCTGGACATGTTTTCACATTTTTTTTCGTCCATCGGGATGCCCATTTTTGCCTAAGTCGCCTTTTCGGGTTTTCAACTTAGCGGGCTATTATTGTTGTTTTTTTTTTCATTGTCCCTAACTTTTGCATGGACATTTCTTTTTTTGGTCCATTGGGACGTCCATTTTTGCCTAGATTGTTCTTGCGGATGTCAATCTAGCGGACTTTTATCCATTTTTTTTAGGCATAATAATTTTTTACTGTATCGGAGTTCACGGGCGATGGCAACTCCTCCCCATCCATTGTGGTGAGGATCAGGGCTCCGCCTGAGAAGGCCTTCTTGACAACAAAAGGTCATTCGTAATTGGGAGTCCACTTGCCTCATGGGTCCGAGTGACCAGGTGAATATCTCTTGAGCACGAGTTCGCCTTCGCAGAACGTTCGAGGGAGGACTTTCTTGTCAAAAGCTCTCTTGAGGCGTCTCTGATACAACTGACCATGACAAACGGCTGCAAGACGCTTCTCTTCGATGAGATTCAGCTGGTCGTATTTGGATTGAACCCATTCGGCTTCATCAAGACCTGCTTCCATGATGACTCTGAGCGAAGGAATTTCGACTTTGATGGGTAGAACTGCCTCCATACCATACACAAGTGAGTACGGAGTTGCCCCAGTAGAAGTACGAACTGAAGTTTTGTAGCCATGCAGTGCAAAGGGAAGCATTTCATGCTAATCCTTGTAAGTCTTGACCATTTTCTGGATAATCCTCTTGATGTTTTTGTTTGCTGCTTCAACGGCGCCATTCATCTTGGGTGGATATGGTGAAGAGATGTGGTGCTCAATCTTAAAGTCTTGACATAACTCCTTCATCATGTTGTTATTCAGGTTATCTCTTTCTTGATGAATCTGTCAACCACTTGTTGTGTAACGTTTGCATAAGAAGCAGCTTCAACCCACTTGGTGAAGTAGTCGATAGCAACTAGAATGAATTAATGACTCCAATCATATCTATACCCCACATGGAGAATGGCCAAGGTGCAGTCAAGACATTCAATGGAGTTGGAGGCACATGGATCTTGTCTCCGTAGATTTGGAACTTGTGACACCTTTTGGAAAAGTTGTAACAATCTACCTCTATTGTCGTCCAGTAATACCCAGCCCGAAGGATCTTCTTAGCCATAGCAGGACCTTTAGCATGTACACCCTCGCAGCCCTCATGTATGGACCTTATGATCGTGTGTGCTTCGTGTCTATCCATGCATCTGAGCAACACAGAATCATAATTCCTCTTGTACATTATACCACCACTTAAGAAGAATTTGGCGCAAAGCCTCCTAAGAGTCTTCTTGTCAGTGATAGTGATACCCTCGGGATATTCCTATTTTTCCAGATATCTTTTGATGTCGTAGAACCAAGGCTTGTCATCAGACTCATCCTCGATTGCTAAACAGTGAACTGGTTCGTTCAAGTGATAAATGCGGATATGAGGAGCTTCAATCTTCCACTTGACCTTAAACATGGATGCTAAAGTTGCAAGAGCATCAGCTAATTGATTTTCCTCTCTGGGAATATGATGAAAAGTGATCTCATCAAAGTAAGGAATCAACTTCGCTATGTGTTGTTGGTACGGAACCAGCTTGGAATCCCGAGTCACAAAGTTCCCTCTGACTTGACCGATGACCAAGGCAGAATCTCCATAGACCTCAAGAATCTTGATTCTCATGTCAATTGCCGCTTCAACACCGTAGATACATGCTTCGTATTCAGCCATATTGTTGGTGCATGCAAAGCATAATCTGGCAGTGAAGGGAAGGTGAAAACCTATTAGAGAGATGAGGATAGCCCCGATTCCACGACCTTTAGAATTGGAGGCACCGTCGAACACGAGCATCCATCGCGCCCCTGGTTCGGGTCCTATATCAGGATCTGGAGTCTCATAATCTCTGATAAACAGAACATCCTCATCGGGAAAGTCAAACTTCATATGTTGATAACCCTCTATAGGTTGATGAGCAAGGTAGTCAGACAAGATGCTCCCTTTTATTGCTTTCTAGGTAACATGTTGGATATCATACTCAGTTAACAGCATCTGCCACCTAGCAATCCTTGCAGAGACAGCAGGCTTTTCAAATGTGTACTTTATCGGATCCATTTTGGATATCAACAAAGTAGTATGGCAAATCATGTATTGTCGTAGGCGTCGAGCAGCCCAGACCAGAGCACAACAAGTTTTCTCCAAGAGTGAGTATCTGGTCTCACAATCAGTGAACTTCTTGCTCAGATAGTATATTGCATGTTCTTTTCTGCCAGTGTCATCATGTTGACCCAATACACATCCCATCGATTCATCGAGAACGATGAGATACATGATTAAAGGCCTACCAGGAACCGGCGGTACTAAGATCGGTGGTTCTTGCAAGTATTGCTTTATTTTGTCAGATGCTTCCTGACAATCATTATTCCATTCAACCGATTAATTTTTCCTTAGTAATTTGAACATTGGTTCACAGGTAGCCGTCAAATGAGAAATGAATCTTGAGATGTAATTAAGTCTGCCCAGAAAGCCACGGACTTCTTTTTCTGTTTTGGGAGGCGGCATGTTCTGAATTGCTCGAACCTTATCAGGATCAACTTCAATACCCTTCTGACTTACAATAAAGCCCAATAGTTTACCAGATCGAACTCCGAAGGTGCACTTCGCAGGATTTAACTGCCGTCTAAACTTCCAGAGCTGTCAAACAGCTTCTTCAGATGAACCAAGTGATCATCCTCACTTATGGACTTGGCAATCATATCGTCCACGTAAACCTCAATCTCTTTATGAATCATATCATGAAAGAGGGTTGTCATGGCACGCTGGTATGTTGCCCCTGCATTCTTTAGACCGAATGGCATGACTTTGTAGCAATATGTACCCCATGGCGTTATAAAAGTAGTCTTCTCCATATCAGTTGGGGACATCTTGATCTGATTATATCCTGAAAAACCGTCCATGAAGGAAAAGACAGAGAACTGCGCAGTGTTGTCTACCAAGACATCAATATGAGGCAAAGGAAAATCATCCTTCGGGCTTGCCTTGTTGAGATCTCAATAATCCACACACATTCTGACTTTACCGTCCTTCTTAGGAACCGGGACAATGTTGGAAATCCATTCAGGATATTCGGAAGTGGCTAGGAACCCACCGTCAAGCTGCTTCATTACCTCTTCTCTGATTTTGAGTGTCATGTTAGGTCTAGTCTTCCTGAGCTTCTGCTTGACAGGAGGACATCTGGGCTTGAGTGGCAAGCGGTGTTCAACGATGTTGGTATCTAACCCAGGCATATCTTGATAGGACCAGACGAAGATATCAACATACTCTTTCAATAACTTGACCAACTTGGAGTGTACATGCTTTGCGAGGGATGCGTCAACCTTGACTTCTCTTCTGACCTCATCAGTACCAAGATTGACAACTTCTACTAGCTCTTTGTGTGGCCGAATCTCTCTACGCTCGTGCTCAATGAGCCTCTCCAGTTCAGCCGGTAATTCATAATCTTCCTCACCATCTTCTTTGGCTTGGTTAATTGGAATTCCAGAATTACAATGGATGTTTGCCATGTTGTTATCAATGCTTTTATTAGTTCTGCATGTTTATGAATATGTTTAGAATGAGCTATTTAAAATGCGAAAAAGAAAAGAAACTTTTGCCATTTATTTGTGAAAAATTAAAATAAAGAAAGGAAATTGAGCATGATTTTGAATGCAAAAAACTTTCATTTATTGATCACATAATATTGCAAAAGCGTGAGGCCCTTTACAAGCTATCCACTCGTCTCGGGCGAGGACGAGGGAATGAAAAAGCAAAATGCATTACATGCTGTATGGGAAAACCACAGGAATCACGGTAGATATCCAATTGTTGAGCTTGAAACCCGGCGGACACTTGCGCACAAATCTTGAAGCCTGATTGCTAGGGCCAGCATCATCAGCAGCTGCCACGATGTCACCCTGCTGGAAACACCCGCTGTGGAACTTGACAAATTTGCTTTGCTTCTGATCAGAGGAACCAGATTGACGACCAGGATGATAACCCACTCCAAAACGATTATGCTTCTCAACCACATCAATCATGTGCCCCCAGCCTGGCAAGGCACCTCTATCGATGGTCTCTTTAGCACTCTTAGCAAACGCTAAAGTCAATTGTGGTGATCTACTTTGACTAGTTGAAGCAGAGCTGACATCTTCAAACTCGAGACACTGAAACAGCACCTCAGTTATGCCTTCTTCGGTCTCGACATATTGAAAAGATGATAACTCTCTTATGATCAAATCCTCTTCACCACAGACAATGACAAGCTGATCGTCAAACATGAATTTCAACTTCTGATGTAAAGTGGAGGTAACTGTCCCTGCCGCATGGATCCATGGACGACCCAAAAGGTAACTATACGCTGGATTGATATCCATCACTTGGAAAGTAATGGTAAACAAATGCGGCCCAATATTGATGGTAAGTCCACTTCTCCAATGACCTGTCTTCGAGAACCGTCAAAGGCTCTGACAACTAAGGCACTTGGTCTCATCTCGATTCCTTCCACTGGTAATTGACTCAATGTGCCCTTAGGCATCACATTGAGAGAAGAACCAGTATCCACTAGAACACGAGATAATAGGATGTCTGTGCAGGTTACAGATATGTGCAACGCTTTATTGTGGGCAGTTCCTTCATGAGGTAATTCTGATTCATTAAAACCCAAATACCGACTTGCAGTTATTTTGGCCACTACATCATCGAATTCGACGACGGATATATCTTGCATGACATGGGCGCTGTTCAAAACTTTCAACAAAGCTAATCTGTGCGCAGGCGAACTCATGAGTAAGGACAAAATTGAGATC
Organism: Lathyrus tuberosus; assembly: GCA_022829125.1. Classification (NCBI taxonomy): domain Eukaryota; kingdom Viridiplantae; phylum Streptophyta; class Magnoliopsida; order Fabales; family Fabaceae; genus Lathyrus; species Lathyrus tuberosus. The sequence goes on along the minus strand of JALAZF010000432.1, from coordinate 1,397,686 downwards.
CTCGAGGGAGTCTGACCCAGCTGATCCACAATCTTAAAGTCACTTTTCTTGATCAGCTTAAGGAACTCTTGATCATCAAGGGTCTCCTTGCTCTTTGAAACATCCTCGGACGGGATAGTCGGCACTGGAATAGCAGTATATGCCCCTTGTTGAACAACAGGGGTTGCGAATGCAGGTGTCTCCTTGGGAGAAACAACAATTGGAATTTGCACAGGCTTCGTAGTGACCTTCGGGACAAACACTCGTCCATTACGAGTCATACCTCACCAGCTGTAACATTCACGATCTCTGATTCAGCGAACCTTATCTCTTGACCTCCAGAAAACACAGAAGACCCATACTTCCATGGTACCTCTTTAGAATTCTGATACGGAAACAGCTTCGGCGGACAAATGACGATGGGTTGCACCTTCTTCTGTTTAGGGGATTCCACAGGAACCTTCCTATAGACAATGGTAAACGGCTCAATAGCAGCAACTTCCTCAACAGGTTTAGATCTGGCAAATTGCACTTCGCCTCGGTTCATCAGAATCTGGACACAACCCTTCAGCCTTCGACACTAGTTGGGATTATCGTCGCAAATCTAACACTTACCATGCAAACCTTTCAATAGCCCGTGTTCGTTCAATCTCTTAAAAACCACAGCCATCGGGGTCTTTACTTCGTCGACGTCCATGATCAATTCAGCCCTTGAATTATCCCCAATCATGTTAACTGCAGGCCCACCGTGATTCAGTAACAGATTACTCTAAATGTTAGGTCCTTCCTCAGCGAAAGTCAGAACCTTCTTATCAATGAGTTCCTGAACCTTGGTTTTGAAAACAAAGCATTCCTCTGTTGCATGTCCTTTGTATCCAGCATGATAGGCACAAGATGCATTTGGGTTATGCTTCAGGCCAAATGGAGGAATTGCAGGTGCAATCTGCTTGGGGACAATTGCCCATTGGTGAACCAAGTAAGGAAACAGTTCTGTGTATGACACCGGAATTTTGTCAAAATTCAGACGCTTACGGTTTCCTTGATTGTTATTGTTCTGAAGATTTTGATTCTGCTGATTTTTGTTCTGTTGATTCTGTTGCTGATTCTGAGCATTCTTAACTGGTTGTTGCGGATGATACTGATATGGAGGTTATTGATACTGTGCAGCAGCAATGTACGGATACGGATAGTACGGCAAGGGAACCATGGGAGCTTGATACTGAGGAGAAACTTGAGCTGTCACAGCGTTGGCTTCACCTTCCTTTTTCTTGGAATGACTGTTCTGAGACTTTCTAGCGGTCGGCTGCTGAGAAGCAGCTCCAGGAATCTTTCCAGTCTTCAAACCATTTTCAATCCGTTCACCAATCGTTACAACATCAGCGAAGTTCGACGAAGAACTACCCACCATTTTCTCGTAGTAAGATCCTTGCAAGGTACCCATAAAGATGTCAACTAACTCATTATCAGAGAGAGCAGGTCGTACATGAGACGCCATCTCACGCCATCTTTGTGCATACTCCTTGAATGTTTCAGTTGAGCATTGTGACTGATTCTGCAATTGCAATCTAGTTGGCGCCAGATCAAGGTTATATTTGTATTGTCTCACCAACGCTTCAGACAAATCCCTCCAAGTACGGATTTTGCTGCGCTCCAGGCCCATGTACCAATCTAATGAAGCACCAGACAAACTATCTTGAAAACAATGAACAAGCAATTCATCATTATCAATATGGGATGCCATCTTCCTGCAGTACATAGTGTTGTGACTACGCGGGCAGCTCAAACCTTTATACTTTGGCAAATCAGGTATCTTGAATTTCTGCGGCAGCACAACATTTGGAACCAAACACAAATCTTTGGCTTCCATGCCAAAAGCAGAGAACCCTTCAATAGCTCTGATACGATCTTCCAACAACTTGTATTCAACATATCTATTCTGATTAGTGGGCCCAACAAGAATCTGAGGATTTGACAGCTGAGAAGCGGCAGGAGCATTCACTTGTGGAGTAGCAAACTGAGAAGGATACATCAAACCCGGATTAACCATCTGACCAACATTTTGACCCATCAGAACACCATACAGATAATTCGGAGGAGGTACCCCAGCAGCTGAGGAAGATGCCCCAGGATAGAACATCCTAGGATGAACATTCTGAACAGCAGTTTGAGCAGCCTGAGATGGAAGCGGAACATGAATAGGAGGACCCCTATACACATGCTCTTCATCATCAGGAGTTTCAGTGTTGACCAATCCGGCAGTTTGATGAGTTTGAGCCTGAATATTCTCAGGATCATCATTCACCACTGGAGGCGGGACTGGAGTAGGCATGACCCATGGATAGGCGGCAGCATTCCCATTAGGCATGGGTGCAACAAAAGGCTGATATGGCATGAAGGCACTACCATTATTTGCAAGCTGAGGAGTGTAATTAGGAGGCATGCCCCAAGGGAAACCAGCGGGCATCTGATTCAAACTAGGCTGAACAACAGGCTGATTCACAGGCTCAACTGGTACTTCAACTCTAGCAGGAGAGGGAACAACGACAGCAGGAGTAGCTGTAACAACAGGAGGAACAGTCACAATAGGAGTGACAACAGTTGCATCAGTAGTGGTTACAACAACAGTGGCAGCAGCAGCAGTATCCCTCTGAGCACGAAGGAGCTCCATAATGACGTCCATGTTCGTCTAGAACTGATCCATCCGACCTTGGAATTGTGCCAGAGTTTCCTTGTAAGCAGCGTTCTCAGCTTCAAAGTCAGCCATGATTCTGGATTTTTTTGAGCGAGTAAAATACCGATGTCGAGTCGTCGTCTTGCTACAAGGAATGCAGACAAGGATGAGCAATGGTTCCCAGATGAAGGACATGCATATGCGGGCATGAGTGGATTCATAAATAAAGTTTTAAAATGCTTATGCAAAAATTAATTTGACATGATGAGATGATATGCAACATCAAAATCAAGAAGCCAGCATAGTCTGAATAATCAAATCTGAACATCTGCAATGGTAGTGCTGCGTTGGGACGAGATCTGAAGCAATGAGAGAACAAAGGTCGGAAGAGTCTTGGTTTCCTGCAGAAAAACCCAATATCCCTTTCACAGGTATGATATAGAAAGCGGGATTCTCAGTTTCGAATTCTCGATTTGAGAAGCAATAGTACATTCATCCCTCGGGGTACAATACTATCGCCAAACAAATAGGTCGTTCACTGATTCCCCCAAAAAGAGTCACCCTATGGCAAGTTCCCAGCTTTGGGTCCTCGGATCAAGAAGCGTAATGGGTTTGCCATTTCTGGTCTGCCATTATCGCTCCTTGGGAGAAGTTCCGCAACTGAGTCCTCGGGAATGGTCACCAGAGTCGATAGCTTTTTAGGTTAACACCCCGAAATGCACAAGACGCGCAAATCAGAACATCTCCCAAGAAAACCTCGTCTGGGTGTGGATTTCATGTAAACCATACGTACCAAGACGCTACGTAGGCCACACTACTTTCCACTCTAATCCTATATGTACTCTCAAGCCTGTGTAATGGGATTATCTCTCAAGTAGCAACCCAAACCGGCAATAGCAGAGAAAATAGCAGATGTCCAGAATATGCAGCATATGAATATTTAAAGCAGTAAAGAAATGCAATAAATAAACATAAAGCGAATAAAGCGTAAAGATAAAACTAAGTAAAGCTTAGAAGATAAACACCCAAGCAAGCAAGGAAGCAAACAAAACTAGGCGAGACCCCTCAAGGGATGGACCAGCAAGAGGTCAATCTGTCCCCAGCAGAGTCGCCAGCTGAAGATGGTTGGTTTCTACCTAAGTGAATCGCACACTCAAAGATACAACAGAGTCGCCACCGAAATTTATTTAGTCCCAAAGGACAGGGAAAATATCGATAAAACCCAAGGGGAAGAGAAAGGGAACGGGGGGTCGGTTATGCGAAAGGAAGGTATTAGCACCTAACACATCCGTCGTACTCGACGGTGTAGCGAGCGATTTTGGACGCTATTGCGAAGCGCTATCGCTCTTTGGTGTCTACAGCTCGATTCATTTTTTATCCTATTAAAGCTGATGATGGAAGGGAAATAGATGTCTCAAATTAACCCTGCTTGCAAACTGAGGTTAAACAGTCAAAACTGTTGGTTTATAGATGCTACAAAGATTCGGGGTCTCTATTAGGTTTATTTTTTTAAAAGCGGTGTTCGGTTAATTGTTGGGAGATTAAGATGTTAGGACGGATATATGAAAGTATGGGATTTTGGGTTTTTTGTTTAGTGTGCTCGCTAAGATTTTTCTTTCAATCTTATGCCTACGTATTCCCGTTTTCCGAAACAGGGAAATCAGAGCGTTCGTAGTTCCTCCTATTCTATGCGAGGAAATGGTTGTTTTGGTTTCTTGTTCAAAGCCCAAGACATGAAGCGAAAGGTGGTTTGTATCTTGTTCAAAGCCCAAGATGTGAAGCTAAAAGGGTGTTGACTTTAGAGAGAATTTGTCATCTCTAAAGAGGGGTTTGTTTGTCACAACTGTTTTATAAAGGAGAATTACTTTAACCGGGATATGTGAATCCGGCAATGCCATAATTTCCTTTATAGGGGATTTCCAACCTAAAGGAGAAGACTTTAACTCAGTGTAGAGCAATGATATCTTTCCTTAGGAATTTCTCATGCTAAAAGAGGGACAGTGGCATGGATGTAGATGATCCAGAGGCTTGCCGCTTATAGCGATTAGATGAAGGGGAAATAGTTGTTGATGTTTGTGTACTGTGAACGAGGCACGACTTTGATGCTAAAAGGTTGATTGGATCAACCAGTGGTTTTCTTATACAAAGCCTAAGAGGAGGCTAATATGTGTCTCGTACAAAGCCCGAGAGAGAGGCTAAAAGGTTTTGACTCAACGAGGGAATCTTTTGGTATCTCGTATAAAGCCCGAGATGGAGGCTATTTGACTCAACAAGAGAGTTTTTGTATCTCGTACAAAGCCCGAGATGGAGGCGAAAGGGGTGATTGACTCAACGAGGGAGTCTCTGGTATCTCGTACGAAGCCCGAGATGGAGGCTAAAATTGTTAGCTCCGCTGGGGAGAATCATTGTGCAAAGCCCAAGAGGAGGCCATGGTTACTGTTTCAGTTGAGTGACAGGTCCAGTATGCTGATTTTAAAGAGAAAATCAGTTCTTATATGAGTAATGTTTGCACTCAGGGATTTTGATTCGAGGATCAAGGATATTTCCTGTTCTTTAAGGAAGTGGGAAATCCAAAGGGTATTGAGACTGTCCGAGTCTACGGGTTTTCTTCCTATTTTTGAAGGGAGCTTGAGAATGTCTTTGAGATTCAAGGAAATTAGACTGTCCAAGTCTAGAGTGTCATCTATTGTACTATGCTTTGAGAAACAGTAGTAGACTCTTGGAAATGACCGTTCTATGAAGATGACTAAGTTATGTTCCTATACCTCTAGGAGGTCGCTGGGACAATTTGTACGAAGCCCAAGAGGAGGCTGGAAGCTTTTAAGAAGCCGACGGGTCCTTGTACGAAGCCCAAGAGGAGGCTATCATTCCCGGAGGAAGAGATCATTATACGAAGCCTAAGAGAAGGCTGTGAATACTTCTAAGAAGCCGACGGGTCCTTGTACTAACCCCAAGAGGAGGCGGGGTTGCTTTTAGGAAGCCTGTGGGTCCTTGTACGATGCCCAAGAGGAGGCCGATGCTTTTAAGAAGCCTGTGGGTCCCCAAGCCCCGAGAAATTCAAGACAGGCTATTCACAAGGAATAGATCAAGCCAGGAAAGTTCGAGAATTTGGAAGAAACTCAAAGATGCCATTCACGGAGAATACATCATCTCTGGGAGTAGAGTTTCTTGACAATTCCTAATGAGGACAGCCGAAGAGAAGACTGTATCTGGTGATCCTATTGGGGATCTAGCTGTCTATTTCTACGAATAAACGAAACGGCGTTACCTAGTTCTAGACGTAGTTGTCGGGGAAACTCTAAATATCTATACTATTATTACACAATTGATATGAGTTTATGAAAGAAGACTTACAGCGAAACAGCCCCACAATACAGTTATATGTATATGAAAGCGGTAAATGAAAGCGTATAAACACTTACTCGGTTGTAGAGCTTCCATGCTGTTTGGTTAGTTTTTCAACAAAGACAGATTGAAAACAACAGTATATTCAAAATAAAAGGAGAAAGTGCTTTGAAAAAGAAAGATTTGGGGCTTACAGCTCAAGGAGAGGCCCAGGGTTTTACCATTGATTGTACTGTTAAATTTGTACAGAGGGACTTATACAAGTGACTGAGGCCCACAAAAGTTTTCTGTACAAAGGGATGGATCTTACACTCTAATAGAGGCCCAAAAGGTTTAAAGAAAAGAAATGGGTCTTACTACTCGAGGGTAGGCCCAGATGGTTTTTCGTTAAAAATGGCGATCGCGCCGAGGTTTTCTTTTAACGCAGAGGGACTTATACAATAAGTGAGGCCCACAAATGGTTTTGGTTAACAAGGGGTTGGGTCTTACACTCTATTAGAGGCCCAAAAGTTTTGAATGGGTCTTATAGCTCAAGGAGAGACCCAGATGGTTTATTTTTAAACTGGCGACGATCGTGCCGAATTTAAAAATGTACAGAGGGACTTATACAATAAGTGAGGCCCAAAATATTTCTGTATAAGTGGGTTAGGTCTTACACTCTAATAGAGGCCCAAAAGTTTTTTGAAAATGATTTGTGAGGGTTGAATTAATCAAAAACCCTAATTTATTTCCAAAATGTATTTTAATTGAATGAAAATTCAACTAAAATGATCAAAAATTGTTTAACATGTGGGAAACAAATTATGATCTTGGATTAATGCTTCAAAAATCAAGTATTGACCTACAAAATAATTAGAAGTCATTAATCTTTTCAAAATCAAGAGGGAAAAATATTTTAAATGTCAAAAACAATTAAAATATTAATTCTTTGCAAAAATATCAATTATATGAAATAAATAATATTTTTGGGGTTTTTGGGGAAAATAAAATATTTCAACATTTTTGTGAATTATTAAAAAAAGAATCAACTCAAAATCATTAAAACTCAGAGAGAAATTAATTTTTGAATCAATTAAATAAAAATCACAAAATTCAAATATTCAAATGTTGGAAAATGGCGCCAAGAACAAGAGCAAGAACGCGCGCGTGTTCTGAGTTTCTCAGATTTGCATTTTCTATCCAATCTCACTGAATACTTAATCATATCATGCAATCCACATACCAATCAACTCGTTTCAACCTCACGATCATGTCTATGACAATTAATTTCATTTAAATTAAACATAAAACAAGAAATCATGAACAACCCTCAAGAACCCTAGATTCTGCATGAAGGCTGAGATTTTTGATACACGATTCAAACAATGCAATTAATTGAGGGGAAACATTTCATGCATGATTATGAACATATGGCCAAATTATTGTGCAGCAAAAATTGCATGGATCATAGAGTTAGAAGAGCTCATGCTTACCACTTGCAGCTGGTGATCGTGATTTGTGTTGGAGGGATTACAGATGAGTTGTGATGATCTGAACAGCTTTCCTACACCCTATGGAGTGTGTTTGAATTCTTGGACTTGATTGAAATTGGCTGGATCACTTCATGGCATCTCAACTGCAACTTGGTTAAAACCTTGAGCAATTGACTGGTGATTCTGAGAAATCAGTGTTCCAGTTGTTGTTTAAGTGTTTGATCAGCTCATATGTGATGTATATGAGGTGTGTGTGTGTGATTGGTTTGATTGGAAAAGCTCTCAAACTCAAAACCTGATAGTGACTTGCCTTAGAAGGCACAATTGGAGTGAAAGAAGAGATTTTGAGGAAAATATATGTTTGATGGCTTTGGTGTACTCAAACTGATCACAATTGAGCTCTATTTATAGTAGAGCAAGTTTGTTTTGCAAGGATAGTGAATGGCAACTGCTGAGTAGGTTTGGCCAATGTTGGCAAATGAAAATCCAAGTCTCCTCTAGCCATTGACTAGAGGTTAGGGCACAGGCTGCTTGTTCCCTTGGTCTTGGATAAGTCTTGACTGAATTCAGTTGAGAATGGCTCAGTCCATGCCACCTTGATGCTTCCATTGAATGCTTCAATCCAAAATTGGAGTCTTGTCCCTATTTTGGCAATTCTAGGTTCAACATGCTATTTCTTGTTCCAAAGACTTTGGAGGCTTGGCTCAGTGATTGTCCCCTTTATATTCAATCCTCAGATGTGTCCAAGTTAATAGGAGTGTTTGGATTTGGCTGATTTTGGCAAATCGACCAAAAGTGCAAAAATCTGCCTTGCCTTGGCAGATTTCAGCAAGGCATCTTGCCAATGTCATATCTCATAGCTCAAATTGAATTTGGTAATGTTCTTGGCCATTTTGGAAAGCCCTTACATGATACAACAACTGTTTGAACATGTTTGGTTTTGATCTCTTTTGAATCCAAGTGAAAAATCCCCCTACATTTGGAAAAAAGTAAAGGCAGATTCTGACTTAGTGAAATTTTCACAAAGTGTTGGAACAAAGTGACTTTTCTTGATTTTGATCACTCCATAACTCAAAATCCATGGGGAATTTGGACATAGGTCAGTATGAAGCTTTTGTAGAGGGAAATGTGATCTACAAATCAAGCTTTGAATGAGGAACAATAGCCTTGTGGTTTAGGAGTTAAGGTCCTCCAAAGTTGGCACATTAGTGTCACTTTTTCCATAACTTAGAAATTTTTCTAAGTTTTTATGGTTACCCCTTTTACAAGTTATCCCACTTTCCTTGATTTTTCTTGATGAATGGTGATTCAAATCATACATTAACATCATTTTAGGGTTAAAAATCCATTTTGGTAAAAAATCTCAAAAAGTCAAAGTTGACTTTTGTGCACAGTTGACTTTTTATCAGATGAATTCCAAAATGTGCAATTCTTCAGGAAATCATGTCCTTGACCTAAATCAAACTTGATGGACATGTTCCATGGGTGTCATAGGGAATATTGAATCATGTCTTATGGTTTGGGAGCATGTCCTGGTCAAAAGTCAAAGTTACAGTTGACTTTCCTCGCGAAACCCTAATTGTGGTGCAGATGAAATTGAGACTTGTTGCTCAAGCTTCTTGGATTAATCCATTATTGCAAATGGATCAATATAGTATATTAAAGCCCCCCAAATCATGTCTTTAGGTCTTGGCTCATGATTTGTCCCAAAAGTCAACTTAGGGGTGAATTAGGTCAAGAAACCCTAATTCCTGATTTTTTATGTATGCATCCCCTGAGATCAAATTGACTTGATGCTTGGGTCCATGAGGTTCCATGGAGTATATTAGGTTATGTTTTGAATCATTGGCTTGTGCCCAGATGAAAAATTTCATTTGGAGGCCCTGGTCGACCAAAACCCTAATTTGGTGACACTGGCGATCTTGAGACTTGATCCACCTAGAAGGGAGCAGCCTTGTGCTTAATCATTGAAGTGGGAGTCCTCTTGATCCCTTGTGGACATTTGAGAGGTTAGACAAGTTGAAGATCAAGCCAATCCTTGATTGATCCTTTGTCTAAGGCTCTGAGAGGGCTTAAAACCCTAATTTTGATTGTAGTGAATGCTCAACAACCCTTGAGGCATTTGATGAGTCATGATGGTTCATCCATATTGTGATTATGATTTGCACAATGATGGGAAATCTTAGTGGTCAAAATTTGGGGTATGACAGATGCCCCTATTTAATCTTCTTGAACCCGAAGGTGTGAATGACGAAGGTATTCGGTCATTTGGGGTGCAAGAGGATTAAATATCGAAATACCCGAAATTTTGATGGTGGTTATGAATGGTAGCTTACGCATTCATCTTCTTTAGCTAAGCGATGATGCTTAGAAAAGGTAAACTTCCCCTCGATGCTGGTCTTCAGCCAAGGAGCTGGTCTCAGTTTTCTTTTGAAATAAACCTCCCCTCGATCCTGGTTTCCTACCAAGGAACTGGTCTTAGTTTCTTTTGTCAACTTCCCCTCGATCCTGGTTTCCTACCAAGGAACTGGTCTCAGTTTCTGAAGTAAACTTCCCCTCGATCCTAGTTTCCTACCAAGGAACTGGTCTTAGTTTCTTCCGTCAATAAACTTTATTGACAAGGGACGCTATTTGTAGCGGTTTTCTTCAAACTTCTCGCCAAATTTTCCTGGGGAGATGCCATTTGTGTGGAAAAAGTGACGTCAGACTTACTGGGGAGCCCAATTGTCTGAGTTGTAGAGTTGCACAAACTTCTCTATTGGAGACGCCATTTGTCGACTCTATCTGGGGAAAAGGAGTCTCTTGAGAGACTGCTTCCGCTTGGGGTCTTACATCATACTTTTCTCGGGATCTTCCCGGAGAAAAGCCATATGATGGGCTCCAATTTTGAGGTGCCGATGACCTTTTCATCAGCGGTTCTTTCAGAGAAAGGCAGCTGTACTGCCAAATCTCTTCTTAGGAGGCTTTCTCTGGGGATTTTTCTTTAATCCGGGAAAGCAAGGACATCATCTTCAATGGAGAAGAGTGACATTTGTAGAAAGCTTCTCTGGCTTTTCAGAGGTTCAAGTTATCAAAGTGGTCTAGTGCCGACTCTAATCCAGAGATACACTGGAGGAGAGAGGTAGTGCAGACGCAACATTTCCTGATGAGGAAAGAACTGACAACTCAATTGAGAGGACTGTTATCACTAGGGGATAAGACCGACGAGAGCGATAGTGATGCAATATGAATATGAATGCAAATCAAATGCATGATGTATGTACGTAAGTATATGCTAACAAAACTGATGCGACATACAGACTGAAAGATGAACATGACTGGATACTCGGCCATCGCGGGGCGAAGAAGTACCGTTGGTCAAAAAAAGTAGCAATTCCACCTTGCTTAGGAGAAATAGTCCCTGCGGGGAATACCGTTGATCGGGGTTAGGAGATAAGAACTCGATCGAGGGTATCAGATGGGAAAGTCGCATCTCATACAGTTGATCCTTCGTTCAGGCGTACTGGGTTAGAAGGAGTACTTTGATTCTGCACTTTGAAGTTCGCTTACTTCTGGAGAAGCGATTGATGTTCTTTTGATGTTCAACAGTCAAAAGCAATTGCCATCTTTAAAAAGCAGAAAAAGTTTTACAAGTAAATTCATTTTTGTTTTATTTCAAGAATCGTTAATCATGTTAAAACGCCATTCTGTAAAGCTAAAACAAATAAGAATTACAAACAAAAGCACAAGGGCTCAAATTTTATTATTAAGAAGGAGATCAGCCAAACGCGTGATTCCAAAGAGTATTTACAAAGTTAGAAAATGGTAATTTACAGGGAAAAGGGCTACGTTGAAACATAACGACCACTATCCTTCTACCAACTTTGAATTCGGGACATCCTGAGCTTCTGTCGAAGATGACCTTGACTGGAGTTTTCCTCCGATGGATGATGTAACTGCTGCTGAGGGACTTGCCTCGGTTGAACATAGTTACTTGCCATTATCCCTAATTTTTGCCTGGATTCTACTTTGATGTTTCCAACCCATCGGGATGATTTTTCCCATGTCTCTAACTTTTTCCTGGACCGCTCTTTCGGGTTTTCAATCCAACGAGACGTTTTTTTTTTTAGTTTAGGCGAAGTATTTCTTGACTACATCAACATTCGTGGGGTAGGAAAATTCCTCTCCGTCCATGGTTGCAAGTCACAAGGCACCGCCTGAGAAAGCTTTCGTGACCACATAGGGGCCATTATAATTCGGAGTCCATTTACCCCGAGAGTCAGTGAGAAACGATTGTATCTTCTTGAGCACGAGGTCTCCTTTTCTGAAGATACGAGGTCGGACCTTTTTGTCAAACGCCTTCTTCATTCTCTGCTGATACAACTGATCGTGGCATAGTGTCGTTATCCATTTTTCCTCAATCAGATTTAATTCGTCGTGTCGACTTTGACACCATTCAGCTTCTGAAAGCTTAGTTTCCATCAATACCCGGATTGATGGGATCTCTACTTCTATGGGGAGAACTGCCTCCATGCCATATACTAGAGAGAAAGGGGTTACCCCTGTTGAAGTGTAGACAGATGTTCGATAACTATGAAGAGCAAAGGGTAGCATTTCGTGCCAATCTTTGTAGGTTACAACCATCTTCTGAACAATCCTCTTGATGTTCTTGTTAGCCGCTTCTACCGCTCCGTTCATCTTGGGTCGGTAGGGAGATGAGTTATGGTGTTTGATCTTGAACTCAACGCACAACTCTTTCATCATCTTGTTGTTCAAGTTAGATCCATTATCAGTAATGATCTGGCTTGGAACACCATAACGGCAGATGATATTGTTTTTGATAAATCGGACCACCACTTGTCGGGTTACATTAGCGTATGATGCTGCTTCGACCCACTTGGTGAAGTAATCAATGGCTACCAGGATGAACCGATGTCCGTTGGAAGCTTTAGGTTCAATCAAGCCAATAATGTCGATTCCCCATATGGAAAAAGGCCACGGGGAAGAGAGAACTTTGAGATGCGATGGCGGTACATGAATTTTGTCGGAGTATATCTGACACTTGTGACACCTCCTCATGTACTTGTAGCAGTCAGATTCCATGGTTAACCAGTAATACCCTGCTCTCAGAATTTTTCTCACCATTGTGTGTCCGTTGGCATGAGTGTCAAAGGATTCTTCATGAATTTCTTTCATAAGCATATCTGCTTCTGGTCTGTCTACGCATCGGAGCAAGACCAAGTCAAAATTCCTCTTATAAAGAGTGTCACCGCTCAGGAAGAAGCTTCCAGCCAATCTTCTGAGGGTTTTCCTGTCTTTTCTGAGTGCCCCAGGTGGGTACTCTTGTTTCTGAAGGAAGCATTTGATATCGTGATACCAAGGTTTGTTATCTATGACTGCTTCAATCGTGAAGATGTAAGCGGGTCGTTCAAGGTGCATTATGTCGATCTTAGGTAGGTCATTCCATTGACCTACACTAATCATAGAAGAGAGAGTGGCTAAGGCATCATCCATGTGATTCTCTCTATGAGGGACGTGATGAAACTCGACTCTGTTGAAGAAGGGTAACAACCTTCTTGCATAGTCTTTGTAAGGAATCAGTCCTAATTGGTATGTGTTCCAATCTCCTTTTATCTGATTGATAACCAAGGTTGAATCGCCGTATACGTCCAAGTTTTTGATCCTTAAATCAATCGTTTCTTCGAGACCCATAATACAAGCTTCGTATTCGGCCTCGTTGTTCGTACATTTGAACGTAAGTCTTGCAGTGAAAGGAATGTGGGTACCCTGAGGGGTAACAATGATTGCCCCAATTCCGTTTCCATAATGATTAACTGCTCCGTCAAAGATAAGTCCCCATTGGGAACCTGGTTCTGGCCCTTCACTGGGTAGCGGTTCGTCGCAGTCTTTCATTTTTAAATACATGACATCTTCGTCTGGGAAGCCAAACCCGGTTGATTCTTGATCGTCAATCGATTGATGAGCCAAATGATCGGCTAAAATACTTCCTTTAACGGCTTTCTGAGCGTGGTACTCTATGTCATATTCTGATAGCAACATATGCCAGCGGTCAATCCTTCCCGTGAGAGCAGGTTTTTCAAATACATACTTGATTGGATCCATCTCGGAGATCAACCAAGTAGTGTGACGAATCATGTACTGGCGCAGACGTTTGGCTGCCCAAGCCAAAGCACAACAAGTTTTCTCGAGCATCGTGTACCGAGTTTCACAGTCGGTGAACTTCTTGCTCAGATAGTAAATGGCAGACTCTTTCCTTTTGGTTTCGTCTTGTTGGCCAAGTACACACCCCATTGAGTCTTCCAAGACGGTTAAGTAAATGATCAGTGGTCTTCCTTCCACTAGAGGTGATAGAATCGGCGGATTCAACAGGTATTCCTTAATACTGTCGAAGGCGGTTTGGCAATCTTCTGACCAAACGCAATCCTGGTTTTTTTTGAGTAATTTGAAAATCAGCGCACATGTGGCGGCCATAAGGAATATGAACCTGGAGATGTAGTTCAAACGTCCCAAGAATCCTCTGACTTGTTTTTCAGTTTTCGGAGAAGGCATTTCTCGAATAGCCTTGACCTTGTCAGGATCGACCTCAATTCCTTTCTGGTTGACGATGAACCCTAAGAGTTTCCCCAAATGGACACCGAAGGTGCACTTGTTGGGATTCAAGCGGAGTTTGTACTTCCTCAAACGCTCGAATAGTTTCGACATGTGGGTCACATGTTCCTCTTCTGTCTTAGATTTTGCAATCATATCATCGACATATACCTCAATTTCCTTGTGTATCATGTCATGAAACAGAGTAGTCATGGCCCTTTGATAGGTTGCCCCGGCGTTCTTCAAGCCGAACGGCATCACCTTGTAACAAAAGGTACCCCATGGGGTAATGAACGAAGTTTTCTCCATGTCTTTCGGCGCCATTTTGATCTGGTTATAGCCCGAGAATCCATCCATGAAGAAGAAAATTTTGAACTTTGTTGTGCTGTCTACCAGCATGTCAATGTGTGGTAAAGGAAAGTCGTCCTTTGGACTTGCCTTGTTCAGATCCCTGTAATCAACACACATTCTGACCTTTCCGTCCTTTTTGGGAATGGGTACGATGTTGTCTAACCATTGAGGATATTCAGATGTAGCAAGGAAACCTGCGTCGATCTGTTTCTATACCTCCTCTTTGATTTTGATGGCCATGTCCGGGTGAGTCTGTCTCAACCTTTGCTTTACTGGCGGACATTCCGATATTAACGGTAAGTGATGTTCCACGATGCTGGTATCCAACCCTAGCATGTCCTGATAGGACCAAGCGAATACATCGGGAAATTCTTTGAGAAGCTTTATCAAACTCTTTCTGGCAGTTGGACTGAGCACTGCCCCAATCCTGATTTCTTTTCTCTCTTTGTCCGAACCTACATTGATCGTTTCCAACGGCTCTTTGTGAGGTTCAATGGACCTTTCCTCTTGTCTGAGTAATCAGGAGATCTCTTCTGGAATTTCGTTGTCAACTTCTTCTTCAGCCCCAAATATCGGAAACTCAAAGTCAGGAGAAGGCATCGGATCGTATGTTTCAACGGGGTTTAAAACAAGCAATCTGCATGACGTGATGATTCGTGTTTAGAAGAGATAGAGAAAATGCAAGTGTGTGCAGTGTATTTTTTTTTATTACTGCTTGTTTTTGTTATTGAATTGTTTTTTAGGATTACCATTTTCTGAGAAAAACGAAAAGAGAAAACGGCAATAAATGCGGAAATTACAGAACGACATTATTTTATTTATGAACAAGTCGATTCTTGAAACTACAGCCCTATAAAACAAAACTCTGTCGCTTTGGGCTAAGCGAAGAGGGAAAATTTACAGAAAGCGAACCCTATTAAAACATCTGTTTCACCTGGGCAGGGTGAAAGGTTAAAGATGGCAATTACTTTGACTGATGAACGATCTTCGGAGCATCAACAGCAACCCATTGGCGGCGAACTCCTTGGTGAATCACAAAGTCTGGTACCTTCCTCAATTTGTCTTCAGAAATAACGCTGATTTCTGGTGGATCAGGATCATTGGAATCTGTCTCCCACGCAGAATTGTCGTAGGAGAATTCCTCAGTTGCATTTTGCATAGTATTTGTGCTCTCAGCTGTATCTCCCCATCCAGTTGGCTGGATATCTTCGATCCTGATACGAGAGCTTTCAGGAGCGGCGTACTTGACCACAAAGTCAAATTTTCCACTCGGTTGTCCCAGGGTGTCCCATATTTCTTTGGAACTGGAGGGGTCATCCCTCTCGATTACGTTGACCTTGGGAAAAGCATAGTTGATGAATTCAAGTCCTGCAAATGTTGCAAATTCATCGTCATGTTGAGTAGTTTCTGAATGACCTGAGTGTTGATCCCATGACATGGTGGGGACACAGATATTCTGTTCAATGACGGTCAGCTGATTTTCATTACTCGGCTGAATTTCTAGCCCCAAGTCTCCTGGATAAGGTTGTCACATTGGCAGACCATCCATTGGGCCATAGTAGTTGTAATTAAAATTGTTTTTCATCGGAGTGTCTTCCTCTAATGAATTTGGCGGAGCACAGCATCCTTCCGGATCACAATCCCCGTATATCATTTCGATGTCTGACCTGGGTATAAATCTCGGACTCTCTGTAGGAAAGCAAAAAGGAGTTTGCGTTTCGTCCTGAGACATATAACCGTCCTTGTTAAGATAGGACTTCCACTCTTCCTCTGTGTCAGAGGGATCTTCCTCATTGATAGCATGGACTTCCTGAGGCACTAGGTGAAGGAACCCTCCACTGTGGAAGAAGTTCTGAATGGGATGAATACTTCCATCGCTGGCAGCTGTCTGGGTACAGTTTGTAGAAAAACCAAGACCCTTCCTTGTTTTATTGTCAATAGGAATGACAAGCTGCCTCATCCGGTTGTATCGGTACTCTCGACCGCTTTGATAGCATCTTTGTATGAGGAAATCGAGGTTCCTCCTTGGGATTGATTGTCCTTTCCCACCGACAGAGCTTGGAACTGCGTCCCAATAACCTCCTCGGGTTCTACGCAAGTAGATAATGATAAGTTACTCACGAGCAAGGCATGTTCTCCACAGACTGTGACAAGTTGATCGTTCTGAACGAACATTTAGCTTTTGGTGGAGGGTCGAAGTGACCGCTCCAGCCTGATGTATCCAAGGTCTTCCTAATAAACAACTGTATGTTGCCCGGATGTCCATGACCTAGAAAGTGACTTGGAAAGTGTGAGGACCGATAGTTATGGGAAGATCAACTTCGCCGATACCTGTTTTTCTGGATCCGTCGAACGCTTTGATGACGACCTTGCTGATTCTCATCGGAGGGCCTTTGAATGATAATTTCATCAAAGTTGACTTCGGCATAATATTCAGGGCTGACCCTGTGTCTACCAGTACGCTGGCTAAAGCATCGTCCTGGCAGTTAACTGTGATATTGAGCGCCATGTTATGACGGCGACCCTCTTCGGGTAATTCCTCATCACTAAATCCCAAATTATTGCAGGAAGTGATGTTAGAGACAATGCTATCGAACTGTCTAATTGTTACATCCTGTTCCACAAAGGCTTGCTCCAAGACTTTCTGTAGAGCCTCCCTGTGGGCTTCTGAACTGAGTAACAGTAATAATACCGAGATCTTTGAAGGAGTCTGTAACAGCTGATCAACAATGTTATATTCACTCCTTTGGATGAGCTTCAGTATCTCATCATTATTTTTTGAAAGGTCGGGATTACTGGATTGACCGACTGATGGATCGGGAGCTTCTATCTGAAGTTCCTTTTCCTTGTTAGGTTCTCCAACTCCTCGGTTGAAGATTTGACCGCTCCGTGTTACACGACTGATGTCTGCAATATTCACGACGGAGGGTAATGGAATTTCCTTTCCATTCTCGACTATTGTTGCACCGTATTTGTAAGGGATAGCCTTAGTTGATTCATACGGTAGTGGTCCCGGTAGATAGATGACTACGGGAACTTTCTGATTTTTCTAACCATCATAAGTAATCTCGATCCGTTCCCGGTTGGGAATTCTAGATTCGTCAAGTAGAGGGATGATGGCAAAAACATCCCTGGTCTGGTGACGACCAGAGATTGAGACAACATCCTCGACTTGATTGGCAAGGTAGTTCGGTGTCCAATTGATGGGTCCAGAACCCGGATATGGACGAATCTCTCCATGATCCACCTGCCCCTGGAGAGCTGCTCTCACAAGGTAACACCCTTAGTTACTTTCTGAACAGACACTACAACGGTCATAGTTGTGTGGTGGCACCTGATCACGCCCACTTTGAATACAATGTAACCTCACTAGGTTAGCTTCCACAGATCGGACATCCTGACTTTGACGCCGAGTGGGATTCCTGTTATTGATACTAATCTGCTGAGTATCTTCATCCATATAGATTGGCATCCACCAGTGATTTAACAAGTGCTGAAGTGCCTCCTGGACAAGGATACAACCTCGATCGTTTTCGTAACCTGCTTTACAGCTTTGATAGTCGTGTGATATTAAGAATCCGAGTCGGACCTGCTCAGCATGTAACTCTACCAAGTTGGTATTCATCACGCGAATATCAAAGATCTGAACCATGTTGATCTGATAAGGGTTCCTATCATGGTAGTCTTGGATCCATCCAAGATCCATCTGACGCTGGAGGGCCTCTTGTATGAAAGAGCATCCCTGTTTGTTTACCGAGCAAGTCAGACAGGAACTGTAATCGTGTCGTGGCAGATTATGATACTGGCTTTGCCTTGAGTGCATTGCCACCAAGTTGACATTCATTGCACGGATGTCGTGGTTCCGAATGACGTTAGAGTTCGTATAGACCATGTTAACTCCACGAACTCGGTGCTCTTGGATCCATCTGTTCCTGTAGAACTGCTTGCACTACAGAACATCCTTGATTGTTTTTAGAGCAGACATCTCATTGATGATAATTATGAGGTGGCACATGGCCATATCCACTCTGTCTACAATGCATCTTGACCAGATTGGTCCTCAACAAGAGTATATCGTGAATTTGATAGACATTGTTAAATTCTTTCTCAATCAGGTTGACTGCAACTCTCTCATGTTGAGGCAGCGGGTTTGTGAGAACATTGGGATTTGTATCTTTGAAAGATAAGAGCCCGCTCCTAACAAGCTTTTGCATGTCGGATTTGAACTTTGTTGAGAGTAACCTGAAGCCTTTCAGTTTCCGTCATGAAGTACATGATAGATTCTCTCGGCGGAAGAATTCCGTAACGAGGATAAGGCATCTTTAGCTTGAGAGCTCTAGCTTGTACCCAGTGGAGATAAGGCTCCACCGAGACACAGTCCAGTTTTCCCAGAGACTCTCGTCCTTTCTTATGAACATGTTTCCAAGCTTGCACTATTTCCATCTTTAGTGCTCTGTCACTTTCTCCTTCTTTGAAGAAAAGACCTTCCAGATGAACACCCAGTGGGATGTGTCTCATCGGGTATCCAAATTGACGAAGAACCAATATTGGATGATAGTTGATTCCTCCTTTAGTTCCTATGAGGGGTACGCTGGGGAAGTTTCCACAACAGTCAATGATTCTAATTCCCTCATAAATCCTATTACACCAATCTATATCAGAGTTGGTAAGAGACATGATCTTCTGCGACCAACGTAAGACACTCTTGCAATCCCAAAAAGCAGCAGACTTAGGCAAGTGAGAGATAAACCATTTGTAAAGCAAAGGTACACAACATGTGATCTCTCCTCCGCTGTACAAATTTCCCAAGTGTACAGAATGATACGCATCTGCGAGCAAAGTCGGCACAGGGTTTCCAATGAGAAAAACCTTAATAGCGTTGATATCGACGAAGTTATTGATGTTGGGAAACAAAAATAACCCGTAGGTGAGCAAGACAAAGATGCTTTCAAAAGCAGTCTCGTTCCCTATACTAGCAAAGTGCAGAGCTTTCTTTGTCAAGAACTGGGCTGGCAAACCTTGGATGCCACCCTTAGTGGTCATGTGAGTCCTGACCCCAGATTCGTCCAAATGAATTGCTATTGCAATAGTCTGATTCTTTGGAATTTCTTCCAGTCCAGAAAATGGAGCTCGATCAGTGATATGTAAATCAGTCAGATGAGAATACTCCTCCAGCGTTGGTGATAGCTGGTAATCCGGGAATGTAAAACAGTGATAAACCGGATCGTAGAATTGAATGAGCGCGTCCATGATCCCCTTAATCACATGGACTCTTAACAGTGGTAGCAAACCACCGTGCTTGGCTCTGAAAGCCTCTGGGTTAACGATCATCCTTGCTAACCTTCTCAAATCCCCTAGTTTTGGAACCTTGAAGGTATACTGGTGAGTTATCCTTCTACCAAAATCCATTAGCGTAATCCTCTTCTCTGATATTTGCAATCACAGTCTTAGTTTAATTTGAAAAACAGAGAGACTAGAAGAGAAAGTTTTTTGAATGTTTTAATGTTTTATTAAACGAATGCATGAATGCAGCACACAAAAACATAGAAAAAACATGGGGTCAAAGGGTCGTTGTCATGAAGCCAAGGCTCTACCCATCCCCAAAGGTTTATACTAGGGTGATTTTTCTACCTGTACTCATTATCATCAGCTCCTCCCAGGAAAGCAAAACAACAAGCGGATCGCCAGCGAGTTGTGGAACAATCTTAGAGTAAGTGCCATTCACCGAGAATAGATCACCAGCCTCAAATGAGGGTAGTATCGCGTAACAACTATTTCTGATAGTTTCCGCACTACGAAAGGGTTTGGCTCCTCAGCTTCTCAGACTTAACAACCGGCCCATTGGCTAGAAGAGTGAATGGGTTGCGTTGGTCAACCTCCACTGAGGTTGATGGTCGACCCTGTCGCCATCACTTATCTTAAGTGTATACTCATTCTCACCACATGCGGCATCACACGCATTCCCAGTAGCAGAAAAATAAACACGTATAGCAATTAGGAAAAGCAGTATATATATTTGTCCTAATCATCGTAGACTTATAAAGCTATGATTCCTAAGTTCCTGACAGAAATGGGTTCCCCGGCGGAAGCCCCAATCTGTGTTATCAACCAAAGAGGTGAAAAGGAGGAAAGAGGAAAGAAGCTGAAGAGATAGGCCCCACGGTGGGTGCCACTTTTCTGTAGCGAGCGATTTTGGACGCGGTTCTTAAGCGCTGGTCGCTCTCTGCGGTTTGAGCTTTGACTATAGGTCGATTCATTTTTTATCCTATTGTGAGCTGAATAAGGAAGGGAAATAGATGTCTCCAATTAACCCTGCTTTGCATACTGAGTTTAAACAGCGGTCTGTTAGGTTACGGATGCTATCAATGTGGGGGGGCCATTGTACTGGTTATTTGTATTTTCACCAATACTGTTCTCTTTCTTTTTTACCTGGGCAGAAGGTTTCTGGCGGGGAACAAGGATTAGGATGTTAGGACTGATGCTTTTGAAATACTGCTTTTGGTTGATGGAGATATGGGATTTGGGTTTTTTGTTGATTGCGCTCGCTAAGATCTTTTCTTTCGATCTTATGCCTACGTATTCCCGTTTACCGAAACAGGAAAATCAGAGCGTTCGTAGTTCCTCCTATTCTATGGGAGGAAATTGGTTTTTGGTGTCTTGTTCAAAGCCCAGGACGTGAAGCGAAAGGTAGTTTGTATCTTGTTCAAAGCCCAAGATGTGAAGCTGAAAGGTCTATTTGTGTCTTGTTCAAAGCCCAAGACGTGAAGCTGAAAGACCTCGACTTTAGAGAGAATTTGTCATCTCTAAAGAGGGGAGAAGGAGAATTACTTTAACTGGGATACGCGGATCCGAGCAATGCCATAATTTCCAAAGAAAGGGTTTTAACCTGAAGGAGAAGACTTTAACTCAGTGTAGAGCAATGCCATCTTTCCTTAGGAATTTCTCATGCTAAAAGAGGGACAGTGGCGTGGATATAGATGATCCAGAGGCTTGCCGCTTACAACGATTAGATGAAGGGGAAGGAGTTGTTAATGTTTGTATACTATGAACGAGGCACAACTTTGATGCTAAAAGGTTAATTGGATCAACCAGTGGTTTTCTTATACAAAGCCTAAGAGGAGGCTAATTTCCGCTAGGAAAATCATTATACAAAGCCTAAGAGGAGGCTATTTTGTGTCTCGTACAAAGCCCGAGAGAGAGGCTAAAAGTTTTTGACCCGACGATAGAGTCTTTGTGTCTCGTACGAAGCCCGAGAGAGAGGCTAAAAGTTTTTGACCCGACGATGGAGTCTTTTATACTCAACAAGAGAGTGTTTTTGTATCTCGTACGAAGCCCGAGATGGAGGCTAAAAGGTTTGACTCAACAAGAGAGTCTTTGTATCTCG
Source organism: Lathyrus tuberosus (assembly GCA_022829125.1). Taxonomy (NCBI): domain Eukaryota; kingdom Viridiplantae; phylum Streptophyta; class Magnoliopsida; order Fabales; family Fabaceae; genus Lathyrus; species Lathyrus tuberosus. The sequence continues at coordinate 1,375,896 of JALAZF010000432.1, read as the reverse complement.
TACAAAGCCCGAGATGGAGGCTAAAGCGTTGTTTGACTCCGCTAGGGAGAGTCGTTGTACAAAGCCCAATAGGAGGCTATGTCAGTTAAGTGATAGGTCTAGTATACTGATTTTGAAAGAGAAAATTAGTTCTTATATGAGCATCACTGTACTCATGGGTTAGATCTGAGGATCGGGGTGGTCTCCTTTTCTTTGAGGAAACTGGAAATCCAAAGGGTGTTGAGACTGTCCGAGTCTGCGGGTTTCCTTCCTATTTAACGAAGGGGTCACTTGAGAATGTCTTTTGAGACTCAAGGAAGTTAGACTGTCCGTGTCTAGAGTTTTATCTTTTGTACTATGCTTTGAAAAATAGTAGTAGACTCTATGAAAGGACTGTTCTATGAGGATGACTAGGTTCTATTCCTATACCTCTAGGAGGTCGTCGGGACAATTTGTACGAAGCCCAAGAGGAGGCTGGAAACTTTTAAGAAGCCGACGGGTCCTTGTACGAAGCCCAAGAGGAGGCTATCATTCCCGGAGGAAGAGATCATTATACGAAGCCTAAGAGGAGGCTGTGAATACTTCTAAGAAGCCGTAAGGTCCTTGAATAATGCCCAAGAGGAGGCCGATGCTTTTAAGAAGCCCGTGGGTCTATCATCTCCTTTCCATTAGGAGAGATAACTCTTTTAAAGATAAAAACCACTGGTAAACGTGCGAGGTTTACTATCCAACGACTTTTAGCTTTTGAAGAGGGTTCCTTAGTTAAGGTCCAAGATTATGACCGTAGTGGGTACCCAAACCCCGAGACATTCAAGGCAAGCTATCCACAAGGAATAGATCAAGTCAGGAAAGTTCGAGAATTTGGAAGAAACTCAAAGATGCCATTCATGGAGAATACATTCATCTTGGGGAGTAGAGCTTCTTGACGGTTCCTAAGGAGGACAGCCGAAGAGAAGACTGTATCTGGTGCTCCTATTGGGGATCTAGGCGTCTACTTCTACGAATAAATGAAACGGCGTCACCTAGTTCTAGACGTAGTAGCCGGGGAAACTCGAAATATCTATACTATTATTACACAGTAGATATGAGTTTATGAAAGAAGACTTACAGCGAGCAGCCCCACAATACAGTTTATAATATGAAAGCAGTAAATGAAAGCGATAACAACTTACTCGGTTGGAGTGCTTCCATGCTGTTTGGTTAGTTGTTCAACAAAGAAAGATTGAAAACAATAGTATATTCAAAATCAAAGGAGAAAGTGCTTTGAAAAAGAAAGATTTGGGGCTTACAGCTCAAGGAGAGGCCCAGGGTTTTATCAGTGAGCGCACTGTTTGACTTTGTACAGCGGGACTTATACAAGTGACTGGGGCCCAAAAAGGTTTTCTGTACAAAGGGATGGGTCTTACACTCTCTCAAGAGGCCCAAAAAAGGTTTAAAGAAAAAAGAGTGGGGCTTATAACACGAGGGTAGGCCCAAATGATTTTTCGTTTAAAAATGGCGATCGCGCCGAGGTTTTCTTTTAACGCAGAGGGACTTATACAATAAGTGAGGCCCAAAATGTTTTGGTTAAAAGGGGGATTGGGTCTTACACTCTAATAGAGGCCCAAAGTGTTTTGAATGGGTCTTATAGCTCAAGGAGAGGCCCAGATGATTTTTTTATTTTTAAACGGGCGACGATCGCGCCGTTTACTTGTACAGAGGGACTTATACAATAAGTGAGGCCCAAAAAGTTTTTGTACAATGGGGGGATGGGTCTTACACTCTCTCAAGAGGCCCAAAAAGGTTTGAAAATGATTTATGAGTGTTGAATTAATCCAAAACCCTAATTTGTTTTCAAAATGTATTTAATTGAATAAAAATTCAATTAAAATGATCAAAAATTGTTTAACACATGGAAAACAAATTGTGACCTTGGATTAATGCTTCAAAAATTAAGTATTGACCTACAAAATAATTAGAAAGCATTAAAAGTTGCAAAATCAATGTAGAAAAAATATTTAAAATGCCAAAAACAATCAAAATATTAATTCTTTACAAAAATATCAATTATATGAAATAAATAATATTTTTGGGATTTTTTATGAAAATAAAATATTTTAACATTTTTGTGAATTATTAAAAAAAGAATCAACTCAAAATCATTAAAACTCAGAGAGAAATTAATTTTTGAATCAATTAAACAAAATCACAAAATTCAAATATTTGAATTTATGAAAAATGGCGCCAAGAACAGCTGAAGAACACGCGCGTGTTCTTGGTTTCTCAGATTTGCATTTTCTATCCAATCTCCAGGAATACGTAATCATATCATGCAATCCACATATCATTATGCTCGTCTCAACCTCACGATCATGTCTATGTACTTTAATTTCATTTAAATTAAACATACAACAAGAAATCACGAAGAAACCTCAAGAACCCTAATTTCTGCATGAAGGCTAGGATTTTTGATACACGATTCAAACAATGCAATTAATTGAGGGAAAACATTCCATGCATGATTATGAACATATGGCCAAATTATTGTGCGAGGAAATATGCATAGATTGAGAGATGACCAAGTATGTGCTTACCTCTAGGCCGTGACAGCAAGTTCAAAGTGATTTTTGATTTGGAGGTGTTACAGATGAGTGGTGATGATCTGAACAGCTTCCCTACACCCTATGGATTGTGTTTGGATGGTTGGACTTGATTGAAATTGGCTGGATCACTTTGTGGTACCTCAGCTACAACTTGATTGAAAATTTGAGCAACCAGCTGGTGATTTTGTGAAATTGATGTTTCAGAAGTAATCTAAGTGTTTGATCAGCTCATATGTGATGTATGTGAGGTGTGTGAGTGATTGGTTTGATTGGAATTGCTCTCAAACTCAAAACCCGATAGCTACCTTGCTAAGAAAGGCATTTTTACCAAGAGAAAGAGATTTTGAGGAAAGCATCTGTTAGATGGATTTGGTGTACTCAAACTGACCACAATTGAGCTCTATTTATAGTAGAGCAAGTTTGTTTTGCAAGGAATAGTGCATGGCAGCTGGTAAGTAGGTTTGGCCAATGTTGGCAAATGAAAATCCAAGTCTCCTCTAGCCATTGACTAGAGGTTAGGGCACAGAGCTTTGGTCCCCTTGGTCTTGGATAAGTCTTGACTGATTTCAGATGAGAATGGCTCAGTCCATGCCACCTTGATGGTTCCATTGAATGCCTCATTCCAAATTTGAAGTCTTGTCCCTATTTTGGCCATTCTAGGTTCAACATGCTATTTCTTGTTCCATGGACTTGGGAGGCTTGGCTCAGTGATTGTCCCCTTTGGATTCAATCCTCTGAGGTGTCCAAGTGGATAGGAGCAATTGAATTTGGCTGATTTTGGCAAATCGACCAAATTTGCAAATTCTGCCTTGCCTTGACAGATTTCAGCAAGGCAACTTGGCAAGGTTGTATCTCATGGTGTAGGTTGAATTTGGCAATGTTCTTGGCCATTTTGGAAAGCTCTTACATGATACAACAACTGTTTGAACAAGTTTGGTTTTGATCTCTTTTGATTCCAAGTGAAAAATCCCCCTACATTTGGCAAAAAGTGAGGCAGAATCTGACTTAGTGAAAATTTCACTAAGTGTTGGAAAAAGTGACATTTTCACTTTTCAGCCACTTTGATCACTCCATAACTCAAAATCCTTAATGAATTGGAATGACTTGTAGTTGAAGTTTTTGTAGGTGATAATGAGGGCTACAAATCCATCTTTGGATGAGAAAAAATGGCCTTGTGGTTTAGGAGTTATGGTCCTTCAAAGTTGGTACCTTTGCCACTTTATTTTTAACTTAGAAAAATTTCTAAGTTTTATGGTTACCCCTTTTACAAGTTATCTCACTTTTCTTGATTTTTCTTGATGAATGATGATTAAAATCATACATTAACATCATTTTAGGGTTAAAAATCCATTTTGGTGAAAAATCTCAAAAAGTCAAAGTTGACTTTTGTGCACAGTTGACTTTTTATCAGATGAATTCCAAACTGTGCAATTCTTTAGGAAATCATGTCCTTGACCTAAATCAAACTTGATGGACATGTTCCATGGGTGTCATAGGGTATATTCAATCATGTATTAGGGTTTGGGAGCATGTCCTGGTCAAAAGTCAAAGTTACAGTTGACTTTTCCCTTAAAACCCTAATTGTGGTGCAGATGAAATTGAGACTTGTTGCTCAAACTTCTTGGATGAATCCATTGTTCCAAATGGATCAATATGGTATATTAGAGACCCTCAAATCATCTCTTGAGGTCTTGGCTCATGGTTTGTCCCAAAAGTCAACTTAGGGGTGAATTAGGTCAAGAAACCCTAATTCCTGATTTTTTGATGAATGCATCCCCTGAGGCAAAATTGACTTGATGCATGGGTTTATGAGGTTCCATGAAGTATATTAGGTTATGTTTTGGATCATTGCCTTGTGCCTAGATGAAAATTTCCATCTGGAGGCCCTGGTCGACCAAAACCCTAATTTGGTGACACTGTCGTTCTTGAGACTTGATCCACCTAGAAGGGAGCAGCCTTGTGCTTAATCCTTGAAGTGGGAGTCCATTTTGATCCATTGTGGATGTTTAAGAGATTAGACAAGTTGAAGATCATGTCATTTCTTGATTGATCCTTTGTCTAAGCACCCAGAGAGGGCTTGAAACCCTAATTTTGATTGTAGTGGATGCTCACCCATCTTTGGGGAGACTAATGAAGCATAAAGGTACATCCATATTGTAATGATGATTTTCACAATGATGGGAAATCTAAGTGGTCAAAATTTGGGGTATTACAGATGCCCCTATTTAATCTTCTTGGACCCGAAGGTGTGAATGACGAAGGGATTCGGGCATTCGGGGTGCAAGAGGATTAAATATCGGAATACCCGAAATTTTGATGGTGGTTATGAATGGTAGCTTACGCATTCATCTTCTTTAGCTAAGCAATGATGCTTAGAAAAGGTAAACTTCCCCTCGATCCTGGTTTCCTACCAAGAACTGGTCTCAGTCTCTTTTGAAATAAACTTCCCCTCGATCCTGGTTTCCTACCAAGAACTGGTCTCAGTCTCTTTTGAAATAAACTTCCCCTCGATCCTGGTTTCCTACCAAGGAACTGGTCTTAGTCTCTTTTGAAATAAACTTCCCCTCGATCCTGGTTTCCTACCAAGAACTGGTCTCAGTCTCTTTTGAAATAAACTTCCCCTCGATCCTGGTTTCCTACCAAGGAACTGGTCTTAGTTTCTTTTGAAATAAACTTCCTCTCGATCCTGGTTTCCTACCAAGGAACTGGTCTTAGTTTCTTATGTCAATAAACTTTATTGACAAGGGACGCTATGTGTAGCGGTTTTCCTTCAAACTTCTCGCCGAATTTTCCTGGGGAGATGCCATTTGAGTAGAAAATGTTTTGTTGTCAGACTTGCTGGGGAACCCAGTCGTCTGAGTTGTAGAGTTGTACAAACTTCTCCGTTGGAGACGTCATTTGTTTCTACTGGGGAAAGCGAGTCTCTTGAGAGACTGTTTTCATTTGGGATCTTTCATCATACTTTTCTCGGGATCTTCCCGGAGAAACGCCATATGATGGGGTCCAATTTTGAGGTGCCAATGACCTTCTCATCAGTGGTTTTTCGGAGTAAAACTGGCGTGCTGCCGAATCTCTGATCACGAGGCTTTCTCTGTGGATTTTCCTTAATCCGGGAAAGCAAGGATATTATCTTTAATGGCGAAGAGTGACATCTGTTGAAGGTTCTCTGATCTTTCAGAGGTTCAAATTATCAAAGTGGCCACGTGCCGACTCTGATCTAAAGATACACTGGTGGCGAGATTGTGTAGACGCAACACTTCCTGACGAGGAAAGAACTGACAAACTCGATTGAGAAAACTGTTTATCACTAGGGGACAAGACCGGCTAGAGCGATAACAATGCAATATGAAATGTAAATGCAAATCAAAAATGCATGAAGTACGTATGTATATGCTGACAAAACAGACGCGACAAACAGACTAATGGATGAACACAATTGGATACTCGGCCATCGCGGGGCGAAGAAGTACCGTTGGTTCAAAATAGCAATTCCACCTTGCTTAGGAGAGATAGTCCTGTTGGGAGCTATGTTGATCGGGCTTAGGAGATGAGAACTCGGCCGAGGCGTGTCAGACGAAACAAGGTCTCTGACACAGTTGATCCCTTCATTCCGGCATACTGGTTTAGAATGAGTACTTTGATTCTGCACTTTGAAGTCCGCTTACTTCGGGAGAAGCGATCGATGTTCTTCTGATGTTCAACAGTCAAAAGAAATGTCATCTTTAATTTAAAAGCAGAAAAAGTTTAACAAGTAAATTTATTTTTGTTTTATTTCAAGAATCGCTGATTAAGTTTAAACAACGTCGTTCTGTAAAGCTAAAACAAGTAAAGAATTACAAACAAAAGCACAAGGGTTCAAATTTTATTGATAAGATGGAGATCAGCCAAACGCGTGATTCCAAAGAGTATATACAAAGTTAGAAAATGGTAATTTACAGGGAAAAGGGCTACGTTGAAACATAACGACCACTATCCTTCTACCAACTTTGAATTCGGGACATCCTGAGCTTCTGTCGAAGATGACCTTGACTGGAGTTTTCCTCCGATGGATGCTGTAACTGCTGCTGAGGGACTTGCCTCTGTTGAACATAGTTACTTGCCATTATCCCTAACTTTTTCCTGGATTGTACTATGATGTTTCCAATCCATCGGGATGATTTTTTTTTCATGTCTCTAACTTTTGCCTGGACCGCCCTTTCGGGTTTTCAATCCACCGAGACGTTTTTTTTTTTTGTTTTTTAGGCGAAGTATTTCTTGACTACATCAACATTCGTGGGGTAGGCAAATTCCTCTCCGTCCATGGTTGCAAGTCTCAAGGTGCCTCCTGAGAAAGCTTTCGTGACCACATAGGGGCCATCATAATTTGGGGTTCATTTGCCCCGAGAATCAGTGAGAAATGATTGTATCTTCTTGAGCACAAGGTCTCATTTCCTGAAGACATGAGGTCGGACCTTTTTGTCGAACGCCCTCTTCATTCTCTGTTGATACAACTGACCGTGGCATAGTGCCGTGATTCGCTTCTCTTCGATCAGGTTCAGGTTGTCGTGTCGACTTTGACACCATTCAGCTTCGGTGAGCTTAGCTTCCATCAATACCCGGATTGATGGGATCTCTACTTCTATGGGGAGCACTGCCTCCATGCCACATACTAGAGAGAAAGCGGTTGCCCCTGTTGAAGTACGGACAGATGTGTGATAACCATGAAGAGCAAAGGGTAGCATTTCGTGCCAATCTTTATAGGTTACAACCATCTTTTGAACGATCTTCTTGATGTTCTTGTTAGCCGCTTCTACCGCTCCGTTCATCTTGGGTCGGTAGGGAGATGAGTTATGGTGTTCGATCTTGAACTCTGCACACAACTCTTTCATCATCTTATTGTTCAAGTTAGATCCATTATCAGTAATGATCTCGCTTGGAACACCATAACGGTAGATGATATTGTTTTTGATAAATCGGACCACCACTTGTCGGGTTACATTGGCGAATGACGCTGCTTCGACCCACTTGGTGAAATAGTCAATGGCTACCAGGATGAACCGATGTCCGTTTGAAGCCTTGGGCTCAATCATACCAATCATGTCGATTCCCCATATGGAAAAAGGCCACGGGGAAGAAAGAACTTTGAGATGTGATGGCGGTACATGAATTTTGTCGGAGTATATCTGACACTTGTGACACCTCCTCATGTACTTGTAGCAGTCGGATTCCATTGTCAACCAATAGTACCCGGCCCTGAGAATTTTTCTCGCCATCGTGTGTCCGTTGGCATGAGTGCCAAAGGATCCTTCATGAATTTCTTTCATGAGCATGTCTGCCTCTGGTCTATCGACGCATCGGAGCAAGACCATGTCAAAATTTCTCTTATAAAGAGTGTCACCGCTCAGGAAGAAGTTTCCAGCCAATCTTCTGAGGGTTTTCCTGTCTTTTCTGAGTGCCCCAGATGGGTACTCTTGTTTCTGAAGGAAGCATTTGATATCGTGATACCAAGGTCTGTCGTCTATGACTGCTTCAATCGCGAAGATGTAAGCGGGCCTTTCAAGGCGCATGATGTCAATCTTAGGTAAGTCATTCCATCGACCTACACTAATCATGGAAGAGAGAGTGGCTAATGCATCAGCCATGTGATTCTCATCACGAGGGATGTGATGAAAGTCGACTCTGTTGAAGAAGGGTAACAACCTCCTTGCATAGTCTTTGTAAGCAATCAATCCTGATTGGTATGTGTTCCAATCTCCTTTTATCTGGTTAATAACCAGGGCTGAATCGCCATATACGTCCAAGTTTTTGATCCTTAAATCAATCGCTTCTTCGAGACCCATGATACACGCTTCGTATTCGGCCTCGTTGTTCGTACATTTGAACGTAAGTCTGGCAGTGAAAGGAATGTGGGAACCCTGAGGGGTAACAATGATTGCCCCAATTCTGTTTCCATAATGATTGACTGCTCCGTCAAAGATAAGTCCCCACTGGGAACCTGGTTCTGGCCCTTCACTGGGTAGCGGTTCATCGCAATCTTTCATCTTTAGATACATGACATCTTCGTCTGGGAAGTCAAACCCGATTGATTCTTGATCGTCAATCGGTTGATGAGCCAAATGATCGGCTAAAATACTTCCTTTAACGACTTTCTGAGCATGGTACTCTATGTCATATTCTGATAGTAACATCTGCCAACGGGCAATCCTTCCCGTGAGAGCAGGTTTTTCGAAAACGTACTTGATTGGATCCATTTCGGAGACCAACCAAGTAGTATGACGAATCATGTACTGGCGAAGACGTTTGGCTGCCCAAGCCAAAGCGCAACAAGTTTTCTCAATCATCGTGTACCGAGTCTCGCAGTCGGTGAATTTCTTGCTTAGATAGTAAATGGCAGACTCTTTCCTTTTATTTTTGTCTTGTTGGCCAAGTACACATCCCATTGAGTCCTCTAGGACTGTAAGGTAAATGATCAGTGGTCTTCCTTCCACTGGAGGTGATAGAATCGGAGGATTCAACAGATATTCCTTGATACTTCGAAGGCGGTTTGGCAATCTTCTGACCAAATGCAATCCTGGTTCTTTTTGAGTAATTTGAAAATCGGCGCACACGTCGCGGTCATAAGGAATATGAATCTGGAGATGTAGTTCAAACGTCCCAGGAATCCTCTTACTTGTTTTTCAGTTTTCGGAGAAGGCATTTCTTGAATGGCCTTGACCTTGTCAGGATCAACTTCAATTCCTTTCTGGCTGACGATGAACCCTAGTAATTTCCCCGAACGGACACCGAAGGTGCACTTGTTGGGATTCAAGCGGAGCTTGAATTTTCTTAGACGTTCGAACAATTTTGACAGATGTTCAACGTGCTCATCCTCTGTTCTTGATTTTGCAATCAAATCATCGACATATACCCCGATTTCTTTGTGTATCATGTCATGAAACAGAGTAGTCATGGCCCTTTGATAGGTTGCCCCGGCATTCTTTAAACCGAACGGCATTACCTTGTAACAAAAGGTACCCCATGGGGTAATGAACGAAGTTTTCTCCATGTCTTTCGGCGCCATTTTGATCTGGTTATAGCCCGAGAATCCATCCATGAAGGAGAATACTTTGAACTTTGTTGTGCTGTCAACCAGCATGTCAATGTGTGGTAAAGGAAAGTCGTCCTTTGGACTTGCCTTGTTCAGATCTCTGTAATCAACACACATTCTGACCCTTCCATCCTTTTTGGGAACGGGTACGATGTTGGCTAACCATTGAGGATATTCAGATGTAGCGAGGAAACCCGCGTCGATCTGTTTCTGTACCTCCTCCTTGATTTTGATGGCCATGTCCGGGTGAGTGCGTCTCAACCTTTGCTTTACTGGCGGACATTCTGATCTCAACGGTAAGTGATGTTCCACGATGCTGGTATCCAACCCTGGCATATCCTGATAGGACCAAGCGAATACATCGGGAAATTCTTTGAGAAACTTTATCAAACCCTCTCTGGCAGTTGGACTGAGCAGTGCTCCGATCCTGATTTCTTTTCTCTCTTTTTCTGAACCCAATTTTACCGTTTCCAACGGTTCTTTGTGAGGTTCGATGGACCTTTCCTCTTGTCTGAGTAGTCGGGAGATCTCTTCTGGAATTTGGTCGTCATTTTCTTCATCAGCCCCGAATACCGGGAACTCAAAGTTGGAAGAAGGCATCGGATCGTATGTTTCAACGGGGTATAATACAAGCAATCTGCATGACGTGATGATTCGTGTTTAGAAGAGATAGAGAAAATGCAAGTGTGTGCAGTGTTTTGATTTTACTGCTTGTTTTTATTATTGAATGTTTTTTAGGATTACCATTTTCTGAAAAAGCAAAAAGAGAAAACAGAAATTAATGCAGAAATTACAGAACGACGTTATTTTATTAATGAACAAGTCGAATCTTGAAACTACAGCCCTATAAAACAAAACTTTGTCGCTTTGGGCAAAGCGAAGAGGGAAATTTACAAAAAACGAGCCCTATCAAAACATCCGTTTCACCTGGGCAGGGTGAAAGGTTAAAGATGGCAATTACTTTGACTGACGAACGACCTTCAGAACCTCGACGGCAACCCATTGGCGGCGAACTCCTCGGTGAATCACAAAGTCTGGCACCTTCCTTGATTTATCTTCAGAAATGACGCTGATTTCTGGTGGAGCAGGATCATTGGAATCTGTCTCCCAGGCAGAATTGTCGTAGGAGAATTCCTCAGTTGTATTTTGCATAGCATTTGTGCTCTCAGCTGTATCTCCCCATCCAGTTGGCTGGATATCTTCGAGCCTGATACGAGAGCTTTCGGGAGCGGCGTACTTGACCATAAAGTTGAATTTTCCACTCGGTTATCCCAAGGTGTCCCAAACTTCTTTGGAACTGGAGGAGTCATCCCTCTCGATGACGTTGACCTCGGGAAAAGCATAGTTGATGAATTCTAGTCCTGCAAACGTTGCGAATTCATCTTCATGTTGAGTAGTTTCTGAATGACCTGAGTGTTGATCCCATGACATGGTGGGGACACAGGTATTTTGTTCAATGATGCTCAGCTGAGTTTAATTACTCGGCTGACTTTCTTGCCCCAAGTTTCCTGGGTAAGGCTGCCACATTGGCAGGCCATCCATCGGGCCATAGTAATTGTGGTCAAAATTGTCTTTCATCAGAGTGTCCTCCTCTAATGAATTTGGTGGAGCACGGCATCCTTCCGGATCACAATCTCCGTAGATCATTTCGACATCTGATCTTGGTATAAATCTTGGACTTTCCGTAGGAAAGCAAAAAGGCATAGGCACCTCTTCCTGAGATATATAACCGTCCTCATTAAGATAGGACTTCCACTCTTCATCTGCGTCAGAGGGATCTTCCTCATTGATAGCATGAACTGTCTGAGACACTGGGTGAAGAAAACCTCCACTGTGGAAGAAGTTTTGAAGGGGATGAAGACTTTCATCGTTGGCAGCTGTCTGGGTACATGTCGCAGAAAAACCAAGACCCTTCTTTGTTTTATTATCAATAGGAATGACAAGCCGTCCCCATCCGGTCGTATCGGTACTCTCGACCGCTTTGATAGCATCTTTGTATAAGGAAATCGAAGTTCCTTCTTTGAACTGATTGTCCTTGCTCACCGATAGTGCTTGGAACTGAGTTCCAATAACCCCCTCGGGTTCCACACAAGTAGATGATGATAAGTTGCTCACAAGCAAGGCTTTTTCCCCACAAACCGTGACAAGTTGATCATTCTTGACAAACTTTAGCTTTTGGTGGAGGGTTGAAGTAACCGCTCCAGCCTGATGTATCCAAGGTCTTCCTAATAAACAACTGTATGTTGCCCGGATGTCCATGACCTGGAAAGTGACTTGGAAAGTGTGAGGACCAATAGTTATGGGAAGATCAACTTCGCCGATAACTGTTTTTCTGGATCCGTCGAATACTTTGACGACAACCTCGCTGACTCTCATCGGAGGGCCCTTGAATGATAATTGCATCAAGGTGGACTTCGGCATAACATTCAGGGCTGACCCTGTGTCTACCAGTACGTTGGCTAAAGCATAGCCCTGGCAGTTAACTGTAATGTTGAGCGCCATGTTATGACGGCGACCCTCTTCAGGTAATTCCTCATCACTAAATCCCAAATTATTGCAGGAAGTGATGTTAGAGACAATGCTATCAAATTGTCTGATTGTTACATCCTGTTCCACAAAGGCTTGCTCCAAGACTTTCTGTAGAGCCTCTCTGTGTGCTTCTGAACTGAGTAACAGTGATAATACTGAGATCTTTGAAGGAGTCTGTAACAGTTGATCAACAATGTTATATTCACTCCTTTGGATGAGCTTCAGCATCTCATCATTATTTTTCGAAAGGTCGGGATTACTGGATTGACCGACTGGTGGATCAGGAATTTCTGCCTGAAGTTCCTTTTCTTTGTTGGATTCTCCAACCCCTCGGTTGAAGATTCGGCCGCTCCGTGTTACACGACTGATGTCTGCAATATTCACGACGGAGGGTAATGGAATTTCCTTTTCATTCTCGATTATTGTTGCACCGTATTTGTAAGGGATTGCCTTAGCTGATTCATACGGTAGTGGCCCCGGTAGATAGATGACTATGGGAACCTTCTGATTTTTCTGACCATCATAAGTAACCTTGATTCGTTCCCGGTTGGGAACTTTAGATTTGTCAAGTAGAGGAATAATGGCAAAAACATCCCTGGTCCTGTGATGACCAGAGATCGTGACAACATCCTCAACTTGCTCGGCAAGGTAGTTTGGCGACCAAATGATGGGTCCTGAACCTGGATATGGATGAATTTCTCCATGATCGATCTGACCCTGAAGAGCTGCTCTCACAAGGTAACACCCTTGGTTACTTTCCGAACAGACGCTACAACTGTAATAGTTGTGTGGTGGCACCTGGCCACGCCCACTTTGAATGCAATGTAACCTCACTAGGTTATCTTCCATTGATTGGACATCCTGACTTTGACGACGAGTAGGATTCCTGTGATTGATACTAATCTGCTGAGTATCTTCGTCCATATAGATTGGCATCCACCAGTGATTTAACAAGTGTTGAAGTGCCTCCTTGACAAGGGTACAACCTCGATCGTTTTCGCAACCCACTTTACAGTTTTGATAATCATGTGATATTAAGAATCTGAGTCGGACCTGCTCAGCATGTAACTCTACCAGGTTGGTATTCATCACGCGAATGTCAAAGATCTGAACCATGTTGATTTGATAGGAGTTCCTATCATGGTAGTCTTGGATCCATCCAAGATCCATCTGACGCTAGAGGGCCTCTTGTATGAAAGAGCATCCCTGTTTGTTTACCGAGCAAATCAGACAGGAACTATAATTGTGCCGCGGCAGATTATGATACTGGCTTTGCCTTGAGTGCATTGCCACCAAGTTGTCATTCATCGCACGGATGTCGTGGTTCTGAATGATGTTGGAATTCGTGTAAACCATGTTAACTCCACGAACTCGGTGCTCTTGGATCCATCCAAGATCCATTTGTTCCTGCAGAGCTGCTTGCACTACAGAACATCCCTGATTGTCTTTAGAGCAGATATCACACTGGTGATAATTATGAGGTGGCACATGGCCATATCCACTCTGTCTACAATGCATCTTGACCAGATTGGTCTTTAACAAGAGTACATCATGAATTTGATAGACATTGTTAGTCTCTTTCTCGATCAGATTGACTGCAGCTTTCTCATGTTGAGGCAGCGGGTTCGTAAGAACATTAGGATTCGTATCTTTGAAAGATAAGAGCCCGCTCCTAACAAGCTTTTGCACGTCGGATTTGAAATTGAGACAAGTCTCAATGTTATGCCCTGAACCTCCTTGATGATAAGGGCATGTTTGATCCGCTTTAAACCAAAAAGGTGGATTTTCTGGAACTGAAAGGGGAGACTTAGTCTGGATGTGCCCCTTAGCCAGCAGTAACGGAAATAGCTCTGCGTACGTTACGGGTATAGGATCAAATCCTGGTGGCCGTGTTGTACGGTTGTTGTTATATGGAGGACGAGCCTGCTGAAGAGGCTGTTGTGTCCTTTGTTGGTCAGGTTGGCTCTGCGCAACCTGAGGTTGATACATAGGAACAGGCGCAGGGCCGATAGCAGGAGTAACAGCTGCTACTGGCTGATAACGTCGCCTTTGCTTTCCGAGAGAGATATTCCCAATATCTTGCTCTTTTTTCTTAGGGAGAGCACTACCGTATTTTTTAGTACCGCTCGTTGATCCAGTGTCTTTTACCAAACGTCCTTCTCGAACGGCTTCCTCAAGACGTACACCCATGCCGACCATTTCGGCGAAATCACTGGGTGCACTGGCAATCATTCGGTCATAGTAAAATGAGCTTAAGGTCTTTAAGAAGATTTTTGTCATCTCTTTTTCCTCAAGAGGTGGACAAATTTGAGTGGCAATTTCACGCCACCTTTGAGCATACTCCATAAAGGTTTCCTTGTCCTTTTGTGACATTGATCTGAGTTGATCTCTGTCGGGTGCCATGTCCAAATTGTACTTGTATTGTTGGACAAAGGCAGTACCAAGATCTCTGAATGTACTGATCGTAGTACGGTTTAAACCCATGTACCATTTGAGTGCGGCACCGGTTAAACTATCCTGGAAGTAGTGAATCAGCAGGTCCTGATTCTCTGTCTGAGCTGACATCCGCCAAGCGTACATCACCAGATGGCTCTGAGGGCAAGAGTTACCCTTGTATTTTTCAAAGTCGGGCACTTGGAACTTGTGCGGGACTTTCACATTTGGGACCAAGCAGAGGTCTGCGGCGTCCTTTCCAAATAGATCCTGACCGTGAATGGCTTGCAGCTCTTTCTGCATTTCCAAGAACTGTTCCTGGAATTCATCCATTCTATCGAACATAGTTTCTTTCTTACCAGAAGGTGTCTGTGGAATCTGTCCTTCCGGGACAGTGTGCACCACAGGGGGTGGTACCGTGACTACGGCAGTGAATCTTGGCGTTTCCCGAAGTTTGTAACCTTCAGGAGTCTTGAGTATGCCCCTGGCATCTTCGCTTTCCCGAAGTTTGTAACCTTCAGGCCCAGCGGCTTCTGTTGCGATTCCCTGATCTTCAGTGATCGGCGGAACATATCCTTCCGGGATATAGTTAACAGGCATGCCCCAAGGACGATCTTTCGACATCTGATACCTAGGATCATACTTTTCTATGATGGGCATTGAGGTGATCTCTGAGATCACAGTTCTTTGTAGCTGAGCTTCTGTCATGGCTTGCATGTCGTTACGAAGCTTTCTCATATCCTCTCTCAGAGCGTCGATCTCTTCTTTCAACTCTCTGTTTTCTTCCTCAAGATCATCCATCCTTTTCTGACGATTGGCCCGAGTATTGTACGAATGAGACAGTTTGACTCTAGAATCGAGACACAAACGTGAGATTCGTAGGTAAGGAGAATACGCGATGTGAGAATGATGAATGCAGTGATTATATTAATTGTTGTTTTTTTTTTTTAATCAAAATAAACTTCGACAATTAGATTGCAAATATCAAACAGTGGGGAAACCCCTTTTTATTGAATTCTAAAGGATTACAGAAATGGAAATACAGTAGATTACAAAGTGCAGAAACAGAAACCTAAACTAATGGGTCCCGAGTCCTCTTCTTTGACCGGGGCGCTTGGGCCGTTGTTGGGTTGTCATTCCTTTGCCAGGTGAAAGGAGCGAGCAAATTCCTTTGGTCATCTTGATTCTCTACAGCATGCTGCTCCAAAATTTCAATCAGAGCATCTTTCTCTTTTAGTAGTTGCTGTATTTTGATACACTCTACGTCGAGGGTGAGGTACTTGTTCTTCCAAGATCTTCTTTCCTTTTGAACTTTGTTGAGAGTAACCTGAAGCCTTTCAGTTTCTGTCATGAAGTACATGACAGATTCTCTCGGCGGAAGAATTCTGTAACGAGGATAAGGCATCTTTAGCTTGAGAGCTCTAGCTTGTACCCAGTGGAGATAAGGCTCCACCGAGACACAGTCCGGTTTTCCCAGAGACTCTCGTCCTTTCTTATGAACATGTTTCCAAGCTTGCACTATTTCCATCTTTAGTGCTCTGTCACTTTCTCCTTCTTTGAAGAAAAGACCTTCCAGATGAACACCCAGTGGGATGTGTCTCATCGGGTATCCAAATTGACGAAGAACCAATATCGGATGATAGTTGATTCCTCCTTTAGTTCCTATGAGGGGTACGCTGGGGAAGTTTCCACAACGGTCAATGATTCTAATTCCCTCATAAATCCTATTACACCAATCTATATCAGAGTTGGTAAGAGACATGATCTTCTGCGACCAACGTAAGACACTCTTGCAATCCCAAAAAGCAGCAGACTTGGGCAAGTGAGAGATAAACCATTTGTAAAGCAAAGGTACACAGCATGTGATCTCTCCTCCACTGTACAAATTTCCCAAGTGTACAGAATGATACGCATCTGCGAGCAAAGTCGGCACAGGGTTTCCAATGAGAAAAACCTTAATAGCGTTGATATCGACGAAGTTATTGATGTTGGGAAACAAAAATAACCCGTAGGTGAGCAAGACAAAGATGCTTTCAAAAGCAGTCCCGTTCCCTATACTAGCATAGTACAGAGCTTTCATTGTCAAGAACTGGGCTGGCAAACCTTGGATGCCACCCTTAGTGGTCATGTGAGTCCTGACCTCAGATTCGTCCAAATGAATTGCTATTGCAATAGTCTGATTCTTTGGAATTTCTTCCAGTCCAGAAAATGGAGCTCGATCAGTGATATGTAAATCAGTCAGATGAGAATACTCCTCCAGCGTTGGTGATAGCTGGTAATCCGGGAATGTAAAACAGTGATAAGCCGGATCGTAGAATTGAATGAGCGCGTCCATGATCCCCTTAATCACATGGACTCTAAACAGTGGTAGCAAACCACCGTGCTTGGCTCTGAAAGCCTCTGGGTTAACGATCATCCTTGCTAACCTTCTCAAATCCCCTAGTTTTGGAACCTTGAAGGTATACTGGTGAGTTCTCCTTCTACCGAAATCCATTAGCGTAATCCTCTTCTCTGATATTTGCAATCACAATCTTAGTTTAATTTGAAAAACAGAGAGACTAGAAGAGAAAGTTTTTTGAATGTTTTAATGTTTTATAAACGAATGCATGAATACAGCACACAAAAACATAGAAAAAACATGGGGTCAAAGGGTCGTTGTCATGAAGCCAAGGCTCTACCCATCCCCAAAGGTTTATACTAGGGTGATTTTTGTACCTGTACTCATTATCATCAGCTCCTCCCAGGAAAGTAAAACAACAAGCGGATCGCCAGCGAGTTGTGGAGCAATCTTAGAGTAAGTGCCATTCACCGAGAATAGATCACCAGCCTCAAATGAGGGTAGTATCGCGTAACAACTATTTCCGATAGTTTCCGCACTACGAAAGGGTTTGGCTCCTCAGCTTCTCAGACTTAACAACCGGCCCATTGGCTAGAAGAGTGAATGGGTTGCGTTGGTCAACCTCCACTGAGGTTGATGGTCGACCCTATCGCCATCACTTATCTTAAGTGTATACTCATTCTCACCGCATGCGGCATCACACGCATTCCCAGTAGCAGAAAAATAAACACGTATAGTAATTAGGAAAAGCAGTATATATATTTGTCCTAATCATCCTAGACTTATAAAGCTATGATTCCTAAGTTCCTGACAGAAATGGGTTCCCCGGCGGAAGCCCCAATCTGTGGTATCAACCAAAGAGGTGAAAAGGAGGAAAGAGGAAAGAAGCTGAAGAGATAGGCCCCACGGTGGGCGCCACTTTTCTGTAGCGAGCGATTTTGGACGCGGTTCTTAAGCGCTGGTCGCTCTCTGCGGTTTGAGCTTTGACTATAGGTCGATTCATTTTTTATCCTATTGTGAGCTGAATAAGGAAGGGAAATAGATGTCTCCAATTAACCCTGCTTTGCATACTGAGTTTAAACAGCGGTCTGTTAGGTTACGGATGCTATCAATGTGGGGGGGCCTTTGTACTAGTTATTTGTATTTTCGCCAATACTGTTCTCTTTCTTTTTTACCTGGGCAGAAGGTTTCTGGCGGGGAACAAGGATTAGGATGTTAGGACTGATGCTTTTGAAATACTGCTTTTGGTTGATGGAGATATGGGATTTGGGTTTTTTGTTGATTGCGCTCGCTAAGATCTTTTCTTTCGATCTTATGCCTACGTATTCCCGTTTACCGAAACAGGGAAATCAGAGCGTTCGTAGTTCCTCCCATAGAATAGGAGGAAATTGGTTTTTGGTGTCTTGTTCAAAGTCCAAGACGTGAAGCGAAAGGTAGTTTGTATCTTGTTCAAAGCCCAAGATGTGAAGCTGAAAGGTCTATTTGTGTCTTGTTCAAAGCCCAAGACGTGAAGCTGAAAGACCTCGACTTTAGAGAGAATTTGTCATCTCTAAAGAGGGGAGAAGGAGAATTACTTTAACTGGGATACGCGGATCCGAGCAATGCCATAATTTCCAAAGAAAGGGTTTTAACCTGAAGGAGAAGACTTTAACTCAGTGTAGAGCAATGCCATCTTTCCTTAGGAATTTCTCATGCTAAAAGAGGGACAGTGGCGTGGATATAGATGATCCATAGGCTTGCCACTTACAGCGATTAGATGAAGGGGAAGGAGTTGTTGATGTTTGTATACTATGAACGAGGCACAGCTTTGATGCTAAAAGGTTAATTGGATCAACCAGTGGTTTTCTTATACAAAGCCTAAGAGGAGGCTAATTTCCGCTAGGAAAATCATTATACAAAGCCTAAGAGGAGGCTATTTTGTGTCTCGTACAAAGCCCGAGAGAGAGGCTAAAAGTTTTTTACCCGACGATAGAGTCTTTGTGTCTCGTACGAAGCCCGAGAGAGAGGCTAAAAGTTTTTGACCCGACGATGGAGTCTTTTATACTCAACAAGAGAGTGTTTTTGTATCTCGTACGAAGCCCGAGATGGAGGCTAAAAGGTTTGACTCAACAAGAGAGTCTTTGTATCTCGTACAAAGCCCGAGATGGAGGCTAAAGCGTTGTTTGACTCCGCTAGGGAGAGTCATTGTACAAAGCCCAAGAGGAGGCTATGTCAGTTAAGTGACAGGTCCAGTATACTGATTTTGAAAGAGAAAATCAGTTCTTATAAGAGCATCACTGTACTCATGGGTTAGATCTGAGGATCGGGGTGGTCTCCTTTTCTTTGAGGAAACTGGAAATCCAAAGGGTGTTGAGACTGTCCGAGTCTGCGGGTTTCCTTCCTATTTAACGAAGGGGTCACTTGAGAATGTCTTTTGAGACTCAAGGAAGTTAGACTGTCCGTGTCTAGAGTTTTATCTTTTGTACTATGCTTTGAAAAATAGTAGTAGACTCTATGAAAGGACTGTTCTATGAGGATGACTAGGTTCTATTCCTATACCTCTAGGAGATCGTCGGGACAATTTGTACGAAGCCCAAGAGGAGGCTGGAAACTTTTAAGAAGCCGACGGGTCCTTGTACGAAGCCCAAGAGGAGGCTATCATTCCCGGAGGAAGAGATCATTATACGAAGCCTAAGAGGAGGCTGTGAATACTTCTAAGAAGTCGTAAGGTCCTTGAATAATGCCCAAGAGGAGGCCGATGCTTTTAAGAAGCCCGTGGGTCTATCATCTCCTTTCCATTAGGAGAGATAACTCTTTTAAAGATAAAAACCACTGGTAAACGTGCGAGGTTTACTATCCAGCGACTTTTAGCTTTTGAAGAGGGTTCCTTAGTTAAGGTCCAAGATTATGACCGTAGTGGGTACCTAAACCCCGAGACATTCAAGGCAAGCTATCCACAAGGAATAGATCCAGTCAGGAAAGTTCGAGAATTTGGAAGAAACTCAAAGATGCCATTCATGGAGAATACATTCATCTTGGGGAGTAGAGCTTCTTGACGATTCCTAAGGAGGACAGCCGAAGAGAAGACTGTATCTGGTGCTCCTATTGGGGATCTAGGCGTCTACTTCTACGAATAAATGAAACGGCGTCACCTAGTTCTAGACGTAGTAGCCGGGGAAACTCGAAATATCTATACTATTATTACACAGTAGATATGAGTTTATGAAAGAAGACTTACAGCGAGCAGCCCCACAATACAGTTTATAATATGAAAGCAGTAAATGAAAGCGATAACCACTTACTCGGTTGGAGTGCTTCCATGTTGTTTGGTTAGTTGTTCAACAAAGAAAGATTGAAAACAACAGTATATTCAAAATCAAAGGAGAAAGTGCTTTGAAAAAGAAAGATTTGGGGCTTACAGCTCAAGGAGAGGCCCAGGGTTTTATCAGTGAGCGCACTGTTTGACTTTGTACAGCGGGACTTATACAAGTGACTGGGGCCCAAAAAGGTTTTCTGTACAAAGGGATGGGTCTTACACTCTCTCAAGAGGCCCAAAAAAGGTTTAAAGAAAAAAGAGTGGGGCTTATAACACGAGGGTAGGCCTAAATGATTTTTCGTTTAAAAATGGCGATCGCGCCGAGGTTTTCTTTTAACGCAGAGGGACTTATACAATAAGTGAGGCCCAAAATGTTTTGGTTAAAAGGGGGATTGGGTCTTACACTCTAATAGAGGCCCAAAGTGTTTTGAATGGGTCTTATAGCTCAAGGAGAGGCCCAGATGATTTTTTTTATTTTTAAACGGGCGACGATCGCGCCGTTTACTTGTACAGAGGGACTTATACAATAAGTGAGGCCCAAAAAGTTTTTGTACAATGGGGGGATGGGTCTTACACTCTCTTAAGAGGCCCAAAAAGGTTTGAAAATGATTTATGAGGGTTGAATTAATCCAAAACCCTAATTTGTTTTCAAAATGTATTTAATTGAATAAAAATTCAATTAAAATGATCAAAAATTGTTTAACACATGGAAAACAAATTGTGACCTTGGATTAATGCTTCAAAAATTAAGTATTGACCTACAAAATAATTAGAAAGCATTAAAAGTTGCAAAATCAATGTAGAAAAAATATTTAAAATGCCAAAAACAATCAAAATATTAATTCTTTACAAAAATATCAATTATATGAAATAAATAATATTTTTGGGATTTTTTGTGAAAATAAAATATTTTAACATTTTTGTGAATTATTAAAAAAAGAATCAACTCAAAATCATTAAAACTCAGAGAGAAATTAATTTTTGAATCAATTAAACAAAATCACAAAATTCAAATATTTGAATTTATGAAAAATGGCGCCAAGAACAGCTGAAGAACACGCGCGTGTTCTTGGTTTCTCAGATTTTCATTTTCTATCCAATCTCCATGAATACGTAATCATATCATGCAATCCACATATCATTATGCTCGTCTCAACCTCACGATCATGTCTATGTACTTTAATTTCATTTAAATTAAACATACAACAAGAAATCACGAAGAAACCTCAAGAACCCTAATTTCTGCATGAAGGCTAGGATTTTTGATACACGATTCAAACAATGCAATTAATTGAGGGAAAACATTCCATGCATGATTATGAACATATGGCCAAATTATTGTGCGAGGAAATATGCATAGATTGAGAGATGACCAAGTATGTGCTTACCTCTAGGCCGTGACAGCAAGTTCAAAGTGATTTTTGATTTGGAGGTGTTACAGATGAGTGGTGATGATCTGAACAGCTTCCCTACACCCTATGGATTGTGTTTGGATGGTTGGACTTGATTGAAATTGGCTGGATCACTTTGTGGTACCTCAGCTGCAACTTGATTGAAAATTTGAGCAACCAGCTGGTGATTTTGTGAAATTGATGTTTCAGAAGTAATCTAAGTGTTTGATCAGCTCATATGTGATGTATGTGAGGTGTGTGAGTGATTGGTTTGATTGGAATTGCTCTCAAACTCAAAACCTGATAGCTACCTTGCTAAGAAAGGCATTTTTGCCAAGAGAAAGAGATTTTGAGGAAAGCATCTGTTAGATGGGTTTGGTGTACTCAAACTGACCACAATTGAGCTCTATTTATAGTAGAGCAAGTTTGTTTTGCAAGGAATAGTGCATGGCAGCTGGTAAGTAGGTTTGGCCAATGTTGGCAAATGAAAATCCAAGTCCCCTCTAGCCATTGACTAGAGGTTAGGGCACAGAGCTTTGGTCCCCTTGGTCTTGGATAAGTCTTGACTGATTTCAGATGAGAATGGCTCATTCCATGCCACCTTGATGGTTCCATTGAATGCCTCATTCCAAATTTGAAGTCTTGTCCCTATTTTGGCCATTCTAGGTTCAACATGTTATTTCTTGTTCCATGGACTTTGGAGGCTTGGCTCAGTGATTGTCCCCTTTGGATTAATCCTCTGAGGTGTCCAAGTGGATAGGAGCAATTGAATTTGGCTGATTTTGGCAAATCGACCAAAGTTGCAAATTCTGCCTTGCCTTGACAGATTTCAGCAAGGCAACTTGGCAAGGTTGTATCTCATGGTGTAGGTTGAATTTGGCAATGTTCTTGGCCATTTTGGAAAGCTCTTACATGATACAACAACTGTTTGAACAAGTTTGGTTTTGATCTCTTTTGATTCCAAGTGAAAAATCCCCCTACATTTGGCAAAAAGTGAGGCAGAATCTGACTTAGTGAAAATTTCACTAAGTGTTGGAAAAAGTGACATTTTCACTTTTCAGCCACTTTGATCACTCCATAACTCAAAATCCTTAATGAATTGGAATGACTTGTAGTTGAAGTTTTTGTAGGTGATAATGAGGGCTACAAATCCATCTTTGGATGAGAAAAAATGGCCTTGTGGTTTAGGAGTTATGGTCCTTCAAAGTTGGTACCTTTGCCACTTTATTTTTAACTTAGAAAAATTTCTAAGTTTTATGGTTACCCCTTTTACAAGTTATCTCACTTTTCTTGATTTTTCTTGATGAATTATGATTCAAATCATACATTAACATCATTTTAGGGTTAAAAATTCATTTTGGTGAAAAATCTCAAAAAGTCAAAGTTGACTTTTGTGCACAGTTGACTTTTTATCAGATGAATTCCAAACTGTGCAATTCTTCAGGAAATCATGTCCTTTACCTAAATCAAACTTGATGGACATGTTCCATGGGTGTCATAGGGTATATTCAATCATGTATTAGGGTTTGGGAGCATGTCCTGGTCAAAAGTCAAAGTTACAGTTGTCTTTTCCCTTAAAACCCTAATTGTGGTGCAGATGAAATTGAGACTTGTTGCTCAAACTTATTGGATCAATCCATTGTTCCAAATGGATCAATATAGTATATTAGAGACCCTCAAATCATCTCTTGAGGTCTTGGCTCATGGTTTGTCCCAAAAGTCAACTTAGGGGTGAATTAGGTCAAGAAACCCTAATTCCTAATTTTTTGATGAATGCATCCCCTGAGGCAAAATTGAGTTGATGAATGGGTTCATGAGGTTCCATGAAGTATATTAGGTTATGTTTTGGATCATTTCCTTGTGCCCAGATGAAAATTTCCATCTGGAGGCCCTGGTCGACCAAAACCCTAATTTGGTGACACTGTCGTTCTTGAGACTTGATCCACCTAGAAGGGAGCAGCCTTGTGCTTAATCCTTGGAGTGGGAGTCCTTTTTGATCCATTGTGGATGTTTAAGAGATTAGACAAGTTGAAGATCATGTCATTTCTTGATTGATCCTTTGTCTAAGCACCCAGAGAGGGCTTGAAACCCTAATTTTGATTGTAGTGGATGCTCACCCATCTTTGGGGAGACTAATGAAGCATAAAGGTACATCCATATTGTGATGATGATTTTCACAATGATGGGAAATCTAAGTGGTCAAAATTTGGGGTATTACACACCGGTTAGACTATCCTGAAAGTAGTGAATCAGCAGGTCCTGATTCTCAGTCTGAGCTGACATTCGCCGAGCGTACATCACCAGATGGCTCTGAGGGCAAGAGTTACCCTTGTATTTTTCAAAGTCGGGCACTTGGAACTTGTGCGGGACTTTCACATTGGGGACCAAGTAGAGGTCTGTGGTGTCCTTTCCAAATAGATCCTGACCGCGAATGGCTTGCAGTTCCTTCTGCATTTCCAAGAACTGTTCCTGGAATTCATCCATTCGGTCAAACATAGTTTCCTTTTTACCAGAAGGTATCTGTGGAGTCTGTCCTTCCGGGACAGTGTGCACCACAGGGGGTGGTACCGTGACTACAGCAGTAAATCTTGGCGTTTCCTGAAGTTTGTAACCTTCAGGAGTCTTTAGTATGCCCCTGGCATCTTCGCTTTCCCGAAGTTTGTAACCTTCAGGCCCAGCGGCTTCTGTTATGATTCCCTGATCTTCAGTGATCGGCGGAACATATCCTTCCGGGATATAGTTAACAGGCATGCCCCAGGGACGATCTTTCGGCATTTGATACCTAGGATCAGACTTCTCCACTATGGGCGCTGAGGTGATCTCTGAGATCACAATCCTTTGTAGCTGAGCTTCTGCCATGGCTTGCATGTCGTTACGAAGCTTTCTCATGTCCTCTCTCAGAGCGTCGATCTCTTCTTTCAACTCTCTGTTCTCTTCCTCAAGATCATCCATCTTTTTCTAACGATTAGCCCGAGTATTGTATGAATGAGACAGTTTGACTCTAGAACCGAGACACAAACGTGAGATTCGTAGGTAAGAAGAATACGCGATGTGAGAATGATGAATGCAATGATTATATTAATTGTTTTTTGGTTTAATCAAAATAAACTTCGACAATTAGATTGCAAATATCAAACGGTGGGGAAACCGCTTTTTATTGAAATTCAAAGGATTGCGGAAACAAAAATACAGTAGATTACAAAGTGCAGAAACAGAAACCTAAGCTAAGGGGTCCCGAGAGAACTCGGGTGCTGATTCTGGTATCTTCCTTTTCTTTGACCGGGGCTCTTGAGCCGTTGTCGGGTTGTCATTCCTTTGCCAGGTGAAAGGAGCGAGTAAATTCCTTTGGTCATCCGGATTATCCACAGCATGTTGCTCTAAAATCTCAATCAGAGCGTCCTTATCTTTCAGCAGTTGCTGTATTTTGATACACTCCACGTTGAGGGTGCGATACTTATTCTTCCAAGACCTCCTCTCCCTTTGAACTTTGTTAAGAGTAACCTGAAGCTTTTCAGTCTCAGTCATGAAGTACATGACAGACTCCTTCAGTGGAAGAACTCTGTGACGAGGATAAGGTATCTTTAGCTTGAGAGCTCTAGTTTATACCCAGTGGAGATAAGGCTCCACCGAGACACAGTCCGGTTTTCCTAGAGACTCCCATCCTTTTTATGAACGTGTTTCCAAGCATGCACTATTTCCATCTTTAGTGCTCTGTCATTTTCTCCTTCCTTGAAGAAAAGACCTTCCAGATGAACACTCCGTGGGACGTGCCTCATTGGGTATCCAAATTGACGAAGAACCAATATCGGATGGTAGTTGATTCCTCCCTTAGCTCCTATAAGGGGTACGTTGGGGAAGTTTCCACAACGGTCAATGATCCTGATTCCATCATAAATCCTATTACACCAATCTATATCAGAGTTGGTGAGAGACATGATCTTCTGCGACCAACGTAAGACACTCTTGTGATCCCAAAAAGCAGCAGACTTAGGCAAATAGGAGATAAACCATTTGTAAAGCAGAGGTACACAACATGTGATCTCCCCTCCGCTGTACAAATTCCCTAAGTGTACAGAATGATACGCATCTGCGAGCAAAGTCGGCACAGGGTTTCCAATGAGAAAAACCTTAATAGCGTTGATATCGACGAAGTTATTAATGTTGGGCAACAAAAATAATCCGTAGGTGAGTAAAACAAAGATGCTTTCAGAAGCAGTCTCGTTCCCTATACTAGTGAAGTACAGAACTTTCTTTGTCAGAAACTGGGCTGGCAAACCTTGTATGCCACCCTTGGTAGTCATGTGAGTCCTGACCTCCGACTCATCCAAATGAATTGCTCTTGCAATGGTCTGATCCTTTGGAATTTCTTCCAGTCCAGAAAATGGAGCTCGATCAGTGATGTGTAAATCGATCAGATGAGTATACTCCTCCAGCGTTGGTGCTAGCTAGTAATCCGGGAATGTAAAGTAGTGATAAACCGGATCGTAGAATTAAACGAGCGCGTCCATGATTCCCTCAATCACATGGACCCTTAACAGAGGTAGCAGACCTCCGTATTTGGCTCTGAAAGCCTCTTGGTTTGTGATCATTCTCGCCAAACCTCTTAAATCCTCTAGTTTTGGAACCTTGAAGGTGTACTTATGAGTTCTCCTTCTACCGTAATCCATTAGCGCAATCCTTTTCTCTGATATTTGCAATCACAGTCTTAGTTTAATTTGAAAAACAGAGAGACTAGAAGAGAAGAATTTTTTTTTTTATGTTTTAATGTTTTTTAGATGAATGCATGAATGCAGCACACAAAAACATAGAAAAAACATGGGGTCAAAGGGTCGTTGTCATGAAGTCAAGGCTCTACCCATCCCCAAAGGTTTATACTAGTGACTTTTGTACCTGTCTCTCATCATCATCAACTCTTGTCAAGAAAACACCAGCGGGCCGGGAACCGTGCTAGGTGATATTTTTTGAAGAGTCCTCAGAAGAGGGTGGCATCGCATGACGACTATTTTCGATAGCCTCTGCGCCACTAATTTGCTCCTCAGCTTCTCAGACTTCACAATCGACCCATTGCCTGTGAGAGGGAATGGGTTACATTGGGAAGCCTCCACTGAGGTTGATGGTCGCCATCACCTATCTTAAGTGTATACTCAATCTTTCCACATGCGGCATCACACGCATTCCCATTAGCAGAAAAATAAACACAGATATCAATTAGGAAAGGCAGTATATATATTTTTCCTAATCATCCTAGACCTTTAAAGCTATGAATCCTATGTTCATGACAGAAAATAGGTTCCCCGGCGGAAGCCCCAATCTGTGGCTTTCACACAAGTGAAGGAAAAAAAGGGTAGAAGAGCCTCACGGTGGGCGCCACTTTTAAAGTTTCCACCTAATAGATGGGAAGAGAACAAGATCTCGCTACAAAGGTGAGATAGATCCTAATGACACGTCCCTAGCAGAATCGCCAGGTCCCCAGCAGAGTCGCCATTTTTTTCTGTAGCGAGCGATTTTGGACGCGATTGCGAAGCACTATCGCTCTTTGGTGTCTACAGCTCGATTCATTTTTTATCCTATTAAAGCTGATGAAGGAAGGGAAATAGATGTCTCAAATTAACCCTGCTTGTAAACTGAGGTTAAATAGTCAAAACTGTTGGTTTACAGATGCTACAAAGATTCGGGGTCTCTATTAGGTTTATTTTTTTAAAAGCGGTGTTTGGTTAATTGGTGGGAGGTTAAGATGTTAGGACGGATATATGAAAGTATGGGATTTTAGGTTTTTTGTTTAGTGTGCTCGCTAAGATTTTTCTTTCAATCTTATACCTACGTATTCCCGTTTTCCGAAACAGGGAAATCAGAGCGTTCGTAGTTCCTCCTATTCTATGGGAGGAAATGGTTGTTTTGGTGTCTTGTTCAAGGCCCAAGACATGAAGCGAAAGGTGGTTTGTATCTTGTTCAAAGCCCAAGATGTGAAGTTAAAAGGGTGTTGACTTTAGAGAGAATTTGTCATCTCTAAAGAGGGGTTTGTTTGTCACAACTGTTTTATAAAGGAGAATTACTTTAACCGGGATATATGAATCCAGCAATGCCATAATTTCCTTTATAGGGGATTTCCAACCTAAAGGAGAAGACTTTAACTCAGTGTAGAGCAATGTTATCTTTCCTTAGGAATTTCTCATGCTAAAAGAGGGACAGTGGCATGGATGTAGATGGTCCAGAGGCTTGCCGCTTACAGCGATTAGATGAAGGGGAAAGAGTTGTTGATGTTTGTGTACTGTGAACGAGGCACGACTTTGATGCTAAAAGGTTGATTGGATCAACCAGTGGTTTTCTTATACAAAGCCTAAGAGGAGGCTAATATGTGTCTCGTACAAAGCCCGAGAGAGAGGCTAAAAGGTTTTTACTCAACGAGGGAATCTTTTGGTATCTCGTATAAAGCCCGAGATGGAGGCTATTTGACTTAACAAGAGAGTTTTTGTATCTCGTACAAAGCCCGAGATGGAGGCGAAAGGGGTGATTGACTCAACGAGGGAGTCTCTGGTATCTCGTACGAAGCCCGAGATGGAGGCTAAAATTGTTAGCTCCGCTGGGGAGAATCATTGTACAAAGCCCAAGAGGAGGCTATGGTTACTGTTTCAGTTGAGTGATAGGTCCAGTATGTTGATTTTAAAGAGAAAATCAGTTCTTATATGAGTAATGTTTGCACTCAGGGATTTTGATTCGAGGATCAAGGATATTTCCTGTTCTTTAAGGAAGTGGGAAATCCAAAGGGTATTGAGACTGTCCGAGTCTACGGGTTTTCTTCCTATTTTTGATGGGAGCTTGAGAATGTCTTTGAGACTCAAGGAAATTAGACTGTCCAAGTCTAGAGTGTCATCTATTGTACTATGCTTTGAGAAACAGTAGTAGACTCTTGGAAAGGACTGTTCTATGAAGATGACTAAGTTCTATTCCTATACCTCTAGGAGGTCGTCGTGACAATTTGTACGAAGCCCAAGAGGAGGCCGGAAGCTTTTAAGAAGCCGAAGGGTCCTTGTACGAAGCCCAAGAGGAGGCTATCATTCCCGGAGGAAGAGATCATTATACGAAGCCTAAGAGAAGGCTGTGAATACTTCTAAGAAGTCGGTGGGTCCTTGTACTAAGCCCAAGAGGAAGCGGGGTTGCTTTTAGGAAGCCTGTGGGTCCTTGTACGATGCCCAAGAGGAGGCCGATGCTTTTAAGAAGCCCGTGGGTCTCCAAGCCCAGAGAAATTCAAGATAGGTTATTCACAAGGAATAGATCAAGCCAGGAAAGTTCGAGAATTTGGAAGAAACTCAAAGATGCCATTCACGGAGAATACATTAACCTCTGGGAGTAGAGTTTCTTGACAATTCCTAATGAGGACAGCCGAAGAGAAGACTGTATCTAGTGATCCTATTGGGGATCTAGCTGTCTATTTCTACGAATAAACGAAACGGCGTTACCTAGTTCTAGACGTAGTTGTCGGGGAAACTCTAAATATCTATACTATTATTACACAGTTGATATGAGTTTATGAAAGAAGACTTACAGTGAAACAGCCCCACAATACAGTTATATGTATATGAAAGCGGTAAATGAAAGCGTATAAACACTTACTCGGTTGTAGAGCTTCCATGCCGTTTGGTTAGTTGTTCAACAAAGACAGATTGAAAACAACAGTATATTCAAAATCAAAGGAGAAAGTGCTTTGAAAAAGAAAGATTTGGGGCTTACAGCTCAAGGAGAGGCCCAGGGTTTTACCAGTGATTGTACTGTTAAATTTGTACAGAGGGACTTATACAAGTGACTGAGGCCCACAAAATTTTTCTATACAAAGGGATGGGTCTTACACTCTAATAGAGGCCCAAAAGGTTTAAAGAAAAGAAATGGGTCTTACTACTCGAGGGTAGGCCCAGATGGTTTTTCGTTAAAAATGGTGATCGCGCCGAGGTTTTCTTTTAACGCAGAGGGACTTATACAATAAGTGAGGCCCACAAATGGTTTTGGTTAAAAGGGGGTTGGGTCTTACACTCTATTAGAGGCCCAAAAGTTTTGAATGGGTCTTATAGCTCAAGGAGAGGCCCAGATGGTTTATTTTTAAACTGGCGACGATCGTGCTGAATTTAAAAATGTACAGAGGGACTTATACAATAAGTGAGGCCCAAAATATTTCTGTACAAGTGGGTTGGGTCTTACACTCTAATAGAGGCCCAAAAGTTTTTTGAAAATGATTTGTGAGGGTTGAATTAATCAAAAACCATAATTTATTTCCAAAATGTATTTTAATTGAATAAAAATTCAATTAAAATGATCAAAAATTGTTTAACATGTGGGAAACAAATTATGATCTTGGATTAATGCTTCAAAAATCAAGTATTGACCTACAAAATAATTAGAAGTCATTAATCTTTTCAAAATCAAGAGGGAAAAAATATTTTAAATGTCAAAAACAATTAAAATATTAATTCTTTGCAAAAATAACAATTATATGAAATAAATAATATTTTTGGGATTTTTTGGGAAAATAAAATATTTCAACATTTTTGTGAATTATTAAAAAATGAATCAACTCAAAATCATTAAAACTCAGAGAGAAATTAATTTTTAAATCAATTAAATAAAAATCACAAAATTCAAATATTCAAATGTTGGAAAATGGCGCCAAGAACAAAGGCAAGAACACGCGCGTGTTCTGAGTTTCTCAGATTTGCATTTTCTATCCAATCTCACTGAATACTTAATCATATCATGCAATCCACATACCAATCAACTCGTTTCAACCTCACGATCATGTCTATGACAATTAATTTCATTTAAATTAAACATAAAACAAGAAATCATGAACAATCCTCAAGAACCCTAGATTCTGCATGAAGGCTGGGATTTTTGATACACGATTCAAACAATGCAATTAATTGAGGGGAAACATTCCATGCATGATTATGAACATATGGCCAAATTATTGTGCAGCAAAAATTGCATGGATCATAGAGTTAGAAGAGCTCATGCTTACCACTTGCAGCTGGTGATCGTGATTTATGTTGGAGGGATTACATATGAGTTGTGATGATCCGAATAGCTTCCCTACACCCTATGGAGTGTGTTTGAATGCTTGGACTTGATTGAAATTGGCTGGATCACTTCATGGCATCTCAACTGCAACTTGGTTAAAACCTTGAGCAATTGACTGGTGATTCTGAGAAATCAGTGTTCCAGTTGTTGTTTAAGTGTTTGATCAGCTCATATGTGATGTATATGAGGGGTGTGTGTGTGATTGGTTTGATTGGAAAAGCTCTCAAACTCAAAACCTGATAGTGACTTGCCTTAGAAGGCACAATTGGAGTGAAAGAAGAGATTTTGAGGAAAGCATCTGTTTGATGGCTTTAGTGTACTCAAACTGATCACAATTGAGCTCTATTTATAGTAGAACAAGTTTCTTTTACAAGGAATAGTGAATGGCAACTGCTGAGTAGGTTTGGCCAATGTTGGCAAATGAAAATCCAAGCCTCCTCTAGCCATTGACTAGAGGTTAGGCCACAGGCTGCTGGTTCCCTTGGTCTTGGATAAGTCTTGACTGAATTCAGTTGAGAATGGCTCATTCCATGCCACCTTGATGCTTCCATTGAATGCTTCAATCCAAAATTGGAGTCTTGTCCCTATTTTGGCAATTCTAGGTTCAACATGCTATTTCTTGTTCCAAAGATTTTGGAGGCTTGGCTCAGTGATTGTCCCCTTTAGATTCAATCCTCAGATGTGTCCAAGTGGATAGGAGTGTTTGGATTTGGCTGATTTTGGCAAATCGACCAAAAGTGCAAAAATCTGCCTTGCCTTGGCAGATTTCAGCAAGGCATCTTGCCAATGTCATATCTCATAGCTCAAATTGAATTTGGTAATGTTCTTGGCCATTTTGGAAAGCCCTTACATGATACAACAACTGTTTGAACATGTTTGGTTTTGATCTCTTTTGAATCCAAGTGAAAAATCCCCCTACATTTGGAAAAAAGTAAAGGCAGATTCTGACTTAGTGAAATTTTCACCAAGTGTTGGAACAAAGTGACTTTTCTTGATTTTGATCACTCCATAACTCAAAATCCATGAGGAATTTGGACATAGGTCAGTATGAAGCTTTTGTAGAGGGAAGTGTGATCTACAAATCAAGCTTTGAATGGGGAACAATGGCCTTGTGGTTTAGGAGTTATGGTCCTCCAAAGTTGGCACATTAGTGTCACTTTTTCCATAACTTAGAAATTTTTCTAAGTTTTTATGGTTACCCCTTTTACAAGTTATCCCACTTTCCTTGATTTTTCTTGATGAATGATGATTCAAATCATACATTAACATCATTTTAGGGTTAAAAATCCATTTTGGTAAAAAATCTCAAAAAGTCAAAGTTGACTTTTGTGCACAGTTGACTTTTTATCAGATGAATTCCAAACTGTGCAATTCTTCAGGAAATCATGTCCTTGACCTAAATCAAACTTGATGGACATGTTCCATGGGTGTCATAGGGCATATTGAATCATGTCTTAGGGTTTGGGAGCATGTCCTGGTCAAAAGTCAAAGTTACAGTTGACTTTCCTCGCGAAACCCTAATTGTGGTGCAGATGAAATTGAGACTTGTTGCTCAAGCTTCTTGGATTAATCCATTGTTGCAAATGGATAAATATAGTATATTAAAGCCCCCCAAATCATGTCTTTAGGTCTTGGCTCATGATTTGTCCCAAAAGTCAACTTAGGGGTGAATTAGGTCAAGAAACCCTAATTCCTGATTTTTGATGTATGCATCCCCTGAGGTCAAATTGACTTGATGCTTGGGCCCATGAGGTTCTATGGAGTATATTAGGTTATGTTTTGAATCATTGGCTTGTACCTAGATGAAAATTTTCATTTGGAGGTCCTGGTTGACCAAAACCCTAATTTGGTGACACTGGCGATCTTGAGACTTGATCCACCTAGAAGGGAGCAGCCTTGTGCTTAATCCTTGAAGTGGGAGTCCTCTTGATCCCTTGTGGACATTTAAGAGGTTAGACAAGTTGAAGATCAAGCCAATCCTTGACTGATCCTTTGTCTAAGGCTCTGAGAGGGCTTAAAACCCTAATTTTGATTATAGTGAATGCTCAACAACCCTTGAGGCATTTGATGAGGCATGATGGTTCATCCATATTGTGATGATGATTTGCACAATGATGGGAAATCTTAGTGGTCAAAATTTGGGGTATGACAGACGGGAACCATTTTGCTTGATTCTAGGCTTGGATAGGTTATCTATCTAAAGGCTTCTAGCTAAAGAAAGGAGAAAGAGAAAGGGGAAAAAAGAAAAGAAAGAAAGAAAGTGCTCGCGGAGGAACAAGGTCCTCGTGCCTACGTACCCTTATAGTGCAATGAGGAAATCAGAGCGTCGTAGTACTTGGAACCAAGGGACGAAGAAAAGGAAAGAAAGGAGGAAGACGGAAGAAAGGTGGAAGTGTGCTCGCCAAGACATTGCGTCTCGTGCCTACGTATCTGACATTCAGAAGAATGCAGAATCAGAGCTTCCGTAGTTCAGGGAACTGAACGGAAAAGGAAAGGAAAGCGGTGTCAAAACCAAGAGCAAAAGCAAAAAAGGAAATTCCACTGAGGATTCCAAAGAAATGGTGTCAAAACCATGAAAAGAGTGTAAAGGAAAGAAATAGTAACTGTATTGAGAATAAAGTGCGAGAATGGTGTCGAAACCAAGAGAATAAAGGAATAAAGGGGAAATGGTGTCCAAACCAAGAGAATAAGGGAATAAGAGAGAAATGGTGTCCAAACCAAGAGAATAAGAGATAGAGAAAGATCTGTTGGGGATGCAAAAGAGACGGTGTCATAACCAAGAAGGTGAGGGCAAAGGGAATAGGAAGGACTCCGCTGGGGATCCAAATAAAGGAATGGTGTCATAACCAAGAGAACAAGGAGGCTCGGTATATTAACTGGCTGGCAGTGGTTAATCGAAGAAAAGAGAATAGAAACCTGGCGGGGAAAAGAAGCTGGTCTCAACAGACAGACTGTGGTAAACCAAGAGAGAGAGTGCTGAACTGAGAGAAGGTGTTTGACTCTGAAGGGCATCGGTATATTAACTGATAAACAGTGGTTAAGCGAGAACACAAGGATTGCAACTCTGTGGGGATAGAGAAGTATTTGTTTTAACAGAGGAAACTGTGATTAACCTGAAGAACGGGTGTGGGACCGATCGAAGGTTGTAACCCAAAAGGGGTGTTGGCAATGACTGAACAAACAGTACTTGACCAACGAAGAAGGGTATTTAACCAAAAGAGGTTACTATCCTAAGGGTGCAAGTATTCGAACCAAGAGGAGGTTGCTAACTGCTGGGGATTCGGTGTTTACAGATGGACTGTGACTAACCGAAAAGAATGAGTGATTAACCAAGAGAAGGTGATTAACTCGAGAAGAGGTTTCAGTATTTTAACAGACGAACTGTGATTAACTGAAGAAACGGGTGATTAACCAAGAGAAGGTGATTAACCCAAGAGGGACTCAGTGTTAACAGACGGACTGTGATTAACTGAAGAGACGGGTGATTAACCAAGAGAAGGTGATTAACCCAAAAGGTGCTGAGTATTAACAGACGAACTGTGATTAACTGAGTAAGAGAGCAAATTTGGTGTTTTAACTGACAAGCAGTGGTTAAACCAACAACGGGAGAAGAACCAAGAGAAGATTGCGAACTCTTGGGGAAGAATGGTCGTGACAGGAAAACTGTGTTAGACCGAAGAAAGAGAATTGAGACTCTTCAGGGGAATCAAAAAGCAATGATTTACCGCAAGAAAAGGATAGGGTATTGAAACAAAGGAAGCTTGCTAACCCAAAGAACAAAGGATCGTAACCAAGAAGAATGATAATTGACCAAAAGAGAGGTCGAAAGAGATAAGAGTGATCAAGGATCGAAAGAGATTGCAAGGAGAGAAAAGTGATCAAGGATCGACTCGACAGGGGAATGAGAAACACTATAGCTGGAGGATAGAGGTGACTATTCTCGAGGAGTGGACAAGACGCCCTTACCAAAGAAATAGCCAGAATGAGGGTAGAAAAACTCCATCCTCATTCTTTCTCTAGCACCCAAAATATAGTGTGGAAAGTGAAACGGACAGCGCAACCGCTCCCATGTTGTACAGTGCTCCTGCGCAGAGAAACGGACAGCGTAACAACGTCAATTTGTACAGTGCTTCGATGCAAGGCCCGGCGCGAAACTCCAACTCCACGGGGGGGAATGAGAGAGAAAGCTCTAAAGGAGGCCTAAAGAGTGGAAAAGGGAAGATCGATTAATCGAAACAAAGTTTCGATCAATTAATCAAGGGAGAAACATGCTAACAACTTCTCAAAGAGG
This sequence comes from Lathyrus tuberosus, assembly GCA_022829125.1. Lineage (NCBI taxonomy): Eukaryota > Viridiplantae > Streptophyta > Magnoliopsida > Fabales > Fabaceae > Lathyrus > Lathyrus tuberosus. The sequence continues at coordinate 1,340,926 of JALAZF010000432.1, read as the reverse complement.
ATGAAAAGTCATTAAAGCAAAAAGGAGTGAATTATTGATTATACAAGATTAAGTTTATCCATGAAGAATAAACTTAATGCAAACTAAAATGGAAGGTGCAAAACAGTGCCAAATGATCATCAAAGTGCCACACAAAATCATGTATCATGTGAACAAAGATAGTGCAAGAATTGTTATGTTCATACAATGCTAAGAACATGAAACAATTGAATAATCGAAAATATGCATCGAAAGTTCATGACATGCTTCAACCAGAAGTGAAATGACATTAAAAACATCCATAAGATCAAACATGACAATCAATGGAAGGTAAAATGAAGAAAGCATGGCAAATACACTTGAAAGTGCAAGAAAATGGCCTTCTAGTTCAGTGTTAATCGATTAACACAATTGCACCGCAAAGTGTTAATCGATTAACACTTGAAAAAGTTCAAAAAAACACTGGTTAATCGATTAACACGATTGCACTGCAAGGTGTTAATCGATTAACACTGTACAGGGAGCAGAAAATCAGTTTTGAAAAGTGCTTTTGGCCAACTTTTTTATTGTGCAATCACTCCAATGCTAGGGCAAACAATTATGCACAAAAAATCAAGCTTAGAAACAGCAAATGATCAACAAAAGAATCAATTAACAATCAAGATCATGGATCAAGCAAAAGTGTAATCAAATCGCATGCAAGAATATCGAAATTACACCGCAAACGATACGAAAACGATCAAAATGATAAAATGAATGAAATCCACCAACCTACAAGGTTGAGATGTGCCTTGGTAAATGTTGCAAAGTGATATTGGTGCAGGAAAACAAAGAAAACCAGAGGATCCTTGAATTGTAGACGAAACGCGTCGAAATCGATCAAAAACACGAAAATGCACCGAAATCGAACTTGCACCAAAATAAATGGTGTGAAACCCTTGGATTGAAGTAGAATGAGATGTAATTCCAGAAGTCCAACCAAAGAATGCCAAATGATGAAGGTTAAGCTCAAGAATTAATCACTTTCAATGTGAAAAGTGATTAATCTTCAAGAATAAGAGCTTTTGGTGAGGTTTGATGGAGAAGAATTGAGATGAAGATGAAGGATGAGTAGAGAAATCAGAGAAAAAGTGAGAGAATTGAGAGTGAAATGTGAGAAGCTTGGTGAAAAAGGGTAGAGAATGGTTGAGAATGGTTGAGAAATTAAAAAGTGAGTGGAGATGTGTTTATATAGGCTTTAGGTTTGGAATATGAGATGGTTTGGAATTTGGTTCGGAATTAGCTTTGGGTTTGGAGCTAGGTTAGGAGTTAGTTGGACTTGACTCACCGAGTCAAGGTGGTTAACTCGGTTAGTTAGAACCAACTCGATAACCATCCCAAGGTGAATTCCAACATCCAAGGATCCACATTACTTGGAAAACAAGGAACATGGTGCACTTGATTTGAAGTGAAGTATCATAGCAAATGCACTTGGAATGAATTGAGTAGCTTGGAAATGTTTAGAGGTGTCTAGAATATTCCATATGCTGCTAGAATCCAAGACCAAAATGTGTGCAAAGGTGCTGTCATGAAAAAACAGCAAATTGTGCCTATTTTGCCTGTGTTAATCGATTAACACAATTGCACTGCAAATGGTTAATCGATTAACCAGGCCAAAATATGCCCAATTTGCCTAAAAAAGGGTGATGTGGTCCCGGTTTCGATTTTCCACCTCTTGTATTGATGAATAGGTATGGAAACCTTCATTTTGTGCTTGTTTTGATGAGGTGATGACCTTGTGAGGATATGATTAATCGGGCTTGGAAAACCTGAACATCCTGCAATCAAAACACCAGAGGAAAAAATGCGAATGTGTATGCCAGCGATGCGAATGCTTATGCTTATGCAAAAGGCAAAAGAGGGAGGTCAAATTTCGGGTTACGACACATTACAATAAAAAAAAGAGGTATAAAAACATGATTCTTTATATTGACATAAAATTTATTTCTATAATGCCTTTTATGATGATTTACAACAAGTTCTTTCTTTGAATCTTCATTGTTGAATTTGCTAGTAGCCTATACAAAGATGGTTTTACATGTACTAGGATTATCAAAATTAGTAAAGTCGATGTTAGATAGGTATTGATACTCAAAGTTAGGTAGGTATTTCTATTCAAAAGTATATATTCTAGATGCTCAAGAACTTATCTTTGAATGATATGAAAATTATGCACAAAAGTTATTGAAAGTAGTTGACAATTTATGAAGATGAATTGTTTAGAAATTTAATTGAAAGAGGTGAATATGAATGTTAGGAAATATTTGAATTTATATTGCACAAACACACCTCTTTGAATCATGACAAGGCTATGAAAAAGCCATGATAAATTGCAATGGCTTGGGAAAGGTTATGAGGAATGTGTTCCATGAATGGATGCGTGAAAAATTAAAGTTTTTCAAAAATGCAACAATGATAATTGATTGTGCATCTCATGCAATCGGTTGTCTTACGTAATAAATTAAAAGCTTCGATATTGTAATGCATGACAAGTTACGAGCTTCAAGAATTGAGGAGTAAAATAGATCATCAAAACAACAGTCGATTGTCTCATGACATTAAAATTATTGAAATTTTTCTAAGCAAAATGACACACTCAAGGTTCAAACCCATGACACTTGAGTACTTTAACACACCCAGTCAACCACTAGGGAAAATATTTTCTTGTTGAATACATTCTCATTAAAAATTCTCGTGTAGAAAGATATGTAATGAAAACTTATGATGTATGAAAATTTAGGAAAAGATTTTAGAAGGTTTTAGATGAAGAGATTGAGCACCTAAAATATATACACAAATGAAATACTATAGGTACCTTAATCTTCGTGATTCAATCCTTCAATTTTCCAAAGCTCATGCAATCTTGATATTTAATTTCAATTTCTTTCTTCTTTGATCTTTCTTCTTATGATAGCATTTTGTCTTCATCAAAATCAAACTAAGAAGGATGAACATATCTTCTTCACAATCTCCCTTTTTTATGATGATAAAACCTTTTGATGGGAAGTTTTTTCTTGATTCTTGATTTCTCCCCATATCTTGTATATCTCTCCCTATCTTGAATATCTCCCCATTTCTTTTGCAATATTTGCTATGATGTATTTGGTATCCTGAAATAACAACAAAAACAGCCATCTCTTCTCCCTCTTTTCGACATTATCAAAAAAGAAATAGAGTAAAATCCAAAATTAGTATAATAATGTAAAAGAAATGATGCATTAAATATAAAAGGACTTATCTTCTTCACAATACTATCATATGAAGTCAAAGATGATATCAATGTTGATGCTTCTTCAAAACATCTTTCATTCAATGAAATTTTTAGAATTACCATATAAAATGGTTTTGTATCTTGAAAGATCAACCTTGATTTGATCATTCTAGCATATGATCTTCAAGTACCTACAAAACAATTATTAGTTCTTTGGTGCCCAATATTCTTTGGGTGATTTTGGGTTAAATTGCTTTCTCACCCATACATACTCACCATAAGAAATACCACAATTTCATATGTAGCAAGCATTAGAAGTATAACTTTTTGCATTACAATAAAAACAAATAGGTCTAAAAACATGATTCCTTATATTGACCTAAAATTTATTTCTATAAGGTCTTTTATGATGATTTACAACAAGTTCTTTCTTTGACTCTTCATTGTTGAATTTGCTAGTAGCCTTTACAAAGATGGTTTGACTTGTACTAAGATTATCAAAATTAGTAAAGCCAAATCCACATTTATTATTTGAAAATCTTTGACTACTTAACACATTTTCTAAACCAATTTGAACTTTTTCATATTTCATGATCACTTGGTTTTATTCAACAATTTTAGATTCAAAAGAAGAAGAATTATTGCATGCTAAATTTTTGATTAAGTCTAACCTTGATTTGATCATTCTAGAAAGTTTTATTTTAAACTTGTATTGCATGCTGAATTTTTGAAACTTTCTAGAAAATTTTCAAAACAAAATAAAACTATCTTTGCCTTTAAAATAATTTTATTTTGTTTTGAAAATTTTCTAGAAAGTTTCAAAAATTCACCATGTAATTCATTAAAAGCACTTTGTAATTCATCATATTAATGTCTATCATCAATTTCAGGATCATTAACCTCATCTTCTTCTTCACTTGAATGATGTAATTCCATCAATGCCTTGCTTGCATGATCTTCATCTGAAGGTAAACTTATTTCATTATCATCCCATGCTACATATGTTTTCTTTGGCCTTTTTGTCCTTCTTTCTCTTGAATTTATTCTTCTTTTGAAACGTAGGGAATTCACTTTTAACGTGTTTTCTTTCTTCACATTCAAAGTAAGTAACCTTCCTTCTTGGTTCTTCTTTTTAAATTATCTTCTTTTTCTTTTCTTTTCTTAAGAACTTTGTAAACTTCTTGATAATATCATCCTCTTCATCACTAGTAAACTCATCCTCTTGGTTTTTATCATGATTTTTTACTTTCCTCTTTAAGGCAATATATTTTGAATCCTTTACTTGAATTTCATGATTCTCCAATCTTTCAAGTTCTATTTCATGCTCTTGGAGTTTTTCGAACAATGTTGCAGAAGTCATGTTAGATAGACTCTTCTTTTCTAATATTTCTATCACTTTTGGTTGTCATTCCCTGGTCAAAGATCTAAGTACTTTAAGATTAATTTCATATTTAGAAAAAGTCTTACCAAGAGAGATCAAGTGATTGGTCAAATGCATAAATCTTTTCTGCAAGTCAAGTATTGATTCTCGGGCCTACGTTATGAATAATTCATACTCTTGACATAGAGAGTTCAATCTTGATCTTTTTACTTCAGTGGTTCCTTCATGAGTGACCACTAACGTATCCCATATACTTTTTCTTCATTGTGCATTCAGAGACACGGAAGAATTCATCCATGCTTAGGGCCGCTTGAAGTAAGTTTATTACTTTCTTGTTATAGGGAACCTTTTTCTTATCATCTTCATAAGAACTTTTGATCTTGGCTATACCAACACCATTGATAACACTTGTAGGAATGAATGAGCCATTTTCTATAGCATCCCAAATTTCTTATCCTTGTGCTTCGATATGTGCTTTCATACGAATTTTCCAAAAATCAAAGTATTCACCCCAAAACAATGGAGGTTTATTGTTGCTACCACCTTCTCTAAAAACTAGATTTGTGGAAGCCATTTATGGATCTTTAGGACATGTTACTTATAACTTGATTTGATGCCAATTGTAAAAATTAGAGTGCACAACCTAAGAGGGGGTGAATTAGGTTTACTGATTTTTATAGAAAGTAACAAACTTTCTACTTAAGAAATTTATGGTTTACTTTTACTGGTTTTATGAGTAATGAAGTGATGAATTTATTTTCGAGTTTAAGATATATAAGTGATATGGAGAAAAATAAATGTAGTAAAGTAAATGAACATAGAGAATTATACTAGTTCCCCGTATCAACCAAGGGTACATCTAGTCCCTCACACCCTGTGAGAGATTTCACTATTGTTAGATCTTTGTACAGGCCTCACACCAAGACTTCTCTTATAATCTTCTAACAATAACAAAGAAGCACAACCCACTTTTTTTATTTTACAACACAATGAGAAAGAACCCTAGTTTCTTAATTCTCACACTTGTTTCCAACAACCATGGATAACAAGAGTTTACAACACTTTGAATATAAGAACAAAATGTTACAGATCAATTTGAGTATAAGTGAATTTTTGAAATCCTGCAAAAATTCCAACTAATATTTCCTTTCAAATATGAACAATTCAAAATTATATATTATAGGTGCTCAAGAACTTATCTTTGAATTATATAAAAATTATGCACAAAAGTTCTTGAAAGTATTTGAAAATTTATGAAGGTGAATTGTTTAGAAATTTATTTGAAAGAGGTGAAATTGAATGTTAGAAAATGTTTGAATTTATATTGCACAAACACACGACAAAGATTTGAAAAAGTCATGATAAATTGCAAAGATTTAGGAAAGGTTATGAGGAATGAGTGCCATGAAAGGATGCGTGGAAAATTAGAGTTTTTCAAAAATGCAGCAATGATAATTGATTGTGCATCCCATGCAATCGATTGCCATGTTGTCATACCCTAAATTTTGACCAGACATTTTTATTTTTTCTCATTTCATCTGTCTATATTTTCATAATGTGTCGCCTGTATATCATATCATATATTTTCTTCATAAATTATTTTTTGAATTATCAGCCGGATTTAACGTGTAAAATTTTCAGGTATTTTGTTCAAACTGAAAAGTCAACAATGCAAAAAAATTGGTATCCGGGCAGTTTTTAAAATCGAACTTTCAGACATCATTTTTAATCTATTTTTCGCGTACTTTAACCCGGTGTGCTTATTTTAATCTTTTGACTTTCCGGTCATCATGTTTCTGACCCGTCTGAGCCTTTTTAGCGGGTAAAATCAATTTCAAAAATTTGACAAAACGGTGTATTTTTTCAATACGTGTATTTTTTGCTGATCGTTTTGGTGTGTTCATTTTTTTTCGGACACCTCGATACGAATAGTTTTTATCGTTTTTTTACCGGTTTCGGTTCCGATTTTAATTAATTTTAATTCTTAGTTAATCAAGATTTTAATAACTTTGTTTTTTATTAAATTTTTTATTATATTTAATTTGTTTATTATATTAGTATATTATTATAATATATAATATAATATAATTTTTGTTTTACACTACTAGTCTCTCTTTTACACTACTAGTCTCACACATTTCACCAAGTGCCACAACACTCCCCACCCTCTCAATCTTATACGGCTCTTTCTCTCTCACACTCTGTAACTTATTTCTTTTCATATTTTGTGCTACTACCATTACATAACCAATTTTCATTTTCAAACATTCACATATTATAACATTTTTTCCAAAAAATCTATCAAACTTCATTCAACACAAATTTTCAACTTTCATCATTTCTAGCCCATGTATTTCAAACCTCATCATCATAATAAACTCAATTTTCAAAACTCATAATTTCTTACTTATTTGATATACATAAATTTATTTTGTTTTTATATATACATTAAATTTTTTGACAAAGCTCATCAATGCATTCAAAGTTCCATTCCAATTTGTTAACCTCATATTTCAACAATCATCATTTGATTTCATAACAAACTTTGAATTTAAGTCATCATCTTATCTTCACTAAACTTGATCTCCAAGCAATTTTTCTCCTATAAATATGTTACAATTTTTTTTACGGAGAAGGGACCAAAACAATTGCTCCTATGCTTGTTTTCAACACTCTCTCCCTCCTACAAACCCTCTTAACTGCTGCAATAACAAACCGAGCCACCATCCATCCAACAAAGCTTAAGGAGTCTTTCTTTCTCTTCTGGAACTCCGTTGAAGAAGCCTTGGACTTTCTCCAAGAGGTAAGTGTTCTTACATTTTGATATCTTTGTACATGCATCATTCTTGAACATTTATTGAAGTAAAAATGTAGTTCTTAATGTGTTTGTTATGGTCCTCCTACTGTTTGCACTTTAACATGTTTATATGTGAAGTTTATGTTATTTAAAAACTAGAGTTCAGTTCTGCTTTTTCAATTCATGTGTTTTGTACGTTGAGTTTCAGTGTGTATGAGTGGTACCATTAGACTCCTTGCGAAAAATAGAGCAAGTTAGGTTCTTACGGTTTTTAATTTCATGAAAAAATGAAGAAGTTATGAAGCTTAGAAGATTGGCCATGGTGGAAACGCGTAAGGAAGAAGAAAGGTGTTTTGCTTCTGATTTGTCTTGCTTCTGACCTATTCTGCTTTTGATCTATCTTGCTTCTGATTTGTTTTGCTTCTGATCTATTCTGCTTCTGATTTGTTATGCTTCTGATCTATCTTGCTTATGATATGTTTTGCTTCTGATCTATTCTGCTTCTGATCTATCTTGCTTCAGATCTGTTTTGCTTCTAATCTATTTTGATTCTGATCTGTTTTTCTTCTGATCTATCTTGCTTCTGATCTATTTTGCTTCTGATCTGTTTTGATTCTGATGTATTTTGCTTCTGATGTATTTTGCTTCTGATGTATTTTGTTTCTGATGTATTTTGTTTCTGATGTGTTTTGATTCTGAACTGCTGGGTTTCTTAACTGTTTTTTATTTTTTATTTTCTTTTTTATTTTTTTTTATTCTTTTATTTAATTTTTTTTTAATTTTCTTTTTTAATATTTTTCTTTTATTTAATTTCTTTTATTAAAAACCTTCTTTTAATTATTTAGACCTTTATTTTATTTAACTTTTAAAATTAATTAACACTTTGATCAATTCTTTCGTTTATTATTTTATACCTCTAAAATGTTTATTACTTTGTATTGATTTTAATTCAAGAATTTCTTTTATTTCAAAATATACTTTGATTTATTTTCTAAATATGCAACTTGTACATTCTTGTGAATTTTTATCTTGACATAATCCTTTGATATTCATCCTTGTTTCCTTTAATTGATGATGTTAATAATTAAAATACTTCTTTGCCTTAAATATTCATACCATTGATCTTACTTTGCCATGTTCTTATTTAACTTGATTTCACGATGCTTTGCCGTGAACGTCTGTTATTTACGCGATGCTTTGCCGCGTATCTTTGACTGCTGATTACATGATGCTTTTCCGTGTATTTCAGTTGATTTTTATTGTCTAATTACCATGATGTTTTTCCATGTGTATTCTGTAACTTTTTTTCAGTTTAATCTGTTACACGATGCTTTGCCGTGAATGTTTGTATCTCTGTTTATTTATTACGTGACGCTCTTCCGCGTACCTGTTATTTGTTACTCGCGATGTTTTGCCATGTATCTTTGTCTGTTGATTACACGATGTTTTTTTGTGTATACTTTTTATGCCATGATGTTTTTCCATGTATAAGTGAATCTGATTTTATCCGTCACGATGTTTTGCAGTGCATGCTCTTATCACACGATGTCCTTCCGTATATATTTCATCTGTCACGATGTTATGCCGTGTATTTATTTATTCCGTGATGTTTTGCCACGTATGCATGTTCCCGTAGGGTCTCTTAGTTCAAACTTAATTTTTGATTAGGTTTGAAATAAGACAGACATTAGAATAGGTCCATCTTTGCATGATAACATTAGGTTAGATTTCCCCTCTCGCCACCGTGCGATTTAAACTTTATTTTCTGTACTTCGTTCCCCTTAGGGGTGAACTACGACCGCTCTGATTTCTCAAAATCCCGTTGAGAATACGTAGGCATAAGACTGTAAAGTCTTAGCGAGCAACCTTTTATTTTTCGTCGTCTCTTTACATCCGACGTTTTCCCGGATATTCATATTTTCAACCTCTTATTTTTTATCTCTTTCAATCCGATGTTTTCCCGGATATCAGCAACCTTTTATTTTTTCATCGTCTCTTTACATCCGACGTTTTCCCGGATATTCGTATTTTCAACCTCTTATTTTTTATCTCTTTCAATCCGACGTTTTCCCGGATATCTGCAACCTTTTCTTTTTTTCATCATCTCTTTACATCCGATGTTTTCCCGAATATTTGTATCTTCACTCTTTTCTTCCCTTTACATCCGATGTTTTCCCGGATATTCATACCGCACCCTTTTAATAAAAAGAAGATTCACATACACTGGTACTAAGAGGAGCATTATTCCCGGTGAAATTGCTCTTAGACCAATTGGGCCTCTCCTTGAGTATAAGCCCCAAACTTCCTTTTCAAAACAACTTTCCATTTGATTTAGATTCATAGTTGTATCAAAACTTTCTTTAATTTCTTGAACAACTAACCATACAGCTGGTACAATGGAAGCTTGCTCACCTGTAAGTTTTTAATAGCTTTCTTTTACTTATCTGTATATATACTTGTTTATAATGCTGGAAGCTTGCTCACCTGTAAGTCCTTCTACACTCTTTTACATACTTGCTTATATATTTCATATGTATATGCCTGTATATTATCTGCTTAGAGTTTTCCCCGATAACTAGGTCTAGGATTAGATCAATCCAGCGGTCGTTCTTTCAACACAGTCAAAACTAGTTCCCCATAGGAATTTCCAGATACAGTCTTGCCTCCTCTTAGGCTTATACAATATGGAACAGAGAAAGGCATTATTCCCAGTGAAACTTTTCTCAGACTGTCACTATTAGAAAATTGTCAAAGAAATTCATTTCCCCCAGAGAGGATTAATTCCCGGTGAAACCTCTCTTGAATTTCTCCAAACCCTAGAACTGTTCACTAAAGAAAGGATTAATTCCCAGTGAAACCTTTCTTGAACTTTTCTTAAGTTTGGACCCACTGGCTTCCTAAAAGCATCCCCAGCCTCCTCTTGGGCTTTGTACAAGGACCCAAAGACCTCCTACAGGTATAGGACAGAACCTAGTCATCACTTGTTAGAGCAGTCCTATCTAGAGTCATAACATCAGACCAATTTAGGGTTGATTCTCATCCCTTAAAACATCAGCCTCCTCTCTGGCATCATACAAGGATCATCATTCCAGTTAAAGTAATTCCTCCCTTTAAACTAATCACCCAACAACTGTGATAAACAGATGAGATATCTCCCCTTTAGAGATGACAAATTCTCTCTGTCAAACCCTTTAGCTTCAATCTTGGGCTTTAAACAAGACACAAATACTCAACCATTTAGCTTCAATCTTGGGCTTTAAACAAGACTCAAATACTCAACCATTTAGCTTTAATCTTGGGCTTTGAACAAAACACCAAACATCTTTTTCCTCCCATAGAATAGGAGGAACTATGACTGCTCTGATTTCCCTGTTTTCTTTAACGGGAATACGTAGGCATAAGATTGCGAAATCTTAGCGAGCACACTAAACAAACACCTTAGGTCCAGTACCTTACCAAAAACATCAAAAAACCCAAAAACAACAAGAATATCTTTTCAACATCTCTCAACCTTCCCAAAGGAGAAACTTTCCCATTTACAGACAAACACCAGTAAGTAGATAACAGAAGAAAATGCTAAATAACCCATGGATAACCATGTATAGGATGGGTAATTAACAACTCCCCATTGTATAACCTGACCCCGAACTCCCCAATCTCTTAGCATTTGTTAAAGAAAACATTTGCATGCAAGGTTAGTCTGAGATAGCTTCCCTTTCCTTTCCAGCTTCATAGGATAAATAAGAAATCAGAAAGTAGCACCCAATCCCAACCAATGGCGATAAGGTGGTCGCGTCACCGACAAAAATCACACGCTACACATGCTTTAATTTTTCACTTTTTCTACTATAATGCATGACAGTCGATTAATTCATAACAATAATCGATTGTCTCATGACATTAAAATTCTTGAAATGTTTCTAAGAAAAATGACACACTCAAGGTTCAAACCCATGACACTTGAGTACTTGAACACGCCCACTCAACCACTAGGGCAAATATTTTCTTGTTGAATACATTCTCATTAAATATTCCCATGTAGAAAGATATGTAATGAAAACTTATGATGCATGAAAGTTTAGGAAAAAATTTTAGAATGTTTTAGATGAACTGATTGAGCACCTAAAATACATACACAAATGAAATTCCATTGGTACCTCAATCTTCGTGATTCAATCCTTCAATTTTATATAGCTTATGCATTCTTGATATTTGATTTCAGTATTTTCTTCTTTGATCTTTCTTATTATGATAGCCTTTTGTGTTCATCAAAATCAAGCTAAGAAGGATGAACATATCTTCTTCATATTTCTCTGCTCACATGGATCATGGGAAAGAAGACTAAACTTGTTCATGTTCAAGACATTGGATCCTTGTATTCTAATGTGGATATGATTGATACGTTTCATCATAGTATTAGATTTTCTAGTACCGGTCATGAGTGAGATGTGATTATAGAACCCTAGTCAAAGGAAGAGAGAGCTAATATGGATACCTTCGTTGAATCGTTTGCTCCCTTTTTTTACGTCCACATCCCTATTATTCATGATTTGAATATTTTGATTTCGTTAAACTCTTTCGAAATGGATTTTCTAACTACCATCAACTTTGCCCCTTCTTAGATTATCCAAAACGTGTGGGGCATACTCAGTGCTTTTCAGATAGCCAGTTGTAGCTTGGACGTGTCTCATATTGTTGGAGTGTTTCTTTATTTCTTTACAACTAAAATCCTTTCCACCAATGGCTGGGTGACGTTGCGCATTTTTCCTGGTGGATGTCTGATAAAACCCTTCGCAAACCCCTACGAGAACTTGAAATACCAGTTCCTGTGGGTAAGAGGACGAGATCGTATATCTTCAATCACTGCGGGGGCGATGGGTGATCCCTTTTTCCCATTATCATGGTCGTCACATCCATAGATTACCGAAAGGGTGGACCCGAGTGTTCTTTATCCCCTTAATCGTGAAGTGATTCGGATTTTAAGATGTTTTTGCTCTTTGGAATCTAATACCTTTATTAACTGGGATCACGAAGATGGCGATGGAGTGGAGTCATATTTAGGTATGAAAGAACACCTTCCCTGGTTCAATCTTGTGTTTACTTGATTTTGTGCCTTAATAGCTTTTTTTAGGGGAGATCCCTCTTGATGGGAGGAGGGATCGCCTGGTAAAAATGAAGATGACTCAACAACGAGCAAGGCTTCATTTTCCCTTCCCTAAGACATGACTAGCGATAGGGGTGAGGCAATGTGAAACTTCACGAGATGATAAGGCTCATCCTCCCAAGGTTCTACGGAGGGTGGAGAGTCCCTTTGGGCCTTCCGAAAGCCGTGAGGCATGACCAAGAGAGGAGAAGGCAGGTGGTGAACCTACCCCCATAAGTTCTCTATGTGGAATAACCATGCTTTTAAGGCAGTGGAATTTTGTGATCGCCATTTATCCTTTCCTGAGAATTTTCTTGATGACTATCAGTCACTCCTCGACATGCCTTTTGCCCAACTATCTGATTTCCTAGAAGTCCAACTTTTAAGGTGCCTCTTAGTGGAGAAACAACAAAGGGAGAAATATTCTCGCACCATTCGTGGACTTCAGTCTAAGGTGACCCATATGAATAAGAATATTCATGAATTTGGGGTGGCGATAAAATTGTTGAGGGAGAAACTGGACGCCTTAAAGGTGCCTAATAGGGAAATAACCACTGAGACTCTCACCCAGTTTGAAGAGGTGAAACGTCTAAAAAAATTGTTTAAAAATACTCAAAGAACCTTGGATATTCTAGAGGAGAAGGCTTCGCAACTCAAGGATTAAGTGGTGCCAACTTTTGTCCATCATTTTGAGAGGGCGGGAAGGCAGGTTGTTTTCCTTTATCCTAATCTAGATTTAAGTACGATGGATCCCGTTCAGATAGTTCGGAATGGACAAGTGGTGGATGAAGAATAATTATTGTTTTTTGAATTTTTGTTGTATTTTTATCCCCTCCGTGGATTTTTGGCAATTGTAATAAACAATGGTGCCCTTAAGGGTACCTTTTATGTTAACTGCACTTCTTGATACTTTATGTGATTATCAGTGTGATTTTAACCCTTTAGCATTTTACTGAGGGTGTTTGTCATCATTGCCCATGCCGCAACAATTTGATTACTTATGAAGGGACTTAACAGGGATCTTGCTTTAGGAATATAAAGTTGTCGTCGTCTCTAATGACTGTAAGGGTCCAACTTAAGGATCCAGCGATTTTTTATCACCTCAATAGGCTGCAAGACCCCACTTAAGAATTAAATGATTTTTTTACCACCTCTATGGATGGCAATGACCTCACTTAGGGATCAAACAATTTTCATTGCCTCTATAGGGGTAAGGATCTTACTTAATGATCCAACAAAATTGATCGCCTCCATGGGTGGCAAGGATCCTATTTAGGGATCTAGAAAAATTAATTGCCTCCATGGACGGAAAGGATCCTGCATAGAGATCCATCGATTGATCGCCTCAATGGGCTGCAAGTATCTAACTTAAGGATCCATAAAATTTGACCTCCTCCATGGGCGACAAGGACCTCGCATAGAGATCCAACAATTGATCGCCTCAATGGGCGGCAAGTATCCCACTTAAGGATCTAGCAAAATCGGTCGCCTCCATGGGCGACAAGGATCCTGCTTAAGGATCCAGCAAAATTGATTGCCTCCATATACGGCAAGGATCCCACTTAAGGATCCATCAAAATTAATTACCTCCATGGGAGGCAAGGACCTTGCATAGAGATCCTACGATTAATCTCCTCAATGGGCGGCAAAGATCCCTCTTGAGGATCCAGTAAAATGATCGCCTCTATGGGCGACAAGGATCCTACTTGAGAATCCAACTATTTGATAGCCTCTATGGGTGATCTACTCTTGAGATTTTAGGTTTCCTACAAAGAAAGAAGTGCCCAAAAATATGGATTCTCTAAAACAATAAAAGTGAGGTGACTCATTAAAAACCATTTCCCTGTGAAAAAGAGCTGAGGGAAATAGTGCACCCCATGGAATAACATGTCTTTACAATCGATAGAGGTACAATACTCGCCTATGAAAATTATCAATAAAGTAATTCAACAATAATAAAGGAAATTAAATGAAGGTTCTGTCAGTGTCTTTAGAGGTCATCCCTTTTGGACCTTCAACCTTCAATCTTCTCAGAGGTTGGAGAGGAGGCATTCTCGCCTTTGTAGGTTTCTCCTGGTGGAATTATTCTCGATCTCCTTTTTATGACTCCCACTCCTCCATTAGGGAGCAGGTACTTCATGCACAAATACAGAGTTGTCAGGGTGGTTCCCAGCCGGTTAAAAGTTGGTCGCTCTATAATCATATTTTACGAAGAAGGGGTATCAATAACGAAATATCTAACCCTTATTTCTTTGTCCTGATCCTGCTCTTCAAAAGTGATCCTTAAAGGGATATACCCCTTTACCTGTACATATTCTCCTGAGAGTCCAACCAAGGATCATCTGAAAAGCTTCAAATATTTTAGGTCGAGGCGAAGTATTTCAAACACATCTTAGTATAGTATGTCTGCGAAGCTCCCTTGGTCAATGAGAACTCTTTTAATTTCCCAATCTTTATAATTGACGGTAATGAACATAGGGTTGTCATTATGAGGGTGGATTCCAGCTGCATCTTCTTTCGAGCAGGTGATCATGGTTTATGGTGTTGGACGCTTGCCTTTAGTCTTGACTTCAATGAGGTTTTCTACACTCAGGATCTAGTGAGCATAGCTTTTTTGGGCGGAGCTGGTTTCCCCGCCCCCGACAAATCCTTCTACTATGGTGTTGAGTGTATGGCCCATAACCTTACTACTTTCGCCCTGAGGCGTCTCTTTGGCTTTGTTGGGCCTGGGGCTTCCACCGTCATCTCGCCTTGTGGATTAGACTTGCCAGGCAAATTGGAGGAGTCATCCTTCACATATTTCTTAAGGTGTTCCTTTTGTATTGTTGGTGGCAATCTGTTAGCTCATAAATTTGACGCCTATATTAAGTTGGAAGTGTTGATTGGAATGTTAAACTCTTGAAGAGGTTTAAAGGAGCTTTCGACTGGATCTTCATGATAGGTTTAAGTCGAAGGTGATCACATAAGGAAAGGATACTTTTGGGATTTAGAAAATATTTCTAAGAGTTAGGGAAGTCACCTTCGACCGAGAATACTGATGATGTCCGATGCTAAGAAATTCAAATTCAAATAAAGGAGGGAGTAGTTACTCTTGTTCGCTTCTGAAAAAGACAAGTGGCGCACATCCAAGGGACAGAAGCATGCAGCGCGATGCTTGTCATAGGTTAATTGTTTTAGGCAATTGACAGTAGTTAGTTTTAGTATTATAAATAGGGGTTCTAGCAATAGAATTCGGTGTGTTGTGTTCACTTTGTACAAGTTACTCCAAATTTACTCAAAGTATCCGCGTGTAGAGAAAAGAGTCTAGTGAGAATGTACGTGATGTAAACACCATTTATCTTTGCAATGCAATTTACTTCAATCTTTCATTAAGAACTTATCTTTTATTTGACGCAAGTTGTGTTTCTGCACTTTGTCTTACTTTCATACTTTCGACCTTTCCTGTACACTTTCGACCCTTTCCTTTACATTTTCAGCCTTTTAACTTAACATTTCTAAACGTCTTTTAAATTGTATTTCGACAAACCTTTCTTCATGAACACTGTCGAAGTGTTTAGTTCTTTAGAATTTACTTTGAATCAATTGTTATCACATGTCCTAGGATCAATCTGATCGATCTTGTGAGTCACCAAAGTCAGATTTGGAAGATCAGCGGTTGCTTACCAATTTTCACGGTAAACAAATTGGCCACCCGGTGGGACGGTGCTAACTTCTATAAAGATTTTTCTAAGTTTTTTGAAAATTTTCATTTATTAGTCTTTTCTTTGAGAAAACTTCGTTGCATGTTATTGAGAAGTGGAAAAGTAGCCACTACAAACGAAGAGAGACCAAGGAGAAGATACACTAGGAAAATGGCGACAAACACTAGTCAGCCAAATAATCCAAACCCTTGAGGGAGTGGTTCTAATCCTCAATCAAGTAATTCAAATACTCAGCCTAGTAACACTAACCCTCAAAATGTGTCTAGGAACGAGGTAGTGCCACCTCCAGTCCCTTCGACAGGAGAGTCAATACGGCCTCCTGTTATGTCTGAACCAATGCCATCAATGGTAGGTTCAGGTTCGACATATATAAGGGCTTACACTCAACCTGTTTTGGAGTACATTGGGCCACAAGGATCTAACCCCCAAACTCCACCAGGAGGAACTTCGACGTTTAGGCATTTTCCCCCTCCAGGATTTTCACAACCGTTACCAAGGAATCCACCTTATGGAATGCCAACGTCAGTAATGCAAAGCCTCCAAAATGCCCCCCCGGTATTCTCAGAAAATGTAATGGCTTCGCCATTACAAGGGTCAGGATCTGGGATAAATGTGGGTCGAAACAGTCAAAGTGTAGGTGTGGGATATTCCACCCAAGGTCCTAGTCTGACAAATACCTCCATAGCATGTTTGAGGCAGTAAATGGACGAGAGTAACCTACAAATGGTGCATACCTTGTCCCAAACTATGGGGGAAATTTTTCAACCCTTAATCCAAAACACTACCCAAACTAACCAATAACTGGCAGCACAATTGGCACGCATGGCAGAATTTATGGGTGTACCAGCCCCTGTACGAGGGGCGGCTGTTATGGAAAATATTCCACGACACAACCCAGGGAATATACCTGAGGCGGATCTGGAAAACCAAGGGACAGTCGAACCCCCTAGAGTTGAACCACCTAGGAACCAAGTGCCAATTCCTGTGGAGAGGGAACCAGGGGTAGTTATAGTAAATAGAAACCAAGATGCTGACCACGTTGTGCAACAGGTTCGACGTAACAACGTAGCAGCAGATAACAACCTAGCAGCCATGGTCAAAAGGATAATGGCTCGAAATGGGATGAATTTTGGTTTTACTAGGCCAAACTATACATCACCGATAGTAGATTACATTCTCCAATCAGAATTACCTCCTAGGACGAAGGTCCCAAAATTTCCAAGCTCTCTCACCAAAAATGCTTTTACTTGGTTTACAACCTTACCCCCTAACTCAATCTGTAATTGGACCCAATTAGAACGTTTATTCCATGAACAATTCTATATGGGCCAAACCAAAATCAGTTTGAAAGAATTGGCTAGCATCAAACGAAAGTTTACTGAGCCAATAGATGATTACCTAAATAGGTTTCGATTACTTAAGGCTAGGTGTTTTACACAAGTTCCAGAACATGAATTGGTCGAAATGGCCGCTAGTGGCCTTGATTACTCTATTAGAAAGAAGTTGGATACCCAATACTTGAGGGATATGGCCCAACTGGCTGATAGGGTTCGACAGTTAGAACTTCTGAAAGACGAAAAGGCTAAATTTAATAAGAGTAAAAAAGTAGCCTATGTTGAGTATAAAGAGGATGTCGAAGGTTTATATGATGAACCATTGTATTTCGACGAGAATGAGATAGACATTGCTGAATTAAAGCAGGGTCCTCCGTATGCTTGTAAAATGTTAGCTCCTTCGAATGGAAAAAATTCTGTCGAATCTGAAAAGAATGATAGACTCCCAAAGAAAACATATACTTTTGACGTCACTAAGTGTGATGAAATTTTTTATTTGTTAGTTAAGGATGGACAAATGATAGTGCATGCTGGCGCTAAAATGCCACCTTTAGAACAAAGAAAAAAGAGAGGATTTTGTAAGTACCATAATTTTCTGGGTTATAAAACTTCTCAGTGTTTTCTTTTCAGGGATTTGGTGCAAAACGCTATCCAAGAGGGCAGGTTGAGGTTGGGAGAAAAGAGCAAAAGTCAAATGAAAATTGACTCTGACCCGTTGCAGACAGTGGATGCCCATTATGCTGAGCCCACAGAAGTACATATGGTTGAAGTTGCTGATGACTTCGACTGTTCAATTAATATGGTGGAAATTACTGAAGATTTCGCCAATGATGTTGTTTTAGCCAAGGTTACTGAAGGCCTTGACATCAATACCATGGAGAAACTCATGAGCAACGCCGCTGACGGCTTCGACAAAGCAACTGATGGCTTAGATGACGGGATCACTGAAGATTCCAACATGATGTTGGTTATCAAAGAAACTGCTGATAGTTTCGTCAAGATGGACAAGGCTGCTGAAGGCCTTGATGTAGACTTCTGCAATCTAAATCTTAGTGTTGATGTTGACATGGACATAAATATGGTCGAGATTACACAACATAAGACCATGGAGGTTGATGAAGCAAGCTGCCAAGAAGAGCGCAACAAAGTGGCGTATCCAAAACAGGAAGAGACTATCATTGAATTCCTTCACCGCTGCCAAAAGAAGGGATCAGGTGTCATGTTATGCCCCAGATGCAGCGCAATCTTCGATCAAAAGGCTTCTCACAATCTTGAGGGGATTAGGTAGGCTAAGGAAAGAAGGGAGCAAAAAACATCTCATAGTCAAAGGGGTTTCGATCCTAGAAGGTCCTCTTCAAAACAAGTGGGAGGAAAAACACAGTTCCCAGGGGCCAGACCTAACACCTTCAAACCAGTAAGTAATGCGCCAGTGGGAAGCTGGATGAAACCTGTCGAAGGAAAGGAAAAAGGTCAGAAAAAATGGTAGAGGTTTGATGTGAACAGAGGCTCTTCAATAGAGTATCGAAAGGAGTTTCAAACTTCCAATAGGTCGACTTATGTCTCTGAAAACTATAAAGGGAAGAACCCGATGTCGTGATCTCAATGGAGGAGAGAACAACGTAGAAGGAAGGCTCTCAGGGAGGCTCAGTCAAAGGACCAAGGAGAGTCCAGTACTAATGTCCCTACTGATAATAACGGATGGGGCCAGGTTAAGATTGCTAAAAAATTTCCCGTGGGGCGAAAATTATTTTCCTCCCAAGAGGACAAACATGAAAAGACTGTCGAAGATGATGAGGAAATGACAGACAACTTCGACTCAGAATCTGATGCTTCTCTCGACATCATAGTCAATGTGGTGTCTGTAATTCCTAGAGAGTTCGACCAAATTACAGAGGTCGAAGATTTGGATGCTTGCACTGAAGCAGAGATGGCAACACACAAGCCTGTGTGCTACTATATTATGAATAATGGGTGCGTTGAAGAGCAGAACGCCTTCTTCGAACGACCCACAGAGGCGATGAAGGGTCACCTAAAGCCTCTCTACATCACTGGGAAGGTGGAGAATGTACCAGTGAACAAGATATTAGTGGACTGTGGCGCAACAGTAAATCTGATGCCACATTTCTTATTGAACAAGATTGGAAAGTATGACACTGATACTAAGCCACACAATATGGTTCTTTCAAATTACGAAGGAAAAGTTGGCTCTACATTGGGTGTGATACAAGTCGACTTAACAGTTGGGACAATCACTAGGCCTACTGTCTTCATGGTAGTGGAAACAAAAGCCAACTACAATCTGCTCTTAGGACGAGAGGGGATACATGGCATTGGTGCAGTGTCATCCTCGATGCACCAACGAATCACCATCTGGAGGCCAGATGGTATAGTCGAGAACATTGAAGCTGGTCAGGGGTATTTTAAGGCACCAATAAATCATGTCGACAGAAGACAGTTCGACAAGCACCTGGCTCATATTGCCCCTTGTGGCCCAGCAGATTTTGAGTTTGTCCCAGATGATGAAACATTTTGCTCATTGTACTTACATCCCGTCGATGGTTTCTGTTCGGATAAGGAGGTGCCAGGAGAAAGGCTCCCATACCTTGGCGCGCCTATAGTAGACCCCACAGGGTGGGGAAGTGAATTCAGTGACAATGACTGAGTTTGAAGCATTGAGAAGAATTTTGGCCTATGTGGCTAAAACCAAACTACAAGCGGCTTTGGAAGCTGCTAATGAATATATGGCCGTCGAGGCCAATTCTGGATTCCACCAAGAAGGTTCTGGTAAGGACTTCGACCCAGACCACCTGATAAGGTTCAGGGTGTAGATCCAGGCCAGAGGCTTGATGCCATCTATGATGATGAGCCTTTGGGGTTTGAAAAGGATCCGCTGGCGAACAATATTAAGATGCTAGCGCAAGATCCATTAGAAGAAATTGACCTAGGAGAGGGGGAAACCAGAAGGCCAACATATGTCAGCGCCAATCTTGACCCACAACTTAAGGTCGAAGTCACCTAGTTGTTGCAGAAGTTCAAAGACTGCTTCGCCTGGGACTATGATGAGATGCCTGGTTTGAGTAGAGAGTTGGTCGAACATAAGTTGTCGATCAAGCCTGGGAAAAAGCCAGTCAAACAGAATCCAAGACGGTTTGCCCCAGAAATTCTCTCAAAGATAAAAGAGGAAGTCGAAAGACTGCTTCGATGCAAGTTCATTCGTACTGCCAGGTATGTCAATCGTTAGCTAACATTGTACCTGTTATTAAAAAGAATGGTTCTTTAAGAGTTTGTATAGACTTTAGAGATCTAAATTATGCAACTCCAAAGGATGGGTATTCTATGCCTGTGACAGAAATGTTAGTCAATTCCGCCGCAGGACATGAATATCTTAGTATGTTAGATGGGTACTCTGGATATAACCAAATATTCATTGCTGAAGATGATGTCCCCAAAATATCTTTTCGATGTCCTGGAGCCTTAGGCACCAACGAATGGGTAGTAATGCCTTTTGGCCTCAAAAATGTTGGAGCAACATATCAACGAGAAATGTACTCAATCTTCCATGATTATATAGAGATTTTCATGCAAATATATATTGATGATATTGTGGTTAAGTCTGTTTCAGGGAAGAGTCACTTGGGCCATCTTCGACAGTCCTTCGAAAGGATGAGAAGACATGGTCTTAAAATGAATCCTCTTAAATGTATGTTTTGTGTGCAGGCAGGGGATTTTCTAGGCTTTGTGGTCCACAAAAAGGGGATTGAGATCAACCAGAATAAGACCAAAGCCATCATGGAAGCAAAAGCGCCATCAACAAAAAAGGAGTTGCAATCACTGCTGGGCAAAATTAATTTCTTGAGAAGGTTCATATCGAACTTAAGCAGAAAAACTCAGGCCTTTTCACCATTACTTCGATTCAACAAAGATGGGTTCGAGTGGGGGCAAGATCAGCAGGAAGCCTTCGACAAGATCAAGGAATACCTGAGTCATCCTCCAATTCTATCACCACCTTGTAGGAATAGGAGTATGAGATTGTACATAGTTGCGTCAGACAAAACCTTAGGGAGCATGTTGGCTCAAGAGGACGAGAATGGCGTCGAAAGGGCCATTTATTACCTTAGTAGAGTTTTAAATTATGCAGAAACTAGGTATAGCATGATCGAAAAATTATGCTTATGCTTGTATTTCTCTTGTACAAAATTAAAGCAATATATGAAGCCAGTTGATGTGTATGTTTCATCTCATTTTGATGTTATTAAGCATATGTTGTCTAAACCTATCTTGCATAGTCGAATTGGTAAATAGGCACTAGCATTGACTGAGTACTCTTTAACATATAAGCCTTTAAAGGCAGTTAAAGGAAAAGTGGTAGCAGACTTTATAGTCGACCACTCTATAAATGAAAGCGCTTTGAATTACGTCGAACTAAAACCTTGGAAGCTATACTTCGATGGTTCTAGACATAAAGATGGAACGGGCGTAGGCGTGTTGATTATTTCTCCTGAGAGAATTCCAACAAAATTCAAGTACAAGGTCGAAGGACTGTGTTCCAATAACGAGGCTGAGTATGAAGCCTTAATAGCTGGACTTGAAATTTTGTTAGAATTGGGGGCAACTCGAGTCGAAATAATGGGAGACTCAGAGTTGGTCATAAAACAAATTACAAAGGAGTACAAATGTGTTAAGGAAAATCTTATCATGTACTTTGTAATAGCCAACAGACTACTGAAGAAATTCGAAGTGGTAAGCATTCGACACATACCTCGACTAGAGAATCAAGTGGCCAATGACTTGGCTCAGATTTCTTCTGGGTATAAGGTTTTGAAGGAAAATTTACAAGAGGCAATCGAAGCTAGAGGTAAAGTCGCGTCTGTTGGATTATGCCCATCAGATCTAGAAGTAATGAAGCTTGGATACGCTGATGATGAAAATTTTGATATTTTTGCAATAGACAGCTTGATGGGCAAGGACTGGAGGAAGCCCATAGTCGAATACTTACAGAATCCAACAGCATCCACAGAGCGGAAAGTCAGGTATCAAGCTCTAAGTTATGTACTTCTAGGTAATGAGTTATTTAAAAAGACCCCTGAGGGGGTCTTACTTAAATGCCTAAGTGAATCAGAGGCATATCTTACCCTTTTGACTGTCCATAGTGGGGCATGTGGGGCACACCAAGTAGGTCATAAGATGAAATGGCTTTTGTTTCGACAAGGCATGTATTGGCCTATTATACTAAAGGATTGCATTGAATTCGCCAAGGGCTGCCAGGAATGTCAAATTCATGCTGGCATACAACATATCCCTGCAAGTGAGCTGCATTCCATGGTGAAGCCATGGCCTTTTAGAGGTTGGGCTTTGGACTTAATTGGAGAGATTCGACCAGCATCATCCAAAAACCAGAGATACATTTTGGTAGGTATTGATTATTTCACGAAGTGGATCGAAGCAATACCTTTACCAAATGTGGATCAAGAAGATGTGATCGAATTCATTCAAAAATATATCATTTACAGGTTTGGAATCCCAGAAATGATCACAACAGATCAAGGATCAGTTTTTACTGGTCGAAAAATGCAGGAATTTGCTAGAGAAATGGGTTTCAAGCTGTTAACCTCTACACCTTATTATGCTCAGGCTAATGTTCAATTCGAAGCAGCTAATAAAGTGGTGATTGGTTTGATTAAAAAACATGTGGGAAAGAAGCCTAGAAATTGGCATAAGACATTGGACCAGATCCTCTGGGCATGTCGAACCTCTCCCAAAGAAGCAACTAACACTACTCCATTTCGATTGACTTTTGGTCATGATGCAGTGTTACCTGTCGAAATTTACCTTCAATCAACGAGGATCCAAAGAAATCATGAAATCCCTTCTGAGTCTTATTAGAATATGATGTTAGATGAGTCGGTGGATTTAGACGAGGAAAGACTTAAAGCTTTAGAACTTTTGAAGAGACAAAAGAAAAGAGTTGAGAAGTCTTACAATAAGAAGGTTAAGACCAAGACCTTTTTGCCTGGAGATTTGGTTTGGAAGGTAATCCTGCCTATGGATCGAAAGGTCAGAGCCTTGGGTAAGTGATCCCCAAAGTGGGAAGGCCCATTTCAAATTACGCCAGTATTTTCTAATGGGGCTTATGAAGTCGAAGAAATAGACGAGGATAAAAGAATCTTGAAAGTAAATGGCAAGTATTTGAAAAAAATATAAACCAGCACTTCAAGAAATCAAAATTGCTAAAGAATAATTTGACGTAAAAAATAAAGGCAAAGCCAACAATGGTATTCATGAAATGCCAAAACGGCTTAGAGTCATTACATAAAAGCCTCAAGGGGCTATGGAACAATATGATTAAAAGAAAAATTACAAAGATATTCAAGCTAGAAAGGGAGATTCTCTTTCATCTTCAAGTACTTCGACTTCTGGAGTTCGAGTCGCCTTTCACACAGAGCCTTGTCAGATCTTAGGCGCACAACCTCTCTTTCCAGTTGTTGAGCTTCCTCAGCAAAAGTTATGGCATCTTCCAGCTCTTTCGATGGGCCTGAAACATCAAAGGTAGACAATGCAGCATTGCGCTTTTTGGCCTTTGAAATCTTGACTCGAAGCTTTTTTATCTTTCGCTCCCAGGTGGCAATGTTTTGATCATTAGAGGCAATCCCCTGCTTGTTCTTTTCTTTGGTTGCCTCCAGTTCTGCTACCTTATTCTCAGAGTCAGTGGCAGCAGCCCAAGCAGCAGCCTCACTTCCACACTTGGTGGAAATTTCCTTCTCAATTTTAGGCAGGCGCTTGAGATCAGCATTGACCTGGTCAATCATAGTGCCAAGTTCTAGGATGATGTTGGCAGATTCTGGAGAAATAGCGTGGATGTCGACCTGTTCAAGGAGTTTCTTAAGGGAGAGATGAGTGACATTGTCCATCTGCAGGAGTATGAAAATGCCACTAATCATCATTAGGGGCTAAAATCTAGTGGGACACATGTCCTTCTAGGAGCGAAAGTAGGGGCGGTGGCAGTTACTACCTATGCCCATGATTTCCTAGACCCTAGGAAAGGTGATGATGGTCTGGGATTTGATGTGATTTTCGAGGAGATGTTTTCATAATTGGCCATGACGTCATAAATGTGATTGAAAAGAAACTGAACAGTTTCTTGAGACGTGGGTTAGTCAGTTGTGTTAACACCCATGTGGGGTCGAAAGATGGTGTCGAATAGGACACTATCAAAAAATGACATTTTCTTCAGTACTGTCGAAAAGGACATTTTTGGGGGGCAATTTGTTAGCTCATAAATTCGACACCCATATTAAGTTGGAAGTGTTGATTGGAATGTTAAACTCTTGAAGAGATTTAAAGAAGCTTTCGACTGGATCTTCATGATAGGTTTAAGTCGAAGGTGCTCACATAAGGAAAGGATACTTTTGGGACTTAAAAAATATTTCTAAGAGTTGGGGAAGTCACCTTCGACCAAGAATACTGATGATGTCCAACGCTAAGAAATTCAAATTCAAATAAAGGAGGGAGTAGTTA
Organism: Lathyrus tuberosus; assembly: GCA_022829125.1. NCBI lineage: Eukaryota > Viridiplantae > Streptophyta > Magnoliopsida > Fabales > Fabaceae > Lathyrus > Lathyrus tuberosus. The sequence goes on along the minus strand of JALAZF010000432.1, from coordinate 1,315,826 downwards.
CTCTTGTTCGCTCCTGAAAAATACAAGTGGCGCACATCCAAGGGACAGAAGCATGCAGCGCGACACTTGTCATAGGTTAATTGTTTCAGGCAGTTAATTTTAGTATTATAAATAGGGGTTCTAGCAATAGAATTCGGTGTGCTGTGTTCACTTTGTACAAGTTACTCCAAATTTACTCAAAGTATCTGCGTGTAGAGAAAATAGTCTTGTGAGAATGTACGTGATGTAAACACCGTTTATCTTTTCAATGTAATTTACTTCAATCTTTCATTAAGAACTTATCTTTTATTTGACGCAAGTTGTGTTTCTACACTTTGTCTTACTTTAATACTTTCGACCTTTCCTGTACACTTTCGACTCTTTATCCTTTACATTTTCAGCCTTTTAACTTAACATTTCTAAACGTCTTTTAAATTGTATTTTCGACAAACCTTTCTGCATGAATACTGTCGAAGTGTTTAGTTCTTTAGAATTTACTTTGAATCAATTGTTAGCACATGTCCTAGGATCAATCTGATCGATCCTGTGAGTCACCAAAGTCAGATTTGGAAGATCAGCGGTTGTTTACCAATTTTCACGGTAAACACAATCTTCAGTGTGGTGTCCCTTGACTCTATGGCGGCTGACAGCAAACTGGTGTACTAGCTTGTTTACTAGTTCCTGTAGTTGTTGATAGAGGCACGGGGTAAACCCATATACCATCGAAGGGCGGCGTCCCTGGAAGTTCCAGATAGCCGTTTGCACTTCAGGGAATCATGTGCTCCTATGATGGTCATCGGTGTGTTGATGGAGATGACGTGCTCTTAGGGATCACTGTGCCCATCAAACTTGGCCAAGGAGAGAGGTTTTAAGCTCTCTAAGATGGACGTCCCCCATACCACATCTGAGAATGGTTGAGGTCAAACAGTTCCATCTCCTCAAAGGGATTTAACTCATATTGGTGCTGCCTGATGTTATGTACGTCATCCTCTAGTCTCTAGTTTTGGCGGCATAACTCGTCCATGGCGGCACACATCTTCTCCAGGGCGTCGGCATCACAGCTATTGTCGGTACCTTCTGGTGTAGGGGATGGAGCTATCCTGTTAACCATAGCTGGAAATGGCTATGCGTATGAGTGAAGGGTAGCAGCGGGCAGGGTGATGGTGATGAAAACGGTGTGGCCCATGTTAGTTTTATCGGGGCTCCATGGTGGGCGCCACTGTACTGGTCAAAAACTAAAGGTTTGAGTATTCCTCATACAAGGATAGAAGGACTCAAAGGCCTTAATAGGTGTATTACGTTGTATGGTGGTTAAGGCATGCTCACAGTGATAAGAAGCCTTGTACGGTGTTTTATGATGGTTTTGAGTGTCATGCTCAGGTGACGTGAGAGACTCTGTCGATGGTTGATGTGCTTGTTTTAAGCGTGTGAGGGGTGTGATCAGTGTGAGTTATGATATGTCTCGCCCTCCTTTGAGAGGTGTATTTATAGAGGCCTTTTGAACCTAGGTTTGAGTAACCTTGAGTGGTGATAACTGCTCCCTCTTGATCAGGGAAAGTTATTGACCATCTATCATTTCAGGAGTGATGGTGGACTACTTCTCCCTTTGCTAACAGCTTTACACACATCATCAATGCTCATAGTGAGTCCTCGGTCATCGCCTAGGCAGTACCGCTCTTGGAACCCTAATATATGACGCTCACAAATAAAATAATTAAGTTACAAATTATCACGATTTTTGTTCTTAAATTAAATTTATGCACCCTTATTAATAGGAATTAATATTAAATATTTTATTTTGAATAAAAAACTATTTTTAATAATATTTTTCTCTCGTCTTTTATATATTATACAAATTAAACCAACTATATTAATATTAATATTAATATTAATATATTGTACCGTAAATTACTATTGACAATACCGTTTAAAATATGTACTCTCTTCATCTCACAATGAGTAATTCATTTAAAATAAATAAAAATTTCTAAAATGAATTATCTATAGTTCATTTTTTACTACACATTTACTAATTCTATCCTCTAATTAATATTATTTTTATTACTTCCAATATTTAATAATAAGAAGTACTTTAATAAAAATATTATTTTTTAATTTATTTTTTATTTTAAATTGTATAAAATGATCGAGTGGACCACTCATCGTATATATAAATATTATTTTTTTAATACTCCATTATCAGTTTAAAACTAAGCTGCTGTGTTGTGCTGTGCATCCAATATTACTCTTAAAAATTACGTTAATTTGATGATTTTAATCATCTTTTATAGTAATTATGTTCAACAGTTTAACCACTATGTCTCCTCTTAGCAGGTACATAATTATAAAATTTTCATAATTTGGTTTGTATCATTTCATTTTTCTAATATTTACAACAACAAAAAAAGACAGAGACAGCAAGGTGAAGTCTGTATAAAACAAACACCATTTTATGTCTTTATGCAAAAAATCTATACCCAATAGCTACCCATGCTCCAATGCTTAGACCAATTTTCTCAACTCTCTCTACACTCTATCCATTCTTTTCTTCCTACCCCATGTGCTAAAAGCAACTTCTCTTTTCAACCAATTTTTCAAATTACACATTTTTGCTTTCTTTATTACTTTATCAATCTCATCATAGAATTGACAGGTAAAGCAAATCTTGCTTTTTTCTTCTGACATCTCATTCCAAATGAATAAAAATGAAGTCTTTTGAACCTGATATTCAAGAGTTTCATCCATGGTTTCTTGTTGGGTTCACCTGAAAATTTGACTGTATGATCAAAAACCACTTAAAGATCAGATTTTTCAGAAAAAGTTTAGATTTTTTTGCTGTTGGTGATTCTGTCATGAAGGAGTTTCCTTCTTGTTTTGGAGAAAATGGTGTGCAGGTTGCAGATTCATCTTCATCTTCATCATCCTCTTCAAGTTCCACAAGAGGGGCACAGAATGTAGTTACTTGTATCTATCAGTGTAAATTGAGAGGTCGTTCATGTTTGATTACAGTTTCATGGACAAAGAATTTGATGGGTCAAGGGTTGAGCGTTGGAATTGAGGAATTGGGTAATCATTGTTTATGTAAGGTTGATATAAAGCCATGGTTGTTTTCAAAAAGAAAAGGGTGTAAGAATTTGGAAGTTGAATCTAGTAAAATTGCTATACTTTGGGATTTGAGCTATGCTAAATTTGGTTCTGGGCCAGAACCATTGGAAGGGTACTATTTAGTTGTTTTGTTTAACAAAATGATGGTTTTGCTTTTAGGAGATCTGAAAAAGGAAGCATGCAAGAAGATTGATTGTGACAGCAATGTTGGTGGTTATAATTCTGATGCAGTTTTTATCGCGAAGAGAGAACATGTTTTCGGCAAGAGATTTTACTCTGCAAAAGCGCAATTTTGCGACAAGGGTAAGATCCATGATGTGAGAATTGAGTGTGATACTGTTACTGGGAGTACTAATGATCCTTGTCTTGTGATTAGAATTGATAGCAAGATAGTGATGCAGGTGAAGCAATTGAAGTGGAAGTTTCGCGGTAATCAGACGATTTTGGTGGATAGTTTTCCGGTGGAAGTGTTTTGGGATGTTCATAATTGGCTGTTTGGGAATGTTGCAGGAAATGCTGTTTTCATGTTTCAAACTTGTGTTTCTGCTGAGAAATTGTGGTCTGGTCAATCTGTTTCTGATCCTTCTGTTATGATGAGTTGGGCTTATTCTCAGCAGTTTAGAGATTCTCAGTTGCAGGGTCTTGGATTTTCTCTTATTTTGTATGCTTGGAAAAATGAGTAGTTGAATATACATGAGATGATGAATCTTGTTATAGAGTGATGAATTGAAGTGATGTTTTGATTGTTAGATCATACAGTTTTCAAGAATTATGTGATCAGATTATTATATAAATCTGTTAAATACTTCACTTTTTTAGCTCTTATGTTATTATATCATATTCCAATGTTTGTTTTTTATTTTTATTTTCAATAATCACTCCAAAATTATTAGTTTGATGTTTGAATTTGAACAAGACTGAATTCTTCGACAGAAATTCAGTTTTGATCAGCTTTTTTTTCAAAAGTTTGGCGTTCAATGTTTAGGTGTTTTATCTAAACAGGTTTTGACAGAAACTCTATCTATATTTTGTGTGCAAATTGAACCGCGGCACATGGTTCAAAATTTTCCGCGTCCAAACGATGGCTAAATGGGGTCTCATCTAGTATTTCTTGTAGTTAAACTAAACCAAAATATGATACCTGTTGATTTTCTCTCGGTTGTACCATGACTAATCTGCACAGGACTTTCAAAAACTTATGACGGCCTTGACACAAACCATCTACCGTAATTGATTTATTCACAAAGAAAAAGACAACATGATATTCATGTCAGAATTGTAAAAATTCTCCAGTATTTGTTTCCCTCAATAAAACAATAAATGGATGAATGAAAATGGTTGGAAATGATTTTGCCTTCCACTCTATTGATGGTGTGAGACTGAACAATCATGATAGTGGGACTCTGGTATAATTTATTTGACTGTTTCTAACCCTTTTTGCAAGTTACAAATACTTTGAAATTTTAGATTGGAACTTCTTTTACATTTAGTTGCAACTTTTAGTTGGTGAAAATTCCCTCTTTAAAATACTCTCTTCTAAATTCTGCACACCACAGATCATTATGCCAATGCGATAGACAAAAGCTAATATGACAGATAAATGCTGCTTATTTCTTACAGAAAAATACTCATTTCCACAAATCCAAATCTAATGAACAATTCTCAAGATTTTTTCACCGTATAATCTCCGAGCTAATTTACAGAAATAATGTGAATAAAAGCCTTAACATGTACTGTTGTATTAACAAAATATAAAATACAAGCAGAGGCTACATCTGAGACATAAAGAAAACATGAGTACAAGTGAAGAGTGGGAATACTTCAATTCAAATCACTGCTACTTCCTACGACCATACGTGTCTTCAACGCCATCGGTAATTCTTTCTCTTCGCTCAGCAATCATTGCTGAATATGCCTGACAAAGAACAAGAAATATTGCATGTTTAACTTCAAATGCAAATTATTTTGCTGTGGTTCAACTGAATGTAGTGCAGCGAACATTTCTATCTAAAATCATGCTTCTATTCAAATTGTTATTTCGTAGTTGATTCATATCATAAAAACTTGAAAAAATTCTACATTAACAGCTTAACAAAGTACATTGCTACCGAATCATTAGTCTACTTATTATCAAAGAATGAGTCTATTCGACACAAACTTTCTAAAAATGCAATTACTAATAATAAATTAGCGGGCAATTTAGGCTCTAAATTATCACACATTTATCAATTTATTTCATAAACTATTAAAATCAAAACTATTTTCTCATTGAACAATTTAGTCCTTAGAAGTTTAACCACGAGAGGTATGTTTAGATTGATGGAATGAAATGGGATAGAATGGTATAAATTTATGTTCTAGAGAAGAAAGAGGTTAGAATTGTATATATTTGAGCTATCCAAAATATGTATGAAGGGGTATCGACTAGTGTGCAGACACAGCGTGGAGAGACAAACGATTTTTCCATTACAATAGGTTAGCATCATGGTTCAACCCTAAGCCCCTACTTTTTTATTTTAATTTTAAATGTACTTAACAAGGACATCCAAGAACTATCACCGAGATGTATGCTTTTTGTAGATGATATAGTCTTAGTTAAAGATTCGATGGAGGATTTAAAGGAGAGGTTGGAGACGAGTTAAGAAACGCATGGCTTTCGCCTAAGCAGAAGTAAGACGGAATATATGAAATGTAAGTTCAATAAAAGGAGAAGCGTTTCTAACCTATAGTTGAAAGTTGGAGACCATATCATCCCACGAGTGATGCAGTTTAAATATCTTTGATCCATAATACAAACCGATGGAGAAATAGAAGGGGATGTAAACCGTCGAATTCAAGTTGGGTGGTTGAAATGGAGGAGGGCTTCAGGGATTTTATGTGACAGAAAGGTACCACTCAAGTTGAAGGGATAATTTTATCAGAACGCAGTAAGAACTGTGATGTTGTATGAGACAGAATGTTGGGCGCTTAAGAATCAACATGAGAATAAAGTAAGTGTGGCGGAGATGAAGATATTGTGTTGGTTGTGTGGTAAGACTAGATAAGATAAGATTAGAAATGACAATAATAGTGAGAGTCTTGGGGTAACACTTATAGTAGAAAAGATGGTGAAAAATAGACTTTGGTGGTTTGGGCATGTAGAGAGAAAACATGTAAATTCTGTGATAAGGAGGGTTGATCAGATGTAGATGAAGACCTGAGAAAAATATAAGAGAAGTTATTAAAAAAGATCTCGAGATATACAATTTAGATAAAAACATGGTCTTGGATAAAATATTATGGCGAAAGTTGATCCATGTAGCCGGTCCCACCTAATGAGATAAAGCTTGGTTGTTGTTGTTTTGATTAATTAAAAAAAGATGAAATGTAGAGGAACCGGATAGAATGCATTTTATCACTTTCCATCATGTTTTGAATCCTTCAATTTGGGGAGAATGACAATTGTTTTACTCCGTCATAAAATATTCAAACCATAGAATGACATTTTTATTTCATTATGTTCAACTCCATTTTGCTCTATTCGATTTACCATATTCAAACATAGTCTAAATTGATAAAATAGTGTTAGTTTATGACTAAATTAACTGATTATTCTCCTAATCATACTTATAGCTTTTGCAGCCAAATTAGCCCTTATGATGCATAATATTTGGTCTAAAAACAAGATTATAGTTTGGAAAGTGAATTGAAAGAGACAAATTAGACGATAGGGAACTAACCTTAGGATAAGAATAAAGAAAAATGTACCACCATGCGAAAATGAGTAAGGATATGGCTGAAGTAACAACAACAGATTGAAAAATCAACCAACTTATAGCAGTAATTGAAACCCCTGTAACCACTATAGTCCATGGCTGACACCTAAACAAAACACAAAACATAATCAGTTCCAACCAAAAATTGGAAAACTGAAAATGACAAGGAAATAGTGATGATGACGAACCAAGCTGGTTTGGTGTCCCAGACAGATTCGTATTCGAGGGAAAGGTTATTGAGGTAACCGTCCATGTCATCGACCACCGCATTGTTTTCGTCCAAGAAGAGAGGATTGTCTCGTCTTGAGTCACTGGGGTTGATACCGTGCAGTGGGGAAGGTTTGTTGGTTGAGGAGTTTGTGAAAATGGGAGTGGAGAAAGTGTGGATGTGAGAGGGTGTTGGAAGAGATGGAGGAGAAGAAGGTCGACGGTGGAGGAGAGAAATCGGTAACACTAACAAAGGGATAGTCGCCATGTTAAGGGTCACTACAATTATTATCTTGATATTTTTCTTTTAGATAAAAAATTATTAATTTGCTTTTTTAACTTGTGTGGGTTGGATATTTTCCTCTAAGATTTACAATTTATCTATATTATGGTTAGTTATCTACTATCTACTATCTAACTAATACTATACAATTGAATGCATTTCTTTTCTTACCCTTTTCTCAAAAAAAAAAATTTACACTTCAAAAAGAGTTTATTAGTAATTAACAAAACACACAAAAAAATACCACTGCATCCTCCTCAATGCAGCACACGTGTCAGCTTATGGTTTGTCTCAGTGAAACAAAATCTTTCCCCCCTAAATCCATCTTCATTGGATATCACACCAGAAGTTAGAGTGCTTGCAATATAACCTCATTTTGCTCACGAACTCTCTCACTTTTCACTTCAAGAACTTTTTCTTCCACTACATCCCAGCATACATTACAAGGTTAGAGAAGACATTCTCAAGAAATCATTCTTCCAACTTCCATTCCTTTCGAAGGTTAGTTCAAGTGTACTATGTTTTTTTGTTGTTTTCATATTTGTTATTTGTTCAAATCAGCTATCAATATGTTATGTTTTTTTGTTGTTTTCATATTTGTATTTTGTATGCTGCGATGTGGTGATGTTTCTCAACCATAAATGATTGTTTATTGTTTGATCAAGTGTTCAAACTATCAGCACCAAGCGTTGTTTTTGTTTTGTGACAGATCCACCAACATTGTGTGTTTTAGATTCAGCTCCTATGAAGTGTTTAACAGTAAAAAAAATTTCAACCAACATCAAAATATGAGTGTATGCATTCTGTTTTTAGACTTAGAAATTTCTCATGTCTACCACCATTATGTCTCATTTTTGTAACTCTTGTGAAATTTGCTTTGTTTGTTTGACATAGAAATTGAGTTTTTCATACCTAAGTATAACAAGTGTTGCTGACATGCAATTTTTCTTTCATACTATTTGGCATATCCACCACCACTGTGTCTTTTATATATATCAAGTGTTGCTGACATTAAAAACATTTTTCTCATATGAAATATATCATGTGTGCAAGATGTCAAGGCCTCCTATTTTCATCAAGGATTTGGTGAAAGGTCATCAAGTGTGGAAAATGCACATTCGCATTGTTGACCTCTGGGTTGTCAAGGACAAAAGCGGACAACAACATATAGAGTTGGTCATACAAGATGCAAAGGTATGACTTGGCCACTCTTTCTAATGCTTGGAATGGCTCGAGACTTCTTATTAATTTAGATCATCCCCAAGTTGAAACCTTTAAATCCAGGTACTTAATTTTTCTACATGTATATTCCAATATTACATTGATACCTTATATGTTCATCATTGTTGTCATGAATGATCTTTTAATGATATTTCAGTTCGTCTTCAACTCAATTAACAAATGCATCATCACGCTCTCTGAGCCAACCCTGTGATTCATCTGTTCAATCCACCAACAAAAGCTGGATTAGCCCGAATGAGGTGAAGACAATTCGTCATATCAACGAATTAGGGAAGGATTATTTTGCAACCACTATTGGAACTACAAAGAAATTCAAAGCCTTCAAGTTTGGATGGTATTTTGAGTCTTGCCCGTCTTGCAAGACATCGAACAAGTCCCGTGGAGATATTTTTGAGTGCATTTGTGGAGTGAAGAATGTGGAACCTATCACTAAGTAAGCTACATTTTCTTAATGCATCTATGCCATGTTATATTTTCACATGATGAAGTTTTACACTAAAATGAATTATCTTCAGTTTTTAGGTTCAAAATAGAAGTCGATGTCGAGTATGATAACCATCTTGGTTGCTTTGTGTTTTGGGATAAGGATTGTATCCCTTTCGTACAAATGACAGCTACAGAGTTAAGACAAATCATGAAAAAGGTATTTACTTCACATCTCCAAATGCACATTATTTCATGTTTCCAATCACATCCCTCTGTTAAACATTCTGAAACTGCATGTGTCCTAGGCTGGAGAGGACAGTCCTAAAATATATCCGGCACAGCTTGACAAACTATTGAACAAAGAACTAGCTTTTCGAATCAAGTATCAGTCTTTTTTCCAACAATACTCCATTGTCACTATCATTAAGGATGATGATGTATACACAACATTGAACAACTTGCTTAATCCGAATGAGGTTCACAGCATTTCATATTTGAATCTATTTTTGGATTAGCTCATCATCTATTTGATTTACTATATGATCATTATCATAATTTCCATCATAACAATGACTTTAACAATTTTTTCAGTATACATCGAATGTTGTTGTCAACAACTTTGGCACATCCATTCCAATTGAAGTTCAAGAACAACCAATTGTATACCATATTTTATAAAATTACTACTATATTTTGCTTTGCAAACTCCTACTTCTATCTACATGTGCATAACTTCTACCTTGTTTTATATGTAGATGACACTGTCGGCTGATCATACTAACTCGGCTCAACCAACTACATCCGCGAACCAAACTTGGAGTCCAGCTGCCAGCTCCAGCAACACCCCTGCTAAGAGGGTTGCTATTTCAACATCTCTTGATGATCTTTTCCAAAATGAAGACCTAACTCCTAAGCAATCCGCAACAAAATCCAAACACCTGAAGAAGGAGTGATTTTATGGTCGTACAGTTGGAAGCCTCCATTTTTGTAGCTTTGTTTTTTTTTTTTTTACACCATATGTGTAAGGAATGATTCCAAACCCTGAGCCATAATATTGTATTAGAGTGTCGTAATGCAACTATCATTTTCTTGACAATTTTAACTCATTGTGCTTGAATTATTTGTTTTGCACTGAGGCTTCCATATTTAATGTAATAGGTCCTTCATTATGTTGTTTGTTTATTTCATTGGAAATTATAACATCTTTTTTAAGTCTGTCTGCAAAATACCTTTATCTTTTACAGCATGGTTTACCACAACCTCATCTTTTTTAATGATAGAACTGCAGCGCATTGCAATTCAATAGCAATTTCCTATAAATGTTGATACCTTTATTATTGTTTAGTAATGACTCAGCTTTAGGACAATGCTTTCTACTGCAATTAACTATCAATTCAATAGTTATTTCATACTGCAATAGCATTTTTGTACTGCTAACCATTACGACAATACTTTCTAATCTCTTATTATATAACTTATCCATGATAAAGTCATTTAATATTATATATTATATAGATACATGTTTTTATATAATACTTATACTTATAGTCATTTAATACTTATAGTGTACAATATAACCATTTAATCTAGCCATTTAATACTTATACTTAATATCATACTGCGATTTCATACCTTTCTTTATCTATGTTTTTATATTATATAGATACTACATGTTTTTATATAATATTTATACTTATAGTCATTTAATACTTATAGTGTACAATCTAGCAAAAAAGTAGTGCATACCTATATTCCATGATTGATTGTGTTGAGTGACTATCACTATATTTGGATATATCCTGTTAAAGGTACCACTTTCTTCTTAGTGGAAAGAAATTAACTTCTCCTGGCCATTTATTCTTTAGGACAATGTTTTCTAAATACACCTACTGGAACTTAATTCAGTTTTAAAAATACTCAGCTTAACATCAATGAAGGTCATTTACCTACTGGAACTATTCCATTTTTAAAGTTTTTAAAGTTTATATTTTAAAGTTTTAATATTAAAAATAATGCAGCTGTCATAGTGCATTTTATAAACAACAAATAAATTGTTGATTCATTAAACAACAGACAAAGTTTACCAAACCTTTGTTCATGACATAGTGCAGCTGTTTGAAGCAGTTCAAACGGATTATTTCTAAAATTAAGCATGATTTTATACCACTTACATAGTACTGCTCCGTCTCATATTATAAGCAAAAATTACTTTTTGGATACATTAAATAATTAATATATCTGGTCTATATTTAGGTTAGATACATTAATTATTCAATGTATCTAAAAAATAATTTTTGCTTATAATATGGGACGGAGGGTGTACATCCAACTGAATTGATCCTGTTGCATTGCAGATTTTGTGGATTATGCCAGGCTCTGGTCATTTCTTCATTAAATGCACCTACTCTATTCTCCAGCAAGTTATGAAGCCATCGCAGCATCCAATGTCCTCAAATATGATAATATTAAAAAGGTACTAGCTTTATTATTTTGTCAGACATGTCAACAATTTTTTGACATCTTTTTGTAGCAACTACTATTAAATGCTTTATTTCTCTGCCATTACACTTCCTATATTAATGCTAACTCGCTATTAAATGTTGTATTTCTCTGCCATTACACTTCCTATATTAATGCTAACTCGATAGATGATGGCACTACCCTATCCTGCATGCCATCAACATGTTTATTGTGTATTCAAACTAGCTGTCACTGTTGTGTTAGTACCTGTAGATCATTTAATACAAACTGTACCTTCTCTACTAAAAAACTATATCCAATTGCAATTTCCAACTAAATAATTTTGATCCTAACTAGATTAAGTCCATTCAAGTTACAATATTGAGGAACTCATTTGTAAATATTATAATCTATTCAAAATTGCAATTCAGTCATCTAACTATCCTAAAACTATAACACATTAATGCAATACATTTCTACACAGCTCATACTATCAAAGACTGATCTTGGATTTACTGGCAGCAAAACCTTCGACACAATGGTATAGTCCAGGAGCAGAATCGATTCAACTCTGTTGTTCTTAAAAATTAACAGATAACAATAGAACAAACTTAGTGAAAGCATTGCAAGCTTCTCTGTTCAGATTGTAAGGTTGTATGTACCTAAAGGTTAAATTTTAGAAGTTATTGTTCAAATCACACTTTCTTAGTAGGCACTAGACATAATGAATAATAGGATGAAACTATTATGAATTTACACAAAATTGACATACAACCATTATCTTCCATACCTATGCATAATGTTGGTGACAATTTTATTTGAATGTCTATGCAAGTAAGCATTATTTCATGTTTCTATATAATGTGTGTGCTTGAAGAACATTCTAATAGTTTAAACTGCTATGAAATTTGCATCTACTAATTTGATTTCACCTGATATTGGATTTGCACCTGCTACTTTAACCCATTACAACATACCTTGAATGCAGTGTTACCTAACTTTGTCACAATCATTCAAGTTTTATCTTTCAATAGAATGGTGAGGTTTGCATTCAAGTTGGCAGATTAAACCATGGCTCCAAATGACTTTTATGTATAAAAAATGATGTGAATTGGTAGAGGACTTCATGAATGAATAACTTTTATTTATACCATCTTACATCATTGTATGGTTCATTAATGTATCATTACCTACTTTCAACAATATCATTCAATATGCTTGTGTAAATGTATTGTGTCTTGATGGTATATTAGGTGTTGTTCTGTCATTAATGCAACCGATGTAAATATTCAATTTTAGGTGGCTTCTCCTTTTGATACATTTGTACACCTTAATTTTTTATTCCATGCACAATGTATTATACTATAGTTCAATGATATTGTCAACAGAACTACTTATATGATCATTAGTTCTTCATGAATACCTCTATTTGTTCTATATGTAAATTATTATTTCTGTTGGGATTACAACTATGATATTGAAGAATAATTTCCATCTAATGTCCCATTTATCAGGTGGAAGAACACGAAAAAGACTTGGTTACACAAATATGGATGACATAAACACATACTTGACCGCTAAAAACGCAAGAGCACGTAGATCTTTGATAATAAAATAATCTCGATCAAAACATCAAAGACACTCTACTCAACAACTGCTTCCATTAAATGTGCCACATCCTAGCCCAAAGGTCGAAACAATGAGAACTCCACTGACCGAACTAACCCCATCACAACTAAACCAAAAAACTGGTGAGCAAATTGTTGAAGAAGGAAGGTTACTTAGTGCACGATATCTTGGTTCAGAACCTAGCCAGACCAGGCAGGGTTTTAGACCGACGACACATGCCTGCAACATTCACAACTTAGGAAGAAATCTGTTTGCCAACTTTTCTAATGCCATTACAGATGAACACAATGAAAATAGCCAACCTACTGCACAAGAATCACAAATAGATTTCTTACCACCACAATGCAACCCCGTTGAATATGTTGCAAGTACTTCTCATAAAAGAAAGTAAGGTTGATTTATTTTCGTATGTTATACTCTAATTGTATAGATGATCTGTTAGTGACAATTCTATGTCCGGTTTTTGGGGTATGCCTGTAATACACTTGCAAATGCTACATCCTTTAACTAGAGACATTATGTTATTGCAGGGCTGCAAGCTTTGTGAAACCTGCTCGGGGCAGGCCTCGGAAAAACGTTTTAGTTCCAAGTTTCACCAATTCCAATGGCGTGTCGCAGCAGCATCATGAAGATATTTCTACCAATTCCATGTAAGTTGATGTGTTATATACCTGTTCTATATTCCTGCCCATGTTGGTTGTAAGTTATTCACGGTTCGCGGCGTTACCGGTAGCTTTACGTATCCATGAATTTCTTATAACAATAATGCTTTCATGAATTTCAGGTTCCCAACTGCTGCAAAACAACTTCGTGGCAGGCCTCGAAACTCATTGGGAATTCCAAATATTGCAATGAATCTGATAAGAACATAACCACAACAAAATAATAGAAACAAAGTCTTTCCATCACCAACTAGGTAAAAAAATTTCTTTTCCTATTACAATTTTATACCATTAAATGATGAATGTGTCTATTTATCTACATGAGTTGATGGATTTGTCTTGACATACATGAGTTACATGTGCATAGGATTGTATTCATGAAAAATTATATTTGGAACACATAAGATTTTTCCATTCCTGCCAGTCGTGTTTTATGACTTACTTGACAGTCTTTAAATTCATTCCATATTTTCCCCATGTTGTACCATAATACATATGTCCAACTTTGCCAACATATTCTCAGTTGTTTTTTAAGATTTTATTTAAATATATTTTACTACTTTATGAGCCAATATATCATGTAATCTACTTTTATTATTATTTAAGATTTCATTCTCAGTTGGTTTAAAATTTGTCCCAGTGTTATTCCAACCTATCAAATTTGCTCATTTTTGTTTCCATGTTGTATAGGAATTATGCTTTGCATACTATCGAAGAACAAGTCAGTGAAGGCCGAAGTTTTCGGCCTATTTTGTCAGATGAACAAAATGTGCGGCATCCCAGACAAACTGTTAGACATGTTGTCCAAAATCCAAGTCCAATTTTTCATCCAACTGCAAATTTAGATTTTAATAGTGACGATGACGATGAATCCAACTATGATCCTTTTGCAAGTTAATGTACTACTTTTCTGTTATTACATTAACAATCCCCAAATCTAATTACGAGTTTTAACGTTACAACTTCATACTTTGTAGCCCATCAATCTGAAGATGATACGTGTTCTGACAGCGATGAGGAAGATCCGGCCTTTGTCATCAATGAGCATCATAAAGGAACAACCGAAGGTTTGAACTGTTTACATAAAATATATTGTCTTTAACTCACTTATCCTATTATCAACCTATGTTTGCTTATGTAGAATATTACGACATTGGGGACCCTTTAATTGAATGTCGCTATTGTAAAGCCATGATATGGTATCAAGAGAGGATGAACAAGGGTTGTCATTCAGCAAATCCCAAATTTTATTTAGGTTGTGGGAATCGAAAGGTTCAACTTCCGTTACTAGAGCAACCTCCTGAGTTACTTTCACGTCTCCTGTTTGATCAAGAAAGTTTGGATAGTCAGAAGTTTGAACAACAAATTCGACTCTACAACATGATGTTTGCCTTCACATCACTCAGAGCAAAATTAGATAACCGTTTTAACAATGGTGGTGGACCACCAACACTTCAGATTCAAGGTCAATCATGTCATCGAATTGGAAGTCTTTTACCACCTGAAGGTCAACCCCCCAGATTTGCACAACTTTATATTTATGACACTAAAAATGAGGTCCAAAATCGGATGCATGGTCTAAGGTATATTTAAACACACTCTTAGATTTTATCTTTACATTACCAAATTCATTCAAGCTTTCCTATAACCTATTGTAAATACATTTATACAATTTAATACTTTTTGTTTTATGTTTTTTTAGGAACACCAAAAACATTGATCCATTGATTGTAGCTCAATTATCTGAAATGCTTTATCAACATAACACTCATGCAAAAAGTTTTCAGATGGCCAAACAATGGTTAAGTGATGGAAATACACAACACTTGAAACTGAGGCTAATTTCTGATAGAACCACTGATGGTCGAATATATAATCAACCAACTGTATCCGAGGTTGCTGCATTAGTTGTTGGTGATATTGAAACAGCAGGAATGAGGGATATAATCATGAAAACAAGAGGAGGCCAACTTCAAAGGATTAATGAGCTACATGCAAGTTATTTAGCTTATCAATATCCATTGATTTTTCCCTATGGAGAAGATGGTTATAGGCCTAACATTGCTCATAGAGACTTAGACATCTTCCAAGACAACAAGAAAAACAGACTAACCATAAGGGAATGGCTATCATTTCGCATTCAAAGCAGACTCAATGAAGCCAAGACATTGTTATCATCTCGAAGGTTATTCCAACAGTTCTTGGTTGATGGTTACACAATGTTAGAGTCTAAAAAATTAGAATGGATACGTAAAAATCAACCAAAGCTTAGAGTTTCAAAGTACAAAAGTCTTAACGAAGGTGATCAAAGTCAAACACCAGGTCAAGCACGAGAAAAAGAGTAGTTTTACCATCTTCCTATGTTGGTGGTCGTAGGTTTATGGATCAACTATACTACGATGGCATGGTTATCTGTAGCAAAATGGGGTTTCCTGATCTGTTCATTACTTTCACTTGCAATCCAAATTGGCCTGAGATATAAAGAGTGTTGTCACCTCTACATTTGAAAGCACAAGATAGGTCGGATGTCATATCGAGGATATTCAAAATCAAGTTTGACCAATTACTTTCAGATTTAACAAAGAAATGTGTCTTGGGAAAAGTACTTGCATGTAAGTTATATTTCTCAACCTTACTTTTAATTTATCTATATTTCAATAATTCTACGTCATTAACTTGCTGACCTTTTTATAGATATGTACACCATTGAGTTTCAAAAGCGAGGGTTGCCACATGCGCATATCTTGATATTTTTGCATCCTTCTAACAAGTATCCAGCCCCTGAAGACATTGACAAAATAATTAGTGCTGAAGTCCCTGATCCTTTGAAAGACCCAAAGTTGTATAATTTGGTTAAAACACACATGGTTCATGGACCTTGTGGTTTGAAAAATTCGAATTCACCTTGCATGAAAGACATGAAATGCTCCAAGTTCTACCCAAAAAAGTTTCAGTCTTCGACCATAGTGGATCAAGATGGCTATCCAATATATAGGAGAAGAGACAATGGACACACAATTGAGAAAAACGGAGTCATCCTTCATAGGGGTCATGTGGTTCCCCACAATCCAAGTTTATTGTTGAAGTATGAAGCCCATATAAACATGGAATGGTGCAATCAAAGTACTTCTATCAAGTACTTATTCAAGTACATCAACAAAGGTTCTGATCAAATTTCTGCTGTTATTCAACCTTCTGAGAACACTGGATGTGGTGAGAAAAACAACATTGACGAAATTAAGCAATACTTGGATTGTCGCTACATCTCGCCAAGTGAAGCATGTTGGAGGATATTCTCATATTCTGTACATGGTAGGAAGCCTGCTGTTGAGAGATTGTATTTTCACATGGAAGGAGAAAATCCTGTTATCTACAAAGACTTTGAGCAAATTCAGAATGTTTTACTCAAACCGAGTGTAACCGAATCAATGTTTACAGCATGGTTTGAGGCAAACAAAAAAATATAAAGATGCATGGTTGTTAACATATGGTGACTTTGTCTCTAAGTTTGTTTACCATAAACCAAGTAGGAGTTGAAAACCGAGAAAAAGAGGGTATACCATTGGTCGTCTTATTTGGGTTCCTTAAAGCACAAGTGAATTAATTTATTTGAGGATGATGTTAACTTTCAAGAAAGGGCCATTATGTTACAAAGATATCAAATTTGTTGATGGTGTACAGCATGAAACTTTTAGAGAAACATGTTTTGCTATGGGATTCTTACAAGATTTAGAGAATTTATTGAGGCAATTAAAGAGGCACATTTTTGGGGTTCAGGTGTGTTTTTATGGAAGTTGTTTGTTACTATGTTGTTATCATCATCCATGAATCGACCTGAACATGTTTGGAATAATTCATGGTTGTATTTATCTGATGGTATTCTATATGAACAACGTCTGTTGACAAGAAATCCAGGCACACTTTTTGTTTCATGTACTACTATTATCTATATCTTTACTTTAATATTAGGTGATTTAAATTTACAATTTTTCCGTACGTAGGATTGACACTTACGGATGAAGAAATACAACAACTTACACTTATGGCTATTGAGACACAATTACAAAAAAACAAAAAAAAAGAGTTTGAAGGACTACAAGCTTATGCCATATCCAAAGGATTTGTTATTTCCTTTCTTGGAAATAGGCTTATTCATGATGAGAGACAATATGATCTTGTTATTCAACAACAATTGTATTTAAATTTACACACATCTCTTACAGGTAACATCCAAGTCCATTTATTTCATATAATGATATAATATGCATGTTGATCTTACTAACCTTATTTTTTTTATCATGTTATATGTAGATGAGCAAAGAAAGATTTTTGAAGAAATAATGGAAGCTGTAGAACAACAAAAAGGGGGTGTCTTTTTCTTATATGGTTATGATGGAACAGGTAAAACATTTATGTGGAATACTTTGTCAGCTGCACTTTGTGCTAAAAGAAAAATTGTGTTGCCTGTTGCCTCAAGTGAGATTGCAAGTTTGTTGTTACCCGGTGAAAGAACAACCCATTCTAAATTCAAGATTCCAGTCCCTACATTAGAAACATCCATTTGCAACATTGACAAAAAGGACGAACTTGCTGATCTTTTAAAGTTGACTGATCTAATCATTTGGGATGAGGCTCTTATGGCTAACAAATTCTGCTTTGAGGCTCTTGACATATCTTTAAAGGATATTATGAGTACAAATTCAAAAGTGTCGGAGAAATTTTTTGGAGGAAAGGTTGTTGTTTTTGGTGGTGATTTCAGACAAATTCTTCCAGTTATACCAAGAGGTACAAGATCATATATTATGCATGCAACCATCAGTGCTTATTATATTTGGGATCATTGCAAGGTTCTCAAACTTACAAAGAGCATGCTCTTGCAAAGTGGAACAATGACATCTTCTGCTGATGAGATTCAAAAAATTTCTGAGTGGATCTTAAAAATTGGAGATGGGAGAATGTCTGAACCAAAAGATGGTTATGTTGAAATTTCCATTCCACAAGAGTTTCTCATTTCTAATTTTTCAGATCCAATTGAGGCTATTGTTGAAAGTACCTACCCTGATCTAATTCATAACTACAGTGACTCCAATTACCTTCAAAGTCGTGCAATTTTGGATTCAACTATTGAAGTAGTAGATGATATCAATCAATACATCACAAATATTCTTCCAGGTACTACTAATACTTTCTTAATGTATTTAACTCCATAACGTATGAATTCTTATCATTGTACTCAAATACATTGTTTTTTGAATTTTTAGGAGATGAAAAAGAATACTTTAGTAGTGATTCTGTTGATAGATCTGAAGCAACTGACTCGATGCATTTGAACACTTGACACCTGAATTCTTGAATGCTCTTAAAACATCCGGATTGCCTAATCATTCAATCAAGTTGAAAATTAGGAGCACAATTATGTTGTTGCGCAACTTGGATCAATCTGAAGGTCTATGCAATGGTACCAGACTCACTGTAACCAGGCTTGCTAATCATGTCATTGAAGCTAAGATCATTTCTGGAAAGAATATTGGTAACATAATTTATATTCCAAGAATGTCTTTGTCCCCTTCACAGTCACCATGGCCTTTTAAATTAGTTAGAAGACAATTTCCAATTATTGTTTCTTTTGCTATGACAATTAACAAATCCCAAGGTCAATCTTTAGACAACGTTGGTTTATACTTACCAAAAGATGTTTTTAGTCATGGTCAGTTGTATGTGGCATTTTCTAGAGTTAAGACTAAGGAAAGTCTTAAGATTTTGATTCATGACAAAGATAAACAGAATATGCATACAACCACTAATGTTGTCTTCAAGGAAGTTTTCCACAACATTTACTAGGTATTTAAGTGCACATTGTTTTGTTTTTATATTTTCTCACGGTAATGTGTATGCATATTTGCCGTCTAATATATTTGTTATTCTTTACAGGTTATTTCATTTTGTGCATTATGGAGATTCATGCTACACAATCATCCAATGGCAACAATGAGTGTAACAGCTAATATGCATACATTATGGTTTTTTTTTTTTTTGTCTTTCTTTTATTGTCTTTGACAATGTTGCTCAACATTACCACTATATTTAGTGTTTACATGTTATGAATACTTTGCTACTCTATTTATATTTCAACATTCCACATTATGCTTATATAATGTTGCATTTTTGTTTGGTAATGTCTAAATAAATTCATGGACCCGTGCGAACGCACGGGTCTTCTACTAGTATTATTTTAAAGTTTAAATGCATTTGCTGAAGAGTATTTGAATGAAATAGTAAGGAATCTCTTGTAGCTTAACTAGTTATGTTTTTTTAGGGAATTGGTGGTGTATAGTCAAAGATCATATGGTACATTTTGTGGTGGTTTGTCATTCATCATCATGTATCTAGGTTGCAACTCGTAATTCATCGTATTTGGTTCGAGGTGGCTCAATTTGTCGATCGAAGCGTGTTGTAGTGAGCGGGCGATTATGCCATCTTGGTTCGTGTGTTCGAGTATTAGGTTTTGATCAAATTAATTTGTGTTGGTGTGGATTTTAGGTTGGAGTTAGCTTGGATACTATTGCGAAGATGCTTTTGGAATTGTTTCTTCTCTAGTTTTGATATAGTGTTTCTTCCAGTGGCTTTTGGAGGTTTTAGGCATTCAAATTGTCCTAGCATTTGGTTGGTTGTTAGGCTCTGTTTGTTCGTGTGATAGTTATGTGGGTTGAATCAATTGTTATAGTTTGAGTTGTTAGGGTTGTTTGTTTGTCAATTACTTATATGTGGTTGTAAAACTATGTGACTTGGCATATCTTATGCCTTGTCCCTTTTTGTTAACAATTTTTTTTGTCTTTTCAAAAAACAAAATCAAAGTTCATGAGTATGAACTCTAAACTCAACTCTGACGGCACGCAAAGAATACCCAATTTCTATCACACATCCAATTTCTAACGAAAAATAAAGCTAAATACATTTCTTTATCATTAAGTTTTGAATTAATAATGTTTTGATCATTTTTTTTAATTTTAACCTAGTCTTTTTAAATCATTAAAAATTTGTAATGCTGGCAAAAAAATATATAGACTTCACTACAAAAAAGTTTACTAGGATTTTTTCAATTTTATTTAGTCTTTTATAAAGTGTCGATGCATCTTTCTTAACATGTATGCATGTGATGCATCATCATTTTCCTTATAGTAATAAATTTTTCTAAAACATTCAAAACCTAAAATATCCTTGAATAATAAGTAAACACTCAAATTTTTGTTTTTCTATTCTATAAAATTTAAGTGTAGTTATTCTTCAAATGAAATGAATTATTACTCTTAAAGAAATTATTCAAGAGTTCATCTTTCAAGAAATTAAAAACTTATATGTTTTTGTAAAAAAGAAGTTATAATCACACTATAAAAAGGAAAGGAATGTACCAAACGTTGGGAGGAGATTTAAGGGTTTAGAAATTAGGTGATAAATTTTAATTGTTTATTTGTTTTATTAGGTTTAAAGGTTGAAGATAAAGTTGTAGAAGCATGTGGTTCTTGTTTGCAACAAAGTCTTAACTTAAATGATCATTTTGTTACAACTCCTTAAATTTAAAGGATCATATTTAATATTTTTTTATGCATTTAGACAAATAACAATGAAATTAGATGTAGAATTTTAAGTGGAATGTAAACAACATTATTCAAGAATAAATAGGAAGACGGTGAATGAAGAAAAATACCTGAATTAAACAAGGAAATTGCGAAGATGGTGAAAAAAGAAAAATATTTGAATTGAACAAGGAAGTTGCGAAGATGGTAAACGAAGAAAAATCAATAATTTTTTTTGTTGAAAGTTGTTGTTTTTACATGCTTGTTATGCATGATAAATGTTATGTATTATCTTCATCATCTTCATTAATTGAAACTTGAATGCCTAAATTTGTTGTATTGTACTCCTCGTCTAAAAATCGTATAACCATCTTCCTCTTTTTTCCAATGTTAATAATAAAGTCATCTTACGACATATTTTCATTATCCGACCTATTATCCATATAATGACTCAGGTGTGCAATAAGAGTTGTTTTTTTCTCATGTCTTCCACATTTATTATTTTTTTTTATCTTTCCTCGTATTGTTCAGGCACTACCACCTCACTAATTAAAACCTCATCATTAATTGTAATGTCATTATCACAACCATTAAACCTATAATTTGATGCATTATCTTTAGAATCATTATATCTAACTTGAGCCTCAAGATTTTCATCACTAGCAAATTGAACCACATCATCGAAGAATTTGAAAGGTACATGCACTTAAACGTTAGTTCTTAGTGGTACTTAATTTCGTGCTATAATCAATGATGACCATTACTTGAGATAAGTGTTTCGAGTTTATTAAGGTGAATTGTTAAATAAGAAGACACAATTGTTCATCCCTACAATGTTTGCACATTTTTCCATTTATATTATTACAATGTTTAAGGATAATTATAAATGGTATTAATAAGGTCTAATTTTCAACACGAATATAGCTTAATTACATCATTGAAGATTTTGAAAGACACAAACACTTAAATGTGAGCTCTTAGTTATACTTAAATTTATAAGATAATAAATTATAACCATTACTTGAGAAAACTGTTTCGAGCTTATCAAGTTGGACAGTTAAATGTGCAAACACAATTGTGTATTCCTATAGCGTGTATAAATTTTTTCATTGATGTTATTATAATTTTCAAAGATAATTGTAAATGAAATTAATGATGTCCAAATTTCAACAAGAATATAATTAATTACAATATTTAAGTTTTTAAAGGAATAAACACTTAAATTTGAGATCTTAATTATACTTAAATTTGTGAAATAATTAATGACATTCATTTCTTCTAATAATTATTTTGAGTTTCCATGGTGAACACTTAAATATGCAGACACTATTTTATATTCCAATAGCATGGGCATATTTTTCCATTGATGTTATCACAATATTCAAGGATAATTATAAATGCAATTAATGAGGTCCAATTTTCAACAAAAATATGTATTAACTACATCATTAAATATTTTAAAAAACACAAACACTTAAATCTGAGTTCTTAGTTATACTTAAATTCGTTAGATAATTAATGACGGTCATTTTTAGGATACGTATTTCGAGCTTATGAAGGTTGACACTTAAATGAGTAGACATTGTTGTATATTCCAATATTATCGCATATTTTTTCATTTATGTGATTATAATGTTCAAGGATAATTTTAAATGGAACTAATAAGTTTCAATTTTCAACACGAAGATAGCTTAACTACATCATTGATAATTTTGAAAGGCACAAACACTTAAATGTGAGCACTTAGTGATACTTAAATTTGTGAGATAATCAATAACAACCATTACTTGGGATAAGTGTTTTGAGCTTATCAAGGTGAACGCTTAAGGGTGTGTTTGGTTCGGAGTAGTTGGAGGGGAGGGGAGGGGAAATTTTTAATTAAATATGTTTGGTTCAGATTTTAGGAGGGGAGGGGAGGGGAGGGGAGCAAAATCCCTCCAAAACACATTTTTTGATCCCCTCCGAATTGGGGGGATTTGGAGGGGAGGGGAGGAAAATTGAGTTTTGATAATTAAAATATTATTATATTTACTAAAATATCCTCAATTTAATTTTATTATTTCACAATTATTCGTTTTTTTCGTGTTACTATTTCTCTTTTGTGTGATTTTTTCGATTGCTTCCATTAATTTATTATAATTATTCTCCAACTTCAGATTATTTATAGTTTTTTACTTAATATAAATCATAATTATTATTGTTTTTTTTTTATAAAAAAAATTATGTTTAGTTATATTCGTTTTTTTCTTCTAATTTTATTATGTATCATATCATAATTTCTTTTATATCAAATTTTAAACCATTTATTTTATTAAACATTTTAAACCATTAATATTTAATAATAATTTATTTTATGTATTTATTTTGTTAAATGATTCATCACGATTTAAACGTTGTTATTAGCATATAGTTTAATTTGTGTTAGAGAGTTATAATCTGAATTAAGTGTACTCAATTTTTTTAATGTTATGGGATAAATAAATAATTTTTTAGTCAATCAATATTAGAAATTTTATCACAAAAAAAGCATGCATGAATTTTTCACATTTGAATATCATATCACTTATATAAGATCATAAGGATAAAAATGTAAATTATTAATAAAATCCCTCCCCTCCCCTCCTGAACCAAACACATTTTTAATTAAAATCCCTCCCTTCCCCTCCCCTCCCCTCTTTTGAACCAAACACTTATCTGATTAAAAAAAGCTACTCCCCTCCCCTTCCCCCCCCCCCCCCCTTCCCTCCATTAACTATAAATGTGCAGACAATATTTTGTATTCCAATACTGTTTGCACATTTTTCCACAGATGATATCACAAAGTTCAAGAATAACTATAAATGCAATTAATGAGAATTTTCAACACAAATATAGATTAACTACATAATTAAATATTTTAAAAAACACACACACTTAAATGTGAGCTCTTATTGCTACTTAAATTCGTGAGATAATCATTGACTGTTATTTTTGGGATAAATATTTCAAACTTATGAAGGTGGACACTTAAATGTGCAGATACTGTTGTATATTCCAATACTGTCGCACATTTTTCCATTAATGTTATCATAATATTCAAGGATAATTGTAAATGGAATTAATTATGTCCAATTTTCAACATGAATATAGATTAACTACATCATTGAAGATTTCGAAAGGCACAAACACTTAAATGTGAGCTCTTAGTGATATTTAAATTCTTAAGATAATCAATAGAAATCAGTCCTTAGGATAAGTGTTTTGAGTTTATCAAGGTGGACATTTAAATGTCTTTTTGTTTTTCCATTTTTAAATTATTCAAATGCAAATAGTTAATTTCTAATGCATATCACTCGTATGCCCAACATTATATTTTCTGATAGAAAGTTAGCACATCTTTATAAAGTGATTATGATTGATCTTGTCACACATGTGTTTGCTTTCATATTCAATCTCAACAATTTTTTATGAAGTTGGTATGTCAACTTAAAAAAATGAAACAACTCTTGCAATTCAATACCTTAGAGGTTAAATTCAAAACCTCTTTAGAATCATTATAGTTTGCTAAACAACGATGTTAGCTCATACGTATTATATGTATAAATTATATATCAAAATATTTATTGCATTTTAGAACCTTTAGAATCGTGTCCAACATGTCATGGCCATAACCATATCAATTTAGTTAAAATGTATGAGAGGACATATTATATGGAATTTTTGTATCAACGTGGTTAGTTTTGTTATTACTTCTTGATTTCCACATCTCCAATCTCCAATTTTTTAATTTTGTAAAATTATTGATGTTCCATTGTTGTTGTTTGATTTAAGTTTTCTATTACAGAACTATGGAAGATTTCCCAAGATGTTGGTTACATATTTTGGTCATTAGATAAGTCACTTCGTGACATTGATTGATACAAAGGGAAATCAATTTGTGATTTTGGTAGAGAATTGTGTTGGAAGTATGCTTTATTACTAAAGGTTGGTATTTGTTGTGTGGTTGGAGTGACATACATTTTAGTGCTTGGCTGACATTAGTATACGTTATCACAATCCAAATTGAAATTACTTGAGAGATAGGTGTAGGACTTCAATTTTATGTCATTCTCATGAGATACCAATACGCTTCCTGTTGGAAAAGTGTATCATCCCATCCTCATTGTTTTTTGAAATTGGAAGTTTAATTTCTACAATAACATGTCATTTATATGAGAAATTTTGTTGGGGTTGGTTGAAAATATGCATGTTGAAAAAGTTTCACATCACTTAGTTTTATAAAGGAAGAGAGATTCCAAGCTCTATAAAGGACTCAATTTCTTCATTACAAGATGTACCAGTCAAAGGTATTTTAAGCTTGTATTTGACTTTCTTTTTTCTCTTATACTCTTGTGTTAGAATGTTGTGAGATGCAGTTAAATATTTTCTTTGAAGAGTGTGGGTGTATTGGGGTCTTTGGGTGGTTGAGGGTAGTCTATATGTTGTAACAATTTTCACCTAGTGTTGTTCTCGGGTTGTCATTTAACAACGGTCATGGTTTTTTCTTTGATTTTGGAGTTTCCAAGTTAAATTCTTGTGTGGTTAATGTGTTCCACTTTTTCTCTATGCATTTGTTTTTCCTGACAATTGGCATCAGGGCTTGGTTTGATGGGGTATGCATTTTTTAGTATGCTTCGTGGTTGCTATTTTGTCTGGTCTTCCACGTAATAAAAAAATTATACTTTGTGTTGGTTGGGGAAAAAATTTGTTGCATGAAAGGTCTTTGCTGCAATGTCAAGTTTTTCAAGTGCAATGAAGATTGACTTAGAGAAATTTGATGGAAGAATCAATTTTGCCTTGTGGAAAATTCAAGTCAATGATGTTTTGATACAATTAGGATTACACAAGGCGTTTAAAGGAAACATTTCCAACATGGACAATGAGAAGTGGGGAACTAGATTTGAAAGTTTCAAGTACAATCTACATGTCTTTGACTAAGAATATTCTTGTGAATGTTCTTGGTACGTCATCATCCAAAGAGCTTTGAAGAAAATTGAAGGGTTATATCAAGGAAATGGTATATCAAATCAGTTGTTATTGAAGAGTCAATTTCATAGCTTACACATATATGAACATACGAAAGCATTTGATCATTTATGTGTTCTCAATGGTATTGTTTCTAAATTAGAAACTATTGGAGTCAAGATTGATGATAAAAATAAATTTTTTAGACTCATTGGTATCTTCCATTTTCCTATGAGCATATTAAACTTGTTTTGATATATGGGAAGGAAACTTTGAGTTTTGTAGAAGTCGCAAGTAAAATTATTTATGAAGAAAGAAGATTGAAGGGTCACTACTACAAAAAGCGCTTTTTACCTCGGACGCAAAAAGTATATTACCTCGTGATCGGAGGTGATCAAACTAGATCGTCATGGCCTTCGTGTAGGACAAGTGATGATGCTTGTAGGAGAGGGGAGAAGGTGATACCTGCAAGGTACTCCGATGTCAAAGTAAGCGTTTGGTCAAAGGGGAGAAAAGCAAGTACAAGGTTACAAGTATTGGATATTGAATACCCACCCCTCTTAAGTGAGAGGGTATTTATAGAGGAATCCCCAGCGCAGGGACAAGGTCTCTCATGCGATCAAAGCGCCTGGTCGACCAATGAGAGACTGCCAGGTGGAGGGCAAGGCGCGTGGCCCTTTAACCTGATCCAACTGTCTCTGTGAGATCTGGGGAGACAGTTGGTCGCGTGAATTATTTAGCGAGTGAGGGGTACATGCCCAACGGCTAGTTTCTGCCTAACAACTAGTTCCTCCCCAACGGCTAGTTTCTTCCTAACGGCTAGTTTTTGGATATTGGGCCTGGCCAATGGCTGGATTGGGTTGGGCCTTGCCCTTCTGGGGGCACAGCGCCTGCCCAGTCCAGAATAGGAGCCCCCAAGTCCTTGCTCTGGTGAAGAGTGAAGACTTAAGGTAGCCATTTGAACAGTTATCATTGGACAGCATTTAGGGACAAGCCCTTCGCCTTCGCCAAAGCAGAGGTGGTCGGGGCTGATGTTTTGATTTGCCCGACCAACTGTTGGTGCTCGGGGAGCATCTTATGAAAAGGTTGTTTTTCTGTCGAGCAGGCTTTTGTGAAGATGCTCGCCGGAGTGGCGTTTTTATGTCGGGGATCTTTGGTGAAGATGTGAGGTACGTGCGTCGGCGAGGGGATGTGCTCGCGGGATAGCAAGAGCCTTAGTGCATGTAATGTTTACCCTTGGGAATGCCAAACGAAGATTCCTTTTGACACATGGTGAACATGCAGCCCCTGTCAGACCTAGAGCCGCCTAGGCAATGATGGCCTTTGCGCTTCCCCACGAGCAAATGCATATAAAAAGGGGGAGAGGGGACTCATTTGTACCCTTCACACGAATTTCTCTTCTCAACCCTTTTGCTCTGCAACTTATCTTTTCGTCGGAGTTTCTCTTCGCCGCCATTGATCTTCGTCGTCTTCGTCCCAACCTTCATCTTCAACCCAAGTAAGTTCTTCGTATTTTTTGCATTTCTCATGGTGTTCTTCATTTTCTGGGTGTTCCTCATGAATTTCCCGGCGACTTATGAGTTTTTCGGTTGAAGATTCACGTGTTCTTCGAAGAACACATGAATTTCTAGAAATTTATGAAGAACATGAAGAGCGTGGGATGAACGTTGGATTTTTTGGTGTAGATTCTCCTAGATTCTGGTTAGGATTAGTTTTAGGTTTGTAGTCGGCCACTAGGCATGTTCGACGCGAAGCTCTGGCTTTGTGCGACGAGCTTGCTTTGTTGAGAGCTCAAGTCCTTTCGTTAAGTCGCGAAAACTCGTCCCTGTCATAGAGGGACAGTGTCATCGTGTTAAGTCGCGGTCAAAGTGGGCTCGAGGTTGTCCTCGACTTCTTCCTCGCCCTTTCACTTGCTAGTGGTGGAAGGGTGAATTTGAACTCCTTCGTCGAATTCACTTTTTCTTCCTCTGCTTTTCAGGTGAAAATGGCTGATCCTCGTGAAGAAGTCATGCCCGATGCCCAAGCCGCGCAAGAAGAGGCGGAGCAGGCCGTCGAATATGCCAACGTCCAGGTCGCGAGGGGGGACCTAAAATGGATTGCCCACGAGCCCTTGTCTACCAAGTCGATGTTTACTGAGGAAGAGGTTTAGGAGTTCCCCTACCTGGAAGATCGGGCCGAGGATGTGCCCGTGCAATGGAGGGCCATTTGTCCGACCGAAAATGATAGGATCTGCTCGATCTACCCGGGGATGCGGTTTCCCATGTACGAGTTTGCCTTTATGGAGGCTAGGTTTCTGCTGCCTTTCACCGACTTCCAGGAGGCCCTTTTTCGTCACTTGGAGTTGTGCCCCGCTCAGCTCCATCCCAATGCACTGGCGTTCATACGTGCTTTCGAGCTAGTGTGTCGCTATTTACATGTCGGGGCGACCGTAAATCTCTTCTTCGGCATCTTCCAACTCCAGCGAAGCACTACGGGCTCGAACCAAAGTTGGGTGTCCTTTAAACAGCAGAGTAGGCTCTTCTGGCCGTACTCAGAGTCTGTTCGACACTTCAAGGACAGGTTCCTAGTCATGAAGCTGGTCTCCGAAGTGGCCAAAAGGTCTATCTCTACGCTCAAGACGGTGACCATTGATGGTCGACAAGTCGAGAAGCCCGTATCTAAGTTCCCCTTGGAGTGGGTGTACGCTCACTTCAGATATAGGACCGACCAGTTCCTGGTAAAGCACGACCAGCTCAGTGAGGGGGACAAGGAGTCATACCGGGTGCTTCATGCCTACGTGGAGAGCTTTTGTCCGGCCTTCGTGGTGGACAGAGATGGAAAAGAGCTATTCGGGGATGATGGAGAGCCTATACGAGCAGACCGCTATATCAACACTAAGGCTCTCCTTGAGTGTGAAAATGACGACGTGGCGTTTTAGCTCCTCGGTACCACCTGCTCTTGTGCCCGTTTTTGTTAAGCTTCTTCTATTTGCTAACTTTTCTTTTTTTGTGTTCGCAGAGAAAATGGCCGACACGAGGGAGCGCTTGATGAGGTCCCAGGCTGCCAAAGTCCAGAAGAAGGTGCCATCAGTGCCCAAAGTCGGGGCGACCAAGCATCAGGCGACGCTGGAGAAGTTTGTGTCTGGAGCTGGTCCTGTTCTTGGGACGACCTCCACACTGCCAACTCCGGACACATCTCACAAGAGGAAGCGTGATGATATCGGAGCCTCTTCGACGGGTTGCTCAGGTGGTCTCTCTGGAGGGAAGTTCGTGCTGCCTCCATGCTACCTTCAGGGGACGATGTTTGATGAAGGGACCTCCGTCGTCGTCCCAGAACTTGATGCCTCCGCAATTTTATCTGCAGATCCTCAGGCGTGGAGGAAGCTTCTCTGCCAGGATGCGCCCTGCATGATCAGGGTGTTGGAAGCAGCGTTGGCCCTAGGAGATGCAGAGGTAGCTCACCGCTCCAACCTCAAGGAGGCCAAGACTATAATCAATGACTTGGAGTGTGAGAACGTTGAAATATATAATGAACTGAAGAAGCTGCAAGGTCACCAGGAGGCCAAAATACTACTTCAAAAGGAAGTGACCCAAGTGAATGAGGAGGTGACGAGAGTCAATGCTGAAAATGCCCACTTGAAGGCGAGGATGGCTGAGCTGGAGGGGTCGTCGGCAGCGGGTGAGGATGAGACTGACGACAAGAAGGCCTTGAAGACGAGGAAGGACCTGATTGAGAGGATCCGTCTCCTCGGGGAGGACAACTTGGGGGCAGCTGAGTTTGGATTTAATGCTGCTTTAGAGCAGTTGAAGGCCCTCAACTCTGATGTCCAGCTGCAAACCAAGGGAATGGGTCTGCTCAGTGTGGTCGTCGATGGCGAGGTGGTCCCCCTTAAGGGTGTTAGTGAGGTCATTTTGTTTGTCTTTGAATGTACATGTATTTTATGGGCCTGCGTGCCTTTTTGATGTAATGTTTGTTGGGCACAACCCCTCTAATATACACCTGACTTATTCCAGCCTTGTAGCCGATGTTATCAATATTATTTGTTTGGGATTTATACTATCACATTTATTTATGTATGCTTGTTTGAATGGATGTTTTGCTCGACTTGCTCTTGTTGTGCCCGACAGTCTGGGAAATATGTCGGGGAGGGCGAAGTGGTTTCGCCGGTGATGGGACTAGGATCTTGGTTAAGGTACTAATCCCATAGGCTTGGACAGTTCCCATTGCGAGCTGGGTGTCCTGCCTAATTGGTGTGGCAACGATGAAGCTCGATTGAGGTATTCCCTTTATGCGCATAATCTGCTCGTCCCATAAGCAGAAACTGGCCAGCATTGTAAAGTGCATCGTGCTTATAGCGGGGCACGATCCCGTGACCGATTCGTCTCCCCGTTTAGGGGATCTCGTCGACAGTCGGTCCGACCTCGTAGTCGGTTCTAACTGTAGTATTGTTTGAGCTTTTCCGCGTTCCATGGTCGAGAAAATGGTTCTCCGTCCAGAGTTTCTAAATAGTAGACTCCCGTGCCTGTTTTGGACTTGAACCTATAGGGTCCTTCCCAGTTTGCGGCCAGCGTTCCTTCGCGCGAATCTTTCTGGTTTTTGCACAGGACCAAGCTGCCAATGGGGAAGTCGCGCTTTATAACCTTAGTGTCGTGGCGTAAGGTTATTTTTTGTTTTAGCGAAGCTTTGCGGAGAGCTGCTCCTGACCGTATTTCTTCGACCAGATCGAGCTCTTCTCTCAAGGCTTCATCATTCATCTCCTCGTCGAGGGGAGCCTCTGTTCGTCTCGAAGGTTCCCTGATCTCCACCGGTATCACCGTCTCGGTTCCGTAAACTAGTCGAAAAGGAGTTTCCCCGGTGGTGGAGTATGGTGTGGTTCTATAGGCCCAGAGTACGCTATGTAGGTCCTCGACCCATCTTTTCTTGGCGTTGCCCATCCTTCGTTTTAGACCTCGAAGGATTACCCTGTTTGCGGCCCTTGCTTGCCCATTGGTCTGGGGATGCTCGACCGAAGTGAATTGTTGCTTTATGCCTAACCTGGAGACGAAGTCTTGGAACTTCCTGTCTATGAATTGTGTTCCATTGTCGGTCACGAGGGCTTGGAGTACTCCAAATCGTGCGAGGACGTTCCTTTTGTAGAAGCGGAGTATATTGAAGGTTGTGATCTTGGCGAGGGCTTCGGCTTCAATCCACTTGGTGAAGTAGTCGACGACCACGATAAGAAATTTGTTTTGATAAGACCCCATAGTGAAGGGGTCGGGTATGTCCATCCCCCACCAGGCGAAGGGCCAAGGCGAGGATAAAGTCTTCAATTCGTTGGGGGGGTACTAAGTGCATGTCCCCGTGGTGCTGGCACCGGTCACATTTTTGGACGTGTTTCTTGGCATCGTGCTGCATTGTCGGCCAGTAATATCCTGCTCGCAGGGCTTTTCCTGCCAGTGATCTCCCTCCCAAGTGTTATGCGTTGATGCCCTCGTGGATCTCTTGGAGGATTTCGGGGACTTTGTTCTCCTCGACACATTTTAGGAGAGGGGTGAAGAATCCTCGTCGATAAAGTCTGTCCTCAATCAACACATATGAGCAGGCCCGTCGTTTAGTCACGATGGCCTCCTTGCTATCCTCAGGCAGCTTCCCTTTGGTTAGATAGTTGTACACAGGGGTCATCCAACCGTGGCTTTCTCCGACGGCGTTGACACCGAACAACCCTGGTGGTTTCTCTATGCTGGGTGGGGCAAGTACTTCTTGCACGACGGATTTGTTGCCGCTCTTCTTTCTGGTGCTAGCCAAGTTGGACAAGACGTCTGCGCGCGTGTTTCGTTCGCGGGGGATGTGTTGGACTTCCCATGCGTCAAACTTGGCGATTTTCTCCATTACCAACGTCAGATATTCGACTAGTTGGTCGTTCTTTGCTTGAAATTCTCCCCGTACCTGGGACGCTACGAGCTGGGAATCGGTGTAAATTTTTACCTCTTTGGTGCCCACGTCCTTTGCCAGCCGTAATCCCGCGAGGAAGGCCTCGTATTCGGCTTGGTTGTTGGACGTAGGGAAAGACAGAACTAGAGATACTTCGATTAGTATTCTTTCCTCGTTTTTGACGATGATACCTGCACCGCTACCTGAGGAACTGGATGCCTCGTCCACGTAGATGATCCATCTCTGCGTTCCGCTGGACGAGGATGTTGGCGGTGTCATCTTTGCCACGAAGTCGGCCAGGACTTGTGCTTTAAGGTCTTTCCTGCTCTCGTAATGAATGTCGAATTCAGACAACTCCAGGGACCATTTGAGCATTCTACCGGCCAGATCTGGTCGGCAGAGCAACTGCCTGATGGGTTGGTCCATGCGTACTACTATGGTGTGGGGGCCAGGAAGTATTGTCTGAGTCTTCTCGCGGTGATAATGAGGGCAAGGGCGACTTTCTCTATCTGTGCGTACTTGGTTTCTAGCCCTTGCAGAGCTTTGTTGGTTTAATAGATGGGCTTCTGCCCATCCGTTGTTTCACAAATGAGTGCGGCGCTGATGGCTTCGCAGGTAACAGAGAGATATAAATACAAGGCTTCCCTGTAATCTGGTCGGGATAACACGGGAGGCTCGGATAGGGCTTGCTTGAGATAGGTCAGGGCCTGCTCGTACTCATCTGTCCATTCAAACGTGGCCTCCTTCCGGAGGAGTTTAAAGAAGGGCAGGGCGTGCTGGGCAGATTTGGCCACGAAACGAGAAAGCGAACCAAGCATCCCGTTGAGGGATTGTATAGACTTCTTTGACCTGGGCGTGGGGAACTCCGCGAATGCTCGGTACTTGTCCGGATTCGCCTCTATTCCCCTTTCGGTGAGGTAGAACCTGAGGAACTTCTTTGCCCGTACTCCGAAGGTGCATTTCTCAGGGTTAAAGCGCATTTTGCACTTCCTGGCCTGGTCGAAGACCTTTCGCAAGTGGGTCGTGTGGTCGGATTCCTCTTGGGATTTCACGATCATATCGTCCATGTAAACCTCGAGCATGTCTCCGATTTCTGATCGGAAGACTTTGTTCATCATGCGCTGGTACGTGGCCCCAACATTTTTTAGACTGAAGGGCATTACATTGTAGTAATAGTTCCCTTGAGGAGGTCATGAATGCGGTGTACCTCTTGTCCTCTTCGGCTATGGAGATTTGATTGTACCCCGAATAGGCATCCATGAAGGATAAAAGTTTAAAACCTGCAGAGTTGACTACGAGCTTATCTATGCTCGGCAAGGGGTAAGCATCTTTCGGGCATGCCCGGTTGAGATCAGTATAGTCAATGCACATGCGCCATTTTCCATTATGCTTTTTAACAAGTACAATATTGGACAGCCAGGTTGTATACCTGGCCTCCGAAATGAATTTCGCCTCTAAAAGGTCTTGTACAAGTTTTTCAGCAGCATGTGCCTTTTCGTCGGATTGTTTCCGCCTGCACTGCGCTACGGCACGGGCAGCTGGATCAATGTTCAAATGGTGGCATGCAGTCTCAGGGTCCAAGTCGGGCATGTCTGCGGAACTCCAAGAAAACAGGTCAGCATTGTCGTCCAGTCACTTCTTTAGTTGTTGCTTGACCTCATCGGGCAGTCCAGCACCAATCTTCACCCCTCTGTTAGGGTTATTGCTGAAGGTGATGACTTTGAACTCCCCGTCTAAAACTGGTCGCATGAGGGCCGATGTGGAGGAGCTGGTCGTCCCTGTTGATGTGCCCTTGCTGCTATCTTCCTCGCTTTCTTTTGAAATTCAGCTCTCAAGGTCGGTAGTGTGTACAGGGAGCGCAAACTTCTTGTCTGGTTGGCCGTCTCCAGATGGATGATCTTCCTCTCGTGCTCGCTTAGCTGCTTTGGGTGTTGTATAGATCTAGTTTTGTCCCCGGGTTGCTGCTTCGAAACATCTGCGGGCAACCTCTATGTCCCCGTGCAATGTCACAACGTGACCCTTCTCCGTATAATACTTCAACTTGAGGTGGACCGTTGAAGGGACAACAACCAACTCTGCAAGGACCGGCCTCCCCAAGATGCATTGATACAGTGACGGGCAATCTATCACCAGGAATTGGGTCTTGATTGACCTGGATGCCTCTTCTTCCCCGAATGTGACTAGGAGCTCCACGTACCCCCAGGGTCTGGCAGTGGCTCCGTTGAACCCCTGCAAATTGGATCCCACGTACGGTGAGAGGTTCTTCTGGTCCAGCTTGAGGGCACGAAACAGGCCAGTGCATTATGTCCACCGAACTGCCCTGGTTGACCAGGATTCTTCTGACGTCGGTGCTTGCCAATCTTGCCCTGATGAGGAAGGGGATGTGTGAGTTGGGAGAGCCTCCAGGCATCTCTTCGCGGTAAAAGGTGACCGGCTGAGAGCACCCTTTGATCTTTTCAAGTGTGGACAGCCGGTCAGGACTGCAATCAATAAGCTGCTCAAACTTTCGCTTGACAGATCCCACTGTCAGCTCATTGTACCCCTCGCATGAGATAACCATGGCTGCAGGGAATGTTTCCCAAGTGTTGAGCGCGAACATCTAGGACGACTCCTCGAAATGATCTGGGACGGTAAAGTCCTCTGGTCGCGTGATGGACATAGCGACCTGCGGGGGAGGACTGGGTGGAGGTGATTTTGCTTCCTTCTTCGAGTCTGGACCCTCTCGTCGCAAAGACTCACCTTTCTTGATATACTGCTTCAAATGACCCTCCTTGATGAGGATCTTAATAGCATCTTTAAGGTGCACGCAGTCCTCAGTCGTATGGCCATGGTTGCGATGGAAACGACAATACTTACTTTTGTCCATGTTGCCTTTGGACGTCGTCGGTTTGGGGAACCTGACGCCTCCTTGCTTGAACTCTGTATTAATGCATTCGGAAAGAATGCGCTCGCGAGGAGCGGTGAGCAGGGTATATTCCGTGAATCGGCCAGCTGGCCTTTTCCCTTCTCGGGGGCGATCGTCTCGTCGCCTCTTTTTTCCATGCCGGGATGTCTCTGGCTCATCTTTTTTTTTGTGCCCGGGTGTTTCGCGATCTCTCGCGTCCCGGGCATGGTATGCGACCTCCTTCTCTTCATACTGTATGTACGCTTCAGCTTTCTGGAGAAGTTTCGTTAATGCTCGAGGAGTCTCGATTCCGACAGCCTTGCAAAACTCGCTTTTTGGTCTCAAGCCCTTCTCGAGAAGATATTTTTTCATATGGTCCGTAGTGCGGACCTCTACGACTTCTTTGTTAAACCATTCGATATATGCTCGCAAGGACTCGTCCTTGCCTTGTATGATAGCTTCCAAGGTGGCCTCCGACTTGGGATGTCGTCGGGAAGCCGTAAAATGCCAGGCAAACTGGCTCTTTAGATCTCTCCACGACGTGACCGACCATCGGGGAAGGCGCTTGAACCAAGCCATAGCCCCCTTCTTGAGGGTGATTGGGAACAGTCTGCATTTTATGGCCCCACTTACGTTGTGGTAGTGGAACATTGCCTCTATGTTCTCTATGTGCTCGCCGGGGTCGGAGGTCCCGTCATAGGTTTCTAAAGCGGGAGGTTTTTCTAACCCACGAGGAATTCTGGTGTCCATGATCTCCTGCGAGAGGGGGCCATGGACGTCGTCGTCGCTACTTGTACTCGGGGAACGAGAGAAAGAATAACTGCGACCGCGGCTCCTGCTTCGTCGTGGAGAATGTTTGCGCGAACGGCGATGCTCGTACCTTTCTGAGAGCCTGGACTTCTTTGACGCCAGGGAACGTCTTGACTTCCGCAGAGGAGAACGGCGTCGTCTTCGCACAAGATCGGACGTAGGCTCTTCTGACCTTGATCGTCTTCTCTCTGGGGAGAGACTTCTGGACCCGTCATGCCTTCGTTTCTGAGGGGGAGACCGAGGACGCGAAGACGGGCAACGAGGCTTCTCCGAGGACAGGCGCTCCTGGAAGACGTGCTCGAGAGCGTTGATTTTTTCGCCTTGCTGAAAGATCAAGAGGTTTGATCTATTGAGGGAGGCTATGAGGGCAGCCGTGCTGGGGTCAGCGTTTTGCGGAACCGGAATAGGCTCGAAAACACGTTCAGCAGCCTCTGCTCGGGGTTTCGCGTCATCCAGAGTAGGGGAGGCGGTTTTACCGTCACGATGATCTGTCTCCGAGAAGGTAGCTCCGGGGAGGATGTAGTCACTGTTGTCGGGGAAAACCGTCGATTCCTGACGGACAACATCATTCTTGGTGGAGGCCATGATGATCGGAAGGAGTTTGGAGAGAGCTTTTGGTATTTTATGTGAAAAAGAGGGGATCTTGAATCAAAAGACGGGGAAGCTAGTTTCCCACAGACGGCGCCACTGATCGGAGGTGATTAGACTGGATCATCGTGGCCTTCGCGTAGGACAAATGATGATGCTTGTAGTAGAGGAGAGAGGGGGTGTAACCTGCAAGGTACTCCGATGCCAAAGTAAGTGTTTAGTCAAAAGGGAGAAAAACAAGTACAAGGTTACAAGTATTGGATACTGAATACCCGCCCCTCTCAAGTGAGAGGGTATTTATAGAGGAATCCCCAGCGCGGGGCCAAGGTCTCTCATGCGATCAAAGCGCTTGGTCGACCAATGGGAGACTGCCAGGTGGAGGGCAAGGCGCGTGGCCCTTTGACCTGGTCCAACTGTGTAATACCCCAAAATTTGCTCTCCCTCTTTGTCATCATAGCATGGCATTATCATTTATCATATTATATCCACCTCATTAACATTACATTGCATTTAACATAGAAAAATGAAGCATGGCATCCTTCTTACCATCAGGGCATGTGATCAGGTGGAAGGGGGACAATCAAGGGATCATTCAAAGCACAAAAAGGTCAATCAAGTTTCCTTAAAGCAAGCCAAGAGGTCTTTCATGTCTCATACCATCTCAATTGATCATCCACAACCTCAAGGATGAGAGATACAATGGGAGATTGAAGCATTACATCTTTCACTATGCAAGAGGTTCAAAAACTGAAGGAAAACCCTCAAAAGAGATAGCTCATTGATCCAAAATCATCCTCAAATGGCATATATCATCATCCTTTAAGAAGGTACACAACATACTCTGAGGAATTTGAAATTGAAGACTGCACATTTTTCTCCTAGGAGGTGGGCACCAAAACTAGGGTTTCCCATTAAATCAGGGAATCTTTGATTTTTTGGACAAAACTTGATGTCATGGTATTCTACATGTTCTTAAGTGTATGTGTATGGAAAATTGCCTCTCAATTGGTTTTGGAAGTGTTTCAATTGGGAAAAAAATCAGAAATCAGGAAAATTGGGGCCAAGTCAAATAATCAGAGGAAAAAGTCAACTCTTGACTTCTTGAGCCCAAAATCATGAAATTCATGTTACATATGTCCAATGTACAAAATTTGGTCAAGAAACTCCAAAGGAATCATGAAAAAATCAAGAGGTGGAAAGTTGCCATTTTTGGAAGAGGAAGGGTTACTAAAAATAGCAAGTTTTGGCCATTTTGCATCAGAGTTTGAACCAAGGCCATTTAAAATTGAAGCACCAAATGAAAATTCCACTCGGCCACAACAAAAGATCTTGTTTTAAGCTTCACATCCATATGTGGAACATCTCCATTGGATAAAAATTGAGTGAGATATGATTGATCAAAGTTTGAGCAAAGTAGGTCCAAAACTAGGTCATGACCAAGATTTTCAAGGCACGCGCGCAGTCATTTTCTCAAACACTTGGTGGGCCAAATGTATTGATCAATTACTCATGATTAGAGGCTTCAAATGGAAAACTTTTCAACATCAAAGTTGTTCCTTGTAGTGTCATCTTCAATACTCATGTTGGACAAAATTCCATTTGATCAAGTTATAGTGGAGATATATTGGTTCAAGGTCATGTTGATTGTGCTGAAATTTTGTGTGCCAAGTTGCCATGCCATGACTTGCTTGCCACGCCCACAAATCAGTTCCAAACCCTGATGTTCCAAGCTATTTTTCACCAACTTCCAAGCCTTAATTCAATCCAAAATCAACATCAATCATGTTCTATGATGTTCTATCTTTCATTTGGCACCTAAACCTCATTGAATCATTCACTAACAAGAGAGAAAATCATCTTCAAACAACCACTGCTGTATTTGTTCTTAACTGTCATGAAAAACCAAAAAAAAACAAATGTTGTTGTTGATTGTCATAGCACTCACCCGTGCATTGCTCATACTGTCCAACCATTTCCTCTTTCAACCAAACACATTTCACCTACACTATGCACACTAGCACGTGCCTTGCATGAAATTGGAAAAAGCAAACTTGCTAAGCAAGTTTCTGATATAACAGCCATGCCCTCACCTTTTCAATTCCACCATAACTGTCATGAACCACCACCACCTTATCATTGCCAATCTAACTCGCCCCCTAACTAACTTGACTCAGTTAGTTAGGGTGGACTCACTTTAACCACCTTAACTCAATTAACCAACTCACTAAACCATGGTTAACTCATAGTATAAAACAAAACTTCTCTTCACAAATTCATTTTCAACTGGATTCTCACTCTTTCTCTCACAAACACTCTCTCTTCTCTGAACTTTTTCTCTGCTCTCTCTCTCTTTGAGCTCATACGAATTCATCAAATTTTCCTTCTACATTTCATCTCCACAATCATCATTGTTCAGTTTTGATCAAGAACAAGAGTGGATAAGTTCAATTAATCCAGTTTCACTTCAATTCAGTTGAAGCTTCAATTTGGTTTTCTGCACGATTTCAAGAGCATACGCCTTTATTTGGCCAAATCAAGCTCCAGACCAAGTGTTGCTCTGATTTTCTCAAGAATCTCAAGGAACTGCAAGTTCAGGTTCCAAAACACTCAAACATTTCATACGCATTTTCTTGATTATTTTGTTATTTTCATGATGATATGAGCTCACTAGGAGCATTTGAACACTGTCTAGTTGATAGAGCTTCTTAGAAGCCTAGATCCAAAAACTTAGGGCAATATGTTCGTGCTTGTTTCTTGCTGTATATGAATGGTTTGATGATTTCATTGATGGATTTGAAATGTATGTGATTTCCTCTTTATTTTGATGTATGCCACGTGTTTTTTTGGATGGTTTGGAAGTTGCAGTCGCCGGAGAGTGGCCGGAGAGGGTGACCGGAGGTCCCTCTCCGGCCGGTGAGGGTTTGAATTAGGGTTTAGTGCATTTTAAGTCGTGACCGTTGGATGTGTGTGATCGTGTGGCTACCATGTTGACAGCACATTAAAATTCACGTGCAAGTCATGTGCCTAATTTCTGATTTTTACTTAAACATTGTGTGATGCAGTACATGATAATTTGTGTGTGACCTCATGCGCGTGTGTTGGATCTGTGTACTTTGACTTTTGTTTGACTATGACTTAATCTGATGGCTTGGATTGCTTTGACTATGTTGACTGAAGAACATGCTAGTTATGGTGTTTTGCGCGCTTATTGGACCTAAGCCAGATTGATATCCACACCCCATGTTTTCAAGGCCCAATGATTTTGAACTGAATAATTACTAGGCATGCACCCCCTTCCCTCATTTCATTGCATTTTATTTTTCCATTTTTCTACACGTTTGCTTTTTAATTTTTAAAAATACTAAATAGCATCATAAAATTCCACAAAAATTCATGAGTATCATTAAAACATTTAGAAAATTTTTGGTGATTTTATTTTTTGATTTTATGACCTTTTTACCCCTGCTCCATAATGTTCTTTGAATTTCTTTGGTGTACATTCTTAATGTGGTACATGATCTTGTTTAATTTTGTTCTTGATCATTAAAAATTGTTTTGATGCTCTTCTTTTTGTATTAAGTCATTAGCATCTTGAGGTATGTTAAGTGATTTTTATTTGATTTTTTAGGTCATTTTTATGGCATGTTGGTGTTCACTTTTGTGCTACTTTGTATGATATGCCTATTTGACCTAAGTGCATTGTTTGACATCATTTTGCCTTGGTTCCTTGCATGCTACTTTGATATGTGATTCATCTCTGATTAGTGTACTTCAATACCATGTTTTCATAATTTTCATGAGGCCATTTGATTTTTGTTTGATGCATTTCATTTAAAGCATTATAACATGTCATATCATTGTAATCTTTTGTGCATGTTTACATGTTTTCTTTGGTACATAATGGCATGATCATTTGCATATTTGGTGAACCATTCACTTGACATTATAGGTCATTGGTACATATTATATGTCATCCTTGCATGTTGACTTTCATTTAAACCTTGTGCACCTTTAACATGTGGTGTTTGTACTTGTGTTTTCTTTTGAACTTCCATTTCAATTCTACTTCTTCTATCACTTCTTAAATGTCTTGATGTGCTTCATGAATACTTGTGAGAGGTTTGTGAATCATTTTTCATTTTTATTTCAATTCTGATCCATGGATTACATGTTCCATTTATGCACATTTCTTCTTTTTCCCTTCATCTTTCATTCTCCCTTTTCTTATGGTGGCATGTTCTAATGCCATGGATGATGTTTGTTGCCTATCCACTTGGACTTGCATGATAATAACCATTTGTTTTCCATATGATGTACATTCTGGTTGTGGCTCTAGGATTTGATTTCTCATTTAATTCTTTTGAGTGTTATGATGCATTACATGTTCTTTTACTTCTTACACTTATTATACATGTTTACTAACCATGTAGGGGCTTTGGTAAGTTTCAATTGAGTGTGGATAAGGAATCCACATTCAACTTCTATCCTTTCTCTTCTACAATTCCATTTTATGTTTTGTTAAGCACTTACATGCTTTCTTTTAATAACTCATCACTTTCCCTTTGTGAATTACAATTCATCTTCTACTTTAGAAGTGAATTGTTTAATTCATTCTTTCTTTAGACTTTAGGTTGAAACCTCACAAACCTTAGGATCACTCCCTTAACTAATCAATTAGGATTGAGTCTTAGTCCATATAGATTTTTACCTTTATCCTCTCTTGAGTCTCTTTTCTCATCTCAAAGAAAATTCAAAATATCTAATAAAGGTAGGCATTTATTGCATTTAGGCCTTTCATATAAAGAAAAGGTTATAAGGGGTCTTCTCTTATAATCTTAGAATGTGTAGCATATAGCCCATCTTGGGTCAATGTGTTAAACATTTGATCTTGTATGAGGGACTTAAATGCAATATTTGTTGAAGATACAAATAAAAAACACTTCTTCATTTCTTAATCAACAAAACACTTAATAAACACAAGTATGCTAGTGTGTTTGAACCTTGACAATTGGAACTAAGTGTGGGGGTCTTCTTCACTCTTAGTGTGCTTTCTTACTCATTCCATCTTGGAATGTGAGAATATACACATTCCAATGACTAAGATTCAGATACACTATCATATGCAAACAAATGAAAAACTCTTAAAAGACAAAAACAAACAATAACGTCTTCCCTTCGGGAATTCTTTTCTCACCTCATTCACTCTCAACGTACGAACGTGCTCCTACTCGTTCTCGTGCAAGACGGTAACGCACTCGGACCAGCGAGCCTGCAACACCTGAGCTAGAACGTAAGCCGTTCTCTAAAAAACACAAACAACTTTCCCTAGTGAGGGGAACTACGTCGCTCTGATTCTCATGCTCCCGATGAGATACGTAGGCAGTGGGGTAGGGCCCATGCGAGCACTTCTTTTATTTTCCCTACATTTGTTTCTCTTTCTCTCTCTTTCCTTTTCCTTTCCCTTTCCTGTTCCCTTTTTCCAGTATCTTTTCTTACACCCTTTGATCGAGACAAGCAAGCGTGGATCCCATCGGGTACGATGGACGCGAGGGGGTGCTAATACCTTCCTCTCGCGTAACCGACTCCCGAACTCAGTTCTTTTGGTCGCAAGACCATGTTCTTTCCTTCCTTCAGGTTTATGCGGTGTTTCCTTTCCCTCTCTTGGGATAAATACACATTGCGGGCGACTCTGTTTTGGTGCCAATTTCGCGTTTGTACTAGGATGAAAATCCCGGGAGCGACAGCTGGCGACTCTGCTGGGGATCGAACCCAGAATCTCTGGTTTCCTTAGCGAGTCAATCCTAGCGCTTGTCTGTTTTTCTTTCATTGGGTGTTTACTGTTGTGCTATATTTACTGTTTTATTGTATAGTTACTTACTGCTTTACTGTACATTGTTGTATTTATCGCATTTACTGCATTACATATCATTATTGTGCTGGACTGTGCTGTTATTTTCTGTTTGGCGGGCGGGGTGTTCTGAGAGATAAGCTCACTACACAGGCTTGAGTACACCCATAGGTATTAGAGTGGATAGTCGTGACGCTTGCGCGGTGGTGACCACGTATTGTTGTTCATGAGACCCACAACCAGAAGAGGTTCTATCAGGAGCTTTCTGCTACTGCATGTTATGCAGGCCAGTAGTTATTCTCTTGAGGAACTGTCGACTCTGGTGACCATTCCCGAGGACTCAGTTGTGGCACTCCTCCCGAGATGTGATAGTGGCAGACCACATTCCGTGGCAAACCCATTGCACATTCTCGATCCGAGGACCCAATGCTGGGAACTTGCTATAGGACATCCCTTTTTGAAAGAGAATCAGCGGAGGCACTCCTCGATTGGCGATAGTACTGTACCCTGAGGGATGAATGTACTATTGCTTCTCGACCTCAGTGCCAGAAGCTGAGGACCTTTTTGTTTTGGAGAATCAGTTGAGGCCTCCTCGATTGGTGATGATG
This sequence comes from Lathyrus tuberosus, assembly GCA_022829125.1. Classification (NCBI taxonomy): domain Eukaryota; kingdom Viridiplantae; phylum Streptophyta; class Magnoliopsida; order Fabales; family Fabaceae; genus Lathyrus; species Lathyrus tuberosus. Next base: position 1,272,894 of record JALAZF010000432.1, on the reverse strand, counting down.
CCAAACCAGAAATGGTGAACGTATCATCATTTCTCGACCTGAGAGCCCGGGATACTGAACATCCTAGTACCCACATGTGAGAAGGGCGGGTTGTTTACAGGTTTGCAGGTAACCATGACCTCCTACATACCCGGTTTTCTATCATCATTGCACAAAAAGGAAATTTCATCCTATTGTATTCAGATGGTTATTATCTATGGTTCTATATTAGTCTCAGAGCTACACTGACACCGTGCACGGTCCAGCACAGACACCTGATTACCTGATCACATTGCCCTTTGCATTGCATTATCATATTTTAACATACATGTTTATTCATTTCCAGGTGCATATATTACCCTTGATTCCAGTCATCAGGTCCCTGCAAAGATGAACACTAAAGAGAGGAAGAATATCATCAGCTATAAGTTCCTTACGCCTACTTTAGGCCCTATTGTTATGCTGAAGGGAATGGCGAGCCCTGCAGTACGAGAAGCTTTTGAAGAGAAATATGGGTGGATTTTATCTATGGTCCGTAATGTCAGTGATTATGAAGCCAGAGGTCTCCATACGTTGATGCAGTTCTATGATCCGCCTCTGAGGTGTTTTGTATTTCCAGACTATGTGTTGGTTCCTACCTTGGAGGAGTATTCCAACATGTTGGGGATTGCTATCAAGGAGGAGCCCCCTTTCTTTGGATCGGTGGGGGATCTTGACTTTGGAAAGGTGGCTGGTGCTCTTTATTTGAGCAAATCAGAGTTAGACGCCAATGTCTCCAACAAAGGAAAGATTCGTGGTTACAAGCTGGAATATCTGATTAAGAAGGCCCAGGAAGCAGCTAAAGGCGAGAATTGGCTTGTTTTTAATGCTTTGCTAGCCCTTTGTATATACGGCATAGTGTTGTTTCCCAACGAGCCGGATTTTATTGATACGGACGCTATACGAATATTCATGATGAAGAACCCGGTGCCAACGCTACTGGGAGATCTTCACTACTCGTTGTACAACCGAAACGAAAAGAAAAGAGGAGGGATAATTCGTTGTTGTGCACCCTTGTTCTATAAGTGGTTTGCGGGCCGTTTACCACAATCAGGGGCTTTTGTGGATTCCAAAGATTCTCTAGAGTGGAAACAGCGTTTAATGGGATTGGTGGCCAAGGACATCGTATGGGTAGATCATGGGCTGATTGGCAAGAATATTATCCACAGCTGTGGTAAGTTCCCTAACGTTCCACTGATAGGAAGATTGGGTGGGATTAACTACAATCCTTCTTTGGCCATTCGATAATTTGGGTATGCCCTGACAGGTCCGCCTATTAAGAGAGAGGTGGAGGAGTCCCTCTATTTTCATACATCAGATGGATGGGAAGCAGCACAGAAAGCTTCTGAAAGCTGGGGTAGCATACTGAAAAAGGGGAAAGTTACTCTAGGCAAGCCTAACAACCGGGTTTATCCAGCATATGAAGAGTGGGTGAAGAAAAGAGTTGAGGATTTTCTCTTGCCTTTTGGTAAGGCACCCCTTTTGTATCCGGAGAATGAGAAAGCAAGAAGCACTGCTACTGTGGAAGAAGTTGACAAGTTGCAAGCCTTGGTGAAAAAGCTCCAAGGAGAGAATTCTGAGTTGAGTAGCCGTCTTCAGAATGCTCTACATGCCAACAAAGAGCTGGAGCGGAAAGCCCAAGATGCTGAACAAATCCTAACTGCAAAAGAAAAAGACTTTGCTGGAAGAGCCCAACATTTTCGGAAGATTAGTAAAGGTGCTGATGATGCTACTCAAGCCCACAAGCAAACCAAACAGGCGTTAGCACAGACCAAAGAAAAGTTAACAAAGTTTCAGCACGCTTGGGACGAAGTTAGGATAGAGAATGCTGAATTACAGGAACAGTTGCAGATTAAGGACGAAGAGCTTGAAAAGGCGCATGAGCAGAGGAGAAAGTATCGGGAAAGCCTCGGTAAGAGTCAAGAACAGCTAGAAGAAGCTAGAGGTGAGCTGAGGAATACCAAGAAAGAGCTTGAAGAAGTCATGATAGAAAGGGAGATACTCAAGACGCAAGCTGGCATAAAGAGACACAAAGGAGTGTGTGATGACGAGGCTCTGATGCTGCATATGGGTTCTTTAACTGAAGCTCTTGAGAAAAGGGATGTCTTGATCAAAGAAATGATTGAAAAGCCGAATCACCAGCGTACCCGTATACTTTTTGAGGAGATCAAATACTCAAGTGATAAGCTGAAGGATGTGGAATTGTCAGACTGATGTTCTTTTCCCTGTATTTTGTTGTTAATGGTTACCATCAGGCTTGTTGATGGATCCATTTTTCCTTGTATTGCATTTGCGGTTGAACCTTTCTTAAATGTACTTGAATACTTCGTTGAATGAGTATGAGCAGTTTTATTCAGAATTATTCCTTATCAGATAGCTGCACACAAGCACATGACCACGACACGTCTCTTTATATCACGATTTCTGGTCTTCAGATTTCTGTGGTTGGATTGGAATCAGGGTATAAAGCACCTCGGAAATGACAAACATGGCATTGCATGGCATTGCATATCATTTTGCATTTTTGTTACTTGCTTTTCAGGTACTCGTTGCAGGGTCTCTAACCTTTATTTGGTTTCAGGCAGTATAGCTGAGAATCATATTCACCGATATTCGACGCGAAGGAATCAAGTAAGAATCATGGATCAAGTGTAAAGTGATTTGGCTGAAATGAGGGCGCGTATGGACCAGTTCATGACCCTCATGACTGGCATGGCGCAAAATCAGGAGAGATTGAGGCTTCTGGTCGAGCGTCCAGACAATGGGCCCGAAGGTGATCAGCATGACAATTCACAGGGACATGGCATCCCTCCTCCCGGTGGCAACCCTCCTCCTGGTGGTAACAATCGGGGTAATGGAAATGGTAGGCATGCTGGTGTTACTCTTGAAGATACCCTGGAAGACCAATTTACTCTGCTGGATGCTGATGTGGGTAATCAAGGTGATCGAAGGTATGATGAGTTAGCAGAAAAGATCAGGGCCATAGAATGCAAGAACTCTATGGGTATTGATGTTACCAGCTTGGGGCTGGTCTCAGGAGTCAGAATTCCCCCTAAATTCAAACCTCCCACTTTTGATAAGTATCACGGCAATGCGTGTCCCCAAACGCATCTTCAAGCTTACTTTGGGAAGATTTCAGCCCATACGGATGACGAGAAGCTATGGATGCACTATTTTCAGGACAGTCTGGCTGGGGCGTCCTTGACCTGGTATATGAAGTTGAATAGAGCTGCTGTGAAGAGTTGGAAAGATCTGGCAGAAGCGTTCCTGAAGCAATACCAGTATAATATTGACATGGCGCCCAACCGCACTCAATTGCAGGGGTTGTCACAAAATGCCAAGGAGAGTTTCAAAGAATATGCACAGAGGTGGAGGGAAATGGCTGCCCAGGTTCAACCTCCCTTGTCAGACAGAGAAATGGCGGATATGTTTATGGGCACCTTGCAAGGGGCCTATCTTGATAGATTAGCTGCTTGTCCGTCAACTGGATTTGCTGATATTGTGATTGCGGGAGAAAGAATAGAAAGTCTGTTAAAGCTTGGAAAGATCCAGGATGTGAGTGGGGCTGGCTCTTCGGGGACGAAGAAACCGTTTGCTGGTAACCAGAAAAGAAGAGAAGGTGATACGAATGCTGTGTTTAGAGGACGAGGCAGAGGGCGTTCTCAAGCTTATTATCAGGTAGATGCTGTAACAATCCCCACACCGTCTGTTCAGAAACAACAACCCCAACAACAAGTTCAACAGCAACAACCTTTTTTCCAGCAAAGGTCTAGGCAGAGGGATCGTAAGATGGATCCTCTCCCTATGACTTATGCCGCGCTGTTGCCCCGGCTACTCGAGTTAAAGTTGGTTGAACTCCGTACTATGAAAGCTCCGGTTGCTGGAAACCTGCCACCTAACTTCGATGCTAATGCTCGTTGTGAGTTCCACTCAGGCGCTCAGGGGCACTCCATTGAAAAATGCTGGGCTTTCCATCATAAAGTACAAGATTTGATTGATGCTAAAGCCATCAATTTCTCTCCCGCTCCTAATATTACTCAGCATCCCATGCCTGATCATAGTACAGCCAATGTATATGCTATTAAAGATGGGAGGAGATTGAATTTGGTGGTAGATATCCATCAAGTGAAAACTTCTTTGTTGGTTGTAAAAGATCGTTTATTGAAGGGACAGGTGTTCCCGGGCTGTAATCAAGATTGTTCCGAGTGTATGAATCAGGAGAATGGCTGTAATAAGTTGAAGGTGGGTTTACAGAATCTGATCGATGAAGGATGCCTACAGTTCGACAGAGTCGTGAAAGACACTGATGAGGTATCAACCGTGACCATCTATTACACTCCCGCTGAGATTCAAATGTCGGTCAATGCAGTTCCCGTGGCGAGTGTTGCGCCAGAAAGGCCCAGTCCTGTCATTATCACGGTGCCAGGACCAATTCCGTTCACGTCTACGAAGGCTATCCCATGGCACTATGGGGCAGATGTATATTACGAAGGTAAAAAGCAGGAAGTTGAGTCGTCAGTCAGCCCAAATATTGATAACGTAGGGGGTGTAGGGGGCTTTACAAGGAGTGGAAGGTTGTTCGCTCCCCAAACCTTGAGAAGTGATAAAGAGGCAGAAGCCGCAGCAAAGGCTAAAGGTAAACAGGTGGTTGAAAATGCGCCTACACCTGAAGCAGAGACAAAGATTACTTTTGATAAGGAAATGGAAGACTTTATGAAGATAATCAAGAAAAGCGATTATAAGATTGTGGACCAACTGAATCAGACCCCTTCAAAGATTTCAATCTTGTCACTATTGATGTGCTCTGATGCGCATCGGCAGGCGTTGTTGAAAGTGTTGAAGAGTGCATATGTGCCACAAGAAATTACTGTTAATCAGCTCGAGGGCGTAATCTCCAATGTTAATGTTAGCCATGGCTTGGGATTTACAAGTAGAGATCTGACTGTTGAAGGAAGAAACCATAATAAGGCTTTGCATATCACGATGGAGTGTAAGGGCGCAGTGTTATCTCATGTACTGGTAGACACTGGTTCATCACTCAATGTCTTGCCCAAGAAGGCATTAATGAAGCTGGAAGTTGATGGTTTGATCTTAAGGCCTAGTGAATTGGTGGTCAGAGCATTCGATGGAACTAGACGATCTGTGTTTGGTGAGGTGGAATTGCCCGTACAAATTGGACCACAGGTATTCAAATCCACGTTCCATGTAATGGACATACAACCTGCATATAGCTGCCTATTGGGGCGCCCTTGGATTCACGGAGCCGGGGCTGTTACTTCTACTCTACATCAAAAGCTAAAGTATGAGTTTGAAGGGCAGGTTGTGACGGTGTGTGGGGAAGAAGACATCTTTGTGAGTCACTTGTCCACGTTCAAGTACATTGAAATGGATGGGGAAATTCATGAGATGATGTGCCAATCATTTGAAGCAGTCAATATTGACGATGCACCTGAGTCTTCTTCTGTACCAATTGGGGCCGGTACCTCCATTTCATCTTACAAACAAGCTGTCGAAGTCGTCAGGGCAGGCAACGCCCAAGGTTGGGGCAGGTTGATAGAGACCCCAATGAAGGAAGACAAATTTGGTATTGGTTATCATCCCTCTACAACTTCAGATGCGGGGAGCAGGGGACCCATTACTTTCAATAGTGGGGGGATTATCTACACAGACCAGTCTTGTGCAGCCACAGAGGATAGTGTTGACAGTAATTGTGACCTGGACAACTGGGTACGCCCTCATGCTCCGGGACAACAAGTGCAAAACTGGTCCGTTGAAGAAGTCATCCGGGTTACTCTTCAGACAGAGTAATTTTTCTTTGTTTTTTCTAACCATAATGCATGTCAAAATCTTGCGCTCTACCCAAGGCGTATAGATTCATTTGTAGGGCCACCATGGTTGCATTTGCAATGTTTAATCATTAATAAAGGACGTTTTGCAATCAAATTTTGTTCTCTGTCTTTCAGTTTTTATTTTTGCACAAAAAATAAAATGGCAATGTTTCATTTTCTTTTGTTTTGCTTAAAAATAAAATTCTAAAATAAATCATGAACCCGTTCGTGCAGACTTGATCCTCCGGATACCACTGATAACGATTTTGATATGACTATGTATGACTTTGACAATCCGATTTATCAAGCCGAAGAAGGGGATGAGAAAGATTGTGAACTCCCTGAAGAACTGGCCAGATTGTTGAAACAAGAGGAAAGGGTCATCCAGCCTCACCAGGAGACTGTAGAAATCATCAATATTGGTTCCAAGGATGCCAAGAAAGAGATCAGGATTGGTGCCAGCTTGCAAGCAGATGTGAAGAAAACTTTGACTGAAATGTTACGCGAGTATGTTGACATCTTCGCCTGGTCGTATCAAGACATGCCGGGGTTGGATACGGATATTGTCGTGCACAGGCTGCCATTAAGAGAAGAATGTCCGCCAGTCAAGCAGAAACTTCGTCGGACTCACCCCGACATGGCTTTAAAGATTAAGGAGGAAGTCCAGAAGCAGTGGGATGCTAGGTTTCTTGCTGTGACAAAGTATCCTCCGTGGGTAGCCAACATCGTGCCAGTACCGAAGAAAGATGGAAAAGTGAGAATGTGTGTGGATTATCGAGATCTTAATAAAGCTAGCCCGAAAGATGATTTTCCACTACCTCATATTGATGTGCTGGTCGATAATACAACTCAGTTTTCAGTGTTCTCTTTTATGGACGGTTTCTCCGGGTACAACCAGATCAAGATGGCACCTGAAGATATGGAGAAGACCACGTTCATTACTCCGTGGGGTACATATTGCTATAAAGTAATGCCTTTTGGGTTGAAAAACGCAGGGGCAACGTACCAGCGGGCGATGGTGACATTGTTTCATGACTTGATTCATAAGGAGATCGAATGTTATGTAGATGATATGATTGCCAAGTCGAGAACAGAAGAGGAACATCTGATTAACCTGAAAAAGCTGTTTGAAAGGTTGAGAAAGTTCCGTCTGAGATTAAATCCAAACAAGTGCACGTTTGGGGAGCGTTCTGGAAAGTTACTGGGTTTCATCGTGAGCGAAAGAGGAATCGAGGTTGATCCTGCCAAGGTGAAAGCAATACAAGAAATGCCTGAACCGAGAACAGAAAAAGAGGTTCGTGGTTTCTTGGGTAGATTGAACTACATTGCAAGGTTCATATCTCACCTAACAGCCACGTGTGAACCAATATTTAAATTGTTAAGGAAAGATCAAACGGTCAGGTGGAATGACGATTGCCAATTGGCATTCGATAAGATAAAAGAATACTTGCAGGAACCTCCGATTCTAATGCCTCAAGTTGAAGGGAGACCGCTGATAATGTATCTGACAGTGCTTGAAGGTTCCATGGGTTGTGTTCTCGGTCAACATGACGAGACAGGTAGGAAGGAGCATGCTATCTACTACCTGAGCAAAAAGTTCAATGATTGTGAGTCCCGATACTCAATGCTTGAAAAGACATGCTGTGCGCTTGCATGGGCCGCCAAGCGATTGAGGCAATATATGGTTAGGCACACGACCTTGTTGATTTCAAAAATGGATCCTATCAAGTACATTTTCGAGAAACCAGCATTGACAGGCAGAGTTGCACGGTGGCAAATGGTCTTGACAGAGTATGACATTCAGTACACTTCACAAAAGGCCATCAAAGGAAGTATCTTGTCCGACTATCTTGCGCAACAGCCGATTGATGATTACCAACCCATGAAATTTGACTTCCCTGATGAGGACATCATGTTTCTCAAAGCTAAAGACTGCGAGGAACCACTTTCGGAGGAGGGGCCAGACCCTGAATCCAAATGGAGTCTGATGTTTGATGGGGCTGTCAATATGAATGGGTGCGGAGTTGGAGCAGTTCTTATCACGCCGGAAGGTGTTCATATGCCTTTCACTGCCCGAATAACTTTCGGATGCACCAACAATGAAGCAGAGTACGAAGCTTGTATAATGGGGATCAAGGAGGCGATTAATCTACGGATTAAAACCCTTGATATATTCGGTGATTCAGCTTTGGTAATCAATCAAGTGAAAGGGAGTTGGTACACGCACCAAGCAAATCTAGTGCCGTATAGAGATTATACAAGGAGATTGCTGACATTTTTCACAACAGTGAAACTGTACCATATTCCTCGAGATGAGAATAGGTTCGCTGATGCCTTGGCCACTTTGTCTTCCATGATCAAAGTGCAAGGATGGAACCATGTACCTAAGATTGAGGTATCCCGCCTTGACAGACCAGCATTTGTGTTTGCGGTCGATGCAGCGTCTGATGACAAGCCATGGTTTCATGACATTAAGTGTTTCTTGAAAAGTCAAGAGTACCCGCCCGGGGCATCGTCCAAAGACAGGAAGACGTTGAGAAGGTTAGCTGGTAGTTTCTTCTTGAACAAAGATGGCGTGCTGTATAAAAGAAATTTTGACACGGTCCTGCTTAGATGTGTGGATAGACATGAAGCAGACTTGTTGATGATTGAAGTGCACGAAGGCTCTTTCGGTACCCATGCCGGAGGACATGCAATGGCTAAAAAGTTGTTAAGATCGGGATATTATTGGTTGACTATGGAGTCAGATTGTTGCAAATATGCCCGCAAATGCCATAAATGCCAGATCTATGCAGATAAGGTGCATGTGCCTCCAAATCCGTTGAGTATCATGTCGTCGCCTTGGCCGTTTGCCATGTGGGGCATTGATATGATCGGAAAGATTGAGCCTACAGCTTCCAATGGTCATCGTTTCATCTTGGTGGCAATTGATTACTTCACCAAATGGGTTGAAGCCGCATCCTATGCCAATGTTACAAAACAAGTGGTCGCTCATTTCTTAAAACGGGATATCATTTGCCGATATGGAGTTCCCGAAAGAATCATTACTGATAATGGTTCTAATTTGAATAATAAGATGATGGCTGAGTTGTGCCGGGACTTCAAAATCGAACATCACAATTCTTCTCCGTACCGCCCAAAGATGAATGGCGCGGTCGAAGCGGCCAACAAAAATATCAAGAAGATTGTACAGAAGATGGTTGTCACGTACAAAGATTGTCATGAGATGTTACCATTTGCTTTGCATGGGTATCGAACGTCGGTACGCACGTCCACTGGGGCAACCCCATTCTCACTCGTATATGGTATGGAGGCAGTACTACCGGTTGAAGTAGAGATTCTGTCCCTCAGAGTCATGATGGATGTTAAGCTCGATGAGGCTGAATGGGTACGAGCCAGATTTGATCAGCTGAGCCTTATTGAGGAAAAGCGATTGGCGGCTGTATGCCATGGGCAACTATATCAGCACAGAATGAAGCAGGCATTTGACCAAAAGGTACGTCCGCGGGTTTACAAAGTCGGAGATGTGGTACTCAAAAGGATCCTTCCTCCCAATACAGATCACAGGGGCAAATGGACTCCTAACTATGAAGGTCCATTCGTGGTTAAAAAGGTCTTTTCGGGCGGAGCTTTATTGCTTACAACCATGGATGGCGAAGACTTTTCATCCCCTGTCAACTCGGACGTAGTCAAAAAATACTTTGCATGAATAGACCCGCTGGATAATAAAAATAAAAAATCCAGCCAAAAAAAAAGGGCATCCCGGCGAACCAAAAACAGAATAAGGTTTGGGCAAAAATTAGGGATATAATTGAAAAATTGTACACCCGGTAAGTTGAAAACCCGAAAGGGCAACTTAGGCAAAAAAGGGTATCCTGGTGGATCGAAAACCTGAAAGGGCGGTCCACACAAAAGAGGGATTTAAGCGAATGACTATGGTCTGAGTTATCTGTACCCCATTATCGTTTGAACAACTGACATTCTGAAAGATAGGAATCGGTCTGATCATTCCTCAGAAGGCAAGGTCGGGGAGTTTTGAAGACATACTGGTCATAACAGAATGGAAACTCAGTGGAAGTCCGTTTTCACATTGCCATTAGGATAGTTTCTTTTATCAATTTTCAGCGATCACCTCTTTCCAGGGATTGCTTCCGGATGTAATTGCCTATTCTGGGCTCTCAGTCAATAAATTGAATTTCAATAAAAAGCCTCCTATTTTTGTTTTATTGCTTTGTTTGCAAAAACGTCCTAATTTTGATAAAGCATTGCATTTGAAAACATGGCGGCCTTGCAATAACATGCGCGAAAAAAAAAACATTTGAAATTATTTTGAATGTTGAATATTCCCGGATGGTGAATTCTAGCCACGCAATATTCGGGGCATGTGTGCATATTCTTTTGTTGCAGGTAGTAGGTGCAGATGATGTTAAGCACAAGACCAGTAATAAATCACCCCACGCAAAAGACTGGGGCAATTATGGGTAAGGAGATCGGCGTTCATCGTTCGGTCGACGATTGTTCATAACGGGTCAATCTCAGTGAATTAAGTTCAACTGGGTACCGTTGTATCTTATTAAGTCGATTCTCTCATACAGTACTTCCAACAGCTACAAGTTTTTCTGTGTCGATAACGGTCACAGGTTCCCCAAAAGAGTGGTCTCGTCGACACCGAAACTGATGGTCTTTCCCCAGCGAAGTCACAAGAGTTTGAAGAGGCTAAATCTTCTGTAAAATCCCCTTATGACATCCTCTTCGGGGACGAATTGTTGGTTTGTCCAAGCATGGGGCATGTTTGTTTCCCCAGCATGAAGTATTGATCATCCCCAGTAGAGTTTGAGGACAGTTGGTCTTCTGTAAAATCCTCTCAGAAGGCATTCCCCAGCACGAGATGTTTTAAAACAGTTTCCGCCAGCAGAGTTTGTTATAAACTCGTCAGCCCTAACGGAATTGTCTAAAGGGAAGCTCGCCTAACATGGGGCATTGTGGTACTTATCCTAAGCTCGACAGTCATATTCTTCAGCAGACTATTGTGGATTTGCTTTGGGTTTCCCCAACAGATCTCTAAGGACTCTTTCCTAGCAAGTTGCAGTGGAATGTTCTAACCAGGATTTGCATATCCAGGCAGAGTAGTCATGATCCCCAGCGAGATTGTGTCTCTGGTAATGATCCCCCACAGAGGTCAACATCGAATCTTGTCAGCAATACTCCCCAGCTGAGTTGTTGTTCTCCTCGCAGAGGTTTATAGGATCGGCAGAATCTATTCCTCAACAAGGATGGTACAGTCTTTCCCCAGCCGGGTCAGAAGGTGGATAACCCCTACAAAGGGTCCTGGATTGGATAGATCCCCAAGCAGAGTTTTATGACTTTTCTTCCCTAGCAAGACGCCATGCAAAGAAATTCTCATCCCCAGCGGAGTCGCTGTGACCAGAATTCATTCCCCCAGCAGATGAAGTGATTACTGGCAGATCTATTATTCTTCAAGTCCAATTTATTTTTGGCAAACTTGACAATTCGGAGCAGACGGATTGTTCATTCATTATCCAGCAGAGATGTTATCCTCTCAGGAACCTCTAAAGTCAAGTCATTGATCATTGTTCCTCAGCAAAGTCGGCAGAGATGTCTGACACGGATGCAGAGTGTAATCCAGTATTGGAATTTTGCGAAAGTCCACCCGTAGTGTGGCAAGCCAGTAGTCGTCTGGCATTGTTAAAATACGTTAGCAAAGTCCAACAGTGGATTGGCGAAAAGTCCATCTAAGGGTGGCATATTCTAAAAGTCCAACAGTGGATTGGCAAAAGTCCGTCTTCGGGTGGCAAAAGTCCAACAGTGGATTGGCAAAAGTCCGTCTTCGGGTGGCAAAAGTCCAACAGTGGATTGGCAAAAGTCCGTCTTCGGGTGGCAAAAGTCCAACAGTGGATTGGCGAAAGGTCCATCTAAGGGTGGCATATTCTAAAAGTCCAACAGTGGATTGGCAAAAGTCCATCTTCGGGTGGCAAAGCAACTGAAAGTCCAACAGTGGATTGGCAAAAGTCCGTCTTCGGGTGGCAAAAGTCCAACAGTGGATTGGCAAAAGTCCGTCTTCGGGTGGCAAAAGTCCAACAGTGGATTGGCGAAAGGTCCATCTAAGGGTGGCATATTCCAAAAGTCCAACAGTGGATTGGCAAAAGTCCATCTTCGGGTGGCACGAAGCTGCAAAGTCCACCAGTAGCGTGGCAGGCCAGTAGTCGTCTGGAGTTGCATAAAAGACATTATTAAAGTCCACCAGTAGTGTGGCAAGCCAGTAGTCGTCTGACGTCGTTCAAAAAGACATTTCTAAAGTCCACCAGTAGCGTGGCAGGCCAGTAGTCGTTTGGAATTGCATAAAAGACATTATTAAAGTCCACCAGCAGTGTGGCAAGCCAGTAGTCGTCTGGTGTCGTTCAAAAGACAGTTTTCTCCGACAATGTTTCATTGAAGATTCAAGCCAGCAATGTCGTGGGAGTTTCCTCCTCATCATCCAGAGCAAATTTTTGGTTATATTTGGTATTCAATCACTATATACCTTGAAAGTCCGAAAGCAATTGCTTTCAGGCATTCAGGTCTACAGCGCTTGAATAGGGGCAGCTGTAATACCCCAAAATTTGCTCTCCCTTTTTGTCATCATAGCATGGCATTATCATTTATCATATCATATCCACCTCATTAACATTACATTGCATTTAACATAGAAAAATGAAGCATGGCATCCTTCTTACCATCAGGGCATGTGATCAGGTGGAAGGGGGACAATCAAGGGATCATTCAAAGCACAAAAAGGTCAATCAAGTTTCCTTAAAGCAAGCCAAGAGGTCTTTCATGTCTCATACCATCTCAATTGATCATCCACAACCTCAAGGATGAGAGATACAATGGGAGATTGAAGCATTACATCTTTCACTATGCAAGAGGTTCAAAAACTGAAGGAAAACCCTCAAAAGAGATAGCTCATTGATCCAAAATCATCCTCAAATGGCATATATCATCATCCTTTAAGAAGGTACACAACATACTCTGAGGAATTTGAAATTGAAGACTGCACATTTTTCTCCTAGGAGGTGGGCACCAAAACTAGGGTTTCCCATTAAATCAGGGAATCTTTGATTTTTTGGACAAAACTTGATGTCATGGTATTCTACATGTTCTTAAGTGTATGTGTATGGAAAATTGCCTCTCAATTGGTTTTGGAAGTGTTTCAATTGGGAAAAAAATCAGAAATCAGGAAAATTGGGGCCAAGTCAAATAATCAGAGGAAAAAGTCAACTCTTGACTTCTTGAGCCCAAAATCATGAAATTCATGTTACATATGTCCAATGTACAAAATTTGGTCAAGAAACTCCAAAGGAATCATGAAAAAATCAAGAGGTGGAAAGTTGCCATTTTTGGAAGAGGAAGGGTTACTAAAAATAGCAAGTTTTGGCCATTTTGCATCAGAGTTTGAACCAAGGCCATTTAAAATTGAAGCACCAAATGAAAATTCCACTCGGCCACAACAAAAGATCTTGTTTTAAGCTTCACATCCATATGTGGAACATCTCCATTGGATAAAAATTGAGTGAGATATGATTGATCAAAGTTTGAGCAAAGTAGGTCCAAAACTAGGTCATGACCAAGATTTTCAAGGCACGCGCGCAGTCATTTTCTCAAACACTTGGTGGGCCAAATGTATTGATCAATTACTCATGATTAGAGGCTTCAAATGGAAAACTTTTCAACATCAAAGTTGTTCCTTGTAGTGTCATCTTCAATACTCATGTTGGACAAAATTCCATTTGATCAAGTTATAGTGGAGATATATTGGTTCAAGGTCATGTTGATTGTGCTGAAATTTTGTGTGCCAAGTTGCCATGCCATGACTTGCTTGCCACGCCCACAAATCAGTTCCAAACCCTAATGTTCCAAGCTATTTTTCACCAACTTCCAAGCCTTAATTCAATCCAAAATCAACATCAATCATGTTCTATGATGTTCTATCTTTCATTTGGCACCTAAACCTCATTGAATCATTCACTAACAAGAGAGAAAATCATCTTCAAACAACCACTGTTGTATTTGTTCTTAACTGTCATGAAAAACCAAAAAAAAACAAATGTTGTTGTTGATTGTCATAGCACTCACCCGTGCATTGCTCATACTGTCCAACCATTTCCTCTTTCAACCAAACACATTTCACCTACACTATGCACACTAGCACGTGCCTTGCATGAAATTGGAAAAAGCAAACTTGCTAAGCAAGTTTCTGATATAACAGCCATGCCCTCACCTTTTCAATTCCACCATAACTGTCATGAACCACCACCACCTTATCATTTCCAATCTAACTCGCCCCCTAACTAACTTGACTCAGTTAGTTAGGGTGGACTCACTTTAACCACCTTAACTCAATTAACCAACTCACTAAACCATGGTTAACTCATAGTATAAAACAAAACTTCTCTTCACAAATTCATTTTCAACTGGATTCTCACTCTTTCTCTCACAAACACTCTCTCTTCTCTGAACTTTTTCTCTGCTCTCTCTCTCTTTGAGCTCATACGAATTCATCAAATTTTCCTTCTACATTTCATCTCCACAATCATCATTGTTCAGTTTTGATCAAGAACAAGAGTGGATAAGTTCAATTAATCCAGTTTCACTTCAATTCAGTTGAAGCTTCAATTTGGTTTTCTGCACGATTTCAAGAGCATACGCCTTTATTTGGCCAAATCAAGCTCCAGACCAAGTGTTGCTCTGATTTTCTCAAGAATCTCAAGGAACTGCAAGTTCAGGTTCCAAAACACTCAAACATTTCATACGCATTTTCTTGATTATTTTGTTATTTTCATGATGATATGAGCTCACTAGGAGCATTTGAACACTGTCTAGTTGATAGAGCTTCTTAGAAGCCTAGATCCAAAAACTTAGGGCAATATGTTCGTGCTTGTTTCTTGCTGTATGTGAATGGTTTGATGATTTCATTGATGGATTTGAAATGTATGTGATTTCCTCTTTATTTTGATGTATGCCACGTGTTTTTTTGGATGGTTTGGAAGTTGCAGTCGCCGGAGAGTGGCCGGAGAGGGTGACCGGAGGTCCCTCTCCGGCCGGTGAGGGTTTGAATTAGGGTTTAGTGCATTTTAAGTCGTGACCGTTGGATGTGTGTGATCGTGTGGCTACCATGTTGACAGCACATTAAAATTCACGTGCAAGTCATGTGCCTAATTTCTGATTTTTACTTAAACATTGTGTGATGCAGTACATGATAATTTGTGTGTGACCTCATGCGCGTGTGTTGGATCTGTGTACTTTGACTTTTGTTTGACTATGACTTAATCTGATGGCTTGGATTGCTTTGACTATGTTGACTAAAGAACATGCTAGTTATGGTGTTTTGCGCGCTTATTGGACCTAAGCCAGATTGATATCCACACCCCATGTTTTCAAGGCCCAATGATTTTGAACTGAATAATTACTAGGCATGCACCCCCTTCCCTCATTTCATTGCATTTTATTTTTCCATTTTTCTACACGTTTGCTTTTTAATTTTTAAAAATACTAAATAGCATCATAAAATTCCACAAAAATTCATGAGTATCATTAAAACATTTAGAAAATTTTTGGTGATTTTATTTTTTGATTTTATGACCTTTTTACCCCTGCTCCATAATGTTCTTTGAATTTCTTTGGTGTACATTCTTAATGTGGTACATGATCTTGTTTAATTTTGTTCTTGATCATTAAAAATTGTTTTGATGCTCTTCTTTTTGTATTGAGTCATTAGCATCTTGAGGTATGTTAAGTGATTTTTATTTGATTTTTTAGGTCATTTTTATGGCATGTTGGTGTTCACTTTTGTGCTACTTTGTATGATATGCCTATTTGACCTAAGTGCATTGTTTGACATCATTTTGCCTTGGTTCCTTGCATGCTACTTTGATATGTGATTCATCTCTGATTAGTGTACTTCAATACCATGTTTTCATAATTTTCATGAGGCCATTTGATTTTTGTTTGATGCATTTCATTTAAAGCATTATAACATGTCATATCATTGTAATCTTTTGTGCATGTTTACATGTTTTCTTTGGTACATAATGGCATGATCATTTACATATTTGGTGAACCATTCACTTGACATTATAGGTCATTGGTACATATTATATGTCATCCTTGCATGTTGACTTTCATTTAAACCTTGTGCACCTTTAACATGTGGTGTTTGTACTTGTGTTTTCTTTTGAACTTCCATTTCAATTCTACTTCTTCTATCACTTATTAAATGTCTTGATGTGCTTCATGAATACTTGTAAGAGGTTTGTGAATCATTTTTCATTTTTATTTCAATTCTGATCCATGGATTACATGTTCCATTTATGCACATTTCTTCTTTTTCCCTTCATCTTTCATTCTCCCTTTTCTTATGGTGGCATGTTCTAATGCCATGGATGATGTTTGTTGCCTATCCACTTGGACTTGCATGATAATAACCATTTGTTTTCCATATGATGTACATTCTGGTTGTGGCTCTAGGATTTGATTTCTCATTTAATTCTTTTGAGTGTTATGATGCATTACATGTTCTTTTACTTCTTACACTTATTATACATGTTTACTAACCATGTAGGGGCTTTGGTAAGTTTCAATTGAGTGTGGATAAGGAATCCACATTCAACTTCTATCCTTTCTCTTCTACAATTCCATTTTATGTTTTGTTAAGCACTTACGTGCTTTCTTTTAATAACTCATCACTTTCTCTTTGTGAATTACAATTCATCTTCTACTTTAGAAGTGAATTGTTTAATTCATTCTTTCTTTAGACTTTAGGTTGAAACCTCACAAACCTTAGGATCACTCCCTTAACTAATCAATTAGGATTGAGTCTTAGTCCATATAGATTTTTACCTTTATCCTCTCTTGAGTCTCTTTTCTCATCTCAAAGAAAATTCAAAATATCTAATAAAGGTAGGCATTTATTGCATTTAGGCCTTTCATATAAAGAAAAGGTTATAAGGGGTCTTCTCTTATAATCTTAGAATGTGTAGCATATAGCCCATCTTGGGTCAATGTGTTAAACATTTGATCTTGTATGAGGGACTTAAATGCAATATTTGTTGAAGATACAAATAAAAAACACTTCTTCATTTCTTAATCAACAAAACACTTAATAAACACAAGTATGCTAGTGTGTTTGAACCTTGACAATTGGAACTAAGTGTGGGGGTCTTCTTCACTCTTAGTGTGCTTTCTTACTCATTCCATCTTGGAATGTGAGAATATACACATTCCAATGACTAAGATTCAGATACACTATCATATGCAAACAAATGAAAAACTCTTAAAAGACAAAAACAAACAATAACGTCTTCCCTTCGGGAATTCTTTTCTCACCTCATTCACTCTCAACGTACGAACGTGCACCTACTCGTTCTCATGCAAGACGGTAACGCACTCGGACCAGCGAGCCTGCAACACCTGAGCTAGAACGTAAGTCGTTCTCTAAAAAACACAAACAACTTTCCCTAGTGAGGGGAACTACGTCGCTCTGATTCTCATGCTCCCGATGAGATACGTAGGCAGTGGGGTAGGGCCCATGCGAGCACTTCTTTTATTTTCCCTACATTTGTTTCTCTTTCTCTCTCTTTCCTTTTCCTTTCCCTTTCCTGTTCCCTTTTTCCAGTATCTTTTCTTACACCCTTTGATCGAGACAAGCAAGCGTGGATCCCATCGGGTACGATGGACGCGAGGGGGTGCTAATACCTTCCTCTCGCGTAACCGACTCCCGAACTCAGTTCTTTTGGTCGCAAGACCATGTTCTTTCCTTCCTTCAGGTTTATGCGGTGTTTCCTTTCCCTCTCTTGGGATAAATACACATTGCTGGCGACTCTGTTTTGGTGCCACTTTCGCGTTTGTACTAGGATGAAAATCCCGGGAGCGACAAACTGTCTCCGTGAGATCCGGGGAGACAGTTGGTCGCATGAACTGTTTAGCGAGTGAGGGGTACATGCCCAACGACTAGTTTCTGCCCAACGACTAGTTCCTGCCCAACGGCTAGTTTCTGCCCAGCGGTTAATTCTTGGCTATTGGGCCTGGCCAATGGCTGGGTTGGGTTGGGCCTTGCCCTTCTGGGGGCACAGCGCCTGCCTAATCCAGAACACCTCGGCTATATAAGCGATGTAACAAAGGGAGACATGAAAACTAGCCACTTATCATCTCGGTGGTATTAAAATCGAGAAGTAAAGTTAAATGCACATGGGTTCAAACCTCATCAGCATCACCTTTATTATTTTTAAAACTATTGAATCTTCCATCTCAGTTTATTTATAAAACTTAGGGGTAAGATTATTTATTTATTTTTATAAAAAAATTGTTATAATGTTTAC
Source organism: Lathyrus tuberosus (assembly GCA_022829125.1). NCBI lineage: Eukaryota > Viridiplantae > Streptophyta > Magnoliopsida > Fabales > Fabaceae > Lathyrus > Lathyrus tuberosus. The sequence continues at coordinate 1,254,674 of JALAZF010000432.1, read as the reverse complement.
CCAGATTATTACATTGTTTATCCAGAATATTACATTATTTAAAATAAAAGTCAAATTTCCTAGAGAACAAGGTAAAAATCAAATTCCATGAAGATTTAGACTTTAGATCTTCGAATTATTGAATCTTGGGGAAGATCAAATGTTGGTGTAAGATTATTCTCTTCGGATCTTGCATGAATTTGATTCAAAAGTAAAAAAGATAAGGGTTAGATAAATAAAATCAATATTCAAATATATGATTTTACACCTCAAATAAATATTTAAGAAAACAAACCTTAAACCCAAGTAATTTTCTACTTTTGCAATCCATCTTACAGAACTTTTCCAAACGTCCTTATGTCTCAAGCGCTTCATGTTTCATATAGGTTAGATTATCAATATTCAACAAGCTTTTATAACGGATGTTCCTTAGTTTTCACGTGGATCACTAATGGCAGATTCATGAACATTGATAAATATTAAATGGATGACAAAGATTTGTTTAAGGGCATTGAATATATTTAAAAAAATGCTTAATTATCCCCTCGGCTAAGAAAAAAATCGAGGTGAATAAACTATTTTTTTTAAATACATTGTTTACACAGAATATTAAAAATACATCGTAAAAATTGTTCCCCAATGAGAAATTTTATTTTACATGTCCAGGTCCCATGCAAGATGCTAGAGATCTGTTTCCCAATGAGAATTTTTATTTTTTGCACTTGCAATCCATCCCAGAAGTTTGCTATATCACATCAGTTTTAAAAAAAAACTGAGGTGACTATTTCATTAATTTTTTTAAGATACATTGTTAACACAAAATATTAAAAAAAATTGTTGACAACAAATCTTCGGTGATATCCAAATTTTGTTGGATACACATTAAAACAAATATTTTTCAAACAAGAATGATTTTCTGCACTTGCAATCTATCAACTGAGCTCTTTTTAAAGGTTGAGCTTCCTTCATTGATTAACTTGAAGTAAAAACGGTTTTCTGCATTTGCAATATATCAACTGAGTACCCTTCTTTAACTGAGGGCTATTCCAAAAAATACAACAACAACAACAACAACATCAACATCATTATATGAGATAATATTACAAGGGCAGAAAAAATGTTTTATTCAAGATAAAAGAACATTAAAGATTTTTTTTGTCTTGCAATCCACCCCAAAGAATGATGCTTCGGGTGGCTTCATATTAGTAAGAATTAGGGTAAAATCTGTTTAATGAATCCTTTTATAGTAAAATATTATTATTGTATGCCTCGGTTAAATAGAAAACTAAAGGGTTAGAACATTTTGTTTACACTTATAAACAAATAAAATCATAAACTGTGATAGCTGGGAATGAAGCTTGTACTGAGTTGTTTTTTCACCTCAGTTTTATTAAAAATCGAGGGAACTTATGTTTTTTTAAATAATAAAAAATAGCGCACATTGGCTTTATACCTCAGTTTTCTATTGTTCAAGGTAAAAGCTTTGTCATGAAAAGCATTATTTGTTGTAGTGGGTGATGATAATACTTCATCAAACTCAGTATTGATTGTTAGAGGGATGCCTTATATGAAGAAAAACAATGAAACGAACGTGAGATGTTGGAAATGTGGAAAGATTGGACAAATAAAGTATAAGTATCCTGATGAGATAGTGTCAGAGAAGGGCTCTGAGTTAAATACTAGCAATGTCTCCCTCACTGTGGGAGAGGATGATCTTCTCTAAAAATTGTGAAGTGTGTCCTCATTATAAGTATATAAAGTAATCTAAGAGAGGCTGAATTAAATTATCCAATATTTTTTATTTTTTCTCGATTATGAGCGATATCGACGCTGTTCTTATTTTTCAGGGACTATTATGAATGTTAAAGTGTTGAAAATAAAAGCATAAAAATAAAGAGCACCAAGATATATAGTAGTTCCTCTTTCTAGTCAAGGGTACTTCTAGTCCCCTCACACCCCGTGAGATATTTTACTACGTTAGAAATTATACAGCCTCACCCTAAGACTTTATTCTAATCTATAACACAATCAAGAAGGCACACCACCTTCTGATTTCACACTTGAATAGAAAGCACACTACTTTCTAATACAACACAATGATCACTAAACACTTTATGATCAATAACAAAATTTGAATAAGATATGAAGTCTTTGCATTTGAGTTAATTATGTAAGAATTGATCTTCCATTCCAAATGTTACAATTCACAATGTATAAGACCTTAAGTGCTCATAACTGAATATGAAACTTTCAATGATACTTTAAAAATTATGTAGTAAGTTTCACAAATTTTAGTCACAAATAACACTTAATGAAAATGAGAAAGATTTGAAACTTGAATTTATTGGAAGAGACGAATTTGAAATTCAAAACACACAACTATTTATATTCATATTGTACCTTTTAGAAAGAGTGCAATATCATAAAACATTGTCATGATTCATGAACAAAGTTTGGAAACTGTTGGATTGAAAATGAACATGAAAAAAGGATATTACTTCAGTGGTAACTGATTACCATATAGTTATAACCGGTTACAACTGTAACGTTTAAAAATAAAACCATTTTTGTACCTGTAATTGGTTACAAGTTTTGTGTAACCGGTTACACCTGGTTGAAAATGTTCAAATACAATTTGTAACAGCATGATTTGGTTTCAAATTATTTTGAAAGATGCATAGATGATTGGAAATGAATTATGCATAATGTTATGAGCTCATAAAGTGATATACAAAGTATAATTGCAATTTGTACTTTTTGCTCAAGATCAATTCATCCTTATCCAATGTCTTTGAAGATTATTTGAGTACCAAACTTTGACATAATTAATTTTCTTGAAACTTTTTTGTTTTTCCTTCTTTGATAATTCATTTTGAGCTATATTATTTGTCTTCATCAAAACATAAGGTAATGGTGGAAACTTGTCTTCATAATCTCCCCCTTTTTTATGATGACAACAATTCTCGTTTGAATATGTTGAAGTTGGTTCTTTGACAAATACCCCCTTACTATGATATGTCCCCTTAGTTGATCAATGTTGTGTTTATGTAACTTATGTTCCTGCAAAAGTTAGTAAAGCATAACCATAAAATACAACATATTCTCCCCCTCTTTATCGTTATAAAAAAGAAGGGGAAATCCATAAAGAAAGACATACATGGCAAGATTGCAAACACATAAACATAATATAGGTACTTAATAAAAAACTAAAACAATTGAGTCTTAAAGTTACACACCGAAATTAAAACATAAACGAAATAACAACAACATAAGTTCAAGACATAACATAAAAGGAAACATAAGCATAGGATAAAAACATAGACACAACGTAAGACACTACAATCACTTTCATCCTACGTGTAAAACAATTTAAAAATGGGATCAAGTTAGAAGAATATTTTCCACACCATAAAGCTTACACAGGTACTTCTCTAGCACATCACCATCCTCTTGATTCCGGGTAATTAAAATACGAGAGTTCAAAAGCTAGAAGCAGCACAAAATTCGGAACACCTATTATTCAATGGGAAAAAAAGTGTTAGAGTCTATTCCTTTGATAAGTTGAGGATCCGGCGCCCAGGACAAAGGAAAGTGAGGAGCCCGTATCAACCCTGTGGTTACCATAAAGGCGCCTTATCACACTCGATTCGTAAAAACCTATCTTTCCAATCCTTATAAGGATCTTCATAGGACTTCAACAAACAGTATGAGGGATGCCCAGATGACAATGGATTATTTAGAATGCCCTAAGAATGCTCCACACATTGGGTGTGATTTGAGAGGGGAAAATATCAATAGTCACCAAAAATTCAGCCTCAAAGGATGTAAAAGGGATCAAAACCCCTAGATCGTGGATAACGTGGATGTGAAAGTAAAAGTAAGGAAAAGACACACGACCCGTGGAGGTCGTGTTGGCTCTCTCCATTTATGAATAGGGTTTGAGAACCACAATCTCTTCACGTCATGTACTGGAAAATCCAATACCCTGACGAAGCGTCTTGATTACATTGGGACTTAAGTATAGAGACACAATGTCTCGAATGTTAACATATTTGGCTTTCTTCCTAGCCATCACCTTACAACAAAAGGGAAGATGATGAGGAGAATAATAGTGTTTGTGGGAGAAGGGCGAACCTTGTAATGACTTTTCCCTCTATTTAACTTTCACGTGCTTGTGCTTTTCATGAAGGAACAAAATGGAGTTTCCAAAAGGTAAGAAAAAGGAAGAAGATTGTTTGGGAGATACATCCGACGGTTAGATGAAGTGATTATTGCAAGGAGATGAATGGTTTCCAAGCGTTAAGGGTACATGTCAGAAAAAGGGTACACTGGTTTCCCCCAGGAAAATCATCATGGGTTGCATTAAATGTCACCCACGCTCCTTTCCCACTAAACGTGGAGGCTTACTCAACTGACTACCATTTTTGATATCCTTAGAGTCATTCGAGTGACGTTTGACATCCCTAACTAACACATAAGATACCTAAGAGACATTAGGCAAGAAGCTGATGACTTACTCTCAAGTAAGAGACTCACCCTCTAACTAAAGGGGTCGCCTACAATTGAGGGACTCATCCTCTAACTAAAGAAGTCACCTACATCTGAGGGACTCTCTCTCTCTCTCTCTCTCTTTCTCTCTCTCCCTCTCTCTCAACTAAGGGATTCGCTTCCAACTAAAGGAGTTGCCTACAGTTGAGGGATTTTTTGACAGATGAAAGACTTATCTTCCAAATAAAGGACTTGCCCCAGACCGTAAAGTTAATCCAAAGAAAAACTTAAAACACTTCTCCCTTTGCAAGTCCTCATATTTGAGTGATTGTGTAGTGATATATTTGTAAGGATCCTCAAAGAGGGTGACATATGTCCATCATTGGACGCCTTCCCCACGAGGCGTCGCCCAGGGCGTGTCCATTATGTGGCACGAGGCTCGCCCTAAGAGAATATGCGGATAATACCATTTATCCAGTCCCTAACTGCATGTGAAAAATTATGCCATGACTCATGAGGAAATAAGCAATAAATAGTTCCCGATTGTCAAGGGGGAGCAGTTACCACTTCTTGAGGGTTCCTTGAACCATAGGCTCAATTATCTCTATAAATACCTCTTCCATATCGATAGAGGGGGAAACGATAACTTACCTTGAAGTAATGCATAAACACATGACATATCACTTCAGTGAACTTGCTCTCTCCATAACTAGAAACACCACCAAACAGACCCTTTTGCCGCTGTGGGCAAGCCATAACCACCAAAAAGCTACTAAGGCCAATGGTTATCCCTACTAGCTTAGGAGTACCACACATTATTGTATTTTTTAACAAGTACATCAGTTGAGCTACCACACCCGCCTAATCTAAATAATTATTAATTTTGATTAATTTATTCATCTATGATAATATTATTAAATATTATTTTAATATATTTTTTATTTGTAGACAAAGTGGTAATAGCCATTAGAAACTCACACGTATAACCGTAAAAGTCGGCGTCTGAACCTTGGTGTTGGCATCCAACCTAACTATATCAAATTTTAACAGTTGAGTTAGGATTTGAAAATTTAACACATTATCATTTTATTTAATAATATTTGTATTGATTTTTAGATATAAAATTTTATAAACATTCTAATATTAAGATTTGTTATGGATCGTCCGCAAGGTTCATGAAAAAGGCCTAAGAGCGAACCTCGAGTTAAAGGATACACATTCTATATAATATTAAAGTCCTGTGTTCAGCTCGACGTCTTAATGTTGGTACAATAATCAAACCTAAGGTATATAAACACTCTACAGTGGAATCGTTTACTGTACTTCAAAGAATACCATTAATAAACTGCTTTAGACTATAGTAAATTGATGTTATCAAGTTAAATTGCGTTTTCTTATTTTTGTTATAATTTTAATGAGCAATATTTTTTCATTTTAACCATAAATATATGTCCAAATATGGCAACAAACACATGGTTTAAACAATTAATAAACAATTAATATAATTAAAAATTATGTGGTGAAGTTATATCTTAGAAAAGAAAAACTATATTTGAGTTATGAAAGTTCATATTCACCCATTCACATAGTGAATTAATCGATGACATTCACACCCCATAACTCGTGAACAAAATTAATACATATGGACTTTCAAAACACAAGTTGACATTTGAAGTTTGAAATTAGAGTACCGATAATGTTATTAAGAAATATTGACCAGTATTTATGATTGTGCAACAGAACTCAACTGATAATTACAAAGATAGGAAAACATGTTTTTAAAGGAAAGGTGATTTCAGGATAATATCGGAGATAAGGTCTTTATTTCTTGATTGTCCTTAACACCATTCAATGTGAGAATTCTTTTCATGTTTCAGCGAATACAATTTTCATTAACAATTTTGCAATGATAATTAATAAAGTCAAGGTCAATCACTAAAGGATGTTGGAGTATATATTCCTTCTCTGATGTTTTCACACTGTCAATTAAACATTGTAATTTTAAGAGTCACTAAAGAGGAGATTGAAATTATTGATAACTGATGATGATAATCAACTTATTAATTTGACCTCACACGTTGTATACAAAGAAATTTTTTAGAATCCATGCCATAAATAAGAACAATATCATATAAGCATCTGTATGTTGTTTTTTCTATACAACAAATTTGAATCTATCTACGATTACACAAATTTTAATAAAAAATAATCATAATATACAAATTGTAATCGACCTATGCGCTACAGAGATTAAAAATTTAATTTTAATTAAATATTCTCATAATATACCAAAATATAATAGACCTGTATGATTAGATCCGCATGTTGCATCGGTAAAAAGTTTAGTTTATATAAGTTTTGTAACATTATAAACCCTAATTTATTTATCGTCAATAAAATTTAACCGAATTTTATAACACATTTTCGCAATTTTTTTTATTGGCGCTCTAATATACAAAGTGTTCTTATATCTCCAACAAAATGCAAAAAATAAATGAATTTATTGTTGTTTAATTTAATTAAAACAATTGAATAATCAACTTATTAATTTATTTATTAGTAATTTCAATAATAATAATAAATTTATCAGTAATTCCTAACCTATATTCCCTCGTCCATAATTTGCAGAGTCCACAGCTCCGAGCGGCCACCATTCATCTGTCTTCCGTACTTCATAGCACCGCCATCTACTGCATCCTCACCACCGCTGCACCAAACACCTTCGTCTCACTGTCCCTCCCCGCCGGAACTGTACAAGCACGGCGCTTTTGGAGTCGTAACAAATACACTGTTAGAGAAACTAATTCGATACTCTCTCTTACTCTGTTCTTCCATTTTCATCTCAGAAAAACAACTAATCGTGTTCATTGAAAGTGCTCATAACATGCCTTGGGGGGCTCGTGGAAATCACCAACTCAATGCTAATGGCAATGACAACGGAAAATTCTCCAATTCAAATCGGAATAGGCAAAACCATTCTTCTCACTGGTATTACTTCTCCTAATTCATCCTTAATTTCTTTCTTTTTTTCACTCATTCTTCTAAGGGTTTTAGTTTATTTGTTTGATTGGAATTTGTTAATTTTACAGGAAACAGAAGATTGCGCAACAGAGGAAGTCTCTTCCTATTGCTTCGGGTATTGCCTTTGTTTTTAGTTTTATGTTGTGTGTTGTGTGTTTGTTAATGTTCTTACTTTCACATTCACAATATGTTAATGTTGGCATTGTTTTTATTGCAGTTGAAAAGAGATTAATTGAAGAGGTTCGGAAGAATGATATTTTGATTATTGTTGGTGAAACTGGAAGTGGAAAAACTACACGTAGGTTACATCTTATTCTTGTTATAAATTTGGTTATGAATTATGATCATATCCTTAAATTCTATGTAATTTAGGGTCTGTTTGGATTAGCTTATTTGAACTTATTTACTGGCATAAGCACTTGTGAGATTATTGGGAAAGTATATTGAAACAGCTTATGACAGGTTCATAAGCTGTTTTCAATCTATTTGCAGAACCTCTCTGGGATAGCTTATGAAAATAACTTAGTTTATAAGAAAACAGCTTGACTTTATTTGAACTTTTGTTTATGAATAATTTATATTACATGATAAGCACTTATGTTATAACCGCTTAATTAAGTTGTTTCTCCAAACCGAATCTTAGTTTTTTAGGAAAAGAAACTGAAAATGGGCTTTTAGAGATAGTGGATTTCAGTGTTTATGTCTATGACTCTATTGCATTGTGCTGTGTAGAGATTCCGCAGTTTTTATTTGATGCTGAATTTTGCCGCGATGGAAAAGTTATTGGAATAACTCAGCCTAGACGTGTTGCTGCTCTCACTGTAGCCAAACGAGTTGCTGACGAATGTGGTGTTGGGTTGGGCCAAAAGGTTGGGTACTCTGTTAGATTTGATGATTCTACTTCTAACTCAACAAGGATCAAATATATGACAGATGGATTGCTTCTGAGGTACAAACAATTTTTTGTAGCTTTGATTAACGCGAGTGTTTCTTAACAAGATGTAACACCATAATTGTTTTTCTTCCATTCTTGATGTCAAACTACAAAGAATACTGTATTACTTTTTTTTTTTTTTTTTTTAAATTTTAAAATTGTTTATCTGATTTGAAGTAGCTGAGGAGGTTTCAAATTAAATTTTTTTTTTTATGGTTTGTTAGTACCATTTTTCTTATGTGAGAGTTGACAGCATTTTTTACATGTGTTTACAGGGAAGCATTACTGGATCAGTATCTTTCTAAGTATTCTGTTATAATTGTTGATGAAGCACACGAGAGAACCGTGCACACTGATGTCTTGTTGGGATTGTTAAAACGTGTGCAAGTTGCTCGTTCAAATTCTATCGGTGATGGTCGGAACCATAATAATGGGAACAAGAGTTCTCCGTTGAAGCTTATCATCATGTCTGCAAGTCTGGATGCTCGGACTTTCTCTGAGTACTTTGGTGGTGCCAAAGCTGTTCACATCCAAGGGAGACAGTTTCCTGTGGATTTATTTTATACTCGTTTTCCAGAAACAGATTATTTAGATGCTGCTTTGATAACGATTTTCCAGGTCATTGGTTTAATCAGTCCATGTATTAATTTAATAATGTGGTTTAACAGTTAGCTTATTTTATGAGATCTTTAGATCCTAATTGGCACAGTGGTTCCGCCTATGCACTTATAGCATGTAGTTTCATGTTTCATGCATGTCATTTTTTCATCCATGTTTGCCTGTTGCATCAGTCATTCATGCATATTTCTGCCTACACACACACACACAAGATTATAACATTGTGGCGGTGGATGAGAAATAAAATTCATATCATTGACACTCAAAGTCACATGTCTTTGATGTGTTATAGGTTCATCTAGGGGAGGCTCCTGGTGATATACTAGTATTTTTGACCGGGCAAGAGGAGATTGAAGCTGTTGAAAGGCTTATCAATGAGCGACTTACAAAGTTACCTGAAGGAAGTCAGAAGCTTCTACCTGTGCCTATATTTGCAGCTCTTCCATCTGAGCAGCAAATGCGAGCCTTTGCACCGGCTCCATCTGGATTTCGCAAGGTATCCTGTGACTGTAATTTATCTTTTGTTCAGTAATGGTATTATTTTTGCATAGAATTCAATAGTAAAATCTGGAAAGTAAGTTAAATTTAACTGTTCATTTTTAAGTAGTTTTAACTTAAAACAGTTCACATTTTCATCTTGGTTTTTATTCATTCTCTTGAAGCACTGTCTCATCTGATCCTGTTATTTTACCGAGTAAATGCTGGATCCTGATTGCCTCATTTAGGAGGTTTCTTAACATGTTCTCTTGGATACATATAACTATTATTAGGAGGTTTTTAAACATCTTCTATTTCCATTCATGATTTGTGATTGATGGTAAAGGATTCTGTCTTGCCTCTAATAGCATTGTCAACGCCTCTAATAGCATTGCCATTATGATTCAAATCCTTTGATACAGTGTTGTTAAATCTCCGTAATGGCATGGCGCTATGGCCGATATCTGTGGATGTTTTTCAGCTCGCCACAATAGTGAATATCGGCCGATATTGCGTGTTTTTCCGGCATAATCTGCTATAATGGCGTCGCAAAGCTCCGGTATGGTGGGATTTTGGTTCTCCGCCACGGACTGCCATCCACCATGGACAACACTGTTTTGATATCAATTTCAGAACTAACTTTGATTTTCTTCCAACACTGTCCTTTTCTCTGCTGCTTCTATCAGTGAATCAGTTTGGTCGCGATGTACTAATGTACTATTTGTACAAATTTTTGTATTGTCACACTGACCCAAAATGCCAGATTTGCCTTTACTTTAAACCAGTATTGTATAATCTGTTGTCATGAAAATTTGTAATCTGACATGTTTGCCATCGCCTGTACTACCTTTGATGTTTTATTGCACTCTGCCAACACTTCTCCTTTAGGAACTATGCCATCTGACCTGGAAACAATCCCTATAAAAAGTACATTATATACAAAACAGTGGCTGCTAGAACCATACTGTTTTTCAACACTTGGGCATCACCATTTAATTTGAGCTTGTGTGTAACAATAATACCAGTCAAGTCTTAAATGTGAGCTTGTGTAGATTCAAAGTAATCTCTGATATTTATCATAACAGGTAATCACTTGTCTTATATTGTATTCAACTTGGCACTTTGTTGTTTTGTTAGGTGATATTGGCAACTAATATTGCTGAGACGTCAATTACGATTCCTGGAATCAAGTATGTAATTGATCCTGGACTTGTAAAAGCGCGTTCCTATGACCCTGGAAAAGGCATGGAATCTTTGATTGTATTACCTACATCCAAGTCCCAGGCACTGCAAAGAAGGTATGGTATGGTCCTGGATTCTGTTTCAGTCAGTTTAATCTTTGATTCTGTTTGATGTTTAGTTGTTGCTGCAATTGTTGGTTGAATTGACTTAGTTTGTGTAATGAAAATGAAGTAATTCTGGTTCAGTTTAACCGAAGACGACTTCCTTTATCATTTCAAGTTTAGTATGACCTTTGATTTTCCCCCAAAAAATGCAATTTCTTAACAAAAAAGATTTTTGAGACTTGAATCTAGCATCATTATTTCTCGTAGATGTTTTTTTTGTTATGCATGCCAAGGCATAAAAACAACAATAGTCAAAGCCTTATCCTAGTAGTTGGGGTCGGCTATAAATCAAATGGCGCATAATTCCCTATCACGTGCTAAGCTTTTGAATGGATTCCCTACCTCTAAATCTTTCTTGACTGTTTGACCTATTATTAATTGTGGTTTCTCTCTACCGCTAACTCTAAGTGGCTCTAATAATTGGACTATTCTTCATCTAAAAACAAAAATAATATTATTAATAGAAATAAAATAAAATTGTTGAGATATTGATATTTATTGTTGAGATATTGATATTCAGTATGATGTGATTTGTTAGTGCCCTTTAGGATTATGATAAGATTACATCCCTATTTAGATTATATATATCTCGTGTATATAAATAGTTGTTTAAACCTTTTCATATCAATAAGAAATAATCAGACTCAAGTAAAATAAAATAAAAAACAAAATCATGTGGGGACAAGAACCAAAACTCATGTAAAAAGTCAAGTGCATCTAAATTTATGCTTTCTATTTAACTTTAGGTGATACTTCCTAGCTTTAGGTCTAATCAATGTGAATTTAGAATCACCCTTTACTACTTAATTTGTGTCATTACCTGGAGGTGTGATAGGAAAATCTTCAATTTTATGAATTGTATCCCCTCAATTTCATCCCATCACTTGCTCAGAATGCATAGGTCATTCTTAACAATAACACTGTACTTGTTGTGATTCTTATCTCCATTGTCAATCTGAAGTTCAACATTTACGTATGTGTCTGGAGTTACCTGCACTACCCTAGGACTATAATTTTGATGAGGAGAAGTTGGATGGGGGGATTCATCTGCAGAAGAAAACTACCCTTGGACTACCCTTCACTGAGTAAACCTTCCTTCGTAGTGTCACATATGTCCACTCATCTATTTTAACCTTATTATTATGTTAGAGTTTATTTTCTTGTTGATTCTTCATCGTCCAACATTTAGCCCCATTAATAATTGCAGGTTTTATAGCTGTGAGATTAAATTTTCCCTTTCTTTGTGTGGTATTTTGCTATTGTAAATCATGCCCAAAACACCCATTCCTCCATTTCACCCACCCTGTTAGGATTGTGTTGTTGACGTCTCTATACTTCCATCATTATGTTCTGTACAATTTACTCAAGGTACTTAAAAACAGACTCGTGATATTATATGTTCCCTAAGTGTCACCTTTTAAGTTATAATTTGTGCAGTCCTCACTCCTACTAAATTTGCATTCAATATATTCCGTTTTACTCCTGCTTAGGCCGAAGTTCTGCGTTTCTTAGGCTTGTCTCCTTATTTTAACTTTTCATTTGTTTCTTCTATCAACTCTCCAATCAAAACTATATTATCTACTATATACAGGAAGCATGCACATTGCACCATGATATTGTTTCTTGTATATATATATGTTCAGGAAACACATTTAGAACTAAAATAAACTGCAAGGAGCTCAAAGTATAGCTTTTCTTGAACTATAATTTATTTTTATATTATCTTTTAAAATCATATTTTAGTTATAATGATTGGTATTTTACATATGTAGTTAAGTTTAGCTATGAAAGTAATATATTTAATTCTTCTAAAATGGAAATGCATATTGATTATCTATATTTTGGTAACAGTGGACGTGCAGGGCGTGAAGGACCTGGAAAATGCTTTCGTCTATATCCAGAAAATGAATTCGAGAAACTTGAGGATTCTACAATGCCAGAAATTAAGCGTTGCAACCTTGCTAATGTGATTTTGCAGCTGAAGGCTTTGGGTGTTGACGACATATTAGGATTTGATTTCATTGAGAAACCTTCAAGGTGAGAACCTTTTCAAAATTTTGGCCTCACAACTTCCCTACATATGCCCATTTATGGAAAAATTGTGGTTGCTTATTTTTAAGGCTAAATTACTATCTAAACTAGATTCTTAAAGTTTCACTCTGCTTTTAAATAGCTTCCCACACAATTTCCTACAGTCTCTGTCTCTAAAGATTTTTGAATAAGTGCCAACTACCAAATACTATTAAGACTCTGCAAGCTTTTCCTTAATTATAATGACCAATTTGAAAGCTAACAACCATTAGGGAGTATGGATATTTAAAGTTTGCTTAAACTATAAGAACCTATAACTATTTGAAAATTCATGAAACTACAAGGATCTGCAAAATAATAAAACCTATTTAAAATATAGGGATCTTTAGAAGGTTTTTTAAAAATCACTTGGGAAGATGCTATTATCTCTTTACCAAGACGATTCCTTCAACCTATATAGGTCCTTTCATTAACCTTTGATTTCATTTTGTTGTGATGTGTTCTATACCTGGGAATAGATTTCCAATTGAGTATTACTATTAAGTGCTCTAATTTAATTTTTCTGTCTTGAAAAATATAATTATTAAGGATTGGCTCTATTGTATTCATGTACAGAGAATAAGAATGGCATAACATTTATTTTGACAAATAACAAAAAACCAATAAGAATAAGAATAAGAATAAGAATGTCATATAATATTGTTAAGAAATGTGGTTGGGCCTAACTCAACCCTACAAAACCGGCTTGTAGGGTGAGGATTGCCCCTACTTATAAGTACATGTTCAGGCGATATATTATCCGATGTGGGACTCTTAACAAACATTAATGCAGAAAGACTTTTAGGAATATTTATACACTCATGAAGTAAGTAACTACGAAGAATACATAGACAGCACCTAATAAAACCTAGCTTGGACTATGAAATTGAACCTTAAGACTCAAAATATTCAAAAGTGCTCTTCCGTGAGAACTTTTGCACTGAATGGAGATGATAAATTTAGACCTAGTCCTGTTATATAATGATAAGCTTTGATTTATCCTATAAAAAAATATTTATAAAATGCATCATAATCTGTTATTCCAAATTGCGATTTGAGATAGACTAGTTGGTGTTTTTAATACTGAAAAGAGGCAGTTATATCTCTGAAACAACTATATGTTTTATTAAGCAGCCTTCTGCAAGTGTTAAGAAATTGAAGGATGCAAAACATTAGGGAGAGAATGAGTGACCAATAAAGTTATTGTACTAGATTAAATACGTTTTGTTTGGAATTGGATGACTCAACCCAGGTCATAATTTGAAAATATAATAAGAAAATAACGCAGACATTTCGTTGCTGGTTTTGTTTCTGCAAGACTAAAGTAAACCCTTATTAAAAATTAGTTCAGGTAAAATTATATCGCATATAGCCAAAGCAGATATTTGTTGGCTTATCTTCGAAAATTAAACTGGTTTCAGTCATTATGATGTACATTTCTCAAACCTTGTAACTGCTCTTAAGAAGAGTACCTGAGTTAATAAACACTTCTGTTCCACTTACTGTTGCGTAAAGGATTTAAAAATCTATTCCTTTGCATCAGTCAGTATTGAGTTCGAATATTTGAAACTTCTATAGATTCTGAGTTATCTCACACATTGTTCCTTTCACATGTTCGAACAGGACAGCTATTGTAAAATCATTGGAGCAACTATTTTTATTAGGTGCTTTAACAGATGAATGTCACCTATCTGATCCAGTTGGATGGCAAATGGCTCGACTTCCCTTGGATCCTGTTTATTCCAAAGCTCTTATTTTAGCTAGTGAGTATAACTGCTTGGAAGAGATGTTGATAACTGTTGCAATGCTTTCAGTGGAATCAATATTTTATACTCCGCGTGACAAGTATGAAGAGGTTTGAAGAGTGAATTCTTATTTCAATTCATTCCTGTCATAGTCTATTTTAGTGTTTTGGTGAAATATAAATGCTAACATGAATCAATGATTATGTACTATGCCACTTCTTTGCTATATTGACCATTTAACAAAATATTTGTAAACATCTTATAGATGGTTTAAATACATGTGATTGGTGACGAATCATCAACATGAATCAATAGATGGTTTAAACACATGTGATTGATGATGAGTCATCAGCATGAATCAATAGATGGTTTAAACATCACTGATGACCATAAGAAGATTCTAGTCTTTATTTTACAACAACTTGTCTTTCTTCTCTGTACTAACTTGTTGTGCTTCTCCAATTTATGGCCAGGTAAGAACTGCAACTAAGTGCTTTGCAAGTCCAGAGGGAGACCACATCACTTTGATAAATGTGTATAGAGCAGCTACTGATTTATTGGAGAAGAGAACAATGGACACGAATAAAGCAAAAAGCGAAAAAGTTTTGAGAAACTGGTGCAAAGAAAATTTTATCAATAGCCGTTCTCTTAGACATGCTCGTGACATTCACAGGTTGTTTATTGTGCTTAAACTATATTACAAAGTATCTATAAAATCTGCAATCGATATTTGATGCATTCTCATTTCTGAAATTCCCTTTTCAGGCAGATACAAGGACATGTTCAACAAATGGGTCTGAAACTTGCCTCTTGTGGAGATGATATGCTTCAATTTCGCAGATGCCTTGTTGCTTCCTTTTTCCTCAATGCAGCTGTGAAGCAGCCAGATGGAACCTACAGGTATCCAATTCAACTTAGAAATTCTTGGGCAGGCCCATCAGGATGGCTTGCCATCTTATTCCTTATGCAGCAAAGTTATACATACTTCGCAGATTAAAATATCATTTTGTTTCAAAATTCTTTATCGGTATTATGACTGCTAATTGGAACACTTTACACGCACATACAAATCTTATGATAGATTGCTTGTACTTTTACATCTATAATAAGAAGACTCTTTTTGCTTCTCCACACAACAGGGCTTTGGCAAGTGGTGAAGTGGTGCAGATCCACCCTTCTTCTGTATTGTTCCGGAAAAAACCAGAGTGCATTATTTTTAATGAACTGATCCAAACTAGTAACAAGTATGTTCGTAATTTAACCAGAGTTGACAACCTATGGTTAACTGAACTGGCTCCTCAGTTTTATGCTATGCAGAATTAAATTCTTGATGGTGCTACTAGGAAACAGGTAATTAAGATTATTGTTATTGTGATATATTTTTATTTTTGGTCTTGACCCTGTTGGGTGGTTTTGTATATGTATATTATGTGTATCCATGATTTCATGTAATCTTCTATTACTGTCTTTATTATTGATCTGAATGTAAGAGAAAATTCATCTTAACTATTTCTCACCAATTCAATGTTTGACATAAAAAAAGAAATTTTAGACAACCGATTGAGCTCCAGTTGGCAATAATGAAGTTCATATTTCTGTGAATATTTTCAGATTATATCAAATATATGTGAGATATTTTGTTTGTGTATCTTTTGTTACGGTGTGATACCTATGAAACGCAACGGGAGCATTATTACACTTTTAACATTCTTTAAAAATATTGACACTTTTTTACAGATTAGATTACATTATTAAAATCTCTACATACAATGAATGAGCTAAGCTTTTTTTGCTCAAAACCATTATGACACTTGCAAAGTGCTCAACAAGGTTGAGTCCCATGTCTGGTATTTTTGTGGAGTTTTGATTTTGTTTCATCTGCGAGCAGCAGATGGACAAGGTTGCGAGGTAAACATTACGATACCTGTAAGGTGCCCAACAAGAGACCCTGAGGTATGTGTCTGATGTTTTTGTGGAGTTTTGGTTTTGTTTCATCTGCGAGCAGATGTACAGAGGTGCGAGGTGCCAAGGTGATGCTTAAGGTTAGGTTAGGTATGAGGTGCCTAGGTCAAATTGTTGCCTTGTTTTTAGAGTTATATATAAGTTTATATTTGATTCTTTGTGGTTTATTTTGAGAGATCAAAAGAGAGAATTTTTAAAAATCAATGCAAAAGGTTGAGTGTTTTTGTAAGGGATTATTTATTTTGGAAAACACATTACAAACACTTTTGTTTGTTAGTGAGGTTTCATTAGAAAAATTTCTAAGCTTTCTCTTAGGATCTTCTTGTGGGTTTAGTGAAAAGAGTGTTTGTTCTAGTTCTTTTATCTCTATTTTGATCTGATTGTGAGGTTGTTCTACACAAAGGGGTTACTATTTTTTTTTTGAAGTTATTTAGTAATCAGTTTGATCAAAAGTTTTTGAACTTTCAACAAGTGACGTCTACCGCGGGAAGATATGATAAATTTTTTTAAGTAAGCTCTATAAATACTAAATGGGACATTGGGAATTTTTTGTGGAGACCACCTTAATTTCAAGATATGAAAGGTGAAGATGCAAATAATTTTAATTCAACAAAAGTGTGCGAATGTGTTGAAGGGTAAGACATTAATGTCAATAAGTCTAATAGAAGTAGAGAAAATTGACAAGATGGATAAGACAATGAGTGTTATAGTTATGTCTTAGATGTTAAGTGTGTAGGGAAGTTGCAAGGGAGCGAGTAGTTCATTGGTTGTTTATATAGGATGGTAGAGCAAAAATTCATTGTGGAGTAATTGAGGTTGGGTGACCAAGACGCTTATGCCATGCCATAGTTGAAAACTACCAGCTTAAAATATACAAGAAACAAAAGGCGGTAAAGAACAAGAAGACACTAGGGAATTTAGAGAAAAATGCATCCAACTTTAGACCTCGTCGCGATCATCTTCTCTAAATGTTGATTATGCACAAAACAATAAGAATTTAAGAATTCAACTCTATAACCATTGTCAACTAATTGACAATTGAAATAAGGGTATTAATTAGATTAGGAGAAACATAAGCATTAGTTAGAGATGAGGAAATATCACCAATTGTTGTGATAGGTAAAATGTTCTCATATACCGTATGTATTTTCAAATCACTTGTATAATTTATAACATTTTTAGGACATTAACATTGTTGGTCATGTGATTAGATGCCTTAAAGAGAAGTAGGTGAAAAAGTTTTACCTTAAATACCACAATAACAACAACTAAGCTTTATTCTATTAAGTAGGGTTGACTATATAGATCAAATTCTACATAATGTTCTATCCAAAACCAAAAGCAGAAATTATGGGAAGAATAGTTTATTAAACCATTTCAAGTGTCAAAGTTGGTACAAAGTTAGGAAAATTCCGATCTTAGAAATTAGCCGAAGTTGAGTCGACATGTGCACTGAATGTTGTAACATTTCTGCTAGGTGGCCTAGTTAGACATTCCTAATGACATGCTGAACATTTTAGGACAATGGGAAGTACAATGTCCAAGACCTTTGCAGTAGAAACATTAGACATTACTCACTTCACACCCTTGAGGTTTGTCTTGTATGCCATACGACATATGAAGGAAAGACGACTTCTTTTATTCCATGGTTGTTTGAGTGAGAACACATTGTTCTCCACAAAGCAATTCACTTAGGCATTCATCTAAGAAAATGACAATAAGGATGTTCATGAAGTTAGTCTGAATAGCCTAAAAAGTTAGATCTCAATTTATAAGAAATTGGTCTTGTTTTGTAGTCTCATGGACTATTTTGATTGTAGTTTGTCCCTCAGTTGACAAATCTTTATAAACAATGTCAGTATATTCTGCTCATTGATTCAGGAAATGAGTAAAATTCAGAAATTAAAAGATTTTCTTGCTGGAAAATAGGCATTTCATGTTCAAATTGGAACCTGCGAGTGCTATTGTTATAAATTTCCTTCTGATATTGCCACATAATTGTTCTGGTGAAAGGTCAGAAAAAGAATACAATATTAGGATTAACAAAGCCTATGATTCATGCCATAACCTCTGCATCTTTGGCCTCCCATTTGGCATGTGCCTCCATGTGAATTGTTTTGTTAGAAGTCGGGTTGGTACCACCAACATAACCCCAGACCCCAAAGCTCATTGTCTTTAACAAATATTTGTAACTGGAATTGCCCAAGTGGAATAATTATTTTCATTAAGACGAATAAAAAGGACATGAAAGTTGTCAAACTTGTCGGTAGACATGATTTTAGAAAAATAATCGAAGCAAGAAAAAACAATAAACTAGATAAATTGCTACCTAGCGGGAAACTGAGGGAACGAGAGAACAAGAGACTTGGTAACACAGGAAATAAAGGATTGAGAACCAGAAAATTTTGGTTGGATCAGAACCTAAACTAATACCATGTTAAACTCATAATTAAGGATGAAAATTGTTCCATATTCTGCTGTACCATTCTCCTTTGTATAGTGTTAATACAATTTGTAACTTCTATATATAATTAGACTATTTAATCATTACACAATTACAGAATAACGTACAATAATGTAGAATCTACATGTTTGAATGACAATCAAATGTATGCAAATCTGCATATTTAAATGTCAACAAATCTACTAATAAATAATATTTTGCCATTCAACTTTATTGATATTTCATACTTGGTTTTCTTCACTAATCCATATCTAAGTATATTCATCATCCAACTATACTCCTACCATAATCACTCTCATAAACAACAATCATTGTTCAATCTTGATCATACTTAATCATCTTTTGACCTAGAATTATCCTAAGCCTTTCTTCATTATTTATTGGTCAAAACTTAGCCATTAATCATAACTAATGCTCATTTAAGGGTAAGTAATCCGATCTTAATTGCATGATCATTCTATCCTCTTATTACCCTTACCTTATGTTAACATAGGCAAATTACATGCCTCTCTATGATGACTTAAGAGTTTCATTACTATACATGCCTCTCTATGATCATTCTTGATCTCTTTTTTACTCCAAGAGTGAGTTTAAAAGCTTAATCCAAATTTCTCGATTTTTATTAATCTAACGACTTAATTGATTATTTATATAGAAAAATATTTTCAAAAATAATTAGATTAAATGATCAATTAAAATTGTTAAATTAATAAAAATAAAAGGTTTAAAATAGTGATTATTCTTACGTAGACTTGAAATATTATCTAATTATTGTAAAATTACTAAAATATATTTTTTATGATAAATTGATCATTTTATCCTTATTTTTTTTCTTATTTTAAAACAAAATGATATTCCATCCGTTTCAAAATGAGTGTCGTTTTAGAGAAAAATATTTGTTTCAAAATGAATGTCATTCACATTTTTCAATGTATGTATGATTGCTATTTTTTCTTTTTTATCCCTTAATTATTACTCTATACACAACTTTCAACACATTAAAAATGGTAATTTAGTAAAAGTGCAATGTTTTTTTGACAATATTATGATATTTTTTAATCCGTGTGCAAAAACCTTAAACGATACTCATTTTGAAACGGAGGGAGGGAGTAATAAATACTAAAAATTGACACACAATTGTAAAATAGCATTGTTATGACACTCTCAATATTCAAATTATATTAATAATTATTATTTATTTATCATTTTATACAAAAATAAAATAAATGAAATATTTATCTATTTTTCTCTCTATTTCTTTCCCACATAAAGCCTTTTTCCCCTCTCCATCAAACTCACAAACAAAACTCTCAGTTATTTTTAGATTTTATTTTAGCCCCTTAAATTATAAATATTAGACACTTGGATTCTTATGTTTTTATTGTTTTATTTTGTTTTTTTAAGTTACAATGTGTGTTTGGTTAGTTAAAAAAAACATATTTTCTATTAGTTTATTTTGTAAAATTGATTTGGGTTATAAGTAAATTTAAGAAAAATTTATTAATATTTAGATAATTTTACGTAAAATGAGTTAAAAAATAAATTTGAGTGTAAAAATCATTTCTAAAATTAAAAATAATCAAATATTTTTATACTAAAAAATCAGTTTATTATTAAAAAAATTAAACATGCAAAAACAAATTCTAAACTCTACAACCACTTTAATTCCTCTAAAAGTGAAATTAAACACACACTTAGTTTCTTAACTTACTAACTTCACATTTGGGTTTTAAATTACAAATGCTAAGCAATAAAAAAAATATATAAAATATATAAAGTTTATAACTTAAAAGATTAAATGTATATTTAGATCTGCGATAACGAAAATTAATTTTAAAATATTAGAGGAATTATTCATGTTCATAAAAGTGAGTCAAATAAATTGGAATTCAACATGTCAAAACTAATTTTAAATCTTTAAAATTACTTTTATCACTTTCAAAAAAGAGTTAAACAAATATGTTTGTAACTTAAAGGATTAAAATATGTAACATAATTTTTTTATGGGAATAAAGTGTTTATGATTTTAAATTAAAAATGTAATAAAATAATTTTAAGATAAAAGTGAAATTTAAATTTTTTTTTTTTTGAAATAATGAAATATATATATTTTAAAAAAACAGTACAAGCGAAAAAGGCGACCCCTCGGTCCAGCCTTACAACATCACAAGAAAACCAATCCTACCCACATTACATAAGCAAGTTGGCTATATGACTTCTATACTTGATCTTTTGCCAAGCTCTATATACTATACTATCTTTTATACTCCTAATCACTATATCTTTATCACAATGCCCTTCAAATATTACTCTATTTCTATAGTTCCAAGTTCCATAGACAGCTTCTGTGAACATCATCTTCAAAATGTCTTTTTTCCATCCTTTACCTTTTGTAGTTTTCACTATCCATGTCAATTCTTCATTCCAGCTTTTCGTTTTCTTTTTAATCCCAATCCAATCTAGCAGCTGCTGCCACAAGTCTTTGGTTCCCCTGCAATAAAAAAAGATATGTTCAAGAGTTTCCACCTTTTCATTACAAAGGCTGCACCAATCATTATGAATAAAACCAATCTTTCTCAGTCTGTCCTTTGTGGCCAATCGGCCATGGCATGCCATCCAAAGAGTATGCACCGCTCTTGGACGTGCCATATTGTGTCTAATCAGAGAATTCCAACTGTATTGATTGGTATCTTCCACCAGTTGCAAATATACATTCATCATGTGAAATTTCTTTTCCATAAGCATTGTATCCCACAGTTTTTGAATCCTTCCAACCAATTGTCTTTGTTGCAGAATTTTAACCAATATCCAAGAGCATCTACCCTTATCTTCTGTACAATTCATAATATTTCCACCTTTTAAGTAATAGCTATGAATCCATTTTACCCACAAATTGTCACTTTTCATACAAATACACCATAAACACTTTAACATAGCAACAATATTCCAAATCTCAGCATTAATAATATTCATTCCACCATTTTTGATGGGGCTGCACATCTTTTTCCAAGAGATAGGACTCTTTCTGCTAATCTCTTCCTTTCCTGACCAGATGAAAGACCGACAAATAGCATCAATTTTCTTAATAACCTTCTTAGGGAGAGGAAAACAACTCATCCAGAAGTTGGTTATGGCTTGAGATACACTCTTAACAAGTTGAATTCTTCCAGCAGTGCTAAGTAACTTGGCTGTCCAGTGTTTACAATTAGCTGTAATCTTGTCAATTAGAGGCATATACTGAGTAATATTCAGCTTTTTACTCGACAGTGGAACTCCAAGATATCTTATGGGCAGCTTACCCTGCTCAAAACCAGTTTGCACCTTTATATTTTGAACTATATCTTCTGTCATACCCCCACAAAACATTTTGCATTTGTTTGGATTGATGATCAAACCTGTAGAATCAGAAAATAACTGAAAAGCATCAAGAATTAAATCAACAGACATTTTATCTCCTCTGCTAAACAATAATATATCATCAGCAAAAGACAAATGTGTCAATCCAAGTTTTTCACATTTGCTATGATGATTAAAGTTTGGGTTCTTCTGCATCTTTACCATCACTCTATTCATATACTCCATCACGATAACAAATAGGAGAGGAGATATAGGGCCCCCCTGTCTAATCCCCATCTTGGCATACAACATCTCAGTCATCTCACCATTGACATTAAATCTGTAACTGACTGTGTTTATTACCTTCATAATCCAACCTGTGAACCTATGAGGCATACCAATTTCATTGAGAATTGTTTCCAAAGCTTCCCAATCAATCATATCATAGGCTTTTTGGAGGTCCAACTGAAGCATACATCTAGGAGTACCACTTTTCCTATCATATCCTCTCATTAACTCAACAGCCAGTAAGATGTGGTTATGAATAACTTGCCCTAGGATGAAGGCAGCCTGGCTATGATGAATCACATTTTGCAGCACCCTACTAAGTCTATTGGTCATTATTTTTGAAATGACTTTATAGAAGGTAGTACACCCAGCTATTGGTCTATAGTCCTTAACACACTTGGCAGCCTCAGTTTTAGGAATCATAGTCACTACAGTGCAATTGAAGTTTCTAATCATATTACCTTTTTCAAAAAACTCATGAACTGCTGCAGTAAAGTCCTTCTTGATAGTAGTCCAACTTGCCTTGAAGAATTTGGCCCCAAAACCATCTATACTTGGAGACTTCAGATCACCTATATCTTTCAGTGCATTTGTGATTTCCTTATCAGTGATCTTTGCTATCAATCTGTCACCATCCTCTTTAGTTATTTGTTTACCTTTCCTCATGGCTTCAACATCAATATGCCTAGTAGTATTAGCTTTGGTACCCATCAGCCCTCTGTAATACTCCAGAACTTCATGTTGTATCTCCTTTTGATCTTCTAAACATTTGCCATCAGTGAAATTTAAATTTTTATTGAAGTAAAAAAATATAGTTTTATTTAATTTTTTTAAAATAAACGGTCACTAATTAAATTTTTAAATTAAGGTTTAATGGAGATACATTTATAATATAAAAAAATGTTATACTACCATCATTCAATATAAAAATATATCATTTTTTAAAAAAAATTTCACGGAATATAGCGTCCTCATTAATAGTATAAATTAATTTACCGGATGAGTTTATCACCATTTTTCTCTTTAAATTATTGAAATCAATTAAAAAAATTTAAATTATTATTTACTTTAATCTTTTAACAAATATATAAGAGATTAATTTCTATGCATTATCAATATAAAGAGTTTAACATTATCAATTCATCACCATTACATTACGTGATTAAAATAAAAGTTAAAGTTTTCTAAACATCCAATGACTTTAATGACTTTGATTTATTGATGGATAAAATTCTTTTATAAATGTCAATGTATTTTAATTAAATTCAATATAAAATTGAGCAAAATATGAGTTTAAATATTTTAAATTAATTTTAATAATTTACTAGTATGAATCAAATTTGTAATAGTTTAATTAAATTGATTACTTTCATTAATTTAAATTTTATTTATTCGATGAGATTATGAGAATGGGAGAAAGAGATTTAGCAAAAACACCGTCGCTACTTGCCGTGGGTTCTCCACCGTGACTGTTGTAGATTTCACCTTTTGATTAAATCTAACGGCTTAAAATAGCACAGGAGTTGATTCGAATCCAAAGCCAAAACACTAACCCTAGCGCGTCTTCTCCATCTTCACTCTTCAACTCAGGTATTCATTCATCCATGTTCACGGTTTTTCCGGTCGATTTGTTTACTCTTTTTTGTTGCGAATTTTGCTTGCTCCTTGTATTTGAATCGATTTGCTTGCCTTTCCATTCAATTTGCTTGTTCTTTTGTGATTGTAGCTTGTTCCTAATTTTTGTTTTGATTTTTGCTTCTTCCTGTTGCTTCTTGTTGGCGACTATAATGAGATTAGGCTAATGATGAAGGGTTTTGGCCTTTTGGGGGCATATGGGTGTCAAGTGCAAGCTGGTAGTGTGGCCTTTTCTGTTTATGTTGCCTTTTCCGATGAGACTATTGAGAGGTTGGGTTTTGAGTTGGTGAATTATTGGGAAAATGAGAATGTTGATGTTCTGGATAGAATGGTGAAGAATAGGAATCTATGATGCACGGACACGGGAAACACGACACCGACACTGACATGTTGGCTCCAGTGATAATTTGAAAAAATGAATCAATTAAAAGTGTCGGTGTCGATTTCGGACACATACACTCATTTTACCTTAGCAATTATCATATCAGTTTCATTTGAATGGGACTTATAAAATTTACGCATCAGGAGTTGCGTTGGAAATCTGAATTTGCTTGAGAATAAAGTGAATGTTGATGAGAATTTAAGGTTCTTTTCATGCTTGTTAAGGTTCTAATTAGCGCTTTGGCTGATATGCACTTTAAAACATTCAAGAGTATTGTTAAGGTTCTAATTTAAGGTTCTTTTGGAAATGAGCTCAACTTTGTGATTTCTTTCCTTTTCATTAGACTAATAAATGATTGGTTAGTTAACTTGTTGAATGAAAGGAGATTCCCTCGCGATCACACATGTTGATGTTCCACTGATAATCTCACTCTCTACCCCATAAGTCATGTCTTGTTTTTTCTTAATCTAATAATCTAAGCAAAATGGATGATGATATTATATTTTGTTATGTTTTAGATTTAACAAGGAAGTTGGGATGGTAGATGGCTGTAGAATCAAGCTGAAGACATGGCAGCAGGCAGCGGTGGCATTTGGTTCTGCGGTCGGAGCACTTTTGAATCCGCGAAGAGCTGATTTGATAGCGGCTCTTGGTGAAACAACCGGAAAACCTGCCTTTGAAAGGGTTCTTCAAAGGATGAAATCTTCCCCCGAAGGAAGGGTTGGTAATCATTTCTCATTACCTCTTTACTTATTTTCATTTTATTTTAAATATACATCATGTTGTTATCCTTGCTCATCATGTTATGAAACCATCTTCTTGTTCTCGTTGAGGTTAAATGGTAAGTGCTCTTTGTATACATATTTTTCATTTAATATGATTCTCATTGCTATCTCTGAAATAATTGTCATTCTTTACTTTGTTGATCACGGGGAAATTTTGTTCCGCCAAACAGAAAATACAACGCTTATTCTTATAGAATCTTCTTTAATAGGCAGTACTATTGGAGCGTCCTCGTGTTGTATCTGCAAATGTAGGACATGCTTGGGACCTGCCAGCAAATACATTTGGTGCTGCCTATGCTAGATTTATGGGATCCAGAAACTTTTCACCAGACGATCGACCTCCTGTGCGGTTCATGGAAACAGATGAGCTGGCCTATGTTGCCATGCGAGCTCGTGAAGTACATGACTTCTGGCATACCCTTTTTGACCTTCCTACTAACTTGATTGGGGAGTCAGCACTGAAAGTAATCGAGTTTGAACAGATGTATCTTCCTATGTGCATGATGTCTGTTATAGGGGGCACAGCAAGATTCAACGAAAAACAGAGAAAATTGTTTTTTCAGCACTACTTCCCATGGGCTGTTCGTGCCGGCACACAGTGCAATGATCTAATGTGTGTGTATTATGAGCAGCATTTTCATGAAGATTTGGAAGATGTTCGCAGAAAACTGGGAATTGTTCCCGTCCCTGCTCTTCCTTGACTGAATGATTTCCAAGCTGATAACTGCAATCAATTTCCTTATTAATGGTTAGTGCAACAGCTGTCTCCTGATATTTAGTCAGTCTTGTATAGGTTGGATATTATCACGATCAATTAAATTAAATAGAATCACGAACATAGGTTCGGTTTTACAATCCTCCTTTGCTAGTGACTCTTTGACGAATATAATTATGCCCCGTAGATTTCCCGTATGACAGGCTACGGAAAGGATGATTACTTTTGTTTGGCTGCCCATGCCAGGAAGTCTTTTAAGTGGTTACTATCTATGATAGCGTTCCTTCAAAAGGAAAACGGTTCAGTTTTTGAACACTCATTACACTAGAAATTTGGAATACTATTTTGTTTAAGGTTTACAATTTTGAAATAGAAAGTTTATGGTGCTGATCAATTATTATTACTCTGCTCCATCTGGTTTTTACCAAAGCTCTGCAGTACCACATTTGCTAAATCAGAGCCTTTTCATCAGATATGGAAGTAACATAATCAAATGAGAATTTACTTAGTTGCTGGAGATGAAAGACTGCTGCTGGAAATAACTTGAATCCTATTGGGCACTAAGTTTAGATTTCCTAATTGATAAGAATTGCTTCTTAATCGTTTAAGTATTTTTTAGGATTGGTTTCATTAAGTTTTGAGAAAAAAATGAAGAGTTTAAAATAGTATTAGTGCATGTGTGCATTTCCGCTATGTAAGACTTACCCTTACTTAATTTATTTTCAATTGAACTTTCACAACTTCAATTATTTTTGTTTTATTTATTTAATTCTTTTTTGCTCTTTAAGGAGGAATTTGAATGCTTTGCTTTGACCTTGTTTATTGGTTGAGGATACTTGTAATTTAGCTTTTTCATGTTCGATTGTCATCATCAAAACCTTTAAAAGAATTGAATTTAACCTACATAACACATAGAACCACAATATTGTCACCATGCATACAAAGAGATACGTAACGAGCAATAACAATTGTGTAATTGTCTGTATTGAATCTTAACTTGGAAATAAGTAAATCAAACTTAAATATTGAATAAATATTAAAAAACTTGTTTGCCTAAAATGTGATGATTTTGTACATATAGTACACCTCAAAAGGCTCATTTCTCAAAGACCAAATAATTGTCAAGGATGATACACAACAATTCAGAATCCCCAATTTTATATAAATGATAATTTCAAACATTGATATGCACACACACATATACTACTAATGAGGGTACTATTATCGTGTCACCATAAATTTGTAAGCTTTGCAAAACAATATCATATTATCAAAGAAAAAACATCAAGGAACAAGTCATCTTTATTCAGCATTCTTGTTTTAGAAAAGATAATAACTTTTAATCAAGTTTTATTTGTCTCATCACTCTGTATGAGTTATTGTAAACAAAATACTTTGTAATTTTTTCAAAGCTCTCTAGTGTGAGGCAAACAAATTCTTAAAAATTTAAGGAAAGGAAGTATTTAAGGTGATAGGCAAGGAATTCCCCTAGTGTGGTGCAAGGAAACCTAAGATTATGTTGTCTTAGTGGTTGTATGTAATCAAATCTGGATATAGTAGAAATATATCAAGTGTGAGGGATCGGACTAGCCTCTCGTTAACGGTGTGAACTAGTATACACTCCATGTGTGTAATTTATACCCATATTCTCTGTCTTTCCAATTCTACACTCTTTGTGTTAGAGAATATTGAATAAATTTTAAATCTAATATAACTCAACCCCCTTTTTCTGTATTTGTATCGCCTTCAAAACCATGTTATATGGTGCCATGGGGTGTAGTGATTTGATAGTACTTGTGTAATATTTCTTCTCCATTGACATTATGAAAAAAACAGAGATAAAAACTTAGAAGTATCGTATTCTTAACAGTTTGGCAGCATAATCCCAAAGCTAAGTTGATAATCTCAAGGAAACAAGTTGAGCAACGCAATCAATTTTCTTGTATCATTTAAGTGGTGATATACCCTTTGAGTGACAAATTAATTGACATGATTATTGTGTGATAGTAAAAATAACTTAATATTTATTTAATTTCAATAATTTTACATGTCAATGGTATATAAATGAGAAACAAATATCATATGTTTAAAATAATATTATTTTATATTATAGAGACTTTTATTAAAGATATTATAATATTATGTTTTTTTATGTAAGATTAGAACTATTAGTGTTATATCTTAAAGGCATAAATAGTATTTTCGTCCCTGTAAGTTGGCGAGTTTTTGGTTTTCGTCCCTGAATCTTTTTTTTTTCGGTCTGAGTCCTTAACATTTGATTTTTTTTTTGCGATTAGTCCCTGACGTTAAACTTCTGTTACAAAAATAATGTTGTGGCTAACGTCGCTGACGTGGCAAACTTGTTTTTATCATTTTTCATTTATATTAATATCCAATAATTCCACGTTACTTTTTTTTTATCATATTCTATTATTTTTAATTTCCAATAATTACACAAAAGCATTGTTTTGTTTGTTGAGTGTTAAATGATGAATGCATAATTTTTCATTTATATTAATATCCAATAATTCCACGTTACTTTATTATTAATTAATTTAAACTAAATATTAAATAATTATTATAAGTATTATTAGTTTAAACTAATAATTTAAATATTAAATAGTTTAATTAGTATTTTTAATAGTTTAATTTACTAAATAATTACAGTAAATTTATTTAGTTTAATTTATTAAATAATTAGAGTATTAATTAATTACAATAAATTATTAATAATAGTTTAATTTATTAAATAACTATAATATTAATTACAGTAAATTAAATAAATGAGATATTAAATAATTATGATTATTAATATTAAAATTATTTAGTTTTTTAAATAATAAATAATTATTAGTTACGATAATAAATAATAAATAATTACAATAATAAATAATAAATAATTATTAGTAAATAATATTGAATTATTAGTTAATAGTAAATAATTACGATACTAAATAATAAATAATTATGATAATTAATAATTGAAATATTAAATATTTGGAATATTAAATTAATGAAATATTTAATAAACTAATTATTTATACTAATTTATAAAATAATTTATATTTATATTAATAAGTATTAAATATTAAATTATATAAAATAATTTATACTAACTGTATTAAATAATTTATATTAACTATATTAAATAATTTATACTAATTATATTAAATAATTTATACTAATAGTATATATAAATATTTATATTAAATAATTTTTATTTATATTAATAAGTATTAAATATTAAACTCTATAAAATAATTTATATTATCAGTATAAAATAATTTATACTAATTGTATTAAATAAGTGCAGTATTTTAAATATAAGTATTAAATAGTAAATATTGGATTTATGTAATATATAAATTTGTTGCAAATAAAAACACAAGTGGGTTGAATGGTCTAGTGGCTAAGAACCATGTTGTAGAAGCAAAGGTCAAAACAGCTTATGTGGAATTATTGGGGATTAAAATAAATGAAAAATGATAAAAAAAAAACACTTGCCACGTCAGCGACGTTAGCCACATCATCATTTTTGTAACGGAAGTTTAACGTCAGAGACTAATCGCAAAAAGAAATCAAATGTTAAGGACTTGGACCGAAAAAAAAAAGATTCAAGGCCCAAAACCAAAAACTCGCCAACTTACAGGAACGAAAACATTATTTAAACCTATCTTAAATAATAATTAAATTAAAGTCTCACATTTTTATGTGTGTAAATGTGTAATCTTAAATGTTTATCAAATGTCTCTGACTATATTTGTAGTATTTGAATTTAGAGTAGATTATTAAGATTTTGTATATAATCTTGTATTATATTCCCTACAGTCATTTTTATAAGGAACACTTTACTTTTTTAGATTTTTTTTTTGTTTGATAAGCAAACTTCATTAAAGAGAGATTAAGAAAATCTCCAACCAAAATAAAACCAACAACCAAAAGATAGGTGGCAAAGCCAACCAAAACCTCCAAAAATTTAGCCTAACAGTACAAGGAAAAAAACCTCCTAAGTTACACAAAATCAAGAGGGAACTTAGTCCACTCATACAAGCTACACTTCATCCTACTTCCTAGGCCTAAAGCCAACCAATTCCAAGAACAAACAATAATCCTATTGAACATTAATTCGACATCCCCAATTTCATCTTTGAAAAGAATATTATTTCTACTCTTCCAAATAATCCAGCATGAAATAAACCAAATTGATGTTATCGAATCCAGATTTCGGTTGCCCTTCATTCGCGATTACCACGCAAGAACGTGCCTACAACAATCGGAATCCGCTATCCTCTCCAAACCAACCCAATCGCACACTTTGTTCCACACCAAGATTGTTTTAGGACAATTAAAAAACAAATGGTTGAAGTCCTCCAAATTATTGAAACATAAAATGTAAACCTTTTCGTGGGGATTCGTGATGATACCTCTACCAACGAGGTTCGACCTAGTAGGCAGCCTGTCAAGGATTAACCGCCACCCAAAGATTTGAACTTTCAAAGGGGCTTTGGACTTCCACAAGATATCCAGGGCAGCAATTCTGTCATTCTCCAGTACAGTAGAGTTTTCAGCCGCAAGTAAAATATCGTAGTACGATTCTACCGAGAAACCTCTATCAACATCAGGGCTCCAGGACCAAGAGTCCTCTTCCTGCCAAATTATCGTGGTACTTGCCAAGAAATTCAGTAAATCTGCCAATTCATTATCAATGCTGCTATCGGACGTAAAAAATGATCTCCGGACATCCCAACTCCATGACTCGTCTTCCCACTTTACCATATCCAAAACCGAGCAGCACCTGTTCTCACCAGATTCGTACAGGTTTGGAAAAACAGAACTCAGAACGACGTTTTCGGTCCAAACAGCAGACCAGAAGCGGGAACCCACCGCCTTGCCAACGTTGCACCGCATAAAATTAATGATGCTGGCCTGCGAAAAAGGATCAGCAATAGACAGAATATCCCTCATCCAAAGGGAGTCAGAATTAGCACAACCAACCTCTCTAAAATCCAGCAGCTTCACGACAAAATTCTCATATCTGCTTACCATCAAAGACCTCCACACCTCGTTACCGGTTTGAAGAAGTTTCCAAGTCCATTTAGATAAAAGAGCCTTGTTAAATAAACCAATATGTTTAATACCTAATCCTCTAGACCTCTTTGATTTGCAAACCATTTTCCAACTCACCCACAGTATAAACCTTCTATCAACAGAACCGGCCCACAGAAACCGACGTTGGATACCAATTAACACTTTTAAAACTGCCGCCGGAACCTTGAAGAAAGAGAGGTGATGGATGGGTAGATTAGCAAGCACAGAGTTAATGAGAGTAACTATCCCGCCAATAGATAAGTTACGCCCAATCCACGTCGATAATCTCGCTCTGATACAACCAACGACCGGTCTCCAGAAGGATTGTCTTCTATGATTCCCTCCCACGACGAGACCAAGGATTTTGAAAGGCAATTGTTCCGTCTTGCAATGCAGGAAATGCTCAGCTGCTAACAAAAATCCTGGATCCAAACCCACTCCGTAAAGGCTACTTTTAGAGAAACTAATCTTCAGGCCCGATAACAACTCGAACCCGCGCAGGATAGCCTTGAAACCCCAAAGATTCGAGTAGGAACCATCACAAACGAGAAGTGTGTCGTCGGCAAACTAGAGTAAGCTAACATAGCAGGAGTCATTAAACTTAAAATCTGACAGGATGTTCATGGAAACTGCTCGTCTAGCCAAACTAGCCAGACCTTCCGAAACAATCGCAAATAAGAAGGGAGAAAGAGGATCTCCTTGCTTCAGGCCTCGAGTCACCTTAATGTCCTTGGAAGGACTACCATTAATAAGAATCGACATAAAGCTTTTGTAAACCGTCCCTCTAATCCACTTAAGCCAATTGTTTCCAAAACCCATCCTAACTAGCATGGAATCCAGGAAGTCCCATTCGACGCAGTCATAGGCCTGCTCAAAGTCCGCCTTCAATAACAAGCACTTCTTCTTATATCTACGGGCGTAGTCCACAGTTTCATTAGCAACTAGAACACCGTTAAGAATCTGTCTTCCCGAGACAAAAATGGCTGAGTCGGAGAGATCAATTTATCAATGACACTGCTTAATCTCTTAGCAAGCATTTTAGAAACAATTTTGAGAATGCATCCTACTAGACATATAGGTCTGAAATCCTCAAAGACTTGCGGATTATCGCTCTTTGGCACAAGCAAAATAAAGGAAGACACGAATACCTTTGGTAGCTCGGCTGTGTTAAAGAATTCCAGCACACAATTAACAACATCAGTTCCTACAATCTCCCAGCATTGCTTCAGGAATTTAAAGTTGAAGTCATCCACTCCCAGGCATTTATTACCGTCGCACGCAGCAACCGCATTGAAGACATCAATACTGGAGAAGTCAGCATCCAGAAACTTCCTATCCTCCTCACTCAGGCAAGCGACATTCTCCATGAGATAAACATGTCTTCTAACCACGTTGCTTTGGAACTTTGCTTTGAAAAAAGACAAGGCAGCGTGTTTGATTGTCTCAGGATCCTCAGACAAAGCACCATCCACCTTGATCCCAGCTATATAGTTCCTTCTATAGCGTTGTTTAAGAGAATCGTGAAAATACTTGGAATTGTTTTCACCGTCTTTCACCCATCTAGTGCGAGATTTCTGATGCAACATACTTTCTTTAAGCCTTAAATTTCTCCAAATCTCCTCTTGAACAGAGCTCCTTTCCATTAACAGCCCCTCCTTCAAATTACAGTCAATATTATCCAAATTCATCTCAATATTGTTGAGTTGATCAATGTCTTTGTCTACCTTAAGATCCAGCCATCCAAAAGTGTTGGTATTCCACACCTTTAAAACAACTTTTAGAGCTTTGAACTTCAACACCAAGGTGTTACTGTAAGAGTTGGAGAATGCAGCAGAATTCCAAGAGTTAACAACCAACCCAAGAAACTCCTTATGTACCATCCAGCAATTGAAGAACCGAAACGGTTTTGGGCCCCAATTCAAGTTGTTAAACTTTATCCACACCGGGCGATGGTTTGACACATCTCTATCGCCCACGAATTGGTTCATAAGATCCCATCTCTCAATCATAGTTTCATCCACCAATATCCTATCCAATCTACTCAGACATTTCCCGTTTGAATTGAACCACGTGTATCTACTTTCGATTACAGGGAGATCAAACAAATTCATACCTTCTATGAAGGAACTAGATTCTTGCATCTCTTTGGCATTGGAGTTGCCCCTCCCCTTTCGCTCCTCCACCGCTTTAATCTCATTGAAATCCCCTCCAACAATCCAACCACCAGGAGGAAAACGCGACTTCAAAAAGGTAAGATCGTCCCACAGTTTTCTTTTATCTGTAATGCCGCTTGGGGAGTATATGTTGACAACATATAAAACTTGATTCTTCCACAAAAAGCTGGAACCGAAATAACCTTTCCCCCTAAAACTGTAACATTCGGTTAAAGCTCGTTTCTTCCAAATTGACAGCATACCACCAGATAAGCCCTCAGAGTGAGAAGCAGACCAACCAAAATCACTAGTGCTCCATATTGACTGAACTAAGTACTCCTCCATACAACGACCTTTAGTTTCTTGTAATAGGCAAATATCGGCCTGCCCTCTACTAAGGATGTTTTTAATCCGCCTCATTTTTAGAGGACTGCAACTCCATCGAACGTTGAAGGACACGATATTCATGGATCACCAATAGCGACACCCTTCTTTATATCCAAAACTTTCTTATCTCCATCTTCCAATCCCTTTAAAATACCCTTGAACGCTTCTTCGTCTTCATCTCCTTCCACACCAAGTTGATTCATAGTATGCCAAATCTTGGAAGGAACGCTATCAAGGACCTTCTTGCATCTCGAATTACCACGAACGACATCAGTTTCCGTAATGGATTCACAACACCTTAAGGATTCATCCAAGAGTCTAGCAACATTCTTCGCATTAGAATCAACTAATTCCTTGGAGCAAGTTGTAGAGGCCAAGAGTCTTGGATTTACTAGAGCAGTAGCTGCAGCATGTAGCAATGAAGAGAAATAAGAGGGAGAGTACGGGATCTCAACACAGTCGTAAACTTCGTGGATCAATTTTTTCTTCCTCTGTTTGGGCCCACGAGAAGGACCAATTGTTCCACCTGGTGGGCCAGAAATAGGTTCTGGACCCAGCGAAATGACATCCAGCCTTCCTTTAGGTAAACCACAATGTCCACTCTTTTTAATAATACTAATGTTTGCTTCTTCCTCACACGTTAAAGGTACAACAGCTTTAGTATAAGGTCTGACCCTATCTTCCTGTACTACAATTAAAGAATTGTCCTCATTCAATAAAGAATTGATTACATCCCCTTGTGTTGTCAACTTCACGCCTATCTGCATGTTGACAATAGGAGCCTTTATAGTCACTTCATTGGTTTTATCGAGACCCTCATCTGACATGTCAACCTCGTCCTCAAAAGTGTTTCGCACAAATGACCTATCATCTGATACAACTCCTACATCACCTACAGTTTTCTTTTCACACGAAGTGTCACTTTCACCTCCTTCTTCCAAAGGCTTGTCTAAATCCCCTACTACCTCACGGTCAGAGCAATCCCACTCTCCATCACCGTCCGAAGACACAATGGACTCCGATGAGCAAGATACTTCGTCTACATCCGTCCCAAACGCCCTACTAGAATTTTGTAGGTCTTCAACAAGCAAGACTTTATGTACACACTTATCAATCTCCACTGAAACTTCTTGGTTCAACACGAAATCGTAACTGGTCTTGACCAAGATCCACGCCACATTAGGAACGACCTTGCCATCAGTTTCAGCACTACTATGAATGAAGGAACCCACTGGCTCAAATATCAGTTTGAAAGAAAGATTGCTCCAAACGTGACAAGGGAGCCCGTAGCACTTAATCCACGTTAGTCTTTCAGAATCAACAAAACTAGGTGACCAAGGGCGGAAATCACTCAGCCATCTATCTATCCAACCCTTGGCTTCCTGAATAAAAATGTCAAAATCTCCATCCATCTCTTCCTCGAAAAACTAATTAATGTATCTGGTTTGCATTATCGACCAGATTTATTAACTATTTAATGAATCTAAAAAAGTGAAATTTACTTATAAAAAGGACCGGAGGTAGTATTTAAAAGTATAGAAATTTGATATCATTTGTATAATGGTAAATCTTTTGTCCGTCCACCATACTCTTTTATACTCTTTTATGTAAAATAAAACTTCACTTATCCATAAATATGAGGCGAGAATAGGTCAAACCACGTCAGACTTTAGAAGGTATGAACCTGACATATGATAATTTTTTAAGACCTGAGTCTGACATATGGTCTATTATAGGTTTTTGTTTTATCAGACCTAACATTTTAAAAGTTTGGTATAACCTTAAAGCTTATTTAAAATTCTGTTTCACATTAAGACTTTTTAAATATTTTATTTTTTAATATAATTTTAAATAGAGTACACAACCTTTTTTATTTTTTATCTATTTTTTAATAGATATGTGTATATAGGTCGACCTATCAAATCTTATAGAATTTTTAATAGCTTAAGTAAGATTTATTTAATTAAAAAGACTTTTAAAAAGCATAAATGTAATTTTTTTTATTAAACATGCCTAAGTTAAATAGGCCAAACTATCTACTTATGTAAATCGGCTTGAGATATTCTCTACCATAACACGAGAATGAATATGCAAAAATATGAGTCGCCACCTAAAAGAAATGAGTTTCCTAAAAAATAATTTTAAGATAAATGTAAGAGGCGACAAAAAACAATAGTGTTTACATACCAATGACATTAACATTAGAATGATGTGAAACACTATTCAAAATCTCAAGAATTTAGGAAATTGCTTATCCCACCGTAAGTGGTAAAAAAGCATCCTAAAGAATTCTAAAAATGTCCCTCAAAATTCGGGTGCATTTTCGGACGCATCTTTTTCATACCAAAACACATCCTAAGTGAGTCTCACCCCATATTTTTTAAAAAATTTATATGCATTTCCGAACCTACCTTGTGAAGGATTTCCTAATTTAACAACTCAGTGACAAATCTGAATGTATGCTTATGAATTTGTGAAGCGAGAATTTAAAATTTTTCGATCTTTGCATGTCAGTCACGATTCTGGAAGTTCATTTTTGAAAATATCAAGAGGAACATTTTATAAAACAGCACCATGCATGTTCTTCTTCATGATCAAACACACATTTTTCTTCAAAACCCTTAAAAAACATCATTCTTTTCTCAATCAAGTTTTTCAATCCAAACTTCATTTTTGTATTTCATCACATCAAAAGAAGTAAAAGAAGCTGAATTTTAAGGTAAATTTCATGTATTCTATTCCTCATTGCTCACATTAATCTAGTTTTAGAGCTGAAAAAAGTTATGTTGCGTCCGGATATGCACTTTCGAATATCACCTGAGACAGAATCAGGTTTCTAAGGTCTATATTGGCCTAAAACTTGTATAAATATATGTCTTTCATTTCATTTTAACAAATTCACAACACACCAAAATGAGTATATATTGGCGTGTCGTATTTGTCTACTTCAACTGCGGGAAGACCTCGCTTGAATTTAGGGTCAATGAGTACACCTCTCTTGTATATCTGAAATCTATACTGGATAATCTCCTAGAATACCCAGACAATCAAAAAATTGTGAAACTCGAGTACCGTTTACCCTAGATTGACAACAAAGGAAAGATTTAGTTCAACAAGTTTGAGCTAAAGAAGGATGAAGATTCAAGGGTTATGTGGAGTACATTTCGCCATTAGGAAACAAAAGGTACGATCGGTCTGGATGCGAAGATTGCAAAATCGGCCGAAAATATTCTTAAGATGTTGAAATATTCTACTTGATGATGAAATGTATTGTTCGGTTTATGTTAACGATTGTCGATTATCTACGTAGTTTTTTTTATGTATGTCATAACAATTATCGATGTTAATTTATCTTTGTTTCGTTTCTGTATTTGTTCCTGATTCATTAGAATCCAGAAATACACTTCTGTAAGATATACGAATATGCAAATCCTGATTAAATTTAGTCATAGAATTGGGGCGTGGCTCATTAACGAAGACATTGTGTGTGAATGAAGTGCGTCCGGAGATGCATTTCTAGATTCTATGAGTAGTTTTGATTTTTCACTAAGATGTGAAAACAATGTTTAAGGTGAAAAAACCTATTTCCAAAATTTATGCTTAAAAATCTCAACATGATCCTCCTTATTGCGACAAATCCACAAAAAATGATATGCAAGAACTTAAAACATATCAATTTCCAAAATTGTCAAAATTAAGATCATTAGAAAGGTTTAAATTTATCCGATCAATAAAATTTATGCGAAACTAATGATGTCTCTTTGAAAAAGACTTTTAAAATTAACTGATAGATACAAGTATAACATATACTTATTGCTTTGAGACAAGAATCATAATTATGATTGGATACAGGGTTGGACTCTTGATGTTGTTAGTGTTATTGGACATGTAACGTTAACACTCAGACGCTTAAATCAATTATTTTAAAAATGAATAGATATGAAAAGTATGATTGTACCTTATTTCTTATGCGCGTAGAAGTATTTATATCCTTAAATTGAATTGGTCGTTGGACCTTCTTTAAAATAATAAATGAGTTTCTTATTACATCATATATGCTTCTAGTGCACTGTGTGATTTTTTAAATATGCCTTTTATTTTCGGAGATATATCTCTGAATGTATCTTAATACTCACATTTCACATTTTATTCGTTTTTGAATCACACCTTAATTTTATAAATAAATTTATTTCAAAAATATATTTCGAAAAATTTCCAAAATATACTGAGTTAAATGAACTTTAATCATTTGATAATATACTATGAGTTAAATATACTGAGTTAAATGAACTTTAATCAATTTTATAATTGCTAATTTCATTGCCAAAAATTGCTTTTGGTGATATTATACTGATAGTAAAATAAACTTTAATCATTTGATCTTAAAATCAAACGCTAATAAAACTAAAACTTAATCAAACACGGTCATGCAGCTTAATTAATTTCTATGAGCTGAATAATTAGTATTTTGAAAAAGGACGGTTGAAAGAAATATATTTAGATTTCTATGAGAACAAGGAATAGAGATGCTCGTGGAAGGTAAATTTTATAACCAATCCATAACCATAAATAATTCATATGTCATAATCGGTTATTAAAACTAATTGTCATAACTAGTTTTGATTTTTACAAAATGGTTATAAATTAGTTATTAACCGATTATATCCATAACCAATTTTAAAATTATTTCTAATTTAATTTTATTTTAAAATCATTTTTTTAAGAAAAAATATTTATGTTCAAAAATAAAAAATTGTGTTTTAAATTTTTGAAAAAAAAATTATTTAAAAAAAATCTTTTTGTTTCAATTTTTTGAAAAAAAAAATTATTTACTGAAAAATAATTAAGTTAATTATTTTTTAAAAAAAATAAAATTTTTCAAATTTTTTTTAAAAAAAATTGACTAATTTGGTTTTTAATTTGGATATAGATGTCCAAATTATGGATTTGTTTTAAACCGTATTAAAAATATATTCAAAATATGGATTTGATTAAAATCATACTAATAATTAACCGGTTTTTAATAACCGGATTTGAATATAGATATGGATTATTTAAATAACTGATTTATTTGAACACCCTACCAAGGAAGCACATCACCCATCAAAACATATATATATATATATATATATATATATATATATATATATATATATATATATATATATATATATATATATATATATATATATATATGTTCTGGACTGGACCAATGGCTAGAATTGACCCAATCCGCCTCTACTCTCGAGCGGCCCAAATTACCTAAGCCCAATCCACAGAGGGGCAAAAATGACATTTCTGCCCTTCCAACCGGGCAAAGAACGCAACGTTCCTCCCCGGCTTCTATGCCCGTCACGCACGGCTTCCTCGCTGCCCGAACAGCAAAGGACAGGTGCCCGGAACTGCGTTTATGCCCGACATAACGGCTAGTTTCTGGCACCCTGCCCGACATAACGGCTAGTTTGGGCAGTTACCTATTCTTTGGGGAAAACGGTTATTTCGCCCCAAAAATAGGACCGTTGGCCACGCGCTGGGGGCTTTATATAAACCATCTCGCTTGAGAGGGTCAGGTATCATTTTTTCACCCTAAGAATACACTTTGTACTTGCCCCTTTTCTCTGACCATTTCTTACTTGAGCGTCGGAGTGCCTTGCAGGTACACCCCCTCCTCTCCCCATCAACATTCCAAACACCTTGCCCACCTGACGACCAGCATACATCCGAGCACCTTGTCATCTGACGACCAGCTTACGTGGACCCGTTCGAATACTCCGGATCAGTGGCGCCGTCTGTGGGAACTCCTTGTTCTCCCCTTCTTTCTTTCCTCCTCGGAAACTAAAAGATCAAAACATACTTTCTTTGATCCGCCCACATATGGCCGCTCAGAACTCCGCAAAAAGTGCTGACGTTACGGTTCTCATTCCCGTCAACAAGATGGACGTCGTCGGCAGATCTCCGTTACTTTTAGATCCCCGTTTCCTCCGAGACGGGGCTGCTGCATCTCCAACTCCTCCTCCCGTCGGGCAAGGAGACAAGCAGCCACCGTCGGGTGAACGACTGATTCCTGGCCCTCCCAGCACCGACCTGGCCGTTGCAACTCTTTTGGAAGCTGTCAACCGCACAAACCTCCTCATCTTGCAGCAAGGAGAAAGAATAGGAGCTCTCGAGGAAGCATCTCTTCCAAGATCCTCTCCTCCCAAGAGTAAGCACCAAAAATCAAGAAGCCTGCCACCTAGGCGTGGGGAAGACTACAGATCGAGGCATGAGCCTGAATCGCAACACGGTCGCAAGCGCGACCAGATTTCCCCACGGGATCGATCACCACCAAGACACAAGAGAACGAGGCAGGATAGGCATTCTCCACCGGTCAGACCTCGTGACCGGCCACGTTCACCCTCACCTCGCAGAGACCGCCGCCGCGAGCGCAGACAATGGTCACCATCAACTCCAAGTTCAGACAGTGACGATGAGCCTCGCGGCCCGTTGTCCCGCAGGATCCTGGCCACCCGTCTCCCTAAAGGACCAGAGAAACCTCCGTCTCTAGGGACTTACGATGGAACCACTGACCCAGACGAGCACATAGAAAACATATATGCTTTTTTGGACTACAGAGGGGTAGGAGGAGCCATCAAATGCCGCCTGTTCCCCACCACGCTCCGGAAGGGAGCAATGACATGGTACAAGCAGCTGCCAGAAGAATCCATCACATCCTGGAGGCAGTTGGGGAGGATTTTCTCCCGTCACTTTACTGCATCGCGACGCCATCCAAAGACCGAGGCGTCCCTCGGAGCTGTCGTACAGGGAAGAGATGAGCCTCTTCGGGCCTACATTGAGCGGTTCAACAAGGAGGCCGTCCAAGTGCCAACGACCGACGAGATGAAGAAATTCCTGCTCGAGCAGGGATTACGTCCTGGCTCAGACTTCGCGAAAGCCATCGGCCTCGATCCACCGAGGAACCTTAACGCCCTTCTCCTCCAAGCCCAGTCGCATATATAGTACGAGGAGAAGGTTGCTGCCCACTCTGTCCGGGCCTCTCGACACCAAGAAGGTGCCCGGTCGTCCAGAGCTGAAGAACCCTCGACATCCCGTCGACGAGATAAAAGACGCGACGATCGGCCTCGCGATACACGCGAACAGAAGGGACCTTCTGGGCGGTTCCATGACTATACCCCCCTCACTACCTCGAGGGAGAAAATCTTGTCCGAATGTGCCAACTCAGAATTCAAGCAGGCGGGCGTCCGTTTCCCCAAATAGCTGCCGGCCAGACCAGGTGTAGACAAATCCAAGTATTGCCGCTTCCACAAGAGTCACGGTCACACAACGGAAGAATGCATCCACCTCAGAGATGCCATAGAGATCCTTATTCGCGACGGCCACCTGAAGCAGTTCGCGAAAAAGAAAGATGCTCCCCGGCAAGAAACCTAGGAGAGCAAAAAAGTTGCAGAAGAGACTCCGCCCTCCGATGATACCAACGTACAGGTCGCTATGTCCATAACTCGACCAGAGGACTTCCGCATCCCTGATGGTCTACCCGTCTCCACGTACCTTGCTGCTCGCAGCCCGTGGGAGGCCTTCCCGTCAGCCATGGTCATTTCTGGTGGTGGATTCAACAAAATCACGGTCGGTTCAGTCAAGAGGAGATTCGATCAACTGATCAGCAAAAGCTCCAATGAAGTCACCACGCTGGACACCACTCACAAAGGATCCGCTCCTATTTCCTTCTACAAGGAGGAGCTCCTCGGCGGGGCGCCGAACTCAAGCATCCCGCTGCTTATCCGGGCAAGGATGACAAACTTCGACGTTCGCAGAATACTCGTGGACCAAGGCAGTTCAGTTGATATAATGTACAACCACCTGTTCGAAACGCTGCAGCTGGACGACTCTCATCTTACTCCGTACGTTGGATCCGACCTGCAGGGATTCAACGGAGCAGTGACAAAGCCCCGGGGTTACGTAGCGCTCATCGTAACCTTCGGTTTAGGAAAGACAACCCGAGCAATTAAAGCACAGTTTCTGGTAATTGAATGCCCGTCACTATACCAGTGCATTTTTGGAAGGCCAACCCTGGCAGAGTTGATTGCAGTGCCTTCCACCGTACATCTCAAGATGAAGTACTACACTTCTGAAGGGATGGTCGCCACCCTCCACGGCGATATCGAAGTTGCCCGTCGGTGCTTTGAAGCAGCATCAAAAGGACTGAGCACCATCTCAGCAAGACCGAGGACTTCGGGTCGTCCCCCTCTGCCCAGCAGCTCCGAGCAGCCAAAACCGCTCCCCCAGGTCGAATCTATCGACTTGGACAGCCGTTTCAGCGAGGAAGATCACGCCAAGAACCCAACGACTTTGGGCATCCAGTCCGACAACAGCGGCCATCTCCTACGCCCTGTCCCAGATGGCAACTTCGAGATCGTTCCGTTCGGAGAAGACCCCCAACGGGGAGTAAAGATCGGAGCAGACCTCCCCGACCTGGCCAGGAGGCAACTAAAAGCATGCTTCCGGGAGAACGCAGACTTGTTCGCGTGGAGCGCTGCTGAAATGCCTGGATTGGACCCATCCGTCGCTTGCCACCAACTTACAATTGATCCGGCAGTCAAAGTCGTTGCCCAGCGCAGAAGGAAACAGTCCCCGGAGAAGATGGGAGCCGCGGAGAAAGCTGTCAAAGACCTTCTAGAAGCTAGGTTTATTTCTGAGGCCAAATACACTACATGGCTCTCAAATGTTGTACTTGTAAGAAAAAATAATGGCAAATGGAGGATGTGTGTTGATTATACCGATGTTAATAAGGCATGTCCGAAGAACGCCTACCCCTTCCCAATATAGATAAGCTCGTAGATAACTCAGCAGGTTTTAAGCTTTTATCGTTCCTCGATGCCTACTCGGGCTACAACCAAATCCCAATGGCCGCGAGCGATAAAACTTACACGACCTTCATGACCGAATCGGGCAACTATTACTACAACGTAATGCCCTAAAGAACGCCAGCGCTATGTACCAACGAATGATGAACAGAGTCTTCCAAGGGCAAATAGGCGACATGCTCGAAGTATATATGGACTATATGATCGTCAAGTCCCACGAGGAACTAGATCATGTCGCCCATCTTCGCAAAATCTTCGAGCAAGCAAGAAAATATCAAATGCGTTTTAACCTAGAGAGGTGCACGTTCGGTGTACGGGCAGGTAAATTCCTTGGCTTCTACCTAACGGAACGAGGAATAGAAGCTAACCCCGACAAGTATCGGGCATTCCCTGAGTTCCCAACGCCCACGTCTAAGAAGAACATCCAATCCCTCAACGGAGTCCTTACTTCGTTGTCCCGCTTCGTGGCAAAATCTGCCCAACACGCCCTTCCTTTCTTCAAGCTCTTACGGAAAGAAGCAGCGTTCGAATGGACCGAGGAATGTGAAACATCCCTCCTTCACTTGAAGCGAGCCCTGTCGAAACCACCCGTATTGTCATGACCGGATAACGGGGAAGTCTTGTTCCTGTACCTCGCCGTCACTGCGGAGGTCGTCATCTCCGTTCTCATTCGCGAGAACCCTGGCGGGCAAAAGCCAGTATACTTCATGAGCAAAGCATTGCAGGACGCAGAGTTGCGATATCAACAGATAGAGAAAGTAGCATTGGCCCTCGTCAACGCTGCCAGACGACTGAGACACTATTTCTTGGCCCACACAATCGTGGTAAGAACGGATCAGCCCATAAAGCAACTACTAGGACGACCAGACATGGCAGGCCGAATGCTCAAGTAGTCGTTGGAACTGTCCGAGTTCGACGTCCAGTATGAAAGCAGGAAAGCTCTTAAGGCCCAAACCCTGGCCGATTTCGTAGCAGAAGTAACGTTCTCAGACTCCTCGTTCCACATAGCGAACAGATGGACCGTCTATGTAGACGGAGCATCCAGCTCAACCGGCAGCGGGGCAGGAGTAATTTTAGAGAACGACGAAGGGACAATAGTCGAGGCTTCTCTCACATTGTCCTTTCCCACGTCTAACAACCAGGCCGAGTATGAAGCCTTCCTCACCGGTTTGCGCCTAGCCGAAGACCTAGGGGCTGAAGAAATCATCATCTGCACGGACTCCCAGCTCGTAGCCCACCAGATATCAGGGGAGTATCAGACCAAAAACGACAGTCTCTCTGAATACCTAACCCTAGTCAAAGAAAAAATGTCGAAGGTCAGAGCGGTAGAAGTAAGACATGTTCCACGCGAACATAATGTGCGAGCAGACGTCCTGTCCAAACTAGCAAGCACTAAGAGGAAAGGCGGAAACAGGTCATTCATCCAAGAAATACTTCCCCGGTCCAGCATCGATAAGGGATCCTCGACCCTACACGTACACGCGATTGGAGACAACGACTGCTGGATGACGCCCGTGTACAACTACCTCACCAGGGACGAACTTCCGGATGACCCCAAGGAAGCCAGCACCATCAGACGAAGAGCTTGCTCGTACGTCATCCTCGAAAACAAACTCTATCGACGAGGCTTCTCCATCCCACTGCTCAAATGCATAGAGGAGGAAGTTGTCCTCCACGTATTACGAGAAATCCACGAAGGCATTAACGCCCAGCACCTAGGAGGAAGGTCCCTTGCCCGCAAGGCCCTCCGGGCAGGGTATTATTGGCCAACCATGCAGCACGATGCCAAGGAGCATGTGAAGAAATGCGACAAATGCCAACGACACGGGGATATGCACCTAGCTCCACCTAACGAACTGAAGAGCATGACCTCCCCGTGGCCATTCGCCTGGTGGGGCCTAGACATCCTAGGACCCTTCGTGACGGGGTCGAGCCAAAACAAATACTTGATAGTGGGCGTAGACTATTTCACAAAATGGATAGAAGCAGAAG
This sequence comes from Lathyrus tuberosus, assembly GCA_022829125.1. Classification (NCBI taxonomy): domain Eukaryota; kingdom Viridiplantae; phylum Streptophyta; class Magnoliopsida; order Fabales; family Fabaceae; genus Lathyrus; species Lathyrus tuberosus. The sequence goes on along the minus strand of JALAZF010000432.1, from coordinate 1,209,951 downwards.
CCTTGGCAAAGATAACAGCACTTAACATTCTACGCTTTTACAAGCGGAATATCCTTACCCGTTTTGGGATTCCCCAAGCAATTGTCACGGACAATGGAACGCAGTTCATGGACAAGAAGTTCCAAGACTTTGTCTCCCATCTCGGAACAAAACAACATTTCACTTCTGTAAAACATCCCCAGACCAACGGGAAGGCAGAAGCGGCCAATCGCATCATTCTTCGTGGCCTCAAGCGAAGACTGGATGAAATGAAGAAAGCCTGGGTCGAGGAGCTCCACAGCGTCTTATGGGCGTACCGCACCACTCCTCAGTCCACCACCGGGGAAACACCATTCCGCTTAGCATATGGCACGAAGGCTGTCTTACCCATTGAAATCCACGTGCCATCCAGGAGGACTGAATTACCTCTTGACGAAGAAATGAATGACGAAGCAATAAGAGAGGAGCTCGACCTTGTCGAGGAAATCCGAACAGGAGCAGCCCTCCGCGAAGCATCTCTTAAGAAAAAAATAGCAAGCAAGCACAACGCCAAAGTCTTACGACGGGAGTTCGATGTGGGCAGCCTTGTCCTGCGAAGAAACCACAAGGACTCTCGCGAAGGCAAACTGGCAGCCAACTGGGAAGGGCCATACAAAGTCCGTGCCAGAACGGGGAATGGTGCATACTTCCTCGAAAACCTCAACGGGGATGCAATCCCTCGACCGTGGAATGCTGAAAAACTTAAGCAATACTACAACTAAAGTAACTATAGGCTTCCTCGCATCAAAGGACCACCTAACGGTCATCATGCTCGTCCAGGAACAAACGACGCATACGTACAAAGTAGAATCCCGCTCAAGTAAATGAGCCGGAACTCTGCTCGTCGGCGGTCCTCAACCGAGCACCGCCTTCGCCCAAGTACCATGATTGGCAGAACCCCAGCTCGCGATGGGACGTTCACGCCGCGACCTTAGGCCTCGATCGCGACCTGAGATCCGCAACCTCGCCAGGACCTTCCCCGGCTATTCGACCAGTTCTCCGCACTGGCGAATTCACACACAACGAGCTATCTTTCAAAAGAAAGCTTCGTTAACAGACACACCCTCCGACGGGCAGTCACACATGCACAACTAATGTAAAGTACAGCAATATAAACAAAAATTGTATAAATAACATAAACCGGGCATGAAGTGAAAAAGGCCACAAGGGCCAAAGATTGTGCGAATTACATAAGAAGGGGGGTCACGCCCTCCCAAAATCAAATAAAGTTACAAATAATTCAACGGCGCGCAGGCCGGACAAGATACAACAACATCAAAATAACAAAACTCCTTATTCATCCGCATGCTCGGTTGACGCCGGCTCAGGTCTCTGCTCCTCCGCGGGCTGGTCCTCGGGCTGAACCTCAGGGGTATCAAGAACAAGGCCTGCGGGCAAGACGATGCGACCATCCTCCACACGCGCAAGACAGTGGATACCCTCGGTCAAAATCTCAAGCCCAGGGTTCACCACCCGCAACTGGGCCACGACACTTTCGAAGGACTCCACTGCCACGGCGATACCGTCATCCTCGGCCTGCAGAATGCTGGCAACCAGCTCAGCCCTAGTCTTCAACGCTTTTATCTCATCCGATTCATCAGCACCCGGGGCACTGGCCGCCATCAACTCTTTGTTCAGCTCCTCGGCAGCCTTTTTCTCCGCCGCCAGCTTGGTGACATCCTCTTTCAACTTGGCTGTCTCCTCTTCGGCCTTCTTCCTAGCCTCACGAGCACTCTTGACTTCCTCCTTCAAGGCCGTCTCGGAAGCCCGGGCAGCAGTAAGTTCGGCCTCAAGCGCAGAGTCCCCTTCCGCATAAACGGCCGCCATCTCCAGCATCCTCACAAGGGCAGAAGCATCTTGGGCTACCAGCGCCCTCTTGCTCGGCCGGTCCATGCTCTCCAAGCTAAGAGATTCTGCCCGAGGAACGACCAGGGTGTTGCCCTCAAAAAACCTCCTATCAAGGATGCACGGGGGGAGCTCAAACTTCCCCTTCTCAGGCGCCCGAGTCAGGTCCACATCATCTAACATCCGTGGCCGCTTCGCCCGCCCAGACAAAGGCAGTGGAGAATCCCGTGGACCAGGGGAAGGAGAAGAAGAGGTCCCCACGGCAGTTTGAATAAGGGGAGATGGTCAGGTGCCCAGTGGATCGGGAACTTGTACACCCTCTCCCCGATATACTTCCCCTCCTCGTTGAGTATCTCCTCTCCGTCCTCGTCAACCTCTATCTCCCAGACATACGTACTGTCCTGGGCTACCTCAGACACTGGCTCGACGATGAAATACCGTCCCTTGAACGTTCGAATTGACTCCGAGAACGGCTTGAATAACTTTTTGGGCTGCTTCAAAGAAACCCATCCGTACTTTTTCCACGCCAGCTACCGTTGAAGATGGAAAACAGCAAAAAACAGAGGGAGAGTAGTCCCCAGAGCGAGATGCTCGCACACTAACTCAAAAGCCCGTATAAAGGCCAGTGAATTTGGGTGGAGTTGAGAGGGCGCCAGCTTCAGATGCTCGAATACCGACCGCTGGAAATCAGTGAAAGGCAACCTCAGCCTCAACTCCTTGAAAGCGTACTCGTACAGCGTAAAGCGGTCCCCGAAATTCGAGCAGACTCGCTCGTCCAAGGTGGGAAAATGCACTTTCCAATCCCCCTCTGGGCCCACCTCTGTAAAGGCGTCCGCCACAGACCTTACGAACGTAGAAATATGTTCGGAAGGCTCGACCGCCTCCCACTCCTCCGGACAGAACCCTTCAACATCTTCCTCCATGACATCCAATTCTTCTTCCTCCTCAACTTTGCTCGAGGAGCTCGATGCCGCCGAGCTCAAAGACGCCGAACTCGAAGCCGTCGAGCTGCTATTCTCCTCGGAGCCAGTTTCCTCCTCGGACGTGTCTAGAATAACTTCTCTCTCTGGCCCTGTCGCCATTACGATCACCTGAAAAAGCAGAGAAAGACAGTGAATTCGACAGGAAATCAAATCCACCTTTCCACTGCCAAGTCAAGTGAAAGGGCGCGCAAAAGGCTAAGGACAACGTCCCCGGCCTAAGCCCTAACATCAAACGAAAAACCTCCCCGCGAGGAGATGCCCGAGATATACCATCTTCCTACGAAGAACCTCCCCGCACTCGTGCCCAGATTCCGTTTAAAGCTCCACCGAAAACCGCAAGGCTCCACCAGAATCTGGAAACGTTCTAACGGAAAATTCACCGTTCCATCAGAAGATAATCAGACACGGTGGCCACGACTCGCAACCACGACGTGGACCACCACGCTCACCGAACGCACTACCTACTCCGGCGAGATGCTAGAAGCAGCAAAAGGGCAGAACCACCGTCCACCACCAACACTCGCCAGAAATCCACCTATTTTGTCACCTAAAGCTAACCCTAACCGCATGCAATCTACCACTAACAACAAAAGAAAGTAAAACAAGCTGGAAATCAGAAAACTTACTTGATTTGAGTAAAAGAAAGAGACTGCTCGAAGCTTGGCACGGTGGTCGGATGCTCTAAAGACGGCGACAGGCAAGAACGCAGAAGAGGCAAAGAGAAATCAGAGAGAAAAAGTGCAAAATGGGACAATCTCCCCCCTTTTATACTGAGGGACACGTGCACACACACGCCCGTAGGCAATAATGACTGCCCACTAGCCATAATTACCTATTAACTGCTACACAGGGCTCGATGCACACGTGGCAACCCAACGTTTCCCATTCTGTCTGACGCTTTATCTCCCCGAATACCGGGCAATAGAGTCTCGACCACGAATATCACGGACACAGGGAGCCACAAGCACCTCGAGACAATCGTCCTCGTCTCCAAACGACGACTCCGCGCTAGCTCCCCGGAGCGACGAGCAGTCCTTAAGTCATCACTCCCATGCTCGGGAGCAACGACTTGGGGGGCTCCTGTTCTGGACTGGACCAATGGCTAGAATTAGCCCAATCCGCCTCTGCTCCCGAGCGGCCCAAATTACCTAAGCCCAATCCACAGAGGGGCAAAAATGACATTTCTGCCCTTCCAACCGGGCAAGGAACGCAACGTTCCTCCCCGGCTTCTATGCCCGTCACGCACGGCTTCCTCGCTGCCCGAACAGCAAAGGACAGGTGCCCGGAACTGCGTTTATGCCCGACATAACGGCTAGTTTCTGGCACCCTGCCCGACATAACGGCTAGTTTGGGCAGTTACCTATTCTTTGGGGAAAACGGTTATTTCGCCCCGAAAATAGGACCGTTGGCCACGCGCTGGGGGCTCTATATAAACCCTCTCGCTTGAGAGGGTCAGGTATCATTTTTTCACCCTAAGAATACACTTTGTACTTGCCCCTTTTCTCTGACCCTTTCTTACTTGAGCGTCGGAGTGCCTTGCAGGTACACCCCCTCCTCTCCCCATCAACATTCCGAACACCTCGCCCACCTGACGACCAGCATACGTCCGAGCACCTTGCCATCTGACGACCAGCTTACGTGGACCCGTTCAAATACTCCGGATCAATATATATATATATATATATATATATATATATATATATATATATATATATATATATATATATATATATTGTTGGTTTCTTTTAGATTTCGAAAATATATTTTTGAAAATTTTTATCTCCGAAATAAATTTATTTATAAAATTGAGATGTAATTCAAAAACGTATATTAGAATATGTTCAAAGATATATTTTTAAAAATAAAAGACATTTTTAAATTTTGCATGATGTATTAAAAACATATAAATGCTTTAAAAAATTCTCCTCTTTTTATTGAGCTTTTGGCCAACCTAAATTGAGCTGTTGGCCAACCTAAACCAGTTATAACGTATAATATGTGATTGATCAATATAAAATATATGATTGATTGAGTATACCTTTTAATATTAAGAATAGACCAACCTAATTAAATATTCAAAGTTCAAATTTATTGATTAAAAAATATAAAAATACAGACTTTTGTATAAATGAATTTGATTATTTTAAATTTTATGTCTGACAAGTTAGCCTATTAAAAAAAACTATTTCATATCAGTATTTAAATAAATATTTTAACACATTTAAATTATATATAGATTAATAGTTAATATATGAAATAAGACTTTATTTTATTATTTAAGATGATATTGAGAGTGTAACTATATATATCTCATTATATTTCAATTATAATTTATGTTCATACATCTAATAGACGGCTAAAATTTTGTGGCCTAATAAATTCAATATTATAGGTGTTAACAGCTTTATAATTTTATAAAGATAATTATAGTAATAAAAATATTCATGTATTTAAGTAGGCATGTCATATAAATTAAAATGCATTTGAACTGGCATGAAGTCTGGTCTTTTTTATTTAATAAACTTCTAAAAAAGTATGAATTACTCTATTTAAAACGAAAATTGAAAATTTATCAATTCAACTTTAAATGTTCAAATCTGTCGAAATATGCTTTTAAAAAATCCTTTCATTAGTATACTTTCTGTCAAAACACACTGCCAAAAAAGAATATTCCCAAGAGCTCCTCATATTTTAAAAGCTGAATTGAAAGCTACTATTCTATTATCACCCCTACAATCACTTGAAGAACTTCAAGTTACACTCAAGTGATAAGGCTTATAATTTATTTTAACTGATAATGATGGACCGTGCTAGATAACATTTCTTTAGATAATTGAGATTAAAGTAGGAGGAAATAAATAATTCATGAGATCACAGGATCAAAACTTCATTACCCACCAATTATACCTGAAAAAATCAGTTCACATTTCTTTTGCTCGAAATAAATGACATGCCTGGCTCTGTCATAATAATGTGAACAAATAATTGTTTATTATATTTTATTTTGCAAGTTAGATAGATAGCTAGTATCAAAGGAAAGAGATAAAGAGAACAAAAACTCCCATGTGATATGGTTGATAATGCTGAGGAAAAATCAGCTCTTTTTTCGGAGGGTAGACCGGGATTGAGCGACCATAAACTTACATTATGCAAATATGGAAACAAAGGCCAATAACAAAATTGCTACCAAACACCAATCCTCAACAGAATCTGTGAAGGGCGGAACAAAAGCTGAAAAATCCAGGTCCGGCGACCGGAATATCCTTCCTCTCCTACTGCTCCCCTAGTGGATAAATTTAAAACACAAATACAACTATTAGGATACGCAAGAGTTGAACAAAGCTGATGAAATAGTTACTAATAAACACTGAATCAGAAGGACCTATCTTTAAAATATCAAATTAAGCCATCCCCATCTATTTTCCAACAGATTTACTATTCACCAAAAGGTCCCACATATCTATTCCTTCACAATTTTCTACAAAATTTGTACCCAAGGTCAACCCAAAGACACCATACCATATACAGTACTTATCTATTTTTGTAAATGCTTTGTCAAATAAAAATAAACTTTTCCACACAAACGTATGTAAATAGAAAAAGAGAGAGTACCAACTTCACTATATTGTTGTCCTTTTCAATTAATGCCATGCATTGAGGATTGGTTACAGGCTCAGATTATTGTCTTCATCTGAACTTTCCCCATAAATCACCGCATCTTGTCCTTCCTCATTTCCACTACCATGATCGCTGTTGTAGCTGCCATCAGATGTACTCATAAAAATTGATCCATCTGATGTGTGGCTGCTAAGTTGTGATAACAGACTTATATCACTATTCATATCAGTATCAAATGTCTCGACATAGCTGCAACACAATTAGCCATTTTCAGAATGAAAATTTTCAAAACAAAAAACTCTTCATATTTGAAAGATATCTAACCTTCCTTCTGATGGATATTCAGCCACCACACGCATATCAGGCCTTGCTTCCAAAACCTGCTTAATAGGCAAAATGCTGCAACATATAACCCCAAATAATTAATTAAGTACATAAGAAACGACAACAGTCGTTCAGAAGATTAAAGAATCACATTTGATAATCAATACCTAGAGTTGTAGCACCTGTGATACCAGTCAGCCTCACATGCTAAGCCTTCCCTATTGGATATGTCCTGTTTAATGGCAAGAGTGACGAAGTAAATCAAAATTGAGAATCAAGAAAATTTTCTACTCTCTTTTTTAGAAATTCAAATTCTTCCATGTACCCACAAGATGTATAAGCAATTTGAAATCTCCTTCAAGAATTGCTGTCAACAACCTAGCAACTTCTATCTGCACATGAATTATTAGCATTTCAGAGACGGGTTGAAAAATAAAATAAGGACACCAGAAATGTGTTACAACCCCACCTCTTTGAGATGCATGCAATCCCTTAAAATTAAGACCTCGAGTAAATTCCCACCATTGGAGCTTCCAAGGTTTCTGACAAATCAAGATTTTATATTTTTTCGAAGCAACTATCTCAAGAGACAGATAGGATCTGAAGGGTTCTTGCGAAGTATTGTAAGAAACAACTAACCTTAAGAAATTTCCAGTGATTGAATATGATGTTGAAAAATCAACATACTTCAGTTTCCGAAATCCCTGCAAAATACACTTTGAAATTAGTAAACCTGCAAATATGGGGCTTTACTTTTACTCAGATAAAAAATGATAATTATGAGAATACCAAGTAGTTTACTAATATTAATGCCACAAACTTTAAAAAGATAAATCTGCCACATCTTTCCCCTAATAGAAACTTTGGCTCAAATGAGGAAGGAGAAAATAAAGTAATTTACTATCGCCTTCCTAATTTGACTTGAGGAAATTTCTAGACACAGGTGTGTACCATTGCAAAATTATTATTCAAACAAATTGAAATTGCATCCAGGCTATTATAAGGTGAAAAGAAATCAGTAACTTTAGAATCCCATAAGAAAAGAGCAAAAAAGACCGCAAAAAAACAACTAAGTGCATGAATAACTTGCTTCACTTGAACATTAATCCATTTACAACTCTTCTCCCTTTCCCACCCAAATGCCTTATCAAACATAAGTAAAATGTAGAGATCAGCATTGTGTATTGAGGGAAACATATACTACCTCCAGTTTTGAATACAAGCAGCAAAAAAATATAATTTATGCATTTGCACTTATTATGAAGATATTCTCTTTTACTTTTAATGGCGTGATAAAAAAAATTGTAGTCTCCAAAATGTCATACATAGTGACTTGTTTCATAGAAGTAAAAAGGGTTTTGGAAAATAAAATATAAATTAGATGAAGGGTACAATCTATTGAATTTTTCTTATATTTTAAACTACCAAACTAGTGATTTATGTTGTCTATATTGAAATTGGAGGGAGTATATTTCAATTAATATAATAAAAAAATAACAAATCCCAATATTAACACATAGAAATTTTGGTGCATAGGCCCAATTGGTGGAGTGTTTATGGACTGAACTTCAATGGTCAAAGCATGGTCCAAAAGTTTGAACCAATGGCCATTAGATTTGCTTGTCAACATTTAGCCTTCTTTGTTTTACCCGATGTGGGACTTGTTATTTTAACATTATAAGACACTGCCATAGTTCTTCAAAACCTCCAATAGGTACACGATGTAAAGAATGTTGGAAATGAGAACTTAAAACAAATAATGAAAACATACCTTAACCAGTATGCGAACTTTACAATCATGTAGCTTAAACCCTCGAAGAGATAAAGAGGTTAGATGAGGACAATTGTTTACTAGCTCAGAACAGGTTTGCGCTTTCAAGCTGTCATCTCTACCTGATAATTAAAAAGAGATAAGCATGGATATAATGTGTTCTCAATGGGAAACAGGAAAAGTACAGTTGAAAAAATTATATACCTGTTCTCGAAGACTCGAAAAACAAACGCTCAATCAAGTGGCAGTTTGCACTTACTGACATTAGAGTTTGCCTCAGTTCAACATGGCTAGAAGTTAAAAAAAATTACCATTAATAAATACATTTGAAACAACCTTCTCTTTCTAAAGAAATGAACTAGCAGAAAACATGAGGAGACAGGGATACACATACACATCGAATAATCACATGTTGCAAATGAAACTAAAAACAAATAAAATACAACTTTCTTTATTAAAAATAACTATGCAGATACAGCATATCAACATCAGAGTTTAAAAGGAAAAGGAAACAAATACGGTAATAAAATCAACCAACCAAAATTGAAGTTATGGAGGCTAACAGAAGAAAGAATTCCCAGGCTAACTATGGCGTATGGAAATTAATATAGTGCATATTCCAGATCACGGGAAATTAAATTCAACATAAAGAAAGAGTTCAGTTTTCTTCATTATTAAACAGTGACATCCTCTTATCCATAAGCCACTAGTAGTGAGAAATGCTTATAAAGTTATAAGTAATGAGGAAAAGACAGGAAAGACCGAGAGTTGAAGTAAACTAACTTACATTCCAATAATTTCCAGATCAAGGAGAGAAGGGCATGCTGACAATGCACAACAAAGGGATGTGATGTCCATTCTCTCAATGTTGTACAGGTGTAACTTTCTCAAAAGAGCCCTACAAAAAATAGAATTTAAGAGGCCATTCAAAAATAAATCCCAAAAAAGTACTGAACATCAAAGTCCATGAGAAACATACCCCGGTGCACCACCCTCCGCACTTAAAGGGTTTAAACAGCATCTTGTAAGAATGGATGATTCTCTCCCTTGACGAGACCTCTTATCATTCCATGAAAAGTTAGGCGCCTCTACAATAGCTTTTCGGACGGTAGAAACCAATGGTTGGCAAAATCCAGGAGAACAAACAGTAGCAGGGACAACACCAAGTTTAAGAGACCTGATTAAAAAAATAAAACAGATTAATGTTAGGATATAATAAGACAAAAAATAAACCAAAAGTAAATATACATTCAATGGGAAGTTAGTTTTTCCTTTCTAGATAGAAGAAGCTAAATGCTTTCTAGATTGAAAGTGCCAACAAAGTTTACACAGTAAAGGACACTTATAAAAGAATAAAATTAAGTATGCATAATTTTTAACAGGAACCAAAGT